>JBBMOL010000010.1:9274920-10010267 GCA_037954665.1 Laguncularia racemosa
ACTACATACTCAAAATTGAGTGGTGGAGTAGATTGATTTAAATTAAATTGAACAACCTTATCATCATTGAAATAGTAACACTCGAGCCCATTGTCCACTTCATGAATATATTGTTATGGCTTTTCTATCATTTTTCCTCTACCTTTACCTTTCTTGCTTTCAAACTCTTTGCTAGAGCCGGTAGTAGCAACACGGCAGAAAAAGCTAGACATTTTATATACAATGAAATAAAGAAGTACCACAAATAGTCTAACGTAGGAAAAATATTTCAACTACAATGAAAATAATTTTTTTTGTGGAAAGTTAGAGTGAAAGAGTAAAAAAAAATATTTAGCGCGATAGTAACAATGAAAACTAAAGCAAGTAGAGAGTAATAAATTGTGAAATTTGAAAGCAAATATTAAGCATAAAGAGGGAGAGAGTTTTTTTCTAAGTTTCGTTATGTTTTCCTTCTCCTTCTTTGACTTTTATAAGGCCAAATATGAAGGTTATAAAATGTTTCACTTTGTTATTTTAATTTATATTTGCGTGGAGCATCTCCTTCTCCTTTTTTCAATTTCAATTCACTATCTTAACAAAACAATGTCGATTCCTTCTGGCTTCTTTGCTTTTTGAATGTCCTTGTGTTTTCAAATTTAAAGTTACAAGACATTAGATTCACTCATGAATGTCCTTGCTTGCAAATGGGGAATATATTCCTTGCATTTGTCTACCTGTCTTAACTCATCACTCATTTCAATTATTTTCATGAGTCATATATGTGCCTAAAACTATCAATGGCAATGCATAGTACATGGGATGGGCCATGTGATTTTGTGATGCGAAGGTGTGTGCCTTTGACTTTGAGTAAGTGGTTGGTTTCTTTTTTCTTTCTTTTTTTTCGTGTTTTTATTTAACAAAAAAGGTGGTTCAGAACCATCGATTCTTGCATTGGTTGTGATTGGTGTGGCGGTCCATGATCCAGTTTGGTTTGTGGTTTTAAGTCGGCCCATGGCATTGTCTACCCTAACGAACATGAATTAAAACACTTTAAATATAGTTTACTTTATGACTTTCAAAAATATCTAGTTGTTTGATATGATTTTATTGTTCATAACATACATGTATCATTATAATTTTTTACTTGTATAATTTGATGTAAGATTGTTGTTGAAAAAAATTAGCAAGTCAATTATACCTATACCTATATATATATATACATATAAAATTTTCTGCAATTAAACTCAATTTGCTACCCATACTTATCTAGTTAATTATTTGCTAGATCATCTATATTTTATAATAAGTAAGTTGATTGGAGAAGACAGTGATACAACTACACCACATATTATACGACAAGTTTAGATCTAAGAATTTATTTATCATATAGTTAATTAAGGAAGAAATTGATAATGATTTAATACATGTTGTGCTGGATTTTTGTAGATGATTGAATCACTTGCAAAAGAGAGAAAATTAGGCTATGGAGGTGCCGAAGGTTACTTTGGCTAGCGTAACCACTTTGATGCCTAAGTTTACATAAGTGTTTAATAATGTAAAGTAGTGAGAGAGAAAAGAGTCAAAAGTCCTTTACTTAGTAGCTCTCAAACCCTATTTATAAGGATTGAGAGTGATCCTGCTATGAAAAGTGTATTAATATTTAAGATCTTTTTTGGATTTAGAGGAGAAAGTATCTTTGATTAGCTCCTTTCTTTATTTGTCTCAAGCCTTTTGTGCTTATCCATTTTGGGAATGCAAACTGCTAAGCTTAGTAAGAGGTCAGGACATACGAGTTGGATCTTGACAACCGCATGCTAGAACTGCTTGTAAGAGGTCAGTTTAAGCATGTAGAACTTGAATGAGGGTTTAGGTAGGTCAAGTTGGACCTTGGGGCTCTATGCCCAAAAAAACTTTATCAACAGTATAGGATTCTCCAGACTTTGATTTATACCTAATAATTCAAGGTGTATTTGTACGTACCTTTCCAAATTTTTTAGTTAGTGACTATAATTAAAGATCAACACATATGGTGATCTTGTTTGCATAGCTCTTCTAAATACTTACATGACCATGAATCTTTCTAAGATTGACAAGGTATTAGTGATTCTTCATGGGCATTAGAACCTTGATATCATATGTCAAGATGATGAGGCGCGTTATTATGAATCGGGTACCATTGAAATATCCTTTTAATGATTAAACTATTTATCAAAACTTTATCAAGTGTCTTAATATTACTTGCAGGCACCCCATATTTTTTTCGAGTTACTTCAGAATTAAACACCAAAACTATTATTATAAAAATTTTGGAGCTGTGTAACCAACGAAGGAACCTTGAATGATTATTGATTTATTTTATTTAATAGTAAGGAGATTATGCTTTAGTTCTGAAAAACGTTTAATTATAACAAATATTTATGAATTTTCACACTTTTTTCGCTTTACATGCCTATGCTGTGTTATTCTATTTTTCAGTTATATGATTTGAGTTCTCACACTTCTTCACTTTGCAAACATAACTATATAAAGGCCAATCGAATCAAAACTTTTTTTTTTCTTTTACGAAGTGAAATTACCTAACTTGACAAAGCACGAAAACTCATGTCATATAACTGAAATAAAGAGTATGTAAATTGAAAAGATACAAAATATAAGTTATATATTGATTAAAAACTTGCTATATGTGAATTTAGGGAAAGTTGAAGAGAAATTATTATCTTGCAAAATTCATGGGAAGCTTTGGTTCAATGAAGTGCTCGATTGGGCAAGAAATTTCCTAATTAGCAACTGTTATGGTAAGCTTTCTCCTCATAAATAAGATAGAAGCGTTGGTTTAGGAGTTAATTTTAATGTGAAAAAATTTGGTTATTTAAATATTGACGATTAGCATACATCTATATCTATTTACCAATACTACAAAAAGTTTTATAGGTTCGATTTTTTTTTCCAATAAGAAAATTTTGGATGACTTCGACTCTAATCACTGCCTTAGGATGTGGAGCGTCGCTCTCTGTTTTTGAGTACTTGATTCTGACATACCATACCTTTTTGAGATGGTGTATGGCGACTTACCAATAGATCCACTAATTTGACTCCACAATTTTACTCGAATTCTTAAGTTTTTCTTAAAACCAGTTTTCATAGGTAATTGACAATACACACACCTTTTGCCTTGTTTATGATTATAAAGCACTAAAAAATATATGCTAAAATAATTTTCTTCCAGTGGAGGATTAGGTTTTCATTTTGTTATGCTTTTAAATTAAACTCAATTTGCTATCTATACTTATTTGGTTAATTATTTGCTAGATCATCCATATTACATAATAAGTAAGTTGATTGGAGAAGATAGTTATACACCTATGCCACATATTATGGGACAATTTTAGATCTAAGAATTTATTTATCATACAATTAATTAAGAACGAAATTGATAACGATTTAATACATGTTGTGCTAGATTTTTGTAGGTGATTGAATCACTTGCAAAAGAGAGGAAATTAGGCTATGGGGGTGTTGAAGGTTGCTCCGGCCAGTATAGCCATTGATGCCTAAGTTAGCATAAGTATTTAATAATGTAAAGTAGTGAGAGAGCGAAGAGTCAAAAGTTCTTTACTTGGTAGCTCTCAACCCCCATTTATAAGGATTGAGAGCGATCTTGATATGAAAAGTGTATTAATATTTAAGATCTTTTTTGGATTTATAAGAGAGTGTATCTTTGATTGGTTCCTTTCCTTTTTTGTCTCAAGCCTTTTATGCTTATCCATTTTGGGAATGCATATTGTTGAGCTTAGCAAGAGGTCAGGACATATGAGTTAGATCTTGACAACTTTGTGCTACAACTGTCCATAAGAGGTTGGTCTAAGCGAGTAGAGCTTAGATGAGGGTTTAGGCAGATCAAGTTGGGCCTTAGGGGTTCATGCCCAAAAAAACTTTATCAACAGTACAATATTCCCCAACTTTGATTTATTCTTAATAATTCATTAAATTGGGTGTATTTGTATTTACCTTTCCCAATTCTTTTGTTAGTGACTATAACTAAGGACCAACTCATGTGGTGAACTTGTTTGCATGGCTCTTCTAAATACTCACATGACCATGAATCTTTCTAAGATTAACACGGTATTAGTGATTACTCATGGACGCTAGAACCTTGATATTATATGTCAAGATGATGAGATCTTATTATGAATCGGTTACCATTGAAATATCCTTTTAATGATTAAACTATTTATCAACACTTTATTAGGTGTCATGGTATTACTTGCAAAAACACGGTAATTTTTTCGAGTTACTTCAGAATTAAACACTAAAACTATTGTTATGAAAATTTTGGAGCTATGCAACCGGTGAAGGAACCTTGAATGATTATTGATTTATTTTATTTAACACTAAGGAGACTGCTTTAATTCTGAGAAACGTTTAATTATAAAAAATATTTATGAATTTTCACACTTTTTCGCTTTGCATGCCTATGTTGTATTATTCTATTTTTCAGTTATGTGATTTGAGTTCTCACACTTTTTCACTTTGCAAACATAGCTATATAAAGGCTAATTGAATCAAAACTTTCTTTTTTTCTTTTTTCTTTTATGAAGCAAGGTTACCTAACTTGACAAAACATGAAAACCTATGTCATATAACTGAAATAAAGAGTATGTAAATGAAAAGATTCAAAAATATAAGTTATATATTGATTAAAAACTTGCTATATGAGAATTTAGGGAAAGTTGAAGAGAAAATATTATCTTGCAAAATTCGTGGGAAGCTTTGATTTAATGAAGTGCGTCGATTGGGCAAAACATTTCATGATCAGCTAACTATTCTAGTAAGCTTTCTCCTCATAAATAAGATAGAAGCGTTGGTTTAGGAGTTTATTTTAATGTGAAAAAATTTGGTTATTTAAATATTGATGGTTAGCATACATCTGTACCTCTTTACCAATACTATGAAAAGTTTTACAGTTTAGATTTTTTTTTTTTGCTAATAAAAAAATTTTAGGTAGCTTCAGTTTTGATCACTACCTTAGGATGTAGAGCGCTACCCTCTCTTTTTGAATGCACGACTCAGAATATAGCGACCTATCAATAGATTCACTAATTCGACTCCATAATTTTACTCGAATGCTTAAGTTTTTCTTAAAACCAGTTTTCATAGGTAACTGACAATACACACACCTTTTGCCTCGTTTATGATTATAAAGCACTAGAAAATATATGCTATAATAATTTTCTTCCAGTGGAGGAATAGGTTTTTATTTTGTTATGCTTTCAAATTACATTATTGCAGTTATCATCTCGGTCTTGGCAATTCCATTACCATATGTAATGATGCTTCAATCTATACTATTTATTATGACGCATTTGATATACAAAAATTAGTTTGAATGGAATGAATTGAAATGGATTAACAATGGAATGTTAAGTTTATTTCTATATTTGGAAACATTCACGAAATAAAACAATATATAGTAGTATTTATCAAAATTGTCTTTATTCTCATGGATGTAATATTTAAGTGATTATTATTGATGAAGGTGGAATGGAACCATGATTCTACCCTCTTAAAGGCGAAATTGTGATTCCTCTTGAAGCTGGAATCTATGATTCCAAGGAATCGCAATTGTTATGATTCTGCCGTCTAAAAGTCCTTTTAAATATGGAAAAAGGAATGAAACTTGAAATCATGATTTCATTTTAACCCATTCCCACATACCAAACGTAATGTAAAGAATGTATACTACTTATAATTAGTGTTGGAGTTAAACCTGTTATGAAGTTGTTTACTTCTTATTTGTTAAGATCCTATTGGAAGTTGATTGTTCCCAGTGTGTTGTCCATTAAAACTGACTCAAGAACTCAATAGGTATATATTTGTACCAATGCTGTTGACTGCAAATCTTGCAACTTCAAGCCATCGATCATCATTGGTAAGAAATAGAAGTAGCACTGCTTTAATAGATGTAAATGTCTTTTATTTATTTATTTATTTATTTTTTTGCATTCTTTAAGTATGATGAATTTTGGCTAAGGTCCTACATAATTTGAGGGGTAGGTCACATTGTCTTTTCCCATGCTTTTGTGGTAAGATTTACAAAATATATTAATAGAAAGAGAAGAAAAAACCAAACTTGAGATTTATGAGTGTTGTTTAAAAGATTTGGGAGAGGTGTATGAACTTGTAGAACACAGAGAAAAAGTGAGTTATAGGGTGTGTTGGGGTTATCTAGCATAATTACTTTGATGCTCAAGTCATAATGCAAGTGAGAGTAACAAAGAGAAGTGTAAAGTGAACAAGAGAGCTTAAAGATTGTGATCCTCTTACCCATAGATAGTCCTAGGTATTTATAGAGGATACTGGTGGGTAGTTTGGTTGTGGAGGACTTAGGGTATACATATAACTACATGTTCAGAATGTCTGAGTAGTGGAAGAGTGGCTAGCTATGGCGACTACTACCCTACAACAAATCTTATCTACAGTTGATCAAGTCTAAAGGCCATGGGGAAGAAAGGTTCGATTACTACTTGGGCTTATAGCCAAACCTTTTGTGTAGAACAAAGCCTATGCTTGAGCTAGGTTTGGGCTTTGGTCAAAATAGCTTATCAACAACGGAGTCAAATACGAGGCACTCATTGTAAGAATAAGGCTGGTTAAAGAGGTAGGAGTGGAAAGGTTGGAGGTTTTTTTAGACTTGCAATTAGTAGTTCAATAGGTTAAAGGGGACTATTCAGTTAGGGACCATTGTATGATAAGATATTTAGAGGTCGCACAAGCACTTGGAGTAGAGTTCTTAGCTTAAAATATCACAAAAATACTACAAGTTGAAAACTTTGAGGCAGATAGGTTGTCTAAGTTAACCTTAACCTATCTCTCCTAACTGGATAGGAAGGTGTTTAGTGAATATCTACTAGATGAAAGCATCGACTAACTATACCACCACTACTTCGACCTATGACCTACACGAACTATACCTAGTTGGATGGGTCCATTCATTGTATACCTAAAGGATGGCATTGTCTTGGAGGATAAGAAAGAGGTAAGAAAGTTTTTGCACAAAGCAGCTTAGGACACCCTTGTAGGTGACTATTTGTATTGATGTGGATTTAGCCTCCCTTACCTTAGATGTTTGAAACAAGAAGAAGCCCAACATATACTTGAAGAGCTACACATTAGCGTATGCAGTAATCACATTAAAAGCTAAGTCCTATATGTCAAAGCCCTTCATCTCAATTATTATTGACTTATGATGAAAAGAGATGCCAAGGAATTGGTTGAGAAATGTGCTCAATGCTAGAAGTACACTCCTATAGACCAGTTAGAGAGCAATACTCTTCTATGCATCACTAGACCCTAACCCTTTACTCAATGGAGGATTGATAGTTTAGCCCCTTTCCCTAAGGTAGCCGGCCAATGATGGTACATCATTTTGGCTATTGATTATTTTACTAAGTGGGTAGAAGCAGTGTGGAAAACTTCATTTTGAACAATATACTAAGCAGGTTTAGTATGCCATATGCCTTAATCATTGACAATGGAACATAGTTCAACAATGGCAAGTTTAAAGAGTTATGTTCCAAGAAGGAAATTAGAATCCACTACATCTTGGTGGTCTACCTCCAGTCTAATGGACAGGTTGAAGCAGTGAATAAGATCGTATTGAACAGTTTGAAGAAAAGGGTAGACTACACAAAAGGAAAGTGGACAGATGAGCTCTTCTATATCCTTTGGGGATATCGAACTGTAAGCAAAATAGCAATTGTGTAAATGCCTTTTAAGCCCCCCTTTGATTTGGAAGCAATCCTTTTGGTTAAATTAAAACTTCCTAATGTGAGCACCTAGGTCATGGATGTACTGATAAATGAGATTGGTCGTGGGCTAACTCAGATTTGATTGAAGAGGTCTAAGATTTGACAAGTACTTATGTGGCAATCTATTAATAAAGGGCGGTGCGGTACTATAACAAAAAGGTCAAGTACGAGGCTTTTAGACTTAGAGACATGGTATGTAGGAAGTTAGAAGCTATAGAATCATGGGAAAGACAAGGCGAGTCAACATCTAAACGAGAGGATTCGGTAAAAGTCAAGAAAGAAGCTAGCCATGACATATATTGTCTTAAAAGATTAGATGGGCAATCGATCCTTAGAACTTAAAATGCAAGCAATCTTAAGTTGCACTTTAAATGAGACTCATTTGTAAATACATTATACATAATGAAATATCTATTTGTTCCAAGCATCTATGTTTGTTAGTCCCATTTCAAGAAAAATTAAGCTTAGTTACTTAATATGTTGCTAACGAGCTTTTGGAATACTAATTTCATAAACTAAGTCTCTTAAACCTCACACGAGGAAAACTAATGGCTAAGTGTCTATAACTCCTTTTAAGAAAGGAGGACAACAACTTTCCTAACCTTTTTCAAGGTGATGGATGACCCATGAAAAACCCAAAATTTTAAATAAGGTTAATGGAATTAAGAAGAAAGATTTAGAGTTGGTTAAGAAAGGGTTTATAAAATTTAGGATAATTTTTTTTTCAAAAATGATCCTTTACCCTTGAACTTGATTTTATTGAAAGTAGCTCCGAAATAGCTTAGTGACCCTAAATAAAATCTCAAGACCCTAATTAAGTGAATAAAATCATTAAGGAATTATTTGGAGTTAATTAAAAAAGAGAAAACTAAGTTTGGAGATCAATTTTACTAAATAACCAAATTTCCCTTAAAACTAATATAGAGTCTTTGAAGCTTTCCGAAATCACTAAAAAACTTAATTAAAGTCATCTAGAGTCATTTTAAATTATTAGGAGTGATCTCTTAAAGTTTGGAGATAATTTACAAAAAATAACCATTTTTGCCCTTAAAGATGGTTTTATTGAAATTGAACCAAAAATTTCTTAGACTCTAAATATGGAGGAGTAATTAATTAAATTAAATTTCAAGGGCATTTTAGTAATGAGGAAACACTATGTTGTAGTTGGAATAATTGGAGGAAATAAAGGAAACAAATAATACAAAAATGGGCTAAATATGAGGACATATGTCACTCAAGGCTGTAACCCACTAATTCTTATGGTCCCATTTACCTTCACCCTTAAACCCTACTATATAACTTATTTTTGGACAAAAAATAACAGCCCTTTCCTCTGGTTTTGGTGTGTACATTAACGGTAAGAAGACCCATAATTTCTAAGATTAAACTCTAAACCATCAACTTAGTTTAAAACCTATCTTTCTAACTGCTAATTCTAATCCTTTTCTCGTAAGTTTTAGGTTTGAATCGAGTGGGATTCCAAGCTAAGAGGGGGTATCTTACATGTGATTTGGGTGTGAAGGTAAGTAAGAAAATGACTTGATTTAAGTGGATTTTAGTTTGTATGTTATAAATTTAAGTAATGTATGATGTTTATTGTAAAGAAAATTAATTGAGAATTTGGGAAAAATATCATCTTGGATATAGATAAACATGGTTAGGAGAAGATTTGGGTATTCCTTGAATCTCCAACAAGATAAGTTCAACATCTTATTTAGGTTGATGATTTATAATAGTTATAAATGATTAAACTTGATGATATGATGATTTCTTGAATGCTGAGGATACATTGAAATGTACTCTTGTTGCTGCCTCCTATATTGAATATTCTTGAGTCTCATTTGATGATTTAAGAGTTGATCTCGGATTTAATATGCTATATGTGTTGTTGGGTATTGGATTTAGTAGTAGAAAACAATATTAATGCATGGTAATTGAAAATATGATTAAGTATTGTTGTTGATGCCACTATTGAAGATGAAGTTAGGATTTGATTTTCTTGTTAATTCCATTTTGAATGATGAATGATGATAAATTGATGATTAAAGTATGAACATGTGATGTATGGATTGGTTTCGGTGGTTAATTAGTAAATATGACATGTGGAAAGTTGGAATTTGGTAGTATGATTGAATTATTAGATGAATAAGTTGATTTAATTATTAATTTATGAATTTCTAATAGGCTGCTATGTTCTTAGAGCGATAAATTTGATGAAATTTGAAGTTAATAAATATTAAGTTTGGTGAAGTTTAAGGATGGATTAGGTTAAATTGCAGGATTAAAGAGATTTGAATTTATGATTTTCTTGCATGATTTATTAATGTAATTAATTTTGGAAAATTATGATGTATTATGTTTATTTTGAGTAGACTTGATGGAATTATCATTTAATTATATGTAGAAGTTAGAATGGATGTAAAATGAGGTTTAGAAGTGAAGATGTGTAGAAATTGGATTATTGGAATGGATAAAATAATTGGGGCATGTCCTAGTTTGAGTGCTCTATTTTGATGATGTATTGAGCTTAGAAATTAAAAAAAAAAAGAAGAAGATGTTCTAGACTTTAGGAAGGAGTAGGAAAAAGTGGGCTTTGAGTTGGAGTGATTTGAACCTAAATTAAATAGGTTATGGGCTCTTAAAGTTAGAAATTCGTAATTATGTTTAGTCTAGTGGTCTAAGAGCTTTAAATTGAATAAAATAAGGCTTTTTATGTTAAAATGGATAGTAGAAGTGATAAGAAAACAAATGGTTTTAGTTTCATCTGATTGATCTTAAATTGAGTAAGTTATGGCGCTTTAAAATTAAAACTTTTAATTATGACGAGTTAAAATTTAGTTAATGATTGATTTAATTAAACTAGGTCAAGACTGGCTCAATCACAAGTTGACCTAACCAAAATAAGCCTTATGGCCACCCTCTTACTCTCTTCTTAGGTGACCCATGTAATTAAATATAATTTGCTTAAATGATTCAATTAACTAAACTATCTTGATTGGGTCAAAATAAGATTTAACATGTTAATGTGAACTCAATGACCCATGGGCTTAAGATCCAAAATCCAAAATATAATTGGATCTATTTCTTCTTAAGGCTCATATTCTAAATGGGTTTTAACATGATAAGTAACTTGAATTGGGTCTTAAATTGATTTATTGCCTAAATCGAATTAACTAATTAAAATGAACTAGATATAGGCTTAATAAAATAAAATAGGCTTACATGACTAAAATAAAACTTAAATGGGCCTAAGACCCAAAACCTATTTAGACTCATTAATTTTTAGAGCCTATACCCAAAATGGCCCTTAGTGAATAAATTAAATTTAAATAGGCCTTCAACCTTATAAAGCCTTAAATAAAAAAAAAGATTTAAAATAAAATTGAAATTAGACTTAATAATCAATTGGGCTTAAAACATAACAAATAAAATTAATTGAACATAATGGACTTAAAGTAATTAAAGTGACCTAATTGGAATTAAAATGGACTTAGTAGCTATAATTGGACTTAACTAAATTAATTAGTGTTAGTAAGCCTAATTCCTAACACAATTGGGCTTATTATACTTAAATGGCCCAATTACCCTAATTGGGTATAAAGCAAAACTAGATTTTAAAATTTAAACAACTTGTTAGGTTTAATTAAATAAATTCTAAATGGTTTGAGTTACAATTAGCTAAAAGCTAATTAGGCTTAGATAACCCTAATTGGGTTTGTAACTAATGTAATCCTTAATTAGTTTAAAATGACCCTTATAATAAGATTCAATCACTTAGAATAATCAATTAGCTTATAATTTTCTTTTTTTTTATGCATGAAATCAACTCAATCAACTCAATTTAGAACTCGAATTATGATTTGGGAAATGCTAACATTTCAAGTAAGTAGTAACTTATGTGTTACGTGTTAGGATAAAAAACGAAACCCAACTAATAATCAATCCAACTAAGTAACTACTTGCTACTTGTGAGTGGTTACTTGAGCTAACAAGTGATAAATCTTGGATTTGAATTATGACTATGGTTATATATCCTAAAATGACATTATAGTTAGACGCGTAGGCCACTAAAGGCGGCTTGACAAATAACCAATAAGTGAAAACGAGTTGGATAATGGGCACTATAAGTAGAGAGAAGGTATATCGAGCGTAGTTTGAGGATATGGGTCTTGACGGACTATATGGTATAGTTGGACTGTGATCGGTGGGGCCACCTAATGATGGGTTCACTTAGACAAAGCTATTGGTATATAGTTTTTGACAAAATCGAGTCTGGTTGCTCCTGTCAACCCTTAATGTCTGCTATGTTGGAATTTGACCCTATGTCCCTTGTTATGATGTTTGGAATCATGAATACTTTGAGCTGGATGTTTACATAAATTAATTAATTGAATTAAATAATTGTTTGTTGCATTAGTTATAGATTTGCTTGACATACATGATTATGTTTGCGTTATTGTGTATTAGGTCCTCGTGGCTCACTTCCCTTTTTCTTTTTTAGGTGTTGATACTTTTGATATGCTTTACAATTTGATGGGTTATGGCTTTAAGGAGGAAGTTTGGAATGAGATTGTACATATAATTTTTGTTGATTATTATTCTAAGTTTTGTTTTGTTGGCTTTATGACCTATTTTCCTTTTTAATGTATTTTGTGGGCCTTATAGGTCATAGGAATTAGATTATCTATTTTCATTTTACCACATGTTTTCATGACAAACAATCATAAAATGTTTTTGAAAATCTAATGTTCCACTAAAATGTTTTTAAAAACTAATTAATGATTTCAAGGTCCTAAAGTTAGTTTAAAAACTAATATAATAATTGTAACCTTACAAATTCTACTTAAGTAAGTTATGTGATGAACTATCATTGCTATAATGAATTAAGGGTATGACAACCTAACTCTAAGAGAGTGATTGGGTCGACTCCATGCAAAAATGGGGCACACTAGTCTCAACATATCTAGTTTGCTAAGGTAGACAAAACCAAAAAGCACTTTGTCAATCAAGATTGATCCTAGATATCCAAAGTGTCATTGGAAGGGGTAAGCAGTCTTAAATAGCGAGTTATCTAGATGAAATTTGTCCAAAGCATCAAAGTCATTAGGTATCCAATGAATCAACAGAGTAAAGACAACGACATCAATGAGCATACAGCTAATTCATGAAGTAAAAGCAAATAAGAGAGACAAAAAAGGGAAGCACATAGTCAAAATAAGAACTATATTGTCATTTAAAGGATAGGAGTCCAACAATTTACATTCAGAGGTTGGCATGCCAACCTAAAGAAAATTACAAATAAGTCCTTAAATAATCTAAAGACAAGAAAAGTTATGTTTGATGGTTGGAAGATAGCAAATCTTGAGAAGCTTTGGCTCTCTTGTCAATAGCAACTGCCTTAGGGAGTTTGAGAGGAACTTTTTGATAGGGAGCAAAGTCTTACGAGGGATTAGAGCTTGGAGGAGGAGGAACTTCGCTAGTAGTAGCATCCTTTAGTCCAATGTCCACTTTAATAGTGTCATCCATTGTACTAGTAGGGACTTTGGATTCTTCAAGAGGGTTGTCTTCGTCTTCTAACCCATCAAGGTTGAGGTTTAGGTAGTGTTTGGGGATGACCTCCTTGGCTGCCTTGAAGCCATTGTTGTACACCTCCTCTTACAATTGCAACCATTCATTGCTGGTCGTGATTTTGCGATGAACCTTCTCCTTTAGACTGACATGCTCTTACTCGAACTCCTCAATTTGGTCCAAATGGCATTTGAGATTGTCCTTTAAGCTCGCAATTCTCTCCTTATAGCCCTTCTCCCTATCCTCAAAGGAGTTTACCAATGGCCTCAAGATAGCCAGTTCGCCTTTCGCTTTTGACAATTGTTGGGAAAGATCAATTATTTTCTTTGAAAGCTCATCCCTTTCTTGCCAAGTCTTTTGCAACTTGTCTTAAAGCAAGTTATTTTTGCTTATAGCAGCCTTTGTTTGGTGTATGAGTTACTCCACTTGAGCCTAGTTTTGCTTCACTAGCTCTTCTAAGGTAGCCACTTTCTTTATGTGCAAAGCCTTAGCGTTTTCTACATTTTGAACTATATGTAAGAGACTTATAGTTTAGTTAAAGAAATATTGCTTATTCACTCAAATATCTTCATAGTCAAGGCAAAGAAAACCTACCTACTTTCTTTCCTCTCTAAGGCATGGTAAAGTGTGAACACCGGGGTGCTAGTTTGAAAAAATAGATAAAGGTTTTGGGAGGAAATTAGGAGATAAAGATAAATTGAAAAAGTATGGGAGACTAACCTCATATAACTTGGCCTACACCAAAGTCTCCACATTATTTTAGGTCACTTTGCACCTCAGTGCACCAATTTCGCCTCGGTTTTGTAGGAGTACGACAAGGGACATAGCTTGGTTGCATAACTCAAGGTTCCCCACTACCCTGTCACTTGTGCGAACGTCTTACCTAGGAGTGTAGGTTAGGCCGCACACTAGAGTGCTGGGACTTAAGGAGTGGCTTCAAGGTATATTAGGCTGAGGAAATGGTTCTTGGATCAGCTTAGTGGGATGAGTAGCTTGGAACATTAGGCTTAAGTTAACCTCCACCCTCTACCTCTGACTTAGGTAAGTAGAAGGGTCTTCGATCATGTTCTCATCAATTAAGATGTATTGGTTAGCCCTAATTGTTCTCTTCTCACCTTTATGATTAGCCCTAACACCATCTTCCTTTGACCTCTTTTTGGGTTTTGAAGCACATTGGGCTTCTCAGTCTGTTTACCCTTCTTAGCAAGCTCGGCAATGGGGCGTTTCTCTTGAATTGGTTGGGTTCCTCAATCTCATTTGGTTAGGAAGGGGTAACCTTATCAGCTTGGCCCTAGCCTTCCTTCTTACTTTTGGCTACGACCTTATTTTGGGTATGGAGCTGTGCTAAATTTGCCTTCTTGAGCTGCATCTTTGTAAAAAAACAAATAGAAAGAAACCAAGTTAGAGAATATGCAAAGTAAAAAAGGTTATAACGAAAGAAGGAGTACACCATGTTGAGCATGAGTCACCAAGAGCTACCTTTCCCCCATAAGATATAGATGAGCAAACCCCTCCAAGTCAGTCTACTTTAGCACGATGATTGAGGAATAGATAATACCTTTAGCTTCCTCTTCTTTCTTGTCTTCTTCATTGCCTTCCCTTTTCTCATTTGAAGGCACTTTTTCTCCTCTCTCTTCTAGGATGGCTCTGATTTCAAATTGCATAGCGACAATCACTTTGGCATTATAAAATTGTCGTGGCTCACCTAGTTACCTCAGAAGAAAATTACCCACCCATTTATCATTATCGAGGAGGTCTATCGATCCAATTCTGATCGGCTTAACTTGCCCAGTTTAGAAGTCCAGCTTGTTGCCTGACTTCACTTTCACAAACTTGTCTTTCTAACCATGAATAGATTAAGCCAAACTTTTAAACAGCTTACGCTTGGGTTAACATGTTAGATAATACCAACTTATTGCCGACCCATTTTTTTGGATGGTGTAAAAGTAATGAAAGAGCTTGAGTGTGGGCCGTATCTTATGATTTGTACATAAGATCTAAAAGGCCACCAGAATTCATATTGAATTTGGGATGAGTTGACATGGATTGACTTGGTGGTAATTAAAAAATGTTTTTTGAAGTTGTGAAAATGGTAGTTGGACTCTAAACTTAAAGTGCTTATAGTATGTGAAGAATTTTTGGTTTGCTACCAAAGCAACCCTATCGAATGGATTCAACTTGATGGCTTGGTGACTTGTCGCCCTTGAGGCATGGGTTTGAAACATAAGAAAACACTCTCAACATCACTATTGAATAATTTACTTTGGATGCCATTTAACTCACTACCTCCAACTACAATACTATCGTATAATGGCATAGATAGTTTTCTACTCTTATCATCATCTCCATAAACATCCCTCAATATCTCATCAATGGTCATTTGCTTACCTACTTCTACCACTGTTGTTGTGCTAGTGGACTCAGCATTATCCTCTACCATTGTTGTGGTCACTTCCTAGCGGGGAGTAGCAGTTCACATCAAATCAGGTCCTTTTGCCCCAGCTTAGGATTATGTAATTCGAGCCATAGAACCTTTTCAGTCTTGCTCGGTGTTTAATAGCTCCTATTGTGACACCAATTGCATCAACTGCACTTGTGGTTAGAGATCATCAACACTGTGGGAATAGCTCAAATTCCTTACCTACTTTTGACTCATTGACATTGAATTAAGTCTTTTAAGTCACCCTGTGTAATCTCAAATGCATGCCTCAATGGCTCATTAGGATTATACTTTCTTTACTGACCAGTCACCAAAGAGAGTGGGGAGCAAATGTTGATAGGCTATTTTGACCAAGGCCCAAGCTTAGTTTAAATTAAGGCCATGTTCTACATAAGGGGCTCACCTATGAGCT
This sequence comes from Laguncularia racemosa, assembly GCA_037954665.1. NCBI lineage: Eukaryota > Viridiplantae > Streptophyta > Magnoliopsida > Myrtales > Combretaceae > Laguncularia > Laguncularia racemosa. Next base: position 9,291,128 of record JBBMOL010000010.1, read on the forward strand.
CAAGTGGCAACTCGACCTTTCTTTCCCAAGGACTTTAAACTCGATCAATTGCAGAGAAGGCTTGTTGTAGGCTGTTAGTTGCCATAGTTGCCTACTCTACTACTACTTAGACATTTTAGACGTGTAGCTAGAGGCATTCCTCTATGTCCTCCACAACTAAACTGCCCATCAACTTTCTCTATAAATGCTTAGAATTGTTTATGGATAAGGGGATTGCAACTTTGAAGCTCTCTTGCTCACTTTACACTTCTTTTTGCGACTCTTACTTGTATTCTAACTTAAGTGTTCGAGTGCTTATGCCGGATAGACTTGGTACCCCCTATAGCTCACTGTTTCTCCATGTTCTGTAAGTTCATATACCTCTCTCAAATCTTCTAAATAATAATGAGTTAATCAAATTTTCAATAGAAAGTGTAATGTAAGGTTTTTGGTGTAGTTTTGTGGTGGTGCATTTTTTGTGGCAAATGAGAATGAAAATGGGGTTGTAGAGAAGAGAAAGAGATTTTGTTAAAGATATGGTTGGAAGGAAACAGGGTTAAGCAAGCAACTTTAATTTTAGTTCGTACTATTTTTTAATTTATGTTATGTTACTTTAATAAGGGATGTGGAATTTCCATTACTCTCTTCATAAGCTTACTCTCAAAAAATTTCATCAGATGTTAACTGCAATAAGCTTCGATCTACTTCCACAGTTGTTCAATTTATTCATTTTCAATATTGTGGATGTTAAATTTTTAATTTAGGGAAAAGTATATTTTTAGTTTTCAACGTTTACTTACTTTTCTATTTGAATCTTTAATTTTTTTTATTGAAATTCTCAATATTTTCAAAACCTTACAAAAATAGTACTTTCGTTAAATATGTCAAAAATTTCTATTCATCTTAAGTATGTATTAGTTTCTAATTAACCTTGAACTAGTTGCTTGAGCTGTTTAAGGTACATACAAACTTTTCTAACTCATTTGCTTAATTATTATTATTATTATTTTATTATACTATATCATTAAATATATTTAATATTATTATTTTTGTTAATTTAATTATTATGGACTAATTTGAAATTGATACACATCATGGATTGATAGAAAACTTAATAAATTTGATAGAAGTACTTTTTTTTTTGGTAAAGTTTTAAAAATGTTGAGAATTTAAATAAATGAAAAAAAAATGGAGATTCAATTAGAAAAGTAAGTAAACATTGAACCCTAAATATATATTTTTTCCTTTAATTTATGAGTAGTAGTTATTTGATTTTTTTGAAGTGTGTCAATGTTACACTGTTGTTAGGCCATGCTCTTTGTATTTTTGTCTTATGGTTTGGCATGGTGTAGTGTGATGGCATTAAAGTTAAAGTAATTTTAATGTGTATAAGTGAAAATGTCTTTGAATTAGGGTTTAAATGAGTTAAGTTGAGATGAAATAGTACTGAGCTCGAGTTTGAGCTTGATGCAAACTTGATTGAGCTTAGAGAGCTCGAGCTCGACTTAAAATTTAAAAACTTGAGCTCGACTTAATTAAGCTCGATTTATTTAAAAGTATTTTTGTTTTTTAATTATAATAACATTAATATGTAAACTTAGTTTGAATTTAATTAATATTTATACTTGGTTCAAGTTTGATAAAGTTCACAAGATAGTTAAGTCAAACATTCGAGTAAACATTGAGATTAACTCTAGTACATTATGAGTAATTTGACTTATTTACATCCTTGTTTATTTTCAACGCATGACATGATGGTACTAATGAAATGCCATTTCAATTTGGTCCAAAATGGTATTGAGTTTGATAAGGATATAATTTTTATTGTATCCTCGGTAGTAGAATGTAAATGTTTTTTTCAATAGTTTGTATAAACAAATTTTTATAGCAAATAAATTCTGCAACTCGGTGTGTTTTTAAGAGTAATACTGGACAGCTCAATACTCCAGGTTCGGTTTAAACTGATTGGATTGTTCAGTTTGACTACATGGGTTGGAATACATAAAATTAAATTGCACCATACATTGCTTGTTACATGGATTTGTGTATTTTTGTGCCGTGAACATTTTGAATGATACAGATATATGATGGTTAGAATTCCACATTTTGCTTCTAAGAAAAGATCTCATGTAACCACAATGTTGAATATAAAATGCAAGTTGAAGTGGGCTAACTCAAGTTGAATGTAAGCCATGACAATCCAAGTGAACCTCTCTATTATAAGCAGCAACGTCTACAAGAGATGTTTTCTTGGGATAAAATGTAGATAAAGAGATAGTCGTTCATTATTCAAAAAGTACAACTAATGTGCTCTAAGCCACAGAAAAGCTTGTGTGGCATTTAGAAGTGATGTTGATAGATGGGTAGTATGTAAATATAAATAATAATTTTTTAAGAAAATACTTATTTTACTGTTATATGTCGAGTATTTATATATTACTCATTCAAATACATAACATATTAATACTATGTTTAGTGTGACGTTTTCGATGAAGTTACTAATGATAATGGGAACTAGACTAGTGATACAAAATATCACTTTAAATTAAACGTTCGATCATTTTCTTTTCTTACCTCTTTATTTTTTTCATATTTATTTACCTTACTTATTGGCTGTATTATTTTTAGGTACGATATTATTATTTATTCTACTTGCTGTATTATTATGCAATTTTTATATGTAATTTAAAGCATTTAAATATTTTATATTAAATCAAACTTTTATTTATTAAATTTATTTATTTACCTTTATTGTACTCTTTTACTTTTTGACCAACGACCATTTGTCATAACATGTTTTAAATGTGGTAGTAAATTTGATAATAAACATTCGATTGAATATTACATCTTTCATCTTTCAACTTTATATGCGAAATTTGATAAACAAAAATTTAATTGGATATGATATTTAATAATTTCAAATTTTAGGTATAAAACTTAAAAAAAAATTATGTTTAAATAATAGTTTCAACTTTATCCCATGATTATAATATCCACATACATAAACACATGTGTATATATATATATATATATGTATGTATAATATTTCAATTCCATTAATCCTTGAGTTAGTAAAAAATTAGAGTCATATCTATATACTTAAATTTGGTCTTCTATTTTAGATTGTGTTTGGCAATTTTTTATATAAAAGAATTGTGTGAAAATGAGTTAAAAGAAGATTAAATGAGTGAAAATAGAATGAAATATAATTTCCATTTTGTGTATAGAAAATAGGATTAGAATGGAGAAAAATTTCTTTTGTTTGATTGGTTTCATAAAAAGGAAAAGAAAAAACAAAGGCCCCACATGTTTTAAGAAAAACTAGTTATTGGTGCAAAACTTTTTTCATTTAAATTGTTTCTTAAAAATAATATATTTTCATATGTTTGATTGTATTTCTAGAAATATGTTGAAAAAACTGGTATTTGGCTTGTGATTATTATACAACTCATAATCTTACTAAAAACAATTTGATATAACATGTTACTATGAATAAATAATTTCTAACATTTTATTTAAATGTAAAACAATAAATAAAAATTAATTTTGTAGTATTTATTATCACAACTTTTTTAGTTAAATTTTATAATTCTTAAATAGTCTTTAACTTTTTATCCATTACAGTTTTTCATGTTTAAAATATGATTAAAATATGATTTACACAGTAATTATTGCAAATATAATATAAGTATTATTTTGCTAGAGTTCAAACTTTTGCAAAGGTTAATTCAAAAAACGATGTTTCTTTTTAAGAAAACTAAGTCATTTTCCTAAGAAAAATTCAAGATTTATCTATTGATAGAAAAATGTTTTCCCTTATAAGGGAAAAATGTTTTCTACTCAAAGGTTTGTTTTCAACATAACAACTAAAGGAAAACAAAGAAAATGTTTTCCAAAAAATATTTTTCCCAAAACAAACTAGGCCAAGGATAATGCATAACAAGATTACCCCTATTTTATTTTTACAAACATTTTTATAGAGGTAAGGCAAGTATATAATTTTTTTCCTAATTTCATCCATTTCCAACCATCTCTCTTTAATTTTGAAGAGAAAATAAATGGACTTTAAAATGTAAACTTTTCTATCAATTTTCCTCCTTTCTCCATCCATTTACACTCCTCTCAAATTACCAAATATAATATTTCCTTCCACTTCCATTTATTTCTTTTCATTCCCACTCTCTAAGCATAATAGATCTTCAATCGAATATTATGTCCAACAACTTAGAACTTTAAACATAAAATTTGATAAAGAAAAGTTTGATTATATGATTAAGTTATGAAATTAAAAAAAAAGTTCATAAATTCAAATAATAGTTTGAACTTTATCCCATGATATTATATATCACAATCCCATTAAGAAATAAAATTGTACATGTATACTTACATTTAGCCCGCTGCTCCATTCAATTGATTTGCCGAGCCGTCATATTTGATTTTGATCGAATATCACTTTAAGGCAAGCGTTTGATCATTTTCCTTCCACACCTCTTTAATCTTGTTTTTAGGGGGTGCTATCAAAATCATTATCTTTAATCTTTTATATTTATATATCTTACTTGCTATATTATTTTTCAATTTTCACATGAAATTTAAAATATCTAAATATCATATTCAATCTAACTTTTATTTTTTAAATTCACTTATTTACCTCTTTTATACACTTATACTTTTTGAAAAAAACATTAGATTGAATTTTACATCTAGCATCTTCAAGTTTCAAATATAACATTTGATAAAGGGAAATTTGATTGGGTACGATACAATTTTAAATTTTAGGTATAAAACTAGAAAAAAAAAAGTTTAGATAATGGTTTTGACTTAAAATTAAAGTCATATATAAACTTCAATTTGGTTATCTGTTTTACACTGTGTTTGGCAAATGTTATAGAAAAGATTTGGTTGAAAATGAGTGGAAAGAAGAAAGATGAGTAAAAATGGAGTGAAGTGTAATTTACACTTTGTATTTGGAAAATAGGATGGAAATGGAAGGAAGCATTCCCATTTCCTTTATTTGGTCAATTTTATAAAAAGAAAATGTAAAAAACAAAGTTACCATTTAATAAGATTGCCCCTATTTTATTTTTACAAACATTCTTACAAGGATAAATTTATAATTTTTATTTTATATCTATCTATTTTCAATAATTTCTCTCCAATTAAAAAAAAAAAATAGACTTCAAAATGAAAATATTACCATTCATTTCCTTCTTTCTTCATCCATATACGATCATCACTCAAATTACTAAGCATAACATTTCTTTCGATTTTCATTAATTCTTTCCATTTCCACTCTCTTAGAGCTATTAAAACATAGTAAACCTTCAATTGAATATTATGTCCATCTACTTAAAACTTTAAATATCAAATTTAATAAATATAAAGTTTGATAAACAAAGTTTAATTAGATATAATATTAAGCAATTTCAAGTCTTTCTTTATTAAGTCATTGTCCCATATCCATAAGAAGCAAAGACAAAGACACTCATAAAATCCCAATGTCATATCTTCCCAAACACAGCCTCTTCCACACATATCTCCTAACACCCACCACACACACATACCACCCACCTCAACTACTGCACTGGGGCACTTCGAACACGAGCCACCTGCTCTTCCTCTAAACCATGCTTCTTCGTACCTCTGTCCCCTTCCCACTTCTAAAAACCACCACCAGCAGCAAAAGCGCCATTTTCCCACTGCGGCAAACCTTTACTATAACCGCCTCCACCGCCATAAACCCTACCCCTACCTCTTCCTTCTCCATCTCCGACTCCGAGCTCACCAAGCGCGGCTTCATCTTCCACCGCGACACAGCCTCCCTCAACCTTGACCACCTCAATACCGTCTTCGTCGCCGTAGGGTTCCCGAAACGCGACCCGGAGAAAATAAAGATAGCTCTGGAGAACACGGACTCGCTCATCTGGATCCGGTACGCCAAGTCTGAAAAACCAGTAGCATTCGCTAGAGCAACTGGAGATGGGGTGTTCAATGCGATCATATGGGACGTTGTGGTGGATCCGTCGTTCCAAGGGCTAGGGTTAGGGAAAGCTTTGATGGAGAGGTTGATAGAAGACTTGGTTGGAAGAGGAATATTCAATATCGCTTTGTATTCGGAGCCTAGAGTTCTGGGGTTTTATAGGCCATTAGGCTTTGTGGCGGATCCTGATGGGATACGTGGAATGGTCTACTCTCTGAAGAAGAAGAAGAAGAAGTAGTCACATGGGAGAAAAGGCATCTTCATTACTTGTGTTTACGGTCCAATCCATCATTTAATCGTTAAATAAATAAATTACATTTTAACAATTAGATAATTAAATGAATAGTTCATCAGTCATCTGATCGTTGAAATAACTTATTAAAGTTCTTACAGTAAATTTTAACGATCAGAGGACTGAGTGATTCGATCATTAAATCGTAGACATGACGCAATGGTAAATTTTTTTTAAAAGCTTGGTAGAGTACAAACTCGACTAAAGTATCTTATAAATATTTACTACTCAGCTTGGTAGATTGAAGTTATTTCTAAAACTTAGATTTAGATGGTCCTAGGCTCCTAGCAATATGCTAAACAGCCATTTAAGTTTTAAGTTAATTTTTCGGACATTGGAAATTAAACAGCATGAAAAGCAATAGTTTCTGGTGTTATTTATCAAAGTTTTCTAACTTGGTGTCGGGTTAAAAAAAGAAACTGATGTTTTATTATTGCTATTATGTAATGTTGATACTTCATTTTATAATAATCCGAGGAAGGAAACTGGTTAATGGGAGGCCGGAGCAGAGCATTCCAGGGATAAGGTGGTTGTGGTTTTCCTCATCTTTGTATGTTTGTTTTTGAGGCATGATACTATTTGTAAAGACTACTCTACTCTGCCTTCGTTTTTCCTATTGCATTTTGTTGTCTTAGAATTCTTTTAATTCAGCATTCATGGAACAAAGTTGTGGACAGCAAAGTCTCTACTTGTAATGGATTCAAGCATACAGATGGAGTTGATTTTACTTGGGATGCGCACCTTCATTTTTCCATTATTTTTAAAAATACATAAACAATCATTAAACCTTCTTTAAACACCAAAATTATCGTTAAAATGGTTATTTATATTTTTGAAGTTTTAGCAACAGTTTAAAATATATTCTACAGTTGTAAATTGTAATTAGGTGCAAGTAAAGACAACATCATCTGAGACATAATTTCTACAACAAGAACAATGCCCATCGCATTTTTTATATTCTGTCTGGTCGTCCTCAGCGAGCAGATGCTTCTTTGATATTGGACAGGGGGTGTCTAGTACTATTTCAGATACGCTCTTGCGATTCTTTTCGGCAAATTTAGGTTTTGGACTAGATTTTAGAAAATAGGGAGTTATGCTTCAAATCCTTATTTATTTAATTGATAATTTCTGTCTTAATTAGATATCCTTTCCAATCCAAATTGACTCAAAAACCTATTAATCCTAAGTAAAACATCAACAATATATTGATTATGTGAGATCTTCTTAATCTATCCAAATTTCCAATTGTTAAAATTGAATCACTCCTCTCTTCACCTTTCAATTAATGCAATCTGCCCCCCTTTAGGATTTTAGTTACCGACATAATTGGTTTAGAGTATTCTTACCTAGCACGGGGACTAGAATTCCATCATAATCCTTGAGTCGTCTTCCTTCTTCCTTCTTGAGGTTTTGGAGAGAGATTTTGAGAGGATGAGAGAGAGAGAGTGAGGGTGAGATATAAGAAAAGGCAGACTCTGAATTAGGTTAAGAAAACCCTTTCTTAGTAGCTTTTCCGTTTTGTCCCTCCCTTCATTGTTACCGTAATAACCTTGCTTTAAAACATCCTTAGATGTAATACATTATCAATGGAAATGCTGAACAAGAATGCTACTGAGTTCAATGATGAAGACAAAGTAAGAAACAAATACAATCAGTTGAAGGAGTACATGGAATACATATCGATGGATGTTGAAAACTATTGGAAAAATTCACAAGTTTAGTACACAATCATTCTATCTTGATAAAGAGAATTAAAGTGATAAGAAAAGAAATTGAGGGGATTTCAAATTTGAAAAAATTACAAAAGAAGGGATCAATATTTATAATTAAATTAATGGTTAATATAAAAGATTAGTGCTATTTTAAGCAATTCAAATAGAAGACACCATTATGGAGCTGTTGCAAATAATAACAGATTATCTATTTAAACCATTTGGCATATTTATAAGATAATAATGAATACTTTATTTGATCTACTAAACATAATGTTGACCTTCTATATTAATTATTTGAAAATTCAATATTTTATTTTAACTACTTAATATAACACTAATTCTTTATTTTAACTACTTAAAATTTTGATTTTAATTTAAATTTAATCTCAAATATTGATCTCTTCGCTTATAATTTTCCCTTTTAAATTTCCATTTCCCTTTCTATGAAGGTAAGAATTGAGAGAACTTTGCAAGAGTAGTCATTCTAATACCTACTATAGTCCTCGCTTTATTCCTTCCTTCCACTTTCTTTCTTAGTTCCCTCTTTCCATACATTTAGGCTGAGCAAGAAAATTTCATCCTCCCCAAGTGCCCATGTATTGCTAATGCAATGAAGAAGAATATCTTGCGAACTTTAAGATCAACCCAAATTACCAGATAAAATATTTATGGCCCTCGACACATCTAAGAATGCAGATTTGCTAAATGAAAGCCATACAACATAAATTAGCACATCACGTACAAAAAGTTGAATTTTTGTTACCTCGAACTTCTTAACTTACGATTGGGTGCCTCGAAAGCTTTTGTTTTTCCAGTAGAGTCACAACTGCGGTACAACCATAAATTATTCTCTTAGTTAACAAAAGTTCCAAGTTTTTAATGGCCCCATCACATCCATGGATTCTCTTTTTAGAGCTCCTGCAATTATGAAAGCTGATCAGTAGATTATAATATGACAATCAATCTGCTTCTAAAATGCTAGCAGCCATGTACTGCATGTTAATCTCTCATGGTTTATTCTTTTCTCTAATTCTAGCTGTTTTGATCTTATAAGCAAACCATGGAAAGAAAAGTGAGGTTATCTGCATCATTATCAAAGCATGGTAAATTTGAATACACATTAGCTTTTCCCTCAAGAAAATGTCAGTTTAACAGTGCTTCAAGTAAATTCATGGCCCCCAAAAATGTGCTCTAAACTAAATAAATGCACCAAAAAATAAGAAGGCAAGAAGCAATTGACGGAGCCACTAGCATAAAAGTCAATCAGCAATCAGCTACAAAAGAAAGGAAATCATTGCAGTGATTCACTTACTTCCAACTATTCATTCCTCAAACCAACAATTTCAAGAACAACTTTTAGATTGATTACAACATGCATTACATCAAGGGTGAATGATAAGGTTTGATTGCTTCCAACCCAAATGAAGCCATAAATGCTCAACATCCTTTTCTTTATAGAATCGAGTCTATATGCAAAACCAAATATATTATATAGTCACTGCTTCATATTCTCCCATATTACATCTTCAGCCAGCTTTATCAAAGGTATACTGTGAAAATGATCATGGCAATCCAGACTCAAACTCGTTATTCTATGAGAATCTATGAAAAGAGCTCTATATTTTTATGCCATTGCACTCCTTAAAACTATAAACATAATGTACGATTCTTCTCATGAGATGCATACAAGGTCAATTTTATGGACAACTTTCTCAATCTTTCTGACAGCTGCTTTCTCTGTGATAGGGGACCCAAACCACTTTCAAGAGGAAGCAGACAGATAAGTGGTGAAAGCCATGAGGACTTTTAAGAGGGTCATGGAGGAAATCAACTACTGTATATTCCAGAATATAGGGACAGGATTTTATTTGTGATGCAATGAAAGTATTTCTCAGCTAAGCAAGTGGAGCTCCTGAACCAGGATTTTGTTTCCTTGACCACAATGAGCAAAAATTTCAGAATAGGCAACAGAGCTGGCAGACTAAAGGTTCAATTGGATTGCTAACCTAGACCACATTATCATTGGGAGCATGTTCTAAAATCATGAATCAAAACTCTAGAAGGTTACCTGATTAGATACACTCTAGAATAGTCATACTTTATTTCTTTCAACAATGCACTAAAGTTGATGTTTAACTATTATAGTTGGGTGACAATCCACAAAGAAAATACACTCATTGAATGGGTGGTCCTTTTTCGCTGTAAGTAAATGCCATTATACATTACTTGTGTTACGAGTTAATTTAAGATTAATGTTTTTTCACATTGAATGGAGTTTGACTGTTTAGGACTGATGTTAAACATGCAAATCCATTAAAGGTGAGATTGTACTTTCATGAAAGTTTTAAGGTTTAATTGAGCATTAAGCCTCTGAGTTTCAATAGCCGTTTCAGGTTTCACAAGGTTGGCCTCTTCGAATACCGAGGAACTAGGGCTGCTTGCAAAGTAAGAGCCACTGTGCACAAGTCTGCAGCAGGAGGCATTTCATAATTCCATGCCCCACATATTAAATTTTAGCTAAGCTGATTGTATATGTATACTGAACATAGCGCCAGGACCAGGAGGCTGTGTTTGAATCCTTGGGCACCGTTCCAACCGGTTTAATTGATTTCATGTGATGGACCTCAACTGTTATCCCAACTTTTCTTACAAGGAAGGGGGAAGGAAAAAAAAAAAAGTCCATAAAAACTCCAATACCTATCGACTATGTTAAACTTGTAGGATCTAAATTTAACACTTCGTACTGCAATCACAGTAGCGAAACCTAGTTTCCCAACAACTCCATTCTACATTTTGCATATCAGCATAGTTAATGCAATCATGTATGAACTAAAGTAAAGTGTTCCTATCCATCATGTAAGGAAAAAAAAAAGGAAATTGAAAATGTCAATGGATGTCGAGACACTTCTTGATGACGGAAAAAAGAAACTTTCCTTTTCACGAAATACGTGAAAAAGATGAGAAGTGCCTGCACACCCGTCAAGACCTTTATGTAATTGCGTTTTCGTGAATTAACTAAAAACACCAAAAGTACTCTACACCCGTTATCCCGTATCAATTAATAAGAAAAAAACCCACCCCAAAATCCTAATTTCAAGCAGAACCAATGATGCAGATCACAACCCAGAAAGGAGTTGATACCTGGAAATGACAGAACAGAAACGGCATTACTAAGAAGAACCATCCTTGACGTTGTTCAAGAAAGCGGCAAAGCAAAGAATGATAGTGACGAACGCGAAGAAACTTAAACCAATTGCTAAGGATATGCACGCTACAAAGAGATCCAGCAGAAACTGCAAGCTCAAACCCAACAACATTTTGATTTGATTCTTGTTCTTCTTCCCTTTCTCCCGCTAGAAACGAGGACTCTGAGCAAAATCAAAGTGGTTTAGGTATGGATGAGAAGAAGTGGAGAGAGAAAGAGTTGTATGCGTACGAGACTGGACAAGACATAACCATTCGCTTCGAGAAAAGTGCCGGTGGTGTGTCTGTCTTTGGTTTCAGGAAATGCAGGCGGTCTGTCTCAGGATCAGCGGTTAACGGTGGATCTAGGATTCTAGATATGTAGGGAATTGAATTTTTTTCCTTTTTGAATTCATTCACCTTTAAATAGCTTGTGTAATTCTAAGTTTAAAAGAAAAAGTGGTTCCTTTTCTTAGGCTAGAGTCTCTAGCTTTGTTAAGAAGAGGATCAGGTTTAGCGTTTGAACATGTTGTTAAGGATGGGAAACTCTTTTACTTCTCAACAACTGGGGTGGCTTTGTGCCAAGCCCCAAGTCCTGCCTGGCCCGTTCGCGGCCATGAAAGCACGTGTGCGCTTTGACATGTGATATTCTCCGGCTTTTCTCAATTTGGGCTTGGACTCGAGATGGAATATGTCAAGCGTGGTTTCTTAAATGTATAGAATGGTACAATGTTGAAATGGATTTGAAATAGAATTGCGTATTTAAGATTTAATCTTTTTCTCATGTTTATGAATATTTTTTGAAATCAGAATCACGAGATCTTTGCACCAACTATTTTGATTTTAAGCAGGATTTCAAGGAGTGGAATCACAATCCTATTCCACCCTTATTAATGATATTTACTTAAATAATTTATTTAATCTTATTAATGTACATTTTTACATCTACGGAATGAGACTATTTTTGATAAATATCACAATATATGCATTTTATTCCATTCTAAATATACTATAACTAAATGAAATTTATAAATATAATCCATTATTTCATGGATAATTTTATATATAGGAATTGATTTGATATTTTGTTGCTAATTTTATTCTATAATAGATAATTTATGCATATCAAATGTGATATGATTTGGGAAATGCCAAGCATAAATTCTTAAATGTATCGAGTGGTCTAACATGTAAGGTGTCATGAGAGGGGAGATACTCCTCTTTTGGAGATTTCGTATGGCGCTTGACTCTTATTATCTCATCAATTTTTCTCATTTTTGAATGTCGAGTTGGTCTTCTCTTCCTATACTTTACCCAAGAATGTTTTGAGCCCATTTTCCATTAGGAGTGCATTCAACTGGCTTTGTTATAGTCCTATTAAGTTTGAGGGGATCGACCTTATTAATTGGTGTTAGCTTGCCATGGCCATTATCAAAAGAGCGATATCAACTCTTGATTAGTTTGTTCATAGGTGATCAAACTTACCGATAGAGAGCTCAACAAACTATCATTCTAATGCCACTCACTACACTTAAGTCTAAGTTGATCCCTCTATGTCTAGTATGAAATTACGAACTATGACATTCTCTCTTACCTAAATTCATAACGCCCTCATCATGAGGCCAATCCCTTGCCACTACCCTTTTTTTAATAGATTGTCATCTTCCTTTACCCATTGGCAAACTTCATCTAAGGTCTTCTTTGACTAGGATTTTAGGTTTTCACAATTCTTCTCTCTCGCCTTCACCCTTTCTCTTTATCCTCCGAGATCTCCATATTCTAAGTTGCCCAATGATAGGGCAATCCATTGTTACACTCCCCCCAAACGATTATTGTCTTCCTCTACTTGTTGCAAAACTCCACTCCAAAATTATCTCAATTAGGACTCCTTAGCTTTCATGGCTCCTCTCCAAGTCTTCTAAGATCACTTCTTGTTGAGTTGCTTAACAATAGGGTGCCCATTAGGGCATTTCTTTTTTCTTTTTTTTTTCATAAGAATTTGGGTAACTCTTGTTATAAAGCTGTAACTTGAAATACAGTTGCAATGGTGTTCTTCCTTTAGTGGCCGCTCTTCTTAAGCTTAATCTAGGTGGGCTCTTTGACTTGTGTCATAATTTCTTCTCTTCCACAATAGTATCCTCCGTTTAGTGGTTGCTTGGAGCTTAACTCACATGAATCCTTTGTTAATAAGACTACCATCATATTGATTTTACATGAGTAGCATTTATGCAGCTAGATATAGTTTAAAATTTTTGGCTCTGATACCACTTGTTACGGGATGAGAGATTTTTTTTACTATGGTGTTTAACTTGTTTCATACATTTTTCTCATTTTCGAATGATAAAGTACTATTTTTTCCCTATATTTTACCTTAAGATTATTTTGAACTCATATTTTATTAGGAGCATCTTCAACCGATTTTCCCATGTTTCCTCTTAAGTTTGATGGAGGTTGTAGATGAGGTTTCTAAGCTTGACCTTAAAGCTATCTCGATGTTGTCAGAAGAGACATCATATCATTTCTTAGTACTTGTTGTCTATTGTCTATGTAGCAATATAAAAGGTTTACTCTCCTTTACTCATTTCTTAAAAGAATAGTATCCCTTGGTACTAAAAGATATACCAACCTCATCTTGACAACAATGCCTTCACGTGCATCTCTCCGGTCGAATACAAAAGCTGTGAATGTGTCGGATGTACCCAGAGTACAAATGTACCCACTACGGTTAAACATTGTAGTCTTAAGTCGTGGCCTTGCTTTTTTATGTTTGTCAATATGTAGAGAAAGGTGGCTTATACTCGATCTAAACTTGTATGACGATCCATGATTGCAAGTACTACATATTGCCCACTCCCCTTTATAGGTGTTCCGATAATGTCGAAATACTTCCATACCAAACATACGCCTATTCTACACTTCCTTTGTTGGGTCCCCAGTGCGTTAGGTGGGCATGTTGGATCGATGGGCGAGATTGCCACTCGATATCAAAGGTGGATATGGATGAATTCCAGTCATAAGCATCATCATGCGACGATATGAATTTCATGTCCTTGTCCCCATGCTTAGTTTTAGGTAGCTTAACTTGGTGGTTAAGGTGGTATGGGATAGTCGTTCCTGGGTTTGTAACTTAGTTCATTAGAGATATAAATTGATTGTTCTGATCTGGGTTTTGAGGTGTTGAATGGTGGAAATATGGTACTTCTAGGTAGAGGGCATAAACACCCAATAATCACTTGAATCATTTGACTGAGAGGTGTATGGATTACCTTTACTTGCCGTAAAGAAAAATTATAAGTAATATATTGAGAAAACTCATGAATTTTGAGAGAGAAACATCATAGTATGTGGCGCATTTGGAGGGGCCAAATGATATATTTACAGGCAAATCAGGCGATTTGAACGTTGACCGACTTTTTGAAAAACTTGAACTATGCGAGGGGCAACGCTAACCTCAAAAGGTGAAAAGAATTATAACACTGGAGGTCAATGTTCAAATTTTGAATGTTGCGAAGCAATATACTTACATTAGCCTCAATTGATAAAAAAAAATTGAAATTTTGAGGCCAATGTCGGCATGTTATCATGGGCCTATTGACATGGTGCCTCAAATAAATGGACTTACAAGCACAATGAATACTTGGCTTAAAGTACAAAAATGCAGTAATACGCGATGCACGTATAACCCATTTATTGTCCCTATTCGGAAGTGTCCCATATAATGGTTGACATAGGCAAATAAATGTGATGGCCAATGCTCATGCGATGCCTATTAAGAGGCAACGAGGAAAACTTTACAATTTTTGATATACTTATTTTTCATGAAACTTATAATTAAGCATGGAGCTTTTGCTATGGATTGATTTTGATGACAAGAATCACGCAAATGATCTACCTCAATTATTCATGCGTCCGTCATAGGGAAAGCGTTAACTTATGGTAGTAATTCAAGCGATAGGCAAGCTAAGTTTATAACTAATCTACTACCTTAAGTATGGTAAGCAGCATAAGAGAGGACTAGCCAACTAGGCATGGATGGTTGCATTTTTATATATCTTGGCCCTAATTGTCTTTTTCCTTTACTTTTTTACTTTCTAAATTGTTATAATTTGGATAGTTGAGCAAATCAGACTTAAATTGAACAATAATGATTAATGAGGGCGACCGTTTTAAAGGGCTTACTTAGCTTGTGCTTTGATTCTTGTTTGGAGGGAAATTGGGATACCCTGAAAAAAAAAATGACAATGACATTAAAAATAATAAGTTGTTAAGATTGAGGTAAAGTAGTCTTTTTGATTGGGAACTATAAATTCCCCTTGTCACAGCCCTATAATCTTTTATCCTCTATTTTCATATGCTCCGTATCCAATAGGAAACTCTCTCACTCATAGGTCTTTTCCATCAACATGTGCGGTTCCATATGATAAAGTACACAAAACTACTTATTTCTTAGTCACTTTTTCACATAGCTTAGTAGTAAGTCTTTTTGAGGATTTTTAGTGTAGAAGATACGTAGGATTTGTAAAGGTTTTGAGTGGAATCACAACTTTTGGATGATCAAAGCAAGTAAGTCATAGAATACTCATATGCATTTTTTTTAACACTTTAATTTTTGTACTATTAGGTGTGAAAGGGTTAGTTTTGAGAATTGAGATGGTAGATGAGTGGATTTAGAAAATAGGAAGAAGAAGAAAAGTGTATCGAGAGGTGTATGGCCAAGTACATAGCTGTGTACTAGAGCTTGTACCTTGTTCTTTTTGCACAAAGAGATACAAGGCCATATGCACAATCGTATTTCTCCTTGTATTCTTTTACACAACTGTACTTCCTTGAAACTTTCATGTTAGGCTTCTCTTTTTGTTTTTTTTAGGTTAGTAATGAGATTAGTTGTACTTTTATTATATAGCATGTTATGATAAATAGCTATTGACAAATCGAAAAGGTTCTTTTAGGTATGTGTTTATCTTGTTTGATACTTGTGTTTGCTAGAATAGCTAATTAAATGGAATTAACATATATTCGAATTAGCTTTACTTATTGCTTATGTGTAATTTGACTTGAGAGTCGAAGGTGGTAAATCCTTAGGGGGTGTCTTGATGATCAGTATATCACGTTATCCTTAGTGAAGTTCTATACCGAAATGATCTAGAGTACATTTTAGAGGTAGTGGGGCTGGAGGTGGCAGTTTTCGATACTAGTTAACAAGTTGAGGCTGAAGGTGGTAGTTCCAATATGAGATTATATATATGTATTATATGGTGTGGCGGGGTTATGCATATCTTTGTATTTTTTGTTGACTAAATTAAAGATAATGAATTTAATGATTGTGATATATTTGTTACATTACATGTATGTACTGTGATTGTTGTGGCATGTGTATGTGCTTGTGGTACTTATGTATTGGGTTTAGACTTATTCTTTATTTTTTTTCGATTGCAAGATTTTGGGAGTGGGTTCAATGTTAGCACATTGAGACATACAAATAAAATAGGCAGTTATAAGTTTACTTTTGATTAAATTAGGTTAGATTTTAAATTATTTATAAAATTTTAGAATTATGTATATTATCAAATAAATAGAAGATATTTCCATGTTGTATTTGATAAACTAATGAATTATTTTATTCTATGGAGACATAAAAATATTTGTGATTTTAGATAAATTAAGAGTTTTAGTGTGTCATTATTTAGTAATGACATATGGTGGGTTATGATGTTTTGGGTTTTAGGGTATTAAAGCTTAAGTCGTACCAAAGCTTAAGTTCATAGTCAATAGAATGTAGATCTACTTAAGTTTATGATCAATTGAGTATAGGTTTGTGATTCATAGAACTTAGGTATAGGGTCTATTGGAGTTTAAGTTTATGGTTTAGAAACTTAGGTTGGCGATCATTAAAACTTAGGCTTATAATTTATAAGAGTAATATTTATAATCAATAAAGTTAGGTTATGATCTCTAGAAAACTTAGACAATGAATCTATAAGATGGTGAGATGTGATGAGAGTGGGTAGAATTATGAACCTTATGAAATAGTAAATAATTTTATTTTATTTTACTCATTATATATATTATTTCCTTTTGCATTCAATATTTTACTTTTCTAAATGTATGTAATTTTTTTTTCTTTCTCTATTATCATTTAATTTATCATTTATGAATTATGTTTCATTTGCTCTCTTTCCTTATGGAAAGCATCGTAAATAAAAGATCAACATGCGTGTATATATATATATATAATTATGGTATAAATTAATAGAAGATATTTATCCTCATCTCATATAGTATACATATTAATCCTTGCCTTATAGAGTATACTTATATAAGGTAATTTAGTTATCATTAAATAAATCCCTATAAATTACAAGTGATGAACATATAATTAAAATGTGGTAAAAAAAAAAAAAAACAAGTCTTTAACCTTGGCAACTCCATGTTAACTAAAATATCCAATGTATTAGCAATGTCAATATATCACCGAAATAGAATTCAAAATTTCTACAAATGAATGAAAATTCATCTTGATCATGTTCCTTAATGAAATGCTACCCCAACAAAATAATGATAATAAATAATAACAACAAATAACAATACCATTAGTCATAGACAAAATACTTATTTAGTATCTCCAAAAGTAAAATGACCATCTTACTAGATTGTAATAATGAGAGAAACAAAACAAAAAAAAAAGAATAGTTGTATACCATAACTAACGAAGATAATCAAAGTAAGATAGTGGCATTAAAAATAATAAGTTGATAAGATCGCATGCCCGAAGGGGATGGGGGTGGGGGTGGGGTTTGGTGGTGGTTGGTGCATTGTAGTCTTTTTCCTTGGGAACTTTAAGTTCCCCTTATTGTAACTCTATAGTCTCTTGTCTTCTCTTTTCACACGTTTTGTATCTAATAGGAACTTCTCTCACTTATAGATCTCTTTTGTTAACACGCACTGTTCCACATAGTAAAGTACATGAAGCTACTTCTTTCTCAATCATTTTTTTTCACATAGATTAGTAGTAAGCCTTTTTTCGAGGGGGAGATATGTAGGATTTGTAAAGGTTTTTGGTGGAATCACAACCTTTGGATGATTGTAGCAAGTAACCCATAGAATACTCTTATAGATTTTGTGCTTTGATGTTTTAATTTTTCTAAAACTAGGTATGAAAGAGTTAGTTTTGGGAATTAAGATGGCTGATGAGTGGATTTAGAAAATAGGAAGAAGAAGAAAGTATGTTGAGAGTTACATAGTTGTGTACTTGAGTGTGTACCTTGTTTCTTTTGCACAAAGAGATACATAGCCATGTATGTAGCCGTGTTTCTCCTCATATTCTTCTACACAACTATGCTTCCTTGAAACTTTCATGTTACGATTCTTGTTTTGTTATTTTTTCTTCTATCTTAAACTGCCTTAATCCAAAATAATGTAACAATGGTGGGGGGATAACCAAATCGCCTATAGCAATGAAACCAGATAATCATAGGCAATGTTTTAGGTTACTATTGAGATTATCATACTTTTGTTATATAATAGGTTATGATAGTATTAATAGTTGTTGACAAATAAAAAAGGGTCTTTCAAGCATGTGTTTACCTTATTTGATGCTTGTATTTGCTAGAATAGCTAATTAAATGGAATTAACATAGATTCGGAATAACTTTGCTTGTTGCTTGTGTATGGCTTGGTCTAGGTGTCAAAGGTGGCAAATTCCTAAGGGGTATCCCAATGATCGGTATACAATAGTATCTATAGTGGGGTTTTATATCAAAATGATTTGAGATAGATTTTAGGAGTATAAGGGTTAGAGATGACAAGTTTTGATACCGGTTAGAAAGTTGGGGTTGGAAATGGTAGTTTCTAATCTATGATTATATATGTGTATTATATGATGTGGTGGGGTTATGAGTATCCTTATATTGTTTGATGGCTAAATCAAAGATAGTGAATTTAATGATTGTGATATATTTATTGCATTATGTATGTATATTGTGATTATCGTGGCTTACGCATGTGCTTATAGTACTCACGTACTAGGTTTAGACTCATTCTTTATTATTATTATTATTATTATTTTTTAGTTGTAGAACTTTGAGAGCTGGTTCAACGTTAGCACATTGAGACATACAAATACAATAGGTGGTTATAAGTTTAGTTTTGATTAAATTAGGTTAGATTTTAAATTATTTAGAAAATTTTAGAGTTATGTACATTATTAAATAAATATAAGACATTTTAATGTGATATTTTAGAAACTGATGAGTTATTTTATTCTATGAAGATATAAAAATATTTATAATTTTAGACAGATTAAGAGTCTTAGTGTAGTATTATCACGTGATGAGTTGTAATGTATTGAGTTCCGAGATATTATGGAAATCTATAAAGAAAAAGGTTAGGGTACTTTGATGAAAGATGGATCTAAACTGCACTTGGGGCCCCAAATGAAAGGCAAAATTATAGCCCATAGATTTACGTATATTGCTCATGCTCATGATAATTGTATTGTCATACTAATTATCCTTTTTTTTTAGGTAATTGTAATGGGAGAGGGAGATTTGACTCAGATCAATTACATTAAAAAACTGGCATCCAGGCCACACCTTTTAACTAAAATATATTCCATCATACATGAATATTTGCTTGGAAAGGCCTAAGTCTCTGGAACCAAAACATAAAAAGTATTATTCCTTAAAGCTTAGATTCTGTGTTACGTTTCAAAATTTTTGGAAACAAAGTGCAGTTCATCACTAATTAGCTACATTTACAACTCCACACGTTCCACTTGCATCAACTGGTTTTGGAGCTGCTTATGGGTGGTTCCTATGGCAGGAGGAACTTGAGAATTCGAGATGGAAGAAGCTATTTGGGAAGTTTTGAAATCCATTCTATAATTTATTCATTCTAATTATTTTATATTTTATTCTATTCAAAATTTTAACATAAATATTAAAAATAAATAGTATAATTTAATAGTATGAATATTAAATTTTTAACAAATTTATAATATAATTTAAAGAGAAAAAGAAAAAGAAAATACTTTCAATGCAAGCCTATGAACATATCCATCATATCAGGAACGTCTAAGACGACCAATAAATAAATTCATCCTAGAGCATCTATCAAACTAAGCAAAAAACGTGTTTTAGGATTCAGACCAACGATGAGGTACCATGGAAACGACAAAGTGAAGCCTCCGTTTCTGTCTGGTTCCTTTCGTGATAAGTGGAAATTTGAGGACAAGGCTAAACGTGGCTAGGCTAGCATGGACAAGAGTGGTCGATTTTCTAGGAAAGAAACCTGATGAACAATTTCTCTCGTGTCAGTGTATATCAGTGAATAGCATTTTGCAGAAGTTGAATTTCCAATATGTAGCAATTACTGGTATAATGAGCCACCACCACCACCAGGCAGTCAAGCACTAATACCACGATGTCCACGTCCACCATAAGCTGTCCATTTTATGTCTCCGTCATGTCTCTTTACACATGATAATGTCAGTATTCACTGCAGCTACTGCTGCTACTGCACACGATATATCACCATTCGCAACTACTATTACACATAATATATCACTATTCACTACTACTACTACTAGTACGGCTGTGGGAGGCAGTCTCCTCTTGGCTCGAATTCGACCCTGTTCCCACTCATAGGGTCGCCACCACCTTCTCCAATCATTCAGATTGATTAATGTATTGTGAAGATGACATCACTTTCTTCTTTCAAAGCCAAGAAAAACAAAAATAAATCATGGATTTTATCCACCCATCTAAGCTTTCGTTTTATCCTTCTATGGTCTCGAATATTCCATGTATGTCAGTGGACTGTAGTCAAGTAATCCATATACAGTGCTCTCATTATAAAAACTTCAAATTCAATGTTTAGTCCTTTCTTTTCTTCAACACGTGGTATTGAATCAGTGGTGAGCACCGAAAATTGTCAGAGTTTATTGAAATCTATTGGAATTTGTGTAATTTGATGCGTTTTAAAATAGATATTTGTTTCAATATTAATATTTTGTATATTAGGGTAGTATCCTCTTTGATACTTGCCTATTCAAATCTTATTTCATCATTTTGAGTAGCTTTGTAAAAATTCTATGCATTAATGCGTAATGACCTTATTTTTGAGCTTATGAATGTCCTGCTTACTTATTTGGACTATATCAAAATGAGAATTAAAATTTTATATACATTTGACTATACAATTTACAAGATGGATAGCCAAAAAGAAGATTATAATTTACTTGATTAAGTATGCTAAATAGAACTCATCATTGTCAAGGACGTTTTGGAATATATATATATCCCAATTGACATGGATTATCAAGTTCATGCGAAAAGCCTCATCCACCTGTCTTTTTTTTTTTTCAACTTCAAATGCTTCTCCTATTTGTTAAATTTGATATCTTAACTATGCTAAATTGTTTTGTTTGATACTTAAATGACAAAAACAATAGTCATTTATTTCTATGATAACATTCAAGAAGCTTTAAAGAAAGTATATATTTGCTAACCTTAATTACTAGACAGTGGGTTTGGTAAAATCATTTAGATTTTTTTGTTATATGGATAAAAGATTGATTGGTATTAATTTGTTACATATTTACATGAGTAGTATACAAGTATCAATGATATTTAAATATGTCATAGTGCTCGTAGGTATTTTTTTTATAAAATTATTTCTATATTTTTACATGTTACAATTTTATTAGTACTAACACGCCACTTATCTATCCAAGTAATGTATTAGTATTAATGAAGCTTTTTTCAAAGACATGAGAACCTTGACAATAACAATTGTTTATGATTTGATGGGCCATAGTTTCCATTAGGATTAAGCAAAAAAACTAACCGAATCATGAATTGAATAAGATCAAATTGAACCATAGATTATGTTCAAACCATTTTTTTAAGTTAATAAAAATCATGAACCAAATTGAACCATTTTTTTAGGTTTAAAAATAATTACAAAATGAATCAAATCGTAAGAAATGAAAAAAAAAAGTTGCATTTATCACTATGCTAGTTATGAAAATTTGATGAAAGTGCTTCTTTAAATAATATAAATTTATTTTATTCATTTTTTATATTTTTACCTCTAAATAAGAACATGAACGAATGATGTGAAGCTAAATATTTAAAATATTTCGCTTACATTAGATTTTGGAAATAAGTAAAGAATAATCCTTTTCTATTTTTGTTGTATTGATTTGGGCGTTATCTAGTTTTTGAAGTACTAAATAAATCATAATAGGATTTAATAGTTATTTTCAATGTGTAGTGCCTTGACAGATTGTGTAGGATGTGAAAAATGTCACCTTTAGGGAAGGTTTCAAATTCTTAGTCTTGGATCTACATTGAAAATAGTTTTTTTTTTTATTGATGGCTAGGAAAACGTGCATCAAAATGTGAATATTTCTCCTAAATATTTTGACATTCTTGGTTCGAATCACAAATTGAATTGTATTTTTTAGGTTTGAAAAAGTTACGAACTAAATTGTAAAGCTAGGTTTAAATTAAAAAAAAGACTCAAATTGTATAAATGTTTGATTTTATTTAGAAGGGTGAATCATAGCGAATTGAACTTTGTCCACTCTCATCCATATAGTTTAGATAACCAAAAGAGTAATTAAATGAAAATTTTGGTTTTTCATATCTTGATGTTCAACTCCTAGAGCAATAATGGTGTCATCATATATAAGCCAAGAAAGCCATTCAGTAACAATTGTTGGCCACCTAGTGTCGCAGAACCAAGAACTGATTATTGTGTAATTTAATCTCTTTATTTGTATTTTTCAATTTCTAAACCATGATGCGTTGTCACTAAGATGATCATTTTAACTTGGTTACACAAAATAAATAACTTGAATCTATCATGTGCACGAATTCAAAGTTAAATTTATATCAACCTAGTGACTAAAAGACAATCAATTTCCTATTATTTGAAAAGAGATGAATCTATCTTGACTCATTACTCTTCTCTATATACACTTTGGATTATACCCAATAACCGTTTTACTTGAGATCATTTTCACGATCACTTTTGTCTAGCCTTAAAATGTGTATCCTCAATTGTGTGGGTGAAAATGGTCTTTAGTATGTGGATTATACCTAATAACTATTTTACTCATTTACTAATGAGGCATATAAAAACAAAATTATAAAGCATTCTCTTTTAATGGGTCCCATCCAATGAACCTTAACTCATTTGCCTACTTGTATGATTTTAACCAAAGTTTCTTATTTAGGTGAGAATGACTTAATTTATACAAGAATTAGTTCTATAAATTTCCTGTTTAGACACATGTAATTAGCTAAATACTTATTTTGAACAATCTAATTTTTTCTAATCGATAAAAGAGTACTATGCAGTAAATGAAATTCAAGTAGAAAAAAATTTGAAAAAATTATGTATAATGCCTTTATTTATTAATCAATTAATTGTTCATGAATATAAACACTAACACTGAGGTCATGCTTGGGTTGTTGGGTTGCATAACTCTTGATTAGATTTTGGTTGACCTATAGTGCAAACTAACATTAGCTATGGGTTCACAACAAGAACAAACACAAACTAGATTAGCTAACTAGTTTGCAATGTGAGGCAACATTACTCCAATTGGTTCTTGATGATTTGAGTTTGAGGTGGGTTTCCAATGAGCTATGGTGGTTTATTCATGGTTTAATGAGCTAGGTGAGGTGGTGCTCCAAGTCGGTTAGATAAAAGGGCTAGAGTTTGGTGAGGATTAGAGGTTTGGCTTTGAAAGTGCAAAAGACATTTTGGTCTTTTTAATTCTATCTTTCACGAATCATTTTATTAGACTAACTAAAATATATCCTATAAAATTGCTATTTTATCAAGCCTTATTTCATTTAATGAGCTTAAAAGTACCATAATAAGTTCTTCACCCTCTTTTCTCTCACTAAAGTTATTTTGTGCTAGCTTCCCATACGATCCCAACAATATTACAAACTTACAATTTACTTTTGTCCCTAACCAAGTAATTAGAGAGACACTAATTATCAATTCTTGGAAAGTGGTTGATTTCTTCTTTAACTAATCACCACCTATTTACACTTTAGGTTGCCACCAATGGTTGTATTTTTGTAATCGACGGAGTGAACTGCCTTTATCAATATAAATGCTTGATGCTATGCCATGAAGATTTCAACTAGTGTGAAGACCACATGTTCTTGTTTATTAAAGTGAAAATCAATTGCACATTCATGTGGCATTTTCTTCGAGCGGGCTGAGTTTATTGAACTCTATTCTTAGCATCCATACTTATGTAAATTGAATAACTTTCTTTCATGGAAATATACTTAAATAATATCATTTTCTTAAAAAAATTCATGAAATAGGGTATCTATAAAAATTATTCCAAAAATAGGCTTTGAAATTGTGGACCCTATTCGCGCCTTCAAGCAAAATGTTCCCGTTTTTAGTACAATTTATATTGAATGTGCAGACTGTGTATATGCCTTTAATAAATTAGTATGAATTTTTCTTTTGGCATCATCTCTCACCATCCAATAATTTCATCCGATACTGCAAATTTATAAAAATTATTATAAAATGACACTGCAAATTTATATAATATTACAACATGTGAACCTAAATGTACAATTTTTTTTTTTGCATCGGTAGTTTATATTATAAATACAAATCCTTAGCTCCTCAATTTAGTTTGCACATAACTATGTCTCTTCTTCCATTCTTTTTATCTTTTGCAGTTCATAGTTTATGTTTTCTTAATATTCATTTTATGCAGATTTAGCTTGTACTTTTGGAGCTTGGGAATATCAAGAGGAGATTTATTCAAATTTTTTGATGAGAAAGCGTGATTAGAATAAATATTTTTGGTAGATTTATTTTCCGTAATTTTTTTTTCTCATTATGTTTCTTTTCGTGAATCTACATTTAATTAAAAGAAATTATTCATACTGTATTGTTTTTATTAAAGTAATAGTTGTTGTTAGTAATTAATGGTTAACTTGTTGTTAATTGGTCACTAACATATCATTATTTGAAGTTTAAAAAATAATTAGTGAAAAATTTTGTGTTGATTGTAAAAAAAATGTGTTGGTTTGTTGTTGTGAAAATTGTTATAAAATTAATTTTTAATTAATGATTAATTAGTCATTAATATGTAATTAACTATTAGTAGAAAATTTCGTATCAGTTGTGAATGTATTTGCTTGGTTTAGTAGGGTAAAAATTGTGGTGAAATTAATTTGTTTTTAATTAGTTATTAATACATGATTAACTATTTGTTAGAAAATTAATTAGTAGAAAAATTTGCATCGAATATAAATATATTTTCTTGGTTTATTAGTCTAAAAATCGTAGTAAAATTCATTTCTTATTATTTAATGGTTAATTAGTTATTAATTAGTTGTTAATATGTAATTAATAATTTGTTAGAAAATTAATTAGAGAAAAAAATTCATTTTGATTAAAACTGTAATCTCTTAGATTGTTATTGTAACTATCGTAAAATTACTTGGATATTAATGCTAACATTTTTTTTTTTCATAATAGATGGAGCTTGAACCCTTCGATTCTTCAATTTTGACACAGTAGGAAGGACATTGATCATAGGCTATCTAGGACGGAGAGGTAAAAAACATTTGCCCTATTGATAAATATATGTTCCATTGTCAATAGACTAACATTTCACCTTTTTTAATGTAGGATGAATCATGGCTTGTCGTTCAACGATGCAAGTTATAATTCATCGTGATGAGAACATCATCCCCGTCGATCATTGAATAGAACCATTCTTATAGTTGGTCGGATTCCTAGGTGTGAGCCGATTGTCATTTATATAGCTTGATTGGCATATGATAACTGCATTGGTCTAGCAATGGAGACTTGAGACCCACACTTTTTACATGTTAACTAGGGAGTTCACTATTGCCCTTCAAGACATGAAGGTGTAATTAGGCCTCCCAACCGACGACCATATAGTTATAAGGAGTACTTGCCTGGAATGGGGTGCAACATTAACATGATGTGGCTTCGTGACTTGTTATAGGTCCTTCTAACCAACACTGATGGAGAGTAAGTGTAGCACTATACTCATGTGTATATATTGTTGCTGTTGAGGGGATTTATCTTTGCTAATAAATCCAGTTCATTTGTCCATACGATGCTTTTACTTCTATTAGAGAATTTCAACATTGTAGGGATGTGCAATTGGGGGTTTATGTGTCTAGTATGGTTATATTGCTAGTTGTGTGTCACATCATTCTCGGTGACTCACGAGATAGGAGGGGTTGCGATACTGCTACAAGTTTGGTCATGGGATAGATTTTCACACATTGTGACTCTTAGCCGACACGATCTAGTTATTGAGATTGGAGCTTCATTAGCCTCACATTGGAACGACAACCCTTAAATTAGGCTAAGGCACAAGAATGTTTTAACATATAGGAGCAACGGTTCCAACTGGATTCTAGTGTGATGTGTGCCGAGCGCATTCGTCATACCACATCGTCATTCTGTCAGTGATCTTGTCCCAACACCACCTGCCCTACATAAGGGATGCTTTAGTAAACAACCAATGTATTAGGGTGAATCTTCACTTTGAGTTACAAAGTGGAGTCTAATGCCTCTTTGAGAATTCGATGAAACCCCCTAGTACCATTTGACATAGGAGTTGCAGGCTCCTCTAGGTCCATATTTTAGGCTGTCGAGGGAGCTGATGAATGCATTTGCATGGTTGGCTAGACGTTTTTGAGGGAGAAGGAATAGTTAGGAGATAAGATTCAATTTTCCTTATTTAATTGATATGTATGTCTTTTTTTGTTTTTTAAAAATTAATGTAAACAACTAATTGAAGTTCATAAATTTATATACTATTGAAGTAATGGTTTATTTTTTCTTAAAACAATTACCTATTTTATAATTTTTAAATTTATGAACATTACTTTTTTTTTCTTTAGTTATTCTTTAGGTAAACTTTTATTATTTTTATAGCAAAAAAATCCATTTTATTTAAATGATTTTCCATTAAAAAAAATTTGCACTAAAGACGTAGACCCTATATACGCTTTCACTTTTGCAAATTTTTGCAAAATTGAAAGCATGGATAGAGTTCGTGACTTCAAACCTATTTTTGAAATAATTTTTGTAGGCGTACTATTTTGCAAAAATTTTCAAAGAACAATATTATTTAAGTATATTCTCCTTCTTTCATGATCTAACTCTTATGTTTTTCTTCTAATAGCTTTTGGTTAACATAGTTTTAAGGAATTTGATTGGATAAAATATCCAGTGACCTACTTGGTTTGCAATATGAATATAGTATCGGATAAGAAATCCATCAAAGTATTGACAAAACTTAAAAAATTTGTATATCTAACTAGTGGTACAAGACTTTGGTTATTATTGAATAAAGTAAAAGATTTATAGAAAACTCCTAATATAGTTCTTTTATTTAAAAAAAAAAAACACATATATCAAACATGGTACAAGAGCTTGTATTACTATTCTTCTTGTATTGTGCCGTTATGTTTTCATGTATTGTGTTGTTATGATAACCATTGCTACCTAGATAAATTTAATTTTAAGGAATTCTCAATAATGAACGTCTTATTATTATTTCTAATTGCGAGGGACAAGAAAGCGAAATAAAGCCATTTTTAATTAAAAGTGTTAACAGATACCAAGATAAATTGACCTTAGATGTTTGGTGAAATTGCAATGTACGTATATAGAGAGGGAGAGAGTGTGTTATCAAGTTATTAACCAAAGGTATAAATGGACTCTTATTGTAATTTTGTCATGTTTAAAAAATTAAATGATTCACCGAAATTATATTGAGACTTCCTCATATTATGAGTAACGCACTCTTACGTAAGTTGTGTAAGTTACGTTGAACGCTTTTCGCTTGACATCGTATACCTTAATAAATGAAGTATTCGAGGGATAGCTCTTGTGTATCCGCTTGTGTCCGCAGATTCTCCTATCCCCTAAAAACTGGTTTTGTCAAAATGAAATCATAGTTGGGATGAATTCCCAGAATTTCTTTCTTTCTCGAAAGAGTTATTGGTTAGGGGGCTGGGTTGCTATCACAATGAATCCCCTCATCTATAGGGTATTTGTTTAATTCGCCTTTCTATCTCAAAAACAATTACTTATACTTTAATGAACTTCTAGTGATTTCCCAGATTTCCCTGCTCCAGAGGAAATACGAGATTAAATACAACAAGTCCTATATCTTGGAAAGCCCAACGTCCGATCGGCCACATTATTTTTTACATTGACCAATCAAATAAAGATTTTGAGTCGTGCTCTTCAAGCATCCACGAGAGACGAGCAATTCCATAATAAAGGCAATTAAACATGTCGGAATAATGGAATTACAACAATAGAAGGTCGCAATCACTAAATGTATTTTCAAGTATTTGGTCTCTCCCACGTCCCACCTCCTCTGATAGATGTATTTAGAACACATAAGATTGTTCCTATTATTTACCCTGTCTTCGATAAAGTACCTACTTTCCTGGTACACAACCTCAACAATTTACAAAGATCTGGAATAATTTCATATCTATTGCACTCGAGGCTTCATTTTTTATACTCAATAACCCAGTTTGAAGGACGAGATATGATTAATAGGAAACTTAGGCTTTCTTCTTCATGTTGAATATTTGGTATTTGTGTGAGAATTTACCTAAAGATTAGTAGTTACGCCTCTGGTCCGGTGGATACAAAAACACTACGATATTTTTGAGCTAATCCGACAAGATGAACTCGATAAGGTTAAAATTTTCTTTACGGTCGCAAATTTCAACAACTTTATTGACATTTATTTATGTAATCCAAGCCTAAAATCGATAATAGCCAAGCCCAAGCATGCTCAAATCCCTAGAAATAAAACCTCTCACCACATAAATCTTATTATTATACTCAGTGAAGTCAGTCCATGGAGATTGTAAGTAATCTTCCAATCAATTAACATTTCCAGCATCTCCTACCACCAAAAGCATTCGCCGAAGTTCCGAGGTTTCCTCCTTGAGCCGGGCATTCTCTTGAAGAACTTGACCGTTGCACTCGGTCAGCCGGTTCAATTTATCAATGAGTTCCTGGTTCTCAGTACTTAGCCTCTTTACTTGTAAAAACAATTCATCTAGGTGCCTTTGCTTCCTCATCCGCGACCTCCTAGCGGATTCTCTATTGGATATCATCCTCCGCTGCTTCCTTTCGTCGATAACCCGAAGCGGATGCTCATCGGCTTCGTCCGATGTGGTGGAATTGCTGCTGAGGCAGGAGGATGGTGGTGGAACTGGATCAAGAACCGGTTGTGACGCGATGAGGTACTTGTAGGTTTGGTTCAAGTAATTCAAAGAAGATGATGTGTTAATATGGTTCTGTGTATAGGGGAAGTTGCCATTAAGAGGAATATTAGGGATGATGGGGTTTTGATGTGGTGATAGGTATTGCATATGCATCCCTGAAATTTCTCCTGAAATCATAGTTGTAGTTTTGTGTGCTAAGTTAGAGAGTATAGTATGTCTTGATATCAAGTGGAGCAATTGCTACAATATGAAATGCATTTGTTGGTATTGGATGATGTTTGAGAGATGCCTGTGTTTTTATAGGAATGGAAATGTGAATCTTGAGCATTTTTTTAGTAGAGTTTAAACAATTTGGGTTCGATTAAATTAAACAAAAAAAAGTATTTTTATTTCTTTTCTTTATAAATTTTTAGATAAAAATAAATTTAGCGTTTCACTCGCTAACCCGAAGAATTTAAAAAATAAAGTGATGGGCAAATTTTTCTTCATTAAAACCTGTGTAAAGCATTAGAGGGCTGACGGCAGCAAAATATATAATTCTTTTAAGTGGGACAGCATAAAGCTGGTTCAATATTATATGTCGTGTGATGATGGCTAGGTGAATGCACGGATATCATGCCATCAATGATTGTGATGGACTTGCTGCACAGCAACTATTTTTAATCTCAAATTTGGATAGGGACAATTTTATTTAACAAAATAAGAGAATTCATGACCAATCTTACTCGGACATTTCGTTTTGGAGTAATAATCTTATAATTAAATGCAGACTTAGGGCAAACGTAGCTTGTCTCAGACAAATTAACCAGACCGAAGTTAGGTTATAGCAAGAAAAAGACTGAAGTGACTTTTAGCCACGTTAGTTTCCGTTGAGAGATTTAATTAGATCATTATCCTAATTAATTGGATTGTTGGAGAGTTAATAGCTTGGGCCATTATGCAAGAAATAGAAATGGGTTATTATGTATATTTGATTTATTTGAGGTGAGTACAATCAAATTCTAAAACCTCTTTCTCTAAATTTTCCAAATTTTTATAGAAGATTTCATCTCAAATATAAGTATTTTGTCTCAATCGTATACAGATTTTAGAAACATGTTACATTGGTTGTTGCATCCTGTTATATTTGTATTTTTTATGCATATTATGAGATTGTTTTGACTGCATCCGTTATGTTTCTTTATCCATTGGCAAGTTCATGGAGGACTTTATAGCATCATGATTAATTCTCTCTTCCCGCTTTATCCAAAATTATTAACACTTCAAAATAGTTTTAAGTCAAGTGCAATTGTGAGTACTTCAAAGTCGCAAAACCCCATCATGTATCTTTGTTCGGTTAACACATAGAATAGGATTTCATGGCATCTAATTTACTTTTGTTTATATTAAGAGCTTAGTAAGTATGTGAAGATAGAGATCATAAAATGATAATTTGCTTTTCCTTCCAATTTCTTGGATTGCTATTAACTAGTATGATGGAGGAATAGGATTCCAAGGAATCGGAAGAAACTGATGGACATTTTATGCTTCCTCATATCCACACTAAACTCACATAAAAAGTACGAATGAATCGGATTCCGTGGAATTTTATTCTATGAAATGCGGCCTAATTGTTGTGACCTAGACATGAACTAGAAATAATTGTTCTAATTTATTGAGTACCAAAAACCTATGAGAGAGACAATGTGTATGGTGCTTATTATTTCTAATGGGTTTCCTAGTCCTTCCTCTCCTAGAATCACAGTAGAGAATTCGATTATTCTACTATAAAAAGGGGAAACTCACATGTAGAATGTGAAGTAGACAGTGTTTCCTATTTTATTAATTTAAATGAAAAAAAAATTAATTCCTTATTTATTATTACATCCCATTTTATTCCAATTTATTTAAGTTTGAATATCTCTCCTTAGGTAATGTCTGGGCTATTTGATACTGACATCGTGGTGGACACGGGTTGATATCGGACGTGTCTATTATAAACACGGTCGTGTATCATGTCAGGGAACTTCCAGAAACACACACGGCTTCATACACGGCCAGAAGGCATGGCCGTGTGATATACCAGGATGATTCCAGAAACATACACGGCCTCTTACACGGCCAGGAGACACGGCCGTGTGTTCTGTTAGGATCTCGTCCAAAAACATGCACGGTCAGGGGACACGACCGTGTACTATGTCAGAAATACGCCCAGAAGCCTACATGGCCTTCATACACGGCTGTGTATACGGCAGATGACGGACGTGTATACATATATTTATTTCCACGTACACATCTATATTTCCTTTTTTATGTATTTTCCAGAGGAGTATATATAGTTGCTAGGTCATTTTAGGGTTACGAATTATTCAACATTCAATATACACTTTAGAGAAGAGTTTCTCTGTTTTATTGGTTGTGCGCAATTGAGGTTTTTCCAAGGGATAATTCATATTTTTTTTTTGCTTGTTTGCGAGACCAATCCTAGAATTGGGCTCGTATCGTTTACGCTTTCCGCGCTGCGTCAGTTGGTATCAGAGCAAACTAATTTCCTGTGGAGATGTCAACTCATCAAGGCGATGACGGCGGTCGTGTTCTTGACGGTGTTCAAGATGCGAGATCACAAGGAGCCCATCAATGGGTTCCGAGGGCAGAGTTTGATGCTATGCATCAGAAGGTCGGGCGTATGGAACGGCGCCTTGATGAACTGATCGAGCGTTTCAATGCCATAGTAGTAGACCCCAATAGGGTTGGGGGTGTTGGGAGGAATCCGCCACGGGTAGCTGATGTCTACGGTGGATAGGTGGTCCGACCTGTTGTTGAGAACAGGTGGGGACGGGTAGATGATTAAGACTCTAGCGATGAGAATGATGACCTGTATGGGAGTAGACTACAGTGAGGGCGCAGTGGTGGCTATCAGCCGGCTCAGTACGAAAACAATCATAGGGATGGTGATTACCGGAGAAACCGTGGCGGGTATGATCAAGGAGATGGGGGAGATTATCGCCTGAAGGTCGACATCCCGTGGTTTGACGGTAGCCTTAATATCGAAGGCTTCCTGGATTGGATTGTCGAAGTGAATCGGTTTTTCGACTACATGGAAATTCCGGAAGACCGCCGGGTGAGATTGGTGGCATGTAGAATGAAGAGTGGAGCCTTGGCATGGTGAGAGAGGCTGCAGAACAGGAGGCAGAGAGAGGGTAAGCATCTGGTGAGAACGTGGTATCGCATGAAGCAATTGTTACAACACAATTTTCTCCCGCTGGACTATAAGCAGATATTGTTCCAACAATATCAGCGGTGTCGTCAGGGGCAACGATTAGTGCACGAGTATATCGCCGAGTTCATGAGACTGGCCGAACGGAACGACTTGAGGGAGAGTGAAGGCCAGCAAGTAGCACGATACGTAGAAGGCTTGAAGCTCCAGATCAAGGATAAAATAGGAGTAACAATGGTGAGGAACTTGGTTGAAGCGAAGAACTTACTCCTCCGAGCTGAATTAATGTTGCAGGAGCAGAGTAGTCGGTACGGGGGTGGAAGAAAGGGATATGTTAGTGAAGTTGTAGGCAGCGGTAGTAAGTCGGGATTTGAGAAAAACAAAGGTGCTGCATACAAACCTAGTGATGACAACGCCAAGAAAGAAGAAAAGATTGAGGGAAAGAAACCGATGGAACCTAAGGGAACCCAGAGGCAGAGTAACCCGTATGTTAAGCCTATTTTGGGTAAGTGTTTCCGATGTAATCAACCTGTTCATAGGTCAAATGAATGTCCTGCTAGGAGAAGTGTTAACATTCTTGATAGGGGGGATGAGGATGAGATATGCTGTGAGCCTGATGGAGAGGAAGAGTACTATAAGGAGGAGGAAGAGGTAGCAGAACCAACCTATGTGATTAGGCGGATGATGCAAACCCCGAAACAGGAAGAGATCACACAACTACACCAGTTGTTTCACACGAGGTGTACTATTAGTGGGAAGGTGTTTGAACTAATAGTAGATAGTGGAAGTTGTGAAAATATCATAGGAAGTGAAGTTGTGAAGCAGTTGCAGCTACCTATCGAAAAGCACCCAAATCCATACACTATAGGATGGATTAAAGCTGTAGAGAGAATCGAAGTGAAGGAAAGATGTAGGGTACCATTCTCAATAGGGAAATACCGTGATGAAGCCTTTTGTGACATTATAGACATGGATGCCTGTCATATCTTATTTGGTAGGCCATGGCAGTTTGATGTGAACGCACAACAAGCGGGAAAGGAGAGTGTGTACAAACTGGAGAAATGGGGTGTGAGATACACATTGTTGCCGTTGAAGAAGGAAGGACGCTCAAAGGAGAAGAGGGTAGAAAGTCGTTCTTTCTTAACCGTCACCCAATCGGAGAAAGATTTAGTGGAAGATTTAAAAGAGTTGCGAGTGGTCCATACTCTTATAGTAAAAGATGTGGCGGCTGGAGAAAATGAAGCTAGTGTGGAAATACCCGAAGCAGTAAAGAGTTTACTGGAGGAGTTTAAGGAGGTGGCTCCTGATGACCTACCTGAGGGTCTACTGCCTTTGAGAGACATCCGGCATCAGATAGACCTAGTGCTTGGAGCAAGTCTCCCAAACCTACCACACTATAGGATGAGCCCTAAGAAAACTGAAATTCTGCAAGATAAGGTCCAAGAGCTATTGGACAAGGGGTTTATCTGGGACAGCCTGAGCCCGTGTGCGGTCCCAACATTATTGACTCCCAAGAAAAATGGGAGCTGGAGAATGTGTGTTGATAGCAGACCCATCAATAAGATCACCATAAGATACAAATTTCCCATTCCACGCCTCGAGGATATGTTGGACAGGTTGAGCGGAGCCACTATCTTCTCCAAGATAGATCTGAGGAGTGGATACCATCAGATTCGGATCCGCCCTAGAGATGAATGGAAGACGGCGTTCAAGACAAAAGAGGGGTTGTATGAATGGCTGGTGATGCCGTTTGATCTCAGTAACGCACCAAGTACTTTCATGCGAGTGATGAACCAGGTATTAAAACCCTTTAATGGTCTCTTCATTGTCGTGTATTTTGATGATATCTTGGTGTTCAGTAAATCTGAGGAAGAACATCTTGAACATTTGAGACGTGTTATGTCTGTACTGAAGGAGAATAAACTGTTCGCCAATCTAAAGAAATGCACATTTTTGTCAAGGCGACTATTGTTCCTTGGGTTCATAGTCAGCAGTGAGGGGGTGATGGTGGATGATGAGAAAGTGAAAGTGATTAGAGAGTGGCCTACTCCAAAAGCCATCACTGAGTTGAGAAGTTTTCTCGGCTTGGCTAGCTTCTATAGGAGGTTTATTAAACACTTCAGTACAGTCGCTGTGCCCTTAACTGAATGCTTGAAGAAAAGGAAATTTCGCTGGAGCGAAGAGGCTGAAGCAAGTTTTATAGACCTGAAGAGATGATTGTGTAGCGCCCTTGTATTAGTGCTACCGGATTTTGACAGGTTATTTGAGGTGGATTGCGACGCTAGTGGAGTTGGGGTCGGTGCGGTGCTGTCACAGGAGAAAAGACCAATAGCATTCTATAGCGAGAAGTTGTGTAAAGCCAGGAGGAGTTGGTCTACATATGACAAGGGGTTCTATGCCGTGGTAAGAGCTCTTAAAGTATGGGAACATTATTTGGTTGGAAAGGAGTTCATCTTGTACTCAGATTGCGGGGCTCTTAAACATTTAAGCAGCCAAACTCGGATAAGTAAAGACATGTATGCAAGGTGGATTGAGTTCTTACAAAGATTTCCTTTCAGATTGATGCACAAGTCAGGTGTGCAAAACAAGGTAGCGGACGCCCTGAGTAGAAGAGCTGATGTCCTACTCACTCTGAGTGTGGACATTGTCGGATTTGAAAGACTAAAGGAGCTGTACGAAGGGGATGAAAATTTTAAAGAAACGTGGAATAAATGTGCCAACAGGGAGCCTTGTGATGACTACTATATTCACGACGGATATTTAATGAAAGGGAATCAACTGTGTATCCCTGAGTTGTCCTTACGAGAAAAACTTATTTGAGACCTACACGGTGGTGGATTGGTAGGACATATGGGCAGAGATAAGACCTTAGTTGTAGTTGCCGAAAGGTATTTTTGGCCTCGATTACGGAGAGATGTGTATAGAATTGTGGAAAGGTGTTATATTTGCCAGGTGTCAAAGGGGTAATCCCAGAACACTAGCTTGTATACTCCCCTCCCTATGCCGGCAAACATTTGGGAGGACTTGTCGATGGACTTTGTACTTGGTTTACCTCGTACCCAACGAGGTGCTGACTCTGTTTTTGTTGTAGTTGACAGGTTTTCCAAGATGGTGCACTTTATTCCTTGTAGGAAGACCGCTGATGCCCGGGCAATCGCACGGCTATTCTTTAAGGAGGTGGTGCGCCTACATAGGGTCCCAAAGTCTATTACTTCCGACAGAGATAGCAAGTTCCTTAGCCATTTTTGGAGGACTCTTTGGTACATGTTTGACTCATCCCTGAATTATAGTAGTACAACTCATCCTCAAATCGATGGTCAGACAGAAGTAACCAACCGGACCCTCGGAAACCTCATTAGAAGCATTTACCGTGAGAAGCTAGGGCAGTAGGATCAAGCATTGGCTCAAGCGGAGTTCGCTTACAATAGTTCCGTCTACCGCACTATTGGAAGATCACCATTCTCGGTGGTGTACACCAAAACGCCACAACACGCGCTGGACCTGATCAAGTTACCTAAGGGTATGGTGGGTGACATTGCTGCTAAGCATATGGCGGAACAATGCTAAACCACTACAGCGGAAGTCAGATAGAAGATAGAAGAAGCCAATACCCGATATACAGGGGCTGCGGATAAGCATAGATGGAAGAAACTATTCAACGTGGGCGATCGGGTGATGGTTTATCTTCGGAAAGAGCGTTTCCCTGCGGGCAGATATGGGACACTCCAACCAAAGAAATATGGGCCTTATGAAGTAGTGCACAAGATAAATGACAACGCGTATATTGTACAGCTTCCCGAAGATATGAACATCTCGTGCACTTTCAATGTAGCAGATTTATCTCTTTTCCACCCCGATGACACCCCATTATATCTTGAAGAGAACTTGGGGTCGAGTTTTTCATTGGCGGGAGAGAATGATGCAAACATCGTGGCGGACACGAGTTGATATAGGGCGTGTCTATTACAAACACGGTCGTGTATCATGTCAGGGAACTTCCAGAAACACACACGGCTTCATACACGGCCATAAGGCACGGCCGTGTGATATATCAGGATGATTCCTAGAAACATACACGGCCAGGAGACACGGCCGTGTGTTTTGTCAGGATCTTGTCCAGAAACATGCACGATCTCCATGCATGGTCAGGGGACACGATCGTATACTATGTCAGAAATACACCCAGAAGCCTACACGGCCTTCATACACGGCCGTGTATACGGCAGATGACAGACGTGTATACATATATTTATTTCCACGTGTACATCTATATTTCCTTTTTTACATATTTTCTAGAAGAGTATATATAGTTGCTAGGTCATTTTAGGGTTACGCATTATTCAACATTCAATATACACTTTAGAGAAGAGTTTCTCTGTTTTATCGGTTGTGCGCAATCGAGATTTTTCCAAAGGATAATTCATATTTATTCTTTGCTTGTTTGCGAGACCAATCCTAGAATTGGACTCGTATCGTTTATGCTTTCCGCACTTTGTCACTATTCACTTTGATACTTAGATAAAGTATTTTACATTTGAAAAATTTTGTGGGCTACTTTTCTAAGACAAGACCTTAATAATTTATAATGATCTAGAATTAATAATATTTAATATCTATTGGCTATTGCACTCAAGAGATGGTTAAAAGAAATTGCGCCACTGGTATGGTGGACATTGAAAAAAAAAAAAATCCGATTTCAGTCTTTCTGCGTAATATATTACGCGGCGAATGCATGTCGATTTCAGAGAAGAAAATAAGTGCAATGACAAAAGTCTTCCTAGTGCATATTTTGAAAGAAAAATCGGTGCAAGTTGCAATAATCTTATTGGTATTCCTTTTTTTTTCTTCATAATTTAAGTTTATAATTGATGATAGTTAAACACAAAAATCTCTAAAATATAAACAAGATATTTATATATATATATTTTTATTTACTATTATAATCATTTAAAAAAAGAGATATCGAACAATAATCTATTGAAAGATCAATATTTATATATGGTTGTACTAATTGGATTTTAGCTAGGAATAAAACAATTAAAATTGTTAGGTTTCGGCAAAGAAAAAAAAGAAAGAAAGAATGTAAGGAAATGACAAAAAGCATGATGTTGCGCTCCAGCATATGCAAGACTTTGGTTTAGTGATTTATATGCTCGGTGACAGAAAAAAAGGACACCTGCAGGTGCTTTGTACATGTTTCGATATGGCATTAGGTTTATGTCTTACTCTTGAATTGTCCTTTTTGGCTCTGTGTAAGACACTTCGTTTCGTACTCTGCATATAGAGTTACCAAATAAATTGTCACGCATTAGAGTCATTTTGATCATGTGATGGAGCGAAATAGTGACATTCCCAGTTGAGCTACTATGATACAGATTGGACCTATATTGTATTTTTAAATTTCCTTATATAATTCCGTGAGTTATTGAATATCCAATATGTATTATGTTTCACTTTCTCTCGGATTAGAACTCATTGACAATGTAAAATCAATAAATCTCTTAGTTTAGTTTGGTAGCGTACTGGAAATTTCTGAAGTAGATTATGGAAGTGAATAAGCCCTGTATTCATAATGAGATGACATCCATGCTAAGAAGAAAGTAAGATAGATAAATTTTATAGTCACTTGTATAACAGGTGGAGGGATATTCAGGATAATTGTAAGGATTGAGATCTGGTGAGAATATAGTAAAGGATGAAAAGATACAAATTACAAGATTGTCCTCGTCAATATTATGAGTATATATATCCTAATGGGGGGGAGTCCTTAGTGGAGGTCCCTAGTAAGTTTTTATCAATGGCACAGGCAACCACCAACCTCCATTACTTAAAAGTCATGGGGAGATAGTGCTTGCCTAAAAATGCCAAATAACTAAGCTACAACAACAGCAATCACATCGACTAAACCAGGGGATATGTAAGGGGCAGATGTAAAATTTCTATTCTACAAACCAATTGACAAAATTTCTAATCAACGAATCATCACTCAATAGGGTGAAGTAGCTGGTCCATGTCTAATATATCATAAGCTGTTTCTCCTCTCATGCTCAAAACTGTTACAATATGGGGATAAGTTTTTCCTGAGTGAAAGGGATTGGTCTAGATGCTAATCCATAGATTTAGAGTCCCACAAGTGAGATACTCTTATAATTTAAGAATTAACTTTAGATTTGAGAGAGATTTGAATGAAATTTGGTTAATTGGGCAGCGTGGAAATTGGGTTGACTTTGACAGCTCATAACATCATGTAGCTTTGAAAAAAGTTAGCCAATTATTATTGATTTTTAAGCTCAAGAGGAAGACTTGGTAGTTGGCCGTGCCATCTGGATTGGCAAACAGCCCTTGAAAACCTACCATGTAGTCGAATCTACATTAATTGGGCCAACCCAAGTACTAGAATTTTATTTATTTATTTATTTTTACATGTTTATCTTTTAATTATACATATGCATTATGTTATATTATATTAAATTATATTATAGGGTTACATATGTATTATGTTATAATATATTAAATTATATTATAGGTTTATTGCGATCTAAAAATGTTCTTAAACCAAATGTTGATGTACCACTTCGTGTTGTGGACCTATGGTGTCGAAATTCAGTGGACATGTATGTTCATGTAGCATCTATCCAGCACGAGGATATACTATACGAGATACATGAGGTTTTGGATAAACATGCGCAAGTTGTTGGGTTTTCAACGGATGAAGCTGTGTAGAAGTAAAAAAAAAAAAAGGGAAGCTTTTAATGAAAGGTGAAACAAGTCAATTTCAAGAAGCATTTGCCCTTTTTATTTTATCATTCTTTTCCTTTCCGGAAAGAGCCGGACAATCTCGAAACCATATAAAAGAAACCGGCCAGAACAAAGAAGAAAACTTAAATTAAATCCCGTGGGCAGTGCCACTAAGGGCGGATGACGATAGGAAGGTCAGTTTAAAAGGTGTAGTGTATGGAAAAGGAACAAATTTGGGTTCTGATGGCAACGTTTTTAACGTTATTTTTATTTTATTAATTGATAATTATGATTGTTAGTATATGTTACATGTCAAATATGTAGGATCATTCTTGAGTTCAATGGCTATGGCTAGCCATGTATTATAAATTTATGCCTATAATCAAATACATTAGGATTGTTCTACGACGTATGCCTTGACAAGTGACATTAAGAAATCATTCCAACCACACTGCATATGTCCCCGCTTGATTCGTCCACATCAACTATTATTAAATTGTGGACTCAGATCTTTATTACACTACAATACCAAAATTTAGGATTGAAATTTAAAATTGTGAAATGTTATCCCAATTAAATTTTGCTTATTAGATTTACCATCTCCAACGTAAGATGTTTTAGCAAGTTTTCCTTAGTGGAAAAGTTGGGAATACGACGGTACTAACTAATCGAATATAATATTTAATAACTTTAAATTTTAAGTATTAAAATTAATAAATGATCCAAAATTTCCATAGTGATTTCTTTATTTCTCCAAAATCTTAATAGCATATAAACTTTGAGGAAATGGGAAGAGAATAAAATGATTATTCCTTAAAGTATTCATTCCTTATTTTTTGAAATTTGATTGGAGAACACTATTCCAAGAAGTTTATTCTATTTCTTCTTTGTAAGGAATGACTATTGACTTCTACTTGATGCTAGAACTTATTCCCATTGTTTAGAAATATGTAACAACTTTACCTTTTGAAAAATTACACAGCTTTTACACACCACCATCACAATTATTACCATCGTTTCACCATCATCAATCACCATTGTCACCATAAACCCCATAACCATTACTACAATTCTTATGATTCGCTATGTGAAATGTAGTCTCGATTGTGGGATAAAATTAGTCTTAGTTTATAAGATTAAATGGTGAATAACAGGTTAACACTAGTTGTAATTTTTTGGGTCAAGCGATTGGAAAAGATTCATTGATTTATTTGACTTAATTATTGGTCACTTTTTATCTAGGGCATAAAAAATGAGATAATTCCTTACTAGTAGGCATTCAATTTAGGGATGATCGAAAAGAAGGAAGAGTTGGACCCAATTGTAAGGTCTCACGATAATGATGTCACATGTTTAAGGAGAGCAGATTGTGGTATCCCATGCAAAATGTAGTCCTAATTATAAGAGAGAATTGGTATTAGTTTATAAAGTTAATTAGTGAATAATATGTCAATACTAATTAGAAAATTTTGAATTAAATAATTATAAAAAAGATTCATTATTATTTGTGAGCTTGATTATTTTGGCTTAAGGCATTACAATTCCTCACCACCAAAACCATTCTTGTACCATCAACATCATTGCTCCATTTCCAATATTGTTGCACTACTACCACCACTCATACCCTTATCACTCCCATCATTGCTATTGCTACCATTATAACATCACCATCACCATTACCATTAATATCAACATTATTGTAGCAATTTCCATTGCATCACCACCAATGCCACTAAAGACCACCAATGCCTTCGTTACAAGCCACCGCCTTCATTACCACCACCATTAATACCTACGTATTCCCTACCTTTATCATTGTCACTCACCACCACCACTATTGTTACAACATCCATTCCAATAACACCATCATCATTTTCAACACCATTGCACTATTACTATTGCTACCCATCTACCATAAGGGGAAATCCACTAAAATAAAGTATTTTTTTTTAAATAATCACGAAATAGGATACTTAGTAAATTTATTTCTAAAATAGGTAGTAAAGGCGTAAACCAAGAATGTGCCTTGAACAATTTATACTAAAGGCATGTACCCAGAATGTGCCATCGGTACATGTATTGAAGGTGTACTGATAGCACATTTTGGGCACGTATCTTCCAATATATATCGTGAAAATTTTTTAAAAATAAAATTTAAATATTTTTTTTTAATTTTTAAATTTATGAAAATTATTTTTTTTTATTCTTATGTAAACTTTTATTTTTTTTAAAACAAAAAAAAATCATTTGAGGAAATTTATTATTGATTTTTTATGAAAAATCATGTAAAGAAAAATTTTATTTTCATGATTTTTCATAAAAAAAAATTTCAATGATAAATTTTCTCAAATTAAAAAAAAAATAATTTTGTGATCCATATTCAAAGTGCATACCTAGAATGGACCTTCAATGTAAATGCATTGAAGGTGCAGACCAAGAATACACTTTTAGTACAATTGTATTGAAGGCGTGTACTTGGAATACACTTTCAATACAAATTGCTGAAGGTGCATTATCAGTTCACGCTTTTGCAACTTATTTTGAAAATAAGTTTGTTGGATATCCTATTTCGTGATTATTTAAAAAAAATTATTTTATTAAATTTCTCCTACCGTAAGCATTACTGTTATTACTTCCATGCTATTGTTATACCCTTGCATTAACATCATCACCAAGGTTACCACACATCTATAAGCACTAACAACAAACCACACAACCGTTTCTACTATTATGGTGATTACTTTGTTAGTGGTTTAATGATGGAGGTTCGTAGAGGTTGTGGTTGTGAGTTGGCAATGATGTAACAATGGTGATAATAGTAGTATGACCCACGTAATGGTATAATGGTAGATATTGTTGGGATGTCAATCCAATATCCCACATCGGAAAGCTAAGAAGAAATTGAGCAATATATAAGCATCCACACTCACTACATAGTATGAGGCCTTTTGGGAAGGAGCCCAAGAACAAAACCGTGTGGGCTTAGCCCAAAGCGGACAATATCATACTATGTGGAGTGGATGGGCGGAGCTTGGGGGCCCAACAAGTGTTATCAGAGCCCGGTGCAGAAGTAGAGCTCACAGATGGATTCGTGTTCAGTGTGCCTTGCGTTGAAAGTCTTCCTGATATTGTGGTGGTTAGGTGGCGTGTCCCGTTGAGTAACGGTGGTGCAAA
The DNA here is from genome assembly GCA_037954665.1 of Laguncularia racemosa. NCBI lineage: Eukaryota > Viridiplantae > Streptophyta > Magnoliopsida > Myrtales > Combretaceae > Laguncularia > Laguncularia racemosa. Next base: position 9,333,684 of record JBBMOL010000010.1, read on the forward strand.
ATGATAGACGGATCGATGTGGATTATCGCTCAAGGGGAGGCCACGTAATGTGTTGTAAGTGATGATGTGTGATCCTTGGCTTGAGGGGAGCTTTGTTGGGATGTCAATCCAATATCCCACATCGGAAAGCTAAGAAGAAATTAAGCAATATATAAGCTGTAAAGATAGGAAGATAATTCTTGTTTTTCCTTCATTATTTTTCTATTGTTGTACATATATATACATGTTGATTTTGTTGTGTTACAAATCTATTGTTTTGATCTGAGTTAATCCTAATTCCTTAGCTGTTATTGGTCCTGATCTATTTGTTGTTGCTATGGTTGATCTGATCTACGGTTGCTGTTGTTAATCTGGAGTGCTGCGATTGCTGTTGCTGTGATTGATCTGGTCTGCAGTTGCTGAAGTTAATCTTGATTGCTGCTGCTGCTGTTGGTGATCCGAATCTTGTGCTACTGTAGATGTGTGTTGTTGAGTTGTTGGATTTGCTGGTTGGTGATGTTTATCATGCCCTCGCAAGATGGACAGTGGTACAGTAAGTCCAATCTTGTTGATGAGGCGTTGAAATTGAGAACGAGGAAGTGGTTTTGTGAGTGCATTAGCTAGTTGATCAGATGACGAAATATGTGAGATACGAAGAAGACCCTGTTGAACTTGTTCACTGATGAAGTGATAATCAAGAGCAACATGTTTCATTCGTGTGTGGAAGATAGGATTGGAGCAAAGATTCATCGCCCTAACATTGTCACAGTAGATTACTGGAGGGAGGTGATGAGAAAAACTTAGTTCTTGAAGTAACGAGGAGATCCACCGTAGTTCAGCTGCTGTAGAGGCAACTGCTCTGTATTCTGCTTCAGTGGACAAGCGGGCAACAGTGCGTTGTTTCTTGGAGCTCCATGAGATGGGATTGCTGCCGAGGTAGACAATGTAAGCACTAGTTGATGTATAGTCATCTTTGTCACCAGCCCAGTCATCGTCGGAGAAGGCATGAAGATGCTAAGCAGGCGATTTGCGAAGAGAAATGCCATGAGTTGTGGTGCCCCGAAGATACCTGAGGAGACGTTTTGCAGCTTGCCAGTGTGTAGTAGTCGGTTGGTGCATGAACTGGGATAGTTTGTTGACGGTATAGGCAATGTCTAGGCGAGTGAGGGAGAGATATTATAGGCTTCCGACCACATGCCGAAATTCCTTCGGATCTATTAGAGGCGAGCCATCACGGAGAATTAATGGAGGAGAAACCGCTAGTGGTGTAGTGATTGGTTTAGCAGTAGTCATGTTTGTCCGAAGAAGAAGATCTTCAATAAATTTCCGTTGATTGAGAAACAGGCCAGTGGTGGTCGGTAGGACTTCAACACCAAGAAAGTAATGGAGGAATCCCATGTCTTTGATGGAGAATCAAGTAGCCAGAGATTGTATGCAGTTGTGGACAGCAAAGGTGGGAGTTCCAGTAATGATGATGTCGTCAACATAAACAAGGAGAAAGAGAGATGTGGTGGGTGACCGAAGGATGAACAGAGAGGAATCTGCCAGAGAGTTGCGAAAGCCAGAGTGAAGTAAGTGTTGACGGAGTTCATGGTACCAAGCACGGGGAGCTTGTTTAAGACCGTAGATTGCTTTACGGAGTTTGCACACATGGTGAGGACGATCAGGATCAATGAAGCCAGGAGGTTGGGCCATATAGACTTCATTGTTGAGAGTACCTTGGAGAAAGGCATTGTTGACGTCAAGTTGATGAAGTGGCCAGGCATGGGTTACTGCTAAGCTGAGGATGAGTCGGACGGTGACAGGCTTGATTACTAGACTGAAGGTTTCAGTGTAGTCCACCCCAGGGCGTTGGTGGAATCCTTTGGCAACGAGGCGAGCTTTGTACCTGTCAAGCGAACCGTTAGGAAGAAATTTGGTTCGAAAAATCCACTTACAACCAATGATATTGTGATGAGGGTGAGGTGCTGTGAGTTCCCACGTGCCATTGCGGATAAGGGCATTAAATTCATCAGACATAGCCGCTCGCCAATTGGAGTCTTTCAGCGCCTGAATGATGGTACGAGGTTCTGTGAATGAGGAAGGAGGTGGAGTTGTGGCAAGAAGATTGAGTTTGTGAATGTTATGTTTGGAGCGGGTGATAATGGTGCGAGTAGGAGCAGGTGTGGGGGAGTTGACAGTGGGCGTGTTGCCATTAGGAGGGGGAAGAGCAGTAGTGGGTGGGGATGGAGAGTGAGGAGGTGACGGTGGAAGAATAGGAAGATGAAGTGAGCACCAGTCTGTAGGCGTCAAGGGAGTGGTGTTGAGAGAGGGAGATTTTTGAAAGGGAAAGACTGATTCAACAAAACAAACATGACGTAAGACATAGAGTCGACCAGTTGGAGTATGAAGACAGAGGTATGCATTCTGGGTGGAGGAATATCCCACAAACACACATGGCAGGGAGCGAGGTTCAAGCTTGTGTTTGGTGTAGGGACGTAGCCAAGGATAGCATAGGCAACCGAAGCTACGGAGCTTTGTATAGTTGGGTGTGGTTGCAAAGAGTTGGAAGGCCGGGGAGAGGTGGTGGAGTGTTGGAGTTGGGAGGCGATTGATGAGGTAGACAGTCGTGAGGAAGGCATAAGGCCAGTAGGTGAGAGGCATGGAGGCATGGGAGAGGAGTGTAAGGCCGGTTTCGACAATGTGACGATGACGGCGTTCAGAGTATCCATTATGTTCAGGTGTATGGGGAGGAGTGGTGAGATGAGTGATGCCGTGAGTGGCCAAGTAAGGAGCAAGTGCTTGGTATTCACCACCATTGTCCGAGTAGAGAGTCTTAATGGTACGGGTGAAGCAATTTTCAACTAAAGTCTTGAACCGTATGAAGACAGGGAGAACGTCGGATTTGCGCTTAAGAGGAAAAAGCCAGACGTATTTGGTGAAATGATCAACGAAGATTACATAATATTTGAAGTTGTTGACTGACGTAATGGGAGATGTCCATACATCTGTAAAGAGAATTTCAAGAGGAGAAGACGAGGTTAATGTTGATGCATTGAAAGGCGACTTATGACTTTTATTACAATGACAATAAGTACAAGTAAATGAAGATTGCTCTAATCTAGATGCAGCTAAATTCCGAGTGTGAAGGAGATGCTTGAGGATGGGCAGAGAGGGATGTCCAAGACGGTGATGCCAAGTGTGAAGAGAGGTAGCAGTGCTGGAGAAGGCCAGTAGCGGTGGAGATGTGGGGGGCCAAATATAGATCCCATCCTTAGTGCGACCTTGGAGGAGAATGGTGCCTGTGCGGAGATCCTTCACATAGAACGAGGAAGGTAAGAATTCAATGGAGGCGTGATTGGATTTTCAAAATTGAGAGACAGAAATGAGATTGCGATGCATGGATGGAACACACAGAACATTGTTTAATATAAAGGAGTGAGATGAAGAGGGTAGAGAAATGGAACCGGTATGAGTGATGGGAAGTCCGGAGCCGTCACCAATGATGATTTCATCCGTGCCGTCATAGGGACTATGGATAGCGAGGTTGTTGAGATCTGTAGTGACATGGTGAGTGGCACCACTGTCCAACAGCCAGGAAGGAGGGACAGATGAGGATGCTGCGGTGTTGGCTTGCGTCTGCTGTGATGAGGGCTGCTGCGGATGAGGTTGCAGTGATGGATATAACTGTGTGGACAGGGTGAAGGGGGTGGGAGGTCTTGCATGGGGGTGTTGTTAGCGAAATAGAGAACAATGAGCAACTACATGCCCGTGTTGTCGACACCATTGGCAGCGGCCAAGAAAAGGGCGTAGGGGGTGAGGTGTGGCGGGGGGAAACGAGCGAGTAGTAATGGAAGGTGGAGACTGGGAGGGAGGAGCTGTGGGAAACGATCGAGGTAGGCGTTGGCGATGAGACCAGCAGGTGGGGCGTGCTTGGGAGGTGTGAGCTGAGGCAGGGAGAGTGGAGGTTGGGAGGGAGGTGGCGTGAAGGGCGAGTTCTTTGTTGAGGAGTTTTTCATGTAGTTCTTCAAAGGAGATAGGGGTGTCGCGGCTGTTAACTGCATCAATGACCGATTGATAAGACTCCTCTAGGCCATCAAGGACTTTATCGATGAGGTCTTCATGATCTAAGGGTTTCCCAAGGGCTGCAAGTTCATCTGCATGGATTTTGATTGATTGCATATAGTCTGTGATCGAGTTGAAGCCTTTGTTGATGTGTTTTATATTGTCTTTCAGCTGTTTGATGTGTCCACGGGTAGGTTTGGCATAGGTGTTGGCAAGAATTTGCCATGCTTGGAGAGAGGTGTCAGCTTGAGTGATGAGAGGGACAATGTTGGAGGAGAGGGTGCCCATAAGTGCTCCGAAAAGCAGCTTGTCTTGGCGTTTCCAGGTGACATATGCTGGGTTTGGTGTGATGCTGTCATCTATCATGATAGTGGCCGGTGGTGGTGGGTGAGAGCCATCGATGAACTTGGATAGATCATATCCTATGAGTATGGCTTCAATTTGGGTTTTCCATGAGAGATAGTTGGAGTTGTTAAGTTTGATAGAGTTTTGGATGGTGATCATGATGAGGGGTTGGGTTGGTTCCATGCTGTTTTGGATGATGGTTGAGGTGTCTTCTGAGGTCATGATCGTGAGGTTGATTGTAGAGGGTTTTGGTTTGATCTTAGGTGCTGTGGAGAGGCTTTGATACCATGTAAAGATAGGAAGATAATTCTTGTTTTTCCTTCATTATTTTTCTGTTGTTGTACATATATATACATGTTGATTTTGTTGTGTTACAAATCTATTGTTTTGATCTGAGTTAATCCTAATTCCTTAGCTGTTATTGGTCCTGATCTATTTGTTGTTGCTGTGGTTGATCTGATCTATGGTTGCTGTTGTTAATCTGGAGTGCTGCGATTGCTGTTGCTGTAATTGATCTGGTCTGCAGTTGCTGAAGTTAATCTTGATTGCTGCTGCTGCTGTTGGTGATCCGAATCTTGTGCTGCTACAGATGTGTGTTGTTGAGTTGTTGGATTTGCTGGTTGGTGATGTTTATCATAAGCATCTACACCCACTATATAGTATGAGGCCTTTTGGGAAGGAGCCCAAGAACAAAACCATGTGAGTTTAGCCCAAAGCGGATAGTATCATACTATGTGGAGTGGATGGGCGGAGCTCGGGGGCCCAACAAATATATGGGGGTTATAGTTATAGTAGTGGTTTGAGGGTTTTAGTAATAGTGGTGGTGGCAATGGTGGCATCTTTCATCAAATAAGGGTAAATTGATACTTTTGTTCTATGATTGATCCAATATTTCAAAACATATGGAGTAAATATTAAAATTTATTAGTTATTGTAAAAAGAAATTACTTGAAAGAAGCATATTTTCCATTGCTTGCTTTTTTTTTTCCCCTTTTATGTACACATATACATATGCATATATGGGGCCTCATTATTAGGTACTCTTAAAATACTTAGTAAGTAATTAAAAAAGAAACTTCTTACAATTTTAAACAATGATCAAGCTTTATGTGAAAACAAATATATAAAATGTGAAAACTTCTTATTTGGTTTATTGACAAGTTTTCTCTAAACCACATCTATTATTTTATATATACACATATGTATATATATTGAATACGACAACTATAGAATTATGTTTCGATAGGGAAGTTTAGCAAGTTTCACAAGTTTAATAAGAAATCATCGTGAAGTGGCAATTTTCCGTACATCATTTGTACGATGTAGGCAATGCCCACTTTTCCATCCACTAACCCAACCCAAAGTTTTATAATTCCCATTTATTGCTTCTATACTTCCATGAGATCATCAAACCTCATGTCTATTGGTTCAAAGAGGATAGAACCCATCAACTTTGCTCTTCCCTCACGTTTTCACGAACTTCCATTTGATTTTGATAATTTTCACAATCTGTTAAAATCTTCTTACTGGATATAATTATCTATGTTCTTTGTATTTAATATAATATGTTAGTGGACGGTACGTTTTTCGGATTAATTTAATTCCCACGCATGTTTTTTTTTTTTTCAGTTCACGTAAAGTTTAGTAAGGTCTTAATCCACTAACATCGTGGGGGACTAAAGTTTCCATTGTGATTAGTGACTTAAGCTTATTAAATAAAGCATGCTCATTGTTTTTTATTAATTAAGTATTATGTCTCAAAACGTCTACGCTTGCTACCACAAGGTTAGCAAGACCTCCCGTGTCCGGCTACAATAGCTCCTCTAATTCCAAGCAGTCAAGCCCTCATTCCCAAACCCACCCCCAAAATATTTTATATATTACAACTTTAAAGGGGAAAGTCTGATTCTTTTCGTCGGGAGATCAATCTTCGTGTTATTAAACTATGACAGCCTTAACTAAGCACCCATTTTACTTTGCATGGGGATACTAAATAGGAACAATAACAAAACAATGTGAAATGTATGGGATGATTCATTGAACTGAATTGAACCACGAATCAAATAGTAAAATGTTGTTTTCATATATGATTTAGTATCAATGGTTTGATTTGATAATTTCAATGATTCAAATCACTTTTGAACTAAATCGCACTACATCACATAAAGGATTTCTAAATCATGGGGGAAAATGTCTATTCCATTTTTGTATCTTTGATTTTATTAAAACATTTATTTTACTTAATTTCCGTTGGATATTAACTATTTTTAATCCTAAAAACTCTACCATTTGGACTTCTTAGTGTATATTCTTTTTCTAAATAATTTCAAACAAACTTGCATTTGCATATAATAAAAAATGATTGAGAAGTAAAGTAGTTCTTTCTTTAGCCAAAAGGAGATTTATGGATGGAAAAGTATAAGTAACAACGGAATCACGAGAATTGGGCACATCACTAGACAAACACGTGAACCTTTTAGTGATTTTACAAACTGAAGTACTTTTTGCAAACATTAAAATAAAACTACGAACCTTTCGATGGTTTCAAAAATTGTCATCTAGTTGTCGACAACCATATGATAATCAATCACGAAACCTTATAATGGATACACTCAACCCCTCCTTATCAACAAGCATAGGATGGATGTTGATAGATAGATAATAGGATACGTTCTTTAATGTATTTGTTGACAACCCTTGTTTAGAATTTTCATTGAGATCACTAACGTGCAAATGATGATAACAATTGTTACTTAGCAATTGATTTATACCCTACTTTTGGTCTTCTTGTCAGCGAACTATAGGGCTTCCTGTCAGCGAATAGACCACAGAGTTGCTTTTTTTTTTTTAAAAAACCTAACTTGGAATTATCATCAACCACCTATCCAATGTCAACCAGAATGACCCAGTAACCGAAGAAATACCCCGTATAGTGATATGCCTTATACCATGAAATGTACAAACTTAGATGATCACTGTAATTCCATCACCAATCATTTCTCGTTATTTCTTTCCTTTCTACTATGAGTCTATGACATATATGGATTTCGACAATGCACAACCATGCATCTTAGTTTTCTCCTAAAATTTATGTTTGAGTTTGGATAGCTATTGAATTTTTTTTTCTACCAAATGTATGATTTCTAGGTCCACAAGAGTTCTTTCTAGTTAACAAACAACGTTACTTCTTAATAAGCATATGATATATTTTGCACATCTATAATGCAGCTGTCCACTATCTTTATTTCTGTCAACATATGTATGGTAAATAGTGGGCATGCTCATTTTACTCGTGCACACGACTTGCCTAAGATTATTGGCACATGCTGACACAAATCATGAATTCAATTGGTGCGGCAATGCCTGGACTCCAATATATATATATATATATATTTTAAAGGAACATATGAAATAACAAGGATTCTTTCTTATATGTGATTTAGTCGAAAAGGTTTGCAGTATTAGCAATTTACATAAAAGTAGGGCCACTTAGCCATGTAAATTTTAACATCCTACTATCTATTACATTCTTTTATAACACATTCTAGCTTAACATGAATCGCAAGTGATCACTTGCCCATTGAAAAAGAAACATTTATGAAGGCTTACATACAAATGGGTTGACTTTTCATCCAAATGTGTACACTGCAATAATTTTTACATTTAGTAACGTCGAAAACGTTACTAATTATTATAAGTTTTAGTAGCATTTAATAAATATCACAAAATGTTTATTATTAGTAACGCTTATAACCAAAGTTAAAAGATAAAACTATATAAATTGATTTGTGATTTTTTAAAAGATAAACGTTACTAAAAAAATCATTTTTTTTAAAACCAAGATAAAAATATACAAATTGATTTGTGATGTTTTTTAAAGGTAAATGTTACTAAAAAAAATCATTTTTTTTTAAAAACCCAACTGACTAGCCTAGCCTAATGTTGATTATCAAGCCGAGACTTGGGAGTAAGAAAAAACCCTAATTACTACATTTACCTCTTTACCTTGCCATGTTCTCATGTTTTGCCTCTTACCTCTATTCTCGCGTCTTGCCTTAGTTCTCTCTTTCATGTGTCGCCTCTTGCCTCTATTCTCTCTCTTGCGTCTCACCTCTCCCCCTATCTCTTTCTCTTGCCTCTCGACTCACATACCATAAAAGCACAAAAGTATGTGAGTGATAAGAATTGTTGACCAACCCCACTACGCTTGCGCCGTCCCCCACCTTGTTGCCAAACCGTTGATGATCAGATCTTCCAAGCTGCCATCAACAATTTCAAAAACCATATTCATACCCACTGGTCCTCTTCCTCCTCTAACACCACAACAGTGGAATCTACTCCAATCGCCGACCCCAAAAAGGAACAAGTCAAAATGTTAATCGTCTCGCTTATATGAAGAAGAATCGGTATGTTATGAAGTGTATCATGTGTGTCCTTGGAGTGGCTAACATTTCTCAAGGTGTTGCAGCACCTTCGACGGGTAAATGCATCTCTGTTGAGTGGTTTTTCCTCAATGGAAGGTGTTTTGTATTGTAAGCCTCACTTCAAGCACTATTCATGGAATCTGGCAATTTCAGTAAGAACTTCCACTCACGTATGTTCATTGCTTCTTTTCTCCCTATTTTGATATAATTGTCATCTTAATTATTGGGAACTTTCTTTTTATTTCACAAGTTGAATTGGATTCCATTTTTAATAGCTGCAAAGTTAGCTGAGAAGTTGAACCTCGACTTGGTAAACATCAACGCATTGCCGGTTTATTTTCATCTGGTTTATAAGAAATATGTGTTACATGCGAAGGAACTATTGTTGCTAATTTGAGCTATCTCATGCTTGGTTACAAACATGGTCACCTAGCAAGGCTGCTATCATGTTCTTTGGTACACAAGATAAATGTGCAACTTGTGGTAAAACTGCCTATCCACTAGAGAAGGTATGAACTACAAATATCAAAGTTGAATATATTACATTTCTACATATAGTCATTCTTTTCAATCCATGTCACCCTTAGAAAAATAATTCATTGTTCAATACCCTTGACTATTTTTTCTACCCGTTTCATTGGTATATTAGCATGAAAGGCATATTTTTACATGCTCACATAAAATACGATATAAGTAGCATAATTATAGTTTTAGATACTGAACTACAATAGAATTTCATCTATGTAAGATCGGTTGGGATAAGGATATCAAGCATAAATTCAGTTGGATGGGTACTTACTGTTGTTTTTATCACATCTTAGGTTATTGTGAAATTTTGTGTTTTCTCATGCTTTTGTATGATCTATAAGATACCATTTCGATGCATAGAGTTATTACAATTATTTTTGGATTTTACTATAATAAAAAACGATTGTTTGTATTTCATGTGGCAGTTATATAGCATGCCCAATGAATGTAAAGTCATACATGTGACAACATCACTAGTCCATTATTTGTTTTGTTCCATAGGTCAATGGTCAATCATGCAGATGAAACCACCTACCCTTTCATAGTATTACCATTTTGCCTACTGGATCCAATTCCCAAATTAAATTGGTCTACTGTTTGTCCCATAACTATCCTATTATTATGACATTACCCATTTTGTCAATCTAATTTTGGAAAATTTTATTGCCATATATGCAATTTCTTGCATATGCAGAAAAGATAGCAATCTTTCAATGCATAGCATCTTGTAGAGGAGCCATAGATGAAATTCTGTTGCATTTGTGAACAAATTGCTATGAGGATGGAAATTACTGGGAAAAAATGGCTTAAGGGAAGAAGTGTGTAGTTGGTCTTGGCGCCTCTAACTTGATTTCTACAATTGTGTGAGAATACATGTAACGAGTAGAGTAAGAAGAGGTGAGAAAAAAGAGAGGTGGACACCATGTTACGTAGTGGTGTTGTCTATTAAAAGGTAGCATTCTTAGATCATGAGATTAGATGCCAATAGAAATGGATATTTTGAGGCTTTTAGTGCACTTTACTACAATTTGTTTAAAAAATGTTGCAGACGTTCTGTTCATTTTACTTGTGCTTTTAAGAAGAGGTTATCCAACTTGGACCTTCTTTTCATTTTAATACTTCAACTTTACAAGAATATGTTTTAGTCTTAAAATTATTAAGAGTTTTTCATGAATAATATTTTTCTTCTAAGTTCGTGTGCCTCTCGCTGCAGTTGTTGTTTCATATAGGTACTGATGATGTGCATACCAAAATAATTTTTCTTTTGTTATTCTGTGTCTCACTACAATTTATTTTTTGTGTTAGTTCACTAACTTGAAATGCTTCTTGTCCACTGCAACTACGTGATCAGAAGAAACCTTTTGTAGAAATTCGTAGGTCCTTGCATGCAATTGAAAGAATAGCCTGCTTTGTAAGTACAATTACTCAACCTAAGAAAACATTATGTCAAGAAAATAATAATAATAATAATGCAATAAAAATGATTACACTTGCGATTTATACCGCTATGCACATAAAATGTCCCTGGTTTTTAGAAATCGATTAGATTAAATATAAATACTAAACTTCATTCTTTTCATCTCCTTTTCTGCACATATTACATGAAAATTTAATCTCCATCATATTCATCTCAAGAGTTTACCTTAGAAATGAAAAAAAAAAAATGTAACTATTGATTTTAATTTGTTATATAAATTAATATATTTATTCCTATAGACATAGTCATTTTAGCTGCAAAAGGAGGAATGATGGAGGGTGATAGTTATTAAGGTTTCAATATTTTATATAATCATATGAGAAAAGTAACCATAGAGATTAGAGAGAGAGAGAGATCATTGTTAAGAACGTGTCCTTGTGAAAATGTCTGACACTCTGACTATTTTAGTCGATATAATCTATGACTTTAGGTCTACTTGTGAATTGGTCACTGGTTGTTGGGAGCTATGAAAGTGTGTAATTAATCACGAGGTTATCTAATATAGAATCACTAACTAAATGTACTAGAAGAAAAGTGCAAAGTCAAAGGTTCTTAAACCTTCTTTTTAACTTGCTCACTCAATTATACAAAATTAGTAGGACGTTGAGGAGTTTAATTGAAACATGCTTTTTTTTTTTCCTTTCTTTCTTTCTTTCTTTCTTTATTTTATGATTTTCATAATGTCAATATCTATACAAATATAATGTTTTTTCTTAATGTTTTTAGAGGCTCATGGTTTTGGTAGGTTTTTGGAGATTAGTTAGTGTGAATACAAACCTATTTACTCATATAGATTGCATATATATGTGGATGTATTCCTATGTTAGGAAAGACAAATGTAATTATAAAGCATATTTCTATTTGTATTTATGTGTAAATTTTTTATGATTATATTATTGTTAAAACTCCTTATCATTTGGTTTTAGAACCTAAGTCAACAAAGTGATATTGTTCAATTGTTAGGGGGTTTTAAGCCTATGAATGCACAACATGTATGCAATCTATTGTACCGGGAGTTTAAGGAGCTTTTCCTAGACATTTTTAATGAAGGTACTTTGGAACTATTAAAACATGTTGGTTTTCATATTGGTCTGTTTATTCTTTTCTCATTATTTAATATTGATGAGTGGAAAAGGCATTTAGTGTAGATGACTCTCAACTCAAGACTCAAGGATCAAATATGAGAATATTACAAATATCTATATCATTACTTCATATTGTTACATATTGTGCTAGTTGCCTCTAGACTGCTTCTTGAAAACCTTAGATGAAATTGTAGAAGATTGCATTGAAATTCTTTAAAATTTACTTATTCCAGTTAAAATCTTGGATTTTGATTCCTGATACTTTATTTCCTTTTTTAGTGTGCTATATTGAATTAATTTTTTTTATGCAAAATTTGCCTTTTTAGTGGAAAGGAAACTAAATATAGATGTATTTTAAGTCCATTGAAAATTGTTGTCAATCCCATTACTATATGATATCATCATAGAAGTCTTCCAAAGATGAAACAAAATTGAAAAGTGAAATATTAATGAGACTCAAATATGATGTGAGTTGATGTTATAAAAGAGTATATTATTATAGTCATTAGAAGGATTTATTCCAACAATGTTTGATCTTCCTATATTTTAGTGCTGCATTATTTCTATTGTTAGTAATGATTTTAAATTATCTTGTGTTACTTAAAAATATTCTAATAAATCAATGCATCCAATAATTTTTTTACTGGAATGGGTATTTTTTTCGGGGTTTTGGCAAATATGTGACTTAAGTCTCTACATGGACCAATGTAGCTCTTTGAAACTGCTAATGGTTGATTGGCATATGCTTTTATTATCTACATGTATTGGTTTAGTGGTGTATGACTGGTTTGTATTTTTCATGAGTAAGCTTAAGTCCTTCTCTTTGTAAGAATCTTCTAACGATATGCTTGCTATAGAGTTTGAAAATACTGAGGATTCAAAGAGCTTGAGGAAGTATGTCTACATTTGAAATGTCTTGTCTACAAAACAATTTTAGGTTTTTATATATATATATATATATATTTTATTTTTTTATGCTCATTTGAAATGTCTTTTCCCTAAAATGTGTGGGCTCATGAGTTGTTGTACATCATTATGGTGTAGTTAATGCATGTGCACAAGTTTGAATTGAATGATTTTTTATGTTCTTTAGTAATCCATTAGCAATTTTGCATTATAAGTGTTGCTTTTAATATTCATGTCATTTGAAGACAAAGTCCATTTATGACTTGGTTGGAGACAACTTGGTGATCTAGCTTATGTCTCAATCTTTTGGCCAAAATAGAAGGTAGATATATGTTGCTAATATAGCTTTGTTGTGTAAGAGTTTCTCCATGGGAAAGTATCTTGTTACTAGATTTTCTTAGATTACCTAGTCTGTGAGTTTAGCATCTTTAACTTGGTTGCAATATTCTTATGGCTAGTCCACTAACATTGTTTTATTGGATCTATGTGTTTGTCCTTTCTAGGTTTAGTTTAGTATATATATTGCTAAGCAATTATAGTGCATATTTATGATTCGATGGAATTTGCACTCATTTGCTTTATATCTTCTTTTATCAATCTTCTCAAATTACCTAGAAGGTCAACACAACCTAGAATTTAATAGATTTATTAACCTTACTCTATGAAAACCCAATCTTATATTTGTTAAAATCTAGTTACCAAGTAGCTTAACATAATTTGGCACATTTTTTTCTTCTTGTAAATTATTGTATAGTGCTTGCATGAGCTTGATTTTTTCTAAGAAATTTTTTATAAGTTTTGGTGGAATTTTGGAGAGCTTGAGAGTTTTTGGTGGCGACATTATTAGCTATGCTACAACTTAGTCTTATAACTTGCTATTATAAGTGCACTTCCACTTGCTAACTGAGCAAACTATTTGCATTAGCCATTATGTGTTCATTTCATCTTTGTGTCTTGCTTTTATTTATTAACTAATTAGTTAATAATCTTAATATTCAATTGTAGAATTGTAATGGTTGGAAGACGAAAGGTTGGACAAAGAAGGGGAGTTTATTCCTTCTACAATGCCCCTTGATTATGGTGATGATAGTGAAAGTAAGGAAAAAGATAGCTTATGAAAGGGAGTTCATTTTAGTAGTAACTTTTTTGAAGAGGATCATGAAAGTGGGGTATGAAGAATTATTTATTTTGCTATTGACTTTTTATTGTAGATAATAATCAGATTGGGAAATAAAATAAATAATTTATGAACTAGAGTTTATTATATAATCATTTTTTGGAAGTTGATTATGAATTTGGGAAAGAGTAGGTTATTAATAGAGTTTATTTTGCTAGCAAATTTTGCAAAGTTTAGACAATATTAATTGGGATATGTTAATGTCCTCATTTGTAACTTTTGTAAAGCTTGTAGTTGATGATGGAAGTGGACAATTATAAGCTTATATGCAAATGTTTACTTTTATGGCCTATATTATTTTGCATTTGTATATACTTTTATTATATATTTAAATTATTATATTCAAAAGTATAAACGGGTTTATCATATTATAACAATTATTTTTTGTGATGTTTAAATGTTACCAAATATTACACTTTTTATTATGTTTAAACATTACTAAATATTACTCATTCGTGATATTTAAATGTTACTAAATATTATTGTTTAGTGAAGTTTAAATGTTACAAAAAATTAATTATTAGTAACGTTTAAATGTTATAAAAAATTTATACTTTTTGTGATGTTTAAATGTTACCAAATATTATACTGGTTGTAACGTTTAAACATTACTAAAAATACATATTTTGTAAAAAAAAATTGGTGTCAAATTGTTAATATTTAGTAACATTTAGACGTTACGAAAAATTACTTATTGGTAATGTTTAAACGTTACTATTATTGTATCATTAGTGAAGTTTACTTTTTAAATGTCACAAATTACTTTTCATAACATTCATTTGGTGACATTTATTAGTAATATTTAATAAATATTATGAAAAATCTTCTACAATATTTACTTTAGTTTTGATGATGTTTATTAAGCGTCACCAAACATTAAAATTCTTGTTGTGGTAAGAAAAATAAACATTGAGATCCAAATTTAGTAATACAAACTATATATAATTGCATCGTGCCCATATAAATAGCTGGAGAAACAACTTCAGAATAAAAAATATCCATGTACAACTCCAATACCTATATGAATTACATATAGTTGATTTAACATTAGACGAATATATTATCTTTATGTGAGCAGTGTGAACCTAAGTCTAAACCTTGCAAAACGAGCAACATCCGATGTCTCTAATAAATGCATATCCAGCGTCTTTATGTTTTCTTTGTCCATTAAGACAACTTTTTGGAGGCACATGCATCTCGTGTGTAGCACATGAAGTCGACTGTGCTTTGACAAGTGCAACAAGGATGCCAACCTGAGAAACAGAGAGTAAAATAGCAAGTGAAAATGTCCCAGAATGACGATCGAAGTGACCACATGCTTCCTTGCATATTGTCTTAATCTTTACCATAGAAAGAAAGATACAAATATTTTAACGTTAGCTTGTCGACCTGATGAAGGAGGACTCGTCCCTTTTAATAGAAGGAGGACGGTACACCTTGAGGCATCCTCTGCATAAACAAACAATGATCTTTAATCAAATAACGCCATCATAATCAAATATAACGCCATAGGCAAATGCTTAATTTATATATATATATATATATGTGGGTAAAATAACGCCATTATAATCAAATATAACTGTAGTTAATGCATAGTAAATTTAACACCCCAACAGTCTTTAAATTCCAAGAATAGTCAAATAATGTCGTCTTTATTTTCCATAGGAAATTTTGTTGATCCATTCCATTGTTAAGTATGGTCATTGTAGCTTGGAGGCTTAAGTATTGAAATTCATATACAACACAATCTTAAAATGTCTACTTCCAAATCATGTAGCTTGGAGGCTTTGATTCTGAATAATTTTTTTTTGTGAACCAGCATTGTTTCAAAGTTTAGTTAATCACCAAATATAAACTTATAAATAGAATGAATTTCACATCAAATCTACATACCTTCCTTTCAAAGACCAATTATACTACAGTTATTAGCACTTTAACTCCAAATCAAAGTTAATACCAGACATGCACTCACGTTGCCACAAAATCAATCAAAAAGTCACTTCAAGCTCAAACTTAAGTGAATAGATCCAACTACTTGATCTAACGATCTATTTCATCATTTCCTTAGGCATTGCGATGCAATTATATTCAAATTTTACATCATGTTGCATACTTTCACATCAAATTATACATTAACTCTACACGAAGCATTATTATATCTATATATCTATTATAATATATAATTTCAAAAGAATAAACGTATCCTTTTTGTTATGAAATAATAATAATAAATCGAAAAAGTAACAAAATAAGCTAGATACCAAGATTTAACATGGAAAACCCCAATAGGGGAAAAAGCCATGAGACCGCAATACAAAATCTTCCATTATTGACAAATAACGAGTTTACAATATTTTTGTTCACTAGTTAAACTAGTGAATATCAAAAACTTTACCAAATTAGTGGATATCAATAGAATCTCAATATAAGAAAATTCGCAAAATTGTGAAAATACAAACTTATCCGGAACAACCGAGAAGGATTGGCAAAAATTGGAAATACTAACCTTATTGTGCTTTAAACCACGAATTCAATGGTTCAAGTTTCATCACAATTGGAATTCAATTGGTCGTTTGATTGTGGGTCCAAAATCATTTAGTTGAATAAAATTCTTCGTTTGACAAGCTGGAAACCAAAATCTTAAAAATCTCAAAATTTGATATTTGACAATACTAAGTGCCTTTTTCGTCTCTTCTCTGCAGCTGCAATATCTTTTTCCTTCGCCTGTCTATCATCCTCACAAGACAAACCCCGCGTCTACATACATACATACATACATTTTTATCACCATCGTATGCAATTTTTTTCTTTAATTAATTATTATTATTTATTGTGGCTTATGGACCCATATGAGTTGGACCCAAAAGCTCGACAATCTCCCCCTCCAACTCATATGGGGCATTCCATCACACTGGTTATTTGTTAACAAGTAATGAGCTTCCCTCTAGGTAGAGCTTTAGTCATCATGTTTGAACCATTATTATCAGTTTAGATCATTTCTAACTTCAAGAGTTTTGCCTCTAATACATCTAAAATTCAATGATATCTAACATCAATATGTTTGATTTGGAATGGAAGATAGGATTCTTACTGAAATGTATCGCACTTTGGTTATCATAATACAAGCTCAAATTTTCTTACTCTTGACCTACCTCTTCTAAAAATTTCTTCATCCATAGGACTTCCTTACATGCTTTAGTGATAGCAATATACTCTGCTTTAGTGGTGAATAGTGCAACACACTTCTGCAATTTGGATTGCCAAGACATCGCTCTCTTGCATAAGTAATCAAATAACCCGATGTAGATTTCCTGAAATCAAAATCTCATGCCATATTTGCATATGTAAAGCCCTGTAATACTAGTTTACTACGACCAAATTACAAACACAAATTGGAAGTGCCTCTAAGATACCTAAGAATCCATTTAATTGTAATCCAATGTTCTTTACTTGGATTCAAGAGATAGCGACTAAAAACACCAATAACATGAGCAATATCTGGTCTAATGCACACCATAGCATACATTAGACCACCAATTGTTGAAGCATATGGTATTCTCTTCATAGCTTCTTTACTTGCCTCACTTTTAAGACACTGTTGAGAACTGAGTCTAAAGTAACCTACAAGTGGAGAACAAACATTTGCTCTGCTCATGTTAAACCCCTCTAATACCCTTTCTAGGTATCTTTCCTATGATAACAACAACTTTTGGCTCTTTCTATCATGAGTAATTGTCATACCGAGAATTTGGCACGCAAGTCCTAAATCTTTCATGGCAAAAGACTTATTCAAAGTATTTTTTAATTCTTGAATCTGCTTGGTGTCATGACTAATAATCTACATGTCATCAACATATAGTAAAAGAATAATAAATTCACCATTGCTAAATTTCTTCACAAACGCACAATGGTTTGATGTTGTCCTGGTATAACCCCAATCAATCATGAAAGAGTCAAACTTTTTATACCACTACCTTGGAGCCTATTTCTACCCATACAAGCTCTTCTTCAATTTGCAAACAAGATGATCCTTCCCCTTGACACTAAAACCCTCGAGTTGCTCCATGTAAATTTCTTCTTCTAAGTTACCATAAAGGAATGCCATCTTCACATCTAACTATTTGATCTCTAAATTCAAACCGGTAGCTATCCTGAGAACAACTCAAATGGAAGACATCTTCACCACTAGTGAGAAAATTTCATCAAAGTCAATGCCTTTCTTCTCACTGAACCCATTCACAACCAGTCTTGCCTTATACCTTGGTTGTGAGTTATTTTCCTCAGTCTTAAATTTGTATACCCATTTTTTTTTTGAGGCTACTTGTCCTTAGGCAATTTTACCAAATCATAAGTGTGATTCTCACACAAGGATTTCATCTCTTCTTGCATAGCTTTTATCCATTCCTTTTTCCACTCATGTAACATAACTTCTTGATAACATTTTAACTTTACCTTATCTATTAACATTACATACTCATTTAGAGTGTATTTGGTAGATGATGTGGACATCATGGCGGACACGGGTTGATACAAGGTCGTGTATCATGTCAAGGAACTTCCAAAAACGCACACGGCTGCATACACGACCGGGAGGCACGGCCGTGTGAGAAACCTAGATGATTCCTAGAAACGTACATGGTCTCTTACACAACCAAGAGGCATGGCCATGTGTTCTGTCAGGATCTCTCCCAAAAGCAGACACGACTGTAGACACGGCCAGGAGACACGGCCGTGTATTACGCCAGACATATTCCCAGAAGCATACACGGCTTTGAGGCACGGTCGTGTGTATGACAGAGGACGGGCATGTATACTTATATTTATTTCCACGTGTACATCTATATTTCCTTTTTACTTATTTTCCAGAGGAGTATATATATAGTTGTTAGGTCATTTTAGGGTTAGGCATTATTCAATATTCAATACACACTTTTTAGAGACAGGTTTCTCTGTGTTTTCGATTGTGCGCAATCGAAATTTATCGAAGAATAAACTCTTATTCATCTTTGTTTATTCTAGAGTTCCAATCCTAGAATTAGTCTCGGGTTTACGCTTTCCTCGCTGTGTCAGTAGGTATCAGAGCAAGGCAAATTCCTGCAGAGATGTCGGCTAATGATGGTGTTGACGGCGGTCGCGTTCTCGACCTTGATCGGGATGCGGAATTCCAAGGAGTCAATCAATGGGCTCCAAGGACGGTGGTCGAAGCCATGGAACAGAGACTTGGGCACGTAGAGTAGCGTCTGGAAGACCTGGTTGCGCGTTTCGATGCCATGGTGATGGGCCACAACGGAAATAGGGGTGTTGTTGGGAATCGACCGGGAGTAGCAGTCGCTCGTGGCAGTCCTATTAATGAACTTGCTACTGGGAATTAATGGAACTGAAGGCTTGATGAAAGCTCCTCTAAGGAAGAGGGTGAATTTCTACAGAGGAGGGGACAACCACTGAGAAGGGGTGGCATTGGTGGAGGCAGGTACCGCTGGTTGGATGACTGAATTGATCAGGAGTACGGTGGCAGATATCGACGAAACTACTAGGGACTTGATCATGCCGATGGCGGTGACTTCCGTCTTAAGGTAGACATTTCATCCTTCAATGGTAATCTCAATATAGAAGATTTTTTGGACTGGCTTACGGAAGTCGATAGATTCTTCGACTATATGGAGGTGCCTGAGGATAGGAGGGTAAGATTAGTTGCTTGTAGGCTGAAAGGAGAGACGTCTGCATGGTGGGATCGGTTGCAGAACCTTAGGCAAAGAGAGGGGAAGCAACCTATAAGAACATGGTACCGCATGAAGAATTTGTTGCAGAGGGATTTCCTACCGCCCGATTATGAGCAAATCCTTTTCCAGCAATACCAACGATGCCGTCAAGGGTAGAGGACGGTGCATGAGTATACCGCTAAGTTCATGAGCTTGGCAGAAAGGAATGATCTGAGGGAAACCGAGGGTCAGCAGGTGGCACGATTTGTAGATGGATTGAAGCCCCAAATTAGGGATAAGATAGGGGTGATGGTGTTCAGAACCGTCAATGAAGCAAAGAATTTGGCCCTTCGAGCTGAAATGATGATCCAAGAACGGAGTGCAAGGTTAGGTGGAGGCAAGAGAAACTATGTTTATGATAATCTCGGTAATAGCAGCAGGGTGGTTGGCGAAAGGCCTAGAGGAGTTGTTGAGAAACCAACGGGAAGCATGGAGAGAAAAGAAGACAAAGCTAAGGGGAAGAAACCTCTTGAGAGCAAAGAAACCCCGAGGCAAAATAACCCATATGCCAAACCAATTTTGGGAAAATACTATAGATGTAATCAGCCGGGACATCGATCCAACGAATGCCCGAATCGACGAGCTATAAACATTGTCGAAAGAGAAGAAGAGGAGGAAGTGTGCTGTGAGCCGGATGGTGATGATGATTACTATGATAAGGCTGATGATGCGGTGGAACCAAACTATGTAATCAGGAGGATGATGCTAGCACCGAAACAGGAGGGTAGTTCACAACGACACCGGCTGTTTCGCACTAGGTGCACGATTGGTAGGAAAGTGTTTGACTTAATTATTGACATTAGGAGCTGCGAGAACATCATCGGAAAGGAGGTTGTGAAACGGCTCCAACTATCAATAGAGAAGCATTCGAATCCTTACACCATAGGATAGATTAAGGCAGCGGAGCGAATTGAGGTGAAGGAGAGGTGTCGGCTTCCATTTTTGATAGGCAAGTATCGGGATGAAGTATACTGCGACATTGTCGATATGGATGCTTGTCATTTGCTATTTGGACGACCTTAGCAGTTTGACGTGGATGCCCAACATGCTGGGAAAGAAAACAAGTATAGATTGGAGAAAGGGGGCGTGAAGTATACGTTGCTGCCATTGACGGATAAGCGACCTAAGACCTAAAGAACGGAAGGAAAATCTTTTCCGACGATCACTCAGTCAGAAAAGGAAATGACCGAAGACCTTAAAGAGTCCCATTTGATGCATGCTCTTGGGGTGAAGAATGCGAGAGAGAACATGGATAGTGTAGAGGCTCTAGAGGAGATAAAAGGGATATTAGAAGAGTTTAAAGAGGTAATGCCGGAAGACTTACCAGAAGGGTTGCCTCCATTGTGAGACATCCAGCACCACATCGACTTGGTGCCGAGAGCTAGCCTTCCTAACCTCCCTCACTATCGGATGAGCCCTAAAGAAACGGAGGTCCTACATGAGAAGGTCTAGGACTTACTAGACAAAGGATTCATCAGGGATAGCATGAGTCCATGTGCCGTCCCAGTGCTATTGACGCCCAAGAAGGATGGGAGTTGGAGGATGTGTGTGGACAGCCGTGTGATCAACAAGATCACGATTGGGTATAAATTCCCAATTCCGCGCATTGAAGATATGTTGGACTGGCTGAGTGGAGCGGTAATCTTCTCAAAAGTGGATCTCAGAAGTGGGTATCATCAGATTCGGGTCAGACCTGGGGATGGGTGGAAGACCGCTTTCAAGACAAAAGAAGGGTTGTACGAAGGGTTGGTTATGCCATTCGGCCTCAGCAACGCACCGAGTACCTTCATGCGTGTGATGAATCAGGTACTTAAACCATTCATAGGTTAGTTCGTAGTTGTATACTTTGATGATATCTTGATATATAGCAAGACTAAGGATGAGCACCTAATGCATTTAAAGAGCGTATTGACCGTGCTGAAAGAAAATAAACTCTATGCTAATCTCAAAAAGTGCATGTTTATGTCACAAAAATTGCTGTTTTTAGGCTTTGTAGTGAGTGGTGAGGGTATCACAGTGGATGAGGATAAGGTAAGGGCCATTAGAGATTGGCCCACTCCTAAGACCATTACCGAGTTGGGAAGCTTTTTAGGGTTAGCAGGATTTTATAGGCATTTCATACGGTATTTTAGTACGATTGCTGCCCCATTGACTGAGTGCCTGAAGAAAGGGAAGTTTCATTGGGATGAAGAAGTTGAGTTGGGTTTTGCGGTGCTCAAAGAAAGATTATGTAGTGCGCCGGTGTTGGCCTTAACGGACTTCATCAAACTATTCGAGGTCGACTGTGATGCCAGTAGCGTAGGTATTGGCGCTGTGCTATCTCAGGAGAAGAGGCCCGTGGCCTTCCATAGTGAGAAGTTTTGTGAAGCCAGGAGAAACTGGTCTACCTACGATAAAGAATTCTATTATGTGGTCAGAGCTCTCAGGATGTGGGAGCACTACTTGGTTGGCAAGGAGTTTATCCTATACTCAGATTGTGTCACCTTGAAACACCTGAGTAATCAGACCCGCATCTACAAAGATATGCATGCCAGATGGATACAGTTTCTGCAAAAATTTCCATTTCGCTTGATGCATAAATCTGGGGTCCAGAATAAGGTGGCAGACGCATTAAGCAGAAGGGCAGATTTGTTGGTTACCATGAGGGTTGAAGTGGTAGGATTTGAGCAGTTGAAGGAGTTGTATGAAAAAGATGAGGATTTCGGAGCTACATGGAGAAAATGCACCAATAAGGAACCCAATGACAGTTACTATATCCTGGAGGGTTACTTAATGAGGGGTAACCAACTTTGTATTCCCGAGTCCTCCTTGAGGGAGAAATTGATTAGAGACCTACATGGAGGGGGATTAACAAGACATCTAGGGCATGACAAGACACTAGCAGCAGTGGCTGCAAGATACTATTGGCCTCAGTTGAGAAGGGATGTAGGGCGCATCGTGCAACGGTGTTACATCTGTCAAACATCCAAAGGACATTTTCAGAATACTAGGTTGTACACTCTACTACCAGTACCTGAGAATATTTGGGAGGATCTATCCATGGACTTCGTGTTAGGTTTGCCTCGTACTTAATGAGGTGTTGACACTGTTTTTGTGGTTGTAGACAGGTTCTCCAAGATGGCTCACTTCATTCCTTGCAGGAAGACGACTGATGCACAAGGCGTTGCCAAGCTATTCTTTAAGGAGGTAGTCAGGTTGCACGGGATTCCCAATTCAATCACTTCTGATAGAGATACCCGGTTCCTCAGCCATTTCTAGAGGACGCTATGGTACATGTTTAATTCTTCCCTCAACTTTAGCAGCACAGCCCACCTTCAAACCGATGGGCAGATAGAGGTGATGAAAAGGACCCTTGGAAACTTGATACGAAGCATCTGTGGAGAGAAGCCGAAACAATGGGACTTGGCACTCTCTCAAGCCGAGTTCGCTTACAACAATTCCATCCATAGAACTACTGGGAAATCGCCTTTTTCAGTGGTCTATACCAAGTCGCCTTCTTACGCCTTGGATTTAGCTTCTTTACCCAAGGGTGTTGAAACCAATGTTGCTGCTAAACATCTGGCGGAACAATACCACACGGTGGCATCTGACGTGAAAGAGCGAATGGAGAAGGTTAATAATCAGTATAAGAAAGCCGCAGACAAACACCGGAGGAAGAAACTGTTTGAGGTAGGAGATCAAGTGGTGGTGTTCTTAAGGAAGGAACGTTTTCCTATGGGCACGTATAGCAAGTAGCAACCAAAGAAATATGGGCCCTATAATATTGTCTCCAAGATCAATGACAACGCCTATGTTGTTGGGCTTTCGGAAAGCATGAAAATCTCCAAGACCTTCAATGTAGCTGACTTGTCCCCATTCTACGCGGATGATGAACCCCTTTTTCCATAAGAGAACTCGGGGTCGAGTTCTTCATTGGTGGGAGAGAATGATGCGGACATCATGGCGGACACGGGTTGATATACGGTCGTGTATTATATCAGGGAACTTCTAGAAACGCACACGGTTGCATACACGGCCGGGAGGCACGGCCGTGTGAGAAACCTGGATGATTCCCAGAAACGTACACTGTCTTTTACATGGCCAGGGGGCACGGCCGTGTGTTCTGTCAGGATCTCTCCCAAAAGCAGACACGGCTGCAGGCACGACTAGGAGACACGACCGTGTATTACGCTAGACATATTCCCAAAAGCATAGACGGCTTTTAGGCACGACCGTGTGTACGATAGAGGACAGACATGTATACTTATATTTATTTCCACATGTACATCTATATTTCCTTTTTACGTATTTTCCAGAGGAGTATATATATAGTTGTTAGGTCATTTTAGGGTTAGGCATTATTCAATATTCAATACACACTTTTTAGAGATGGGTTTCTCTGTGTTTTCGATTGTGCGCAATCGAAATTTATCGAAGAATAAACTCTGATTCATCTTTGTTTATTCTAGAGTTCCAATCATAGAATTGGTTTCGGGTTTACGCTTTCCTCGCTGCGTCAGTAGAAGGCCCTTGGTCTCTTGTAAATCTCCTTAACTCTATTTAATGATTAGGTTCTTCGAGAGTTTCATCATCTTCAACTAGATCTTGTATATCTTCCCTATCATTGCTATGATTTTCAAATGATGACACTAGATCTAAATTAGCAGGGATCTTGTATGAGGATTTAGACTTCTCTAGCTTCTCTATGTCTTCAATGGCCTAGTTTTCTAGAAAGACCATATCTTTGCTTCTAATAATTTTAGTCTCTATTAGATCCCATAATCTATATTCATACTCATCATGTGCATAGCCCAAAAATATACACTACTTTGAATTTGCATCAAGTTTTGCTCTTTCATCTTTGGGAATATGCATAAATGCCCTACAACCAAAAACTTGTAAGTGATTATAAGAAATATTTTTACTTGTCCATACTTTCTTTGGGATATCACCATCCAAAGCATAAGAGGGAGATGTATTGATCAAGTTGACTGCTACCCTCATTGTTTCACCCTAAAATGATTTACGCAGCTTAACATGAAATAACATACACTTAACTCTCTCTGTAATTATGCAGTTCACTCTTTTTGCAATACCATTCTCTTATGGGGTCTTTAGTACTATCTTCTCAAGTTTAATCCCATGATCTCTACAATGGTCCTCAAAGGACCTCTGTATTCACCACCATTATCTGCTCGGACACATTTCAATTGTCTTCCAGTTTTTCTCTCCACTTTAGTATGAAATTGTTTAAATATATCTAGAGTTTGATCTTTAGATTTCAAAGCAAAAGTCCATAACTTTCTACTACAATCATCAATAAAAGTCACAAAATAAGGAGTAGCACCTACCGACCTATCTTTCATGTAAAAAGCATCTATATGAACTAAATCAAGTACATGAATTTTTCTGGAAGGTGGATTTCTATGAAATGTAACTTTATGTTATTTATCAATAAAACAATCGGTGCAGGTTTTTAGAGGAGTACCTTTCACATCAGGTAGAAGTTGCTTCTTGGCAAGTAATTAGAGCCCTTTTTTGCTCGTGTGACCAAGCCATTTGTGTCAAATTTCTATCCATGACTCATCAATCATATTTACTTGTCCTTTACCTAGTTTTGTTGACATTAAGTAAGGGATATTATTCTTCTTTCCTCTAGCCACTATAAGAGAGCCATTGGCGAGCTTCCATTTACCTTCACCAAACTACTGCATCCTTCATCTTCAAGCTTTCTTGTAGATATAAGGTTTAGGTGAATGTAGGATGTGTTTGACATCTCTAAGAATAAGCCTGCAACTAGTATTAGTTTGTAAAATAACATCTCCAATGATAACAATTTTGGATTTCCCATCGTTTCCCATCCTAACATTACCATAATCTCCAACGGTGTAGTTTGAGAAGAATTTACCATGTGATGTGACATCAAAAGGAGGCACTAAAGTCGATAACCTAATCACTGTCATGGCATGCAAGACTAACATAATCATCATCCCAAGCAACAACAATTTCACCATTTGTTATTGCTGTTATCACATCTTCACCTTTCTCATTGCCTTTACCTTTAACCTACTCTCTTTTCCATATTCTACACTCATGCTTTAGATGTCCTAACTTGTCACGAGAATAACATTTAATATTCTTTCTTCTTGATTTCGATCTTCCCTTGGATCCATTAGATTTATTGGATTTATCAAATGAACCTCTAGTCTTGCTTCTCCCACGTCTTTCTTGTTTATTAGCAACTAGTGCCTTAGTCTCAGAATTAACACTTTGCTCCTTTCTTCTAGCTTCTTCATTCATCAAACTATCTTTCACCATTGCAATGGTAAGCTTTCCTTATGGAGTAGAAATACTAACTAACATAGTTGTCAAAATCACGATTTTATTTATACAATTCTATAAATTTACGATTTTAAGATGCATTTTTGAGTTAACTCGGGTGTAGAATCGTTTTCATATAAACTCGTAGTAGAATCACGAGTTTACACATAAAATTAGTAGAATATTACGTTTTTAATCGAGTTTAGCGATTTTGCCTAGTAAAGTCAATTGGACTAAATATTGAAAAATACAACTTAATTTTCATAAGATATGAATATTATTGGTTATTTGAAAGATTTGGAATTAAAATATAAGAATATAATTGATAATAGTACTAATAATAATGTTGGCTTTGATGATGAAGATGGTAGCGATGATGGTTATAATAAAGAGAGAGTTGGCGATAGTTTTTAATTTTAATGATGAAAAGGGAGTTAACAATTTTTTTATCTTTTTATTTTATTATTATAATTTATATTGTAATATATTTCATGTTGGTACTATTATTCATATTTTAGTTTTATGCATTAACATAATAAATCATGCTAATTTATTTGTACTATAAATATATAACTTTTATTATGAGTTATGACTAAAATTTATGTTGAATTTATTTATTTCCATCTTATATTTCATGTTTTTTTTATAATTATAGTAAACATATCAATAGTTTTTTAAATCTATTTTATATATGTTGTAGAAATTTATGTTTCTACATTTCGATTTTATAGATTCTTTGGCAATTTTAGGTAGAATTACAAGTTTGACAACTTTGTTGACAATTACCATAATTGTTTCCCAATTATCAAGTAGTGAACTCAACGATAATAGTGCTTATATCTCCTCATCAAGCACTGGCTTCATGGTAGACAACTAATTTATAAGACCATGGAAATCATTCAAGTGCTCTATCATACTAGATCTATCCTTATACTTCAAATTAACTACTTTCCTAATCAAGAAAGTTTTATTCAAAGCAGTTTGTCTCTTATATATAGACTCTAATTTCTTCCATAAAACATCTGCTCTAGTTTCTTGAGCAACATGATGGTACATACTATGATCTACCCATTGTAGATATAGCCAATAGTTTTTCTACGCATGATTGCCTAATCTTGATCTGATTTCTCTTTTAGCTTCACACTATGACCACCTAAAGGTGCATACAAATCTTTGCAATATAAAAGGTCTTCCATCATCAACTTCCATATCGAATAATTCAAAGAATTAAATTTTATCAAAGTGCTCGATGAATCCACCATGCTTGCAACACAGAAAACCATTTTTTTTTTCTCTTCTAGCTTTGATACCACTTGTTATGAAATTATAATAGAAAACCAAAAAAAGTAACAAGATAAAATAAACATTAGGATTTCACATGGCAAACCCCTAATATTTTGGTTTTAGGATTTCTCCTAAAACTAAATCTTAAATTCGTTGCTTTTATATTGCATTACCGATTACTTCTATTTTTTATTTTTTGCTTTTGATTCTTTTCAGGAACTTTTATGCTAAATTTATAAAAATGCTTTCCCTCGACTCTAACACATTATCCCACCTATTCAGATTTGTCTTCTTTCCATGATGTGAGAATTAAGTTAACATTTGTATTTATTGTTTGATTGTTTAGCAAAATAGGGATTTATGTCTTTCTATTTATGTTAACTGATCTTGATGGATTGTTTCAAACTTGCTTTACGATTTTTTGATATAATATTCTATATACCCATGCATGTAAATATTCGATTTTTTTTTCCTTGTATTTCCCCAAAGGTCATTTCTTGGCAGTCTGAAGTGTAAGTACTTCTCTTTGCGTGTGAGTTATATGCCTATATGTGTTTTCAGGTGAGATAGAGAGGACTAGGACCGGGCGTGTGTTGTTGCTATTATGTTTTAACTCAACATCAAGGGCATGCCGATGTAAATTGGAAAAGATATATATGGGATTTTGTGTTTTCTTGGTATGCTGGGAACCATTTTTTACATTTACTATCATTTACATGTTAACGAGATGATTGATTTCCAGTATATGTATTTTAATAGTAATTTCTTTTGATCTATAAAGTTGCTTACTTTTAAAGGTTGCTTTATAGGCAACATGCTGTGTGATATTGCTTAAAGGTGTGTAAGTGGGTTACATGAGTCAACTTAACCCAACCCACTTTGGCTCATGGGTCAAATGGGGCAAACATATTTTGGCTTATTTAATAGTTAGAATTTACTGACTTAACATAACCTATGTGGGTTAGTAGGTTAAATAGGCCAACCCATTAACCTAGTTCGTTTAATCCATTTTTACTATTTGATAGATTAAATAGGTTAAGCTAGCTCGTTTAACCTACTTCATTTTTTTTTTTTGGTTCCTTTAAAGTATAAAATGAGTTCGTACAAAAAAAAAAAAAATTAATGGCAAAAGAAAAACTTTGAAAATTTTTCCTTTATTGCCTTTTATTCTACCATTTATATATTATCTTTTACAAGAAAAAAAAAAGCAAAAGAAAATAACATATTACATGTTACCAAGTGCTGACTACTCTTTTTTTTTTAGATCTTTAGGTAAGTGGGTCAACCTAACTTGTTATGGGTTAACCCACTTTAACCTGTGAGTTAAATGGGTCGAGCTTATTTGGCTCGCTTTTTAAACGGGTTGAAAAACTCAACCCAAACTTGTTTAAAAATACGATAGACAGGCTAGCCCATAGGCTCCGACCCATTTGCACAACTCTAAAATTGCCATAAGAAATTTAGTGCTTTTAGAATATATTTATTAAATTTATTTATGGAATTTATATGACTATCCAAACAAGTTAAGAATTTATTTCCCTTTTGAAGTGTTAAATCTACTATAACAACATCAAGCATATAGTTTTTATTTGTTGATTGGTGATTGAAAGGATGTTTATACACTTTAAATCATATTTGTATAAGAAAGTTCTAACACATCACACTATTTGAGCCAACACTGTTTTTATCATAATTAAGGTTGGTCTATATGCAAGTTAAGTATACATTATTGGTTACAAGTTTAGATCAAAATTTAAAATGCTCAAAGTTGTGGTTCTATTTCTAGTTCTTGGTTTTGTGTAAGTTCCACATTTTCCGAATTTTTATGTGTATAATTACAACTACTTCTCAAAAAGAACTTTAAATATTCTTTCCCAAAAGAACATGAGATGTTGCTTGCTTCTATTATCAAATTGAAACTCTCATCTCACATTATAATTGAGTAGTGAAAACGACCAAAATTTTGGAATTTTTAATTTCTTTTTATGTGAGATTTAAACTAGATGATGAAAAAGTAATATAAATCAAAGTAATATTGAATTTTTTTTTTTTGGAATATGAATATTTGTGTGGTTGTAACTTATGCAACTTTTCCATGGATATTTAGATCTAAAGAACTTTTAACAGTTTTTGTATCTATTTTTTGATTATGAGTTCTTGTACTTTAATATTGTATTTTAGTATCAACAAAGGATATTCAAATATTGTAATTTAAATATAGGAAAAAATTGTTTTTTGATTTTATAAAATATCTATTTTTAAATATGCAAGAACTATTTACTAATCACTTATTGTAAAACTAATCATATAGCAAGAGATCATTTCATTTAATCATTTTACATAGATAGTTTTTGAAACTTCTATTATTTGCACTTTATTATTAGTGATACATCTTAGTAATTCGTAATTGTTATCATGTATACCTTTTTGTTATTAATACATTTTATCATTAATAATTCTTTGTTTTCAATTTTATCATCATGAGACATGTATTTTATGTAAATAATTGTTAGACTTGTATTTTAAATTTATAAAATGAGATAACTTTGCATACTTCTAAAAACGGTAATAATAACTCTTTTTAAAGGGCATATTTTTGTATATAAATATATAGGAAAAACCAAAAAAGTATACTTTTAGTTCTCAATATTTATCTACCATTTTCTTTGTGTCCTTAACTTTTTTTTTCTTCTATTTAAATCCTTAATATTTTCAAAACTTTACAAAAATAGAACTTTCATTATATACATTAAATTTTGTAATCATTTTGAGCATGTATTAACTTTTAATTAACCTTAGACTAGTTACTCAAGGTGGTTAGGGTACACATAATTATTTTTTACTCATTTTCTTAATTTTAATTATTATTTTTATATTTTTATTATATTATATCATTAAATATATTTAATATTACTTTATATATTATGTAAATAAGTATATTTAAAATTATTATTTTTCTTAATTTAATTATTACAAACCAATTTAAAGTTGATATGTCTTACGGATTGATGGAAACTTAATAGATTTGATGAAAGTATCTTTTTTTTTTTGGGTAAAGTTTTAAAAAGATTGACAATTCAAATCAAATAGAAAAGTAGGTAAATGTTGAGGATTAAAAAAATATTTTTCCCAAATATAAAAATATCATCAACAGTTATAAAAAAATATAATATCGGTTTGTGATATCTTTAAAAATTAAACGATTTTATTCATATTACATTTAGAACAATTATGAAAATAT
Organism: Laguncularia racemosa; assembly: GCA_037954665.1. Classification (NCBI taxonomy): domain Eukaryota; kingdom Viridiplantae; phylum Streptophyta; class Magnoliopsida; order Myrtales; family Combretaceae; genus Laguncularia; species Laguncularia racemosa. The sequence goes on from JBBMOL010000010.1 coordinate 9,364,233, forward strand.
AATTTTAATGTGTTGATTGTGATAATTTTATAAAATAAATTTTTTATTTGTATTTAATATTTATAAATTTTAAAGTAAAATCTGTATATAACAAGGGACATTAACCATTAATATATAATTTTTTTTTAAAAAAGACATATCTTTTCAATTAAACCTATTTAAAAATAGTGTAAAAGTGGAGAGACATTTGAGAATAGTTCATTGGGTTAAAATACATTCAATTATATTTATGAAATCTTGTAACAAGAAATTTCAATACCCACGAAATGAGGAAAAAAATCGAAGAACTAACGAAGACCCAAATGGGAGTGTTCTGGTAAAAGCCTTAAGAACAGATACGTGGACCTGAACAAAAAAACGAAAACCACTGAGAAAGTTGCTTTGATGAAAAAAGTGATGGCTTTGTTAACTTCTAAAGGCGGGGTATCGAGTCACATCATCGATTGCCGCCCTCTCCCTCCCTCCAAACGCTCACGCCAATGATTTAAAAGTTAAGTAGTTTATGAAATTATCTATCTTTTGCAACTCCTTTTATTAGGAGTTTATCATATGATAAAAAGGTTCCACATTGAGATTGTATTTGGAATTATTATCTTATGTGGCATATTTTTAATATAGAAAGTTGTTAAGATTGATGGTCCTATAAATTATCTATTCTTTATTTAATTGAGAGATAAACAAAAGATAATTTAAAAAAATAGTATATCCAAAGATAGAATAGTTACTTAAATCTATCAACTTGATGAGGTAGCAATTTGCATGGAATAAAAGATAGGTATTCTATTTAACTATCTAAATTAATAGTTTTCTTTATTAAGAATGTATCACATAACGGTTCAATATGAAATCACTTTTTTAATGTGGTACACTATTAATGGAGCGGCAGGAACTACCAACCTTTTGCTCAATTGTGAAATAAATGAAAAATGATTTGAAAGAAAGTATATCAAAAGGCAGAAAACTTCTCTGAATCCGCCATCCTGATGTGGTGGCAATTGCATGAGCTTCTAGAGAGAGAGAGAGAGGAGAGAGGGGCTGAGAAAGATTGAGAGAGGTTTTCGGTGAGAGAAAGTTTTTATCGTTGATAGGATGTTTTAATCCATTATTTAACTATTAAAATTATTATTGTATTAGTTATATAGGTATTTTGTTGTTTAGTTGATGGGCTTGACAGTCCCACCAATAAGATCGTAGAAGTTTTCTCTTTATTTTTTTTTCTTTTTCTTTTACATTTATAGGAATTTTACAGATTTTTTTTTTTTTTTTTACATTTTTTCCGTTTTTCTTATTTTTTCGATTTTTTGAATTTATTAAAAAGTATTCGAAACCACCATTGGTTAAATTTCAAGATTTCGCCGTGTCAAGATGAGCCTAGCGGAATAGATTTGAGAATAAAGTGCTAGAAAGTTTGTTTTATGAATTAAGTTAGAAGCACTTGTTAGCAAACGGGTCACAAATTTAATTTTTCTTTCCATAAACTTTTAGTATTTATGTATAATAATTGGAAAAAAGAAGAAGAAAAACTGTCCAGTTTTAACAGTGCTGGAGGAGATCTTATTCTGGTTTGCTATACTTGCAAGAGTTTGAATATCAATGTTAAATATTAGAAAGATGTGATGTGGTACTTTAATGATCGTATTGTACTTCGCAAACTTTCTTATGGTTTACGCTCTATATAAGATTCTTCCTACAATTCAGAGATAATCTTATGTTTCTATTTCACAAACTATTTATTTAGTATATATTACAAGAGATGGGAGGGAAATCAAAGAAGTTCTGCTATGTTTAATAACAATGTTTATACCATCTAGATTATGAATCAGTATCATTAAGATTAAGAAAAATCTATGATTGTTTTGTAACTAATTAGTAATATTCTCAAACTCAACTTGATATAAAATACATAATTAAATATGATTATAGTCGAATGAGAATAATGTGATTTATGAAGTATTACACACATGATATTTTTAGCATGCCGTGCATAGAAATCGAAACACACCCACACAAATGACTAAATCAGTATATTTCGATTCATGATAACATCACCTAAAAGTCAAACACTAATGTTTCTAATCTAAGATGATAATCCGAGCAGGCAATCCACAAGACTAGAATCACGGCAGATGCCATGGAAACAACGGCGACATTCCGACACACTTTTGCGATACTTGGGACGTCGTCGATCAATAAAGCGCAATATGCACCGGAGAAGGCGAAGGTGAGAGAAAGAACGAATGCTTGGAAGGTTGAGAAAAGGCCTGAATTGAAAACGAATTTTGGAATTTGGTTACCGTTTACGTACTCGGATGGAAGTTGAACTAGGACCACGGTTGTCGTGAAAGACACCCATAGGATCCATTCTAGTATGGTTATTTGGATGGGTGAGGCGGATTGTTGTTTTGACATGTCGTGCAACTTTACGTGATGAGATCGAAAGACAAATTAAATTCATGCAGAGGATCCCTTATATCACCTAGAAAAGGTGTTGCATATTACAACAAATGGTTCCATTTCTATATATAGAAAACGCAATTGCACATTGTAACATGGTTGCCTAGAAACTTCGTCTCACCTGTATCCTAATTCAAGGCTGACGTAGATGCTATGGTGTCTTTGATGCTACTAGTCAATGTTTTTGATATATTTCTGTTCCTTAAGCTATTGGGTTTCATGGGAAAATTTTCGTGAAGGTTTCCTGGTTTCTAACGAGAAGTATACCTTTTTGTTTTTGATAACATTTGATGCCACGTGTCGGGAGGGTCATAAGCCAGAAAGTCTTTTGTAAGTAACAAGCAAACGATACAGAGCAAGATGAAGTTGAAAGTTTAAATGCTTGTACAGATTTAAATCAGGAATAGGTTAAAGAGTGTCGAAGAGATTCTTGACCTTCTTGAAAATCTTTACAAGCCTTTATTAGTATAATATTCAGGAAGATTTATTTTGTCTACTTACTTAAAAGCATACACTTTTTCTAAAATATCTCATAAATTTTAAAAAATAGTTTCCTAGACCAAGTTTAATACCGGTTCCTTGCTCAAATTCCAAGTTGGGGTCCTTCATCAATGAAGGCGGACTCTTTAAAATTTTAGAATCATCTGATAAGGATCCAAATAGTTGTTATTTCCTTTTTATTTTCTTTTTCTTTAGTATTAGTTTTATGTAATTTTTGTGTTGTAGGAATGTGAATAATATAAATATATGTTAAATAACTTTTTTTTAATAAAAAAATCACAAAAAAGTAATGAAGTCTTTAGAGGAGAAGGTTTAGTAGAAAGTTGATGTGGTGTGGCACTTAGGCATCCCAAATAGGGTTCTTAAGAAGAGTATCTTAACTTGTGAGCTTCTTATTAAAGTCCTTACATTGTCATGTTAGCTATTGAAAAGACTTTCTCTTTTAAAGATATTTTCTCTTTATTCCTAAGATCTTCAAGAGAGATTTTCAACAATTTTTTGAAAATTTTGTGGATCTTGTTATTATTACTTTTAAACTTTTAGCTAATAAAAAAAAAAAAGAAAAAAAAAAAAAAAAGGTTGAGGATTGGTTGCTTTGAAAAGCAACTCTCAACTTTTAAGCACCCTAATTTAATAATTGGAGTTTTTTGTCTTAAGTTTTTTACTACTTGTTTACTTTAGTAAATTGAATAAGGCTATAACGTAATAATTATTATCAAGAAATATAATATAATTGTAATAGGATTGTCATTTGTTAATTTTTTTTCCAAAAGAGATTAATTGATGGAAAAAAAAGAAATTAATTGTTGATTTTGATTTTAATGGTAGTATCTTGGGGTAAAAATCAATTTCGTTTTTTTTTTTTGTTTTAAGTACAAGTCATTTGATTACTTATTAAAAAATAACAATTCAACACAATAATAATAAAATTTCTGATAAATTAAAAGAGTCGTTTTTTAAGGCCCTTCGTGTGAAAATCTCTTTTTACATTTACAAGTCATTTTAGTGGTTTTTCCCCCTTTCAACAAAATAATTTTATGTTATTACCGTCTTTCTTTTTACATTTCCAACGAATAAAATATTCTATAAATTATAAATAATAATCATAAAATGCCATTTAAATATAATAAACGGTTTCATACGGCATTCTTCAAATAGGAGGTCACGACGGCTATGGGAAATTAATATATCCTTTAATATTACGAGGAATTTAGTGATTATCTTTCATTGTATATGTATATTATTTTAACTCTATTCCGTCCTTGAATTAAATCCCTTTTAATTGAATGGAAATGGACCGACGGCCGGTAATAATCTATCCCAAGATATTTTAAGAGTTGATTCCTCAGTGTGAAACTTGAGGAACTTTTTTAAGGTTACTTTGACGATTAATCAGTTTGGGATATTTCTGTTTCATTCCCTGGAAACTAGCCCTGAAACTTACCAAAGAGAAAGCGACTAGAAAGCTACCACTGAAACTTGCGACGAAGATACCTCCAGTGCATCCTTATTCCGTGGACTTGTTTCAGACAAATCCACACCTTCTTATCTTAGTGTAATAGCCATGCAAGTGTGCAGCATTAAACCAGAAACTTCTCTCGCCATATTTCATCTCTAATTGGAAAACTGATCCTTGTACGATCGTCTTAAAGCAATTAGTACGTGTTCGCTTCATATAAAACGTTTTCTCGGGACTTTTTTTTTTTCTTTTTTGTACTATTTATTATAGTTTACATATGGTTCCATCTCATGTAGATTTCATGTTTGCATATATCTTAAGATGCTTGCCTAGAAACTTCGTCTCACCTGTATCCTAATTGAACGTTGACGTAGATACTTTGGTGTCTTTGAAGCTACCAGTCAACGTTTTTGATATTTCTGTTCCTTAAATTATTGGGTTCCGTGGGAAAATTTTCGTGAAGCTCTCCTGGTTTCCGGCCAGAAGTAGACCTTCTGTTGTTGCTAACATTTGATACCACGTGTCGGGGAAGTCTTTTGTAAGGAACACGCAAACTATAGAGAGTAAGACGAAGTTAGAAGTTGAAATGCTTGTACAGATTTAAGCAGGGATAGATTTAAGGGTGTCGGAGAGACTGTCAACCTCCCTGAAAATTTTTATAAGCCTTAATTAGTTGATATTCCGGAAGATTTATTATGTTTACTTACTTAAAGGTATACACTTGTTCTAAAATATCTCATAAATTTAAAAAATAGTTTCTTAGACCAAGTTTAATACCGATTCCTTGCTCAAATTCCAAGTTGGGGTCCTTCATCAATAAAGGCGGTCTTTAAAATTTTGGGATCACTTGATAAGGATTCAAAAAAGTTGATATTTTAATTTTAATTTTTTTTTTGTTAGTATCAGTTTTGTGTAATTTTTATATTGTAGGTTTGTGAATAATATAAGTAAATGATAAAAAAGATTTTTTTTTTTTTTTAAGAATTTCATAAATAAAGTGGTGAAATCTTTAAATAGGAGAGTTTAGTAGAAGATTAAGGTGGTATGGCAGTTAGGGACCCCAAATGGGATCCTTAAGATGAAAGACGAATTTAGAGCATCTTTATTGGTGAGTTCCTTATTAAAGTCCTTGCTGCCATGTTAGCTATTGAAGGGACTCTCCTTTTAAAGATCTTTTTCCTTTTATCTTTAAGATTTTCGAAAGAAATCCTTAACAAATTTTTGAAAAAATTTGTGGGTCTTGATATTATTACTTTCAAACTTTTAGATAATAAAAAAAAGAAAATAAAAAGATTGAGGATCTATTGCTTTGACGAGCAACTCTCAATTTTTAAGCACCCTAATTTAATAATTGGAGTTTTTTTGCCTTGATTTTTTTATTGCTTGTTTATTTCATTAGATGGAATAAGGTTGTGATATAATAACTATTATTAGGAATAGAATAGAGTTATAATAAGATTGTTATTTATTTATTTTTTTTCAAAAGAGAATAATTGATAGAAAAAAAAAAGAAATTAATTGTTGATTTTGATTTAATGATAGTATTTTGGGGGTAAAAATCAATTCCACTATTGGATTACTATTCAATATTTTTATTTTTGTAATAAGGAATCTTGGTGGAATTGTCGTTATGGACATAATATGTAATCAAACGCTGTAATCACTATTTCATAATGAATAAGGCTAGAATTAAAATCGCTTTTCCATTTACAAGTCATTTTGATGTTTTTTTTCCCTTTTAGCAAAATAATTTTATGCTATTGCCGTCTTACTTTTTGCACTTCCAATAAATAAAATATTCTATAAATTATAAATAATAATCATAAAATGCGACGTAAATATAATAAACGGTTTCATATGGCATTCTTCGAATATGAGGTCAATTTATTGAGTTTATGGATAGACGGCTGTGAAAAATTAATATATCCTTTAATATTACGAGGAGTTTAGTGGTTATTTTTCATTGTATATGTATATTATTTTAATTCTATTCCATCCTTGAATTAATTCCCTTTTAATTGAATGGAAATGGTGTTGGATCCTTAATCCAACGTTAGCTTTATATGTGAAATAATTATGTGTTAAGGGTTGTCATATTAAGTTAAGCCCAATTAAAAGTGATTGATAAGATTTGGATATTTGGGTTTTAATGTATCTAATAGGATATGACCCTTTTATGTGTAGAGACCTTATGGGTAGTTTCTATTTTTATGATGGGCTAAAATAGAAATACCAAAAAGATATAATAAAGATATCTATAAATAGTAGTTATGGTCCTCAGGTCATATGTCTGTCCTTTTTTCTCGTCTCTTTGAATCCTATCATCAGATAGACTATTGAGGGAAAACTAAAGGGATCTCTCAAGAGGAAAATGTATTGATCTGGAAGGCCAACCGCACAATTTCAAGAATCGTTGATCGCAATGAATTCAGGTACGCTTCTGCATATTTATTGATTAATTCTTAATGATCAAATATGAACGATTTAGGGTTTTGTTTATGATGATTTTAGCAATAAAGGGTTAATCTAGATTTTACATTATCCTCTAATCTAGATTTTAACAATTGGTATCAGAGCATACATATTCGATCATTAGGAATTACTTTTGTATACGGTCAAATTTTTCCGTATACACGGTCTTAACACATGGTTATACACGGCCGTGTACTTAAACCGTGTAAGTTTCTGTTGATTTTTTAAGCCCATAATATACGACCGTGTCTTCAATCGTGTACTCAAACCGTGTATGTTTCTGTTGATTTTTAAGCCCATATACATGACCATGTCTTCAACCGTGTATGTTTCTATTGATTTTTAAGCTCACATACACGGCCGTGTCTTCAACCGTGTATTCAAACCGTATAAGTTTCTATTGTTTTTCAAGCCCATCATACACAGTCGTGCCTTCAACTGTGTACTTAAATATATATTTATAATCACTTATAAATTGATATTTATGTACGCCAATTTTCCTTTTGAGCTCTAATTTTAATGGTTGAGTTATTAAGTCATATTTAGATATGGGTGCTTAGATCCAATAAGTTTTTAGCTAAAATTAGAGTTGCTTTTGGCTTAAAGTTTAATGTAATTTAAATTTGAATATTGGTATGTTTATATGTATTTTGAGATGAATTAATTGAAGCAACATACTGCCAAAGTGGTCCCTCTTGCGGAAATTAATTTATTTCAAAATATAAAAAGTTGTGTGTTTACAACTTCTGTGAATTTTTGATCGGCCCAAAGGAAGGTTAATGTTCAACAGAATTACAAGTGCACCTGTGGTAATAAACTCGTGATGATTATTTAGTTTTACATGTGAACAATAAATCGACTCAAAGGAAGCTTTATTGGTTGATGTGTTCTTATTATCATTGTTTGATTACTATGCCAAGATACCACTTAGTAGTTAATGTTTTGTCCAAAGATGAAATATTAATGGGCTACCTAGTATTTTGAGATGGGGTTTACCTTTATTTGAATTTATTATTATTGTTATTTTGTTGTAAGGCTTATGTGAGCTTGTTTATTTGTTTGTTGTTCTCGTTCAGCTATGAATAATCCTGCTAATATTACTGCCAACATCAATTCCATTCCTATGCTAAATGGCACTAACTTCAAGTCGTGGAAAGATAATCTATTAATAGTACTTGGGGTTATGGATCTCGACCTTGCGTTAATGACTGATTCTCCTTCACCTCTTACTGATTAGAGTATCTCTGATGACGAGAGGGAGATGGAAAAGTGGGAGAAATCAAACCGCATGTGTATGATGATCATGAAGAAGGCCATTCCAGAAGCATTTAGAGGTACAATATCTGATAAGATAACTAAAACTAAGGAGTTCCTTGATGAAATTGAGAAAAGGTTTGCTAAGAATGAAAAGGCAGAAATAAGTATACTCCTGGCAAACCTAATCTCAATGAAGTACAAAGGCAAGAGCAATATTAGGGAGTACATCATGGAAATGTCTCATCTTGCTTCCAAGCTAAGAGCACTCAAGCTAGACCTTACAGAAGACTTACTAGTGCATTTGGTTTTGATTTCTCTTCCAGCACAGTTTAGCTAGTTTAAAGTGAGCTATAATTGTCAGAAAGAGACTTGGTCTCTGAATGAGCTCATCTCACGCTGTGTTCAAGAAGAGGAAAGGCTAAATCAAGATAAGATTGAGAGTGCTCACCTAGCCTTAACCCCTAAGAATAAGAATAAGGATAATAAAAGGAAAAGGGATAAAGAAGCTGCAAATATGGTACCTTAGAAGACACAACCAAAGAAGTCGGATGCATCGAATGGTAATGGTTGTCACTTCTGTGGAGCTATAGGGCATTATAAGAAGCAGTGTACCAATTATCATGCTTGGCGTGCAAAGAAAGGTATACTTCTTAATTTGGTTTGTTCTGAGGTTAATTTAACTTCGGTGCCCATAGACACTTGGTGGATAGATTATGGTGCAACAACTCACATCAGTGTGTCTATGCAGGGTTGCCTCCATTGCCGAAAACCAATTGATGGTGAAAGATACATCTATGTGGGTAACGGCAAGACAGTTCAAGTTGAAGCAATTGAGAAGTTTAGATTATTATTAAAGATTGGGTTTTATTTGGATCTTAATGAAACATTTATTGTACCGTCATTTAGACGAAATTTGATTTCTGTTTCTGCTTTGGACAAATTTGGTTATTCTTGTTCATTTGGGAATAAGAAATTTAGTTTGTTTCATGATTCAAAATCAGTTAGATATGGTTCTCTATTTGTTTCTGATAATCTTTACTTGATTGATATTATTGCTTCATTTAATGAATCCCTACAAGTAAGTACATGAGGTATAAAGAGAAAATTAACTAATGAAAATTCAGCTACATTATGGCACAAAAGATTAGGTTATATCTCCAAATGGAGAATGGAGAGACTTGTGTCAAAGGAAATTCTAAACCCCTTGGATTTTACAGATTTTGATGATTGTATTAACTGTATAAAGGGGAAAAAAACCGATAAAAGGAGATTTGAAGCCAATAGGACCTTAGATGTCTTAGAACTTATACATACATATATTTGTGGGCCATTCCCTACAGTTGCTTGGAATGGTCAACAATATTTTATAACGTTCATAGACGATTTCTCACGATATGGCTATCTTTATCTCATTCATGAAAAGTCACAGTCCTTGGATATGTTTAAAAATTATAAGGCTGAAGTTGAGAACTAACTCAACAAAAGGATTAAAAGCATTAGATCTGATCGTGGTGGCGAATACTACGGTAAATATGATGGTTCAAGTGAACAACGTCCACGACCTTTTGCTAAATTCCTAGAGGAATGCGGTATTGTCCCACAGTACACTATGCCTGGTTCACCCACTATGAATGGTATTGCTGAAAGACGAAATAGGACGCTTAAGGACATGGTAAGGAGTATGATTTGTCACTCTACCTTACCAGAATCACTCTAGGGAGAAGCACTTAAGACTATAGCATATATCCTTAACAGGGTTCCAGCTAAAGTAACTAACAAAACCCCTTATGAACTTTGGACTGGAAAAAAGCCTAGTCTAAAACATTTACATGTGTGGGGATGTCCAGCTGAGGCATGACCTTATAAGCCCAAGGAAAAGAAACTGGACTCAAGAACAATAAGTTGCTATTTTGTTGGGTACTCTGAAAGATCAAGGGGTTACAAGTTCTATGATCCCACAACTAAATCGATATTTGAGTCGGGAAATGCTCGGTTCTTTGAGGATGTCGAGTTTGCCGGGGGAGATATGGTTAGAGACATTGTCTTTGAAGAGGAATACGTTGATATTCCCACAGGTGTTATTGAATTTGGTCAAGATTCTATTCCTGATCTTCTTCAAGACACAATAGAACAAGACAATATTGGAGATCCCATTTAAGACACTATTCTAGAAGAACAAACTCTACTACCTCAAGAACCTATGCCATTGAGGAGATCCACTAGACAAAGAAGAAGTGCGTTACCAGATGACTACATCGTATTTCTTCAAGAACATGAGCTTGACATTGGAATGATGGAAGATGGTCCAATCAACTTCCGTCAAGCCATTGAAAGTTCTAAATCTCAGAAGTGGATTGATGCCATGAATGAAGAGATAAAGTCTATGAAAGACAATGACGTTTGGGATCTTGTCCCATTGCCAAAAGGTACGAAGCCCATTGGTTGCAAATGGATATTTAAGACCAAGAGGGATTCAAAAGGCAATGTGGAGAGGTATAAAGCTCGTCTTGTTGCAAAGGGCTTTACACAGAAAGAAGGCATAGACTATAAAGAGACTTTCTCACCGGTTTCTTCGAAAGACTCTTTTAGGATTATAATGGCATTAGTGGCACAATTCAATCTTGAGTTACATCAGATGGATGTAAAGACCGCCTTCCTCAATGGTGACATTGATGAGACGATCTATATGGTACAACCAGAAAATTTTGTATCAGGAGATCCAAAGAATATGGTTTGTAAACTTAAGAAATCCATCTATGGACTTAAGCAAGCATGTCGACAATGGTATTTCAAATTTCATCAAGTGATCACTTCGCTTGGTTTTGAGGTGGATTTGGTCAATGATTGTATATACCATAAGTTCTGTGGGAGCAAGCATATTTTCTTGGTTTTATATGTTGATGATATATTGCTTGCCAGCAACGATATAGGCTTATTGCACGAAACCAAGAGATTTCTAGCTAAGAATTTTGAGATGAAAGATCTTAGTAACGCCTCTTTTGTGTTAGGAATACAAATACATCGAGATTGTTCTCGAGGTACTCTTGGATTATCACAAAAGAGCTCTATCGAAAAGGTACTCAAAAGGTATGGCATGCAAAATTGCAAACCAAGTGATACACCTGTAGCTAAGGGAGACAAATTTAGTCTTAGTCAGTGCCCTAAGAATGATTTTGAGGAAAAGGAAATGCAAAAGATTCCTTATGCATCAGTAGTAGGGAGTCTAATGTATGCTCAAGTTTGTACGCATCCAGATATTGCGTACATTACAGGAATGTTAGGCAGATACTTAAATAATCCAGGATTAGACCATTGGAAATCAGCCAAACGGGTCTTGCGGTACTTACAAAGAACAAAAGATTACATGCTCACCTATCGAAAGTTAGATTAGATTGAGATCGTTGGGTATACTGATTCTGATTTTGCTGGATGCTAAGATAGTATGAGATCTATATCAGGCTACATCTATCTGTTGGTTGGGGGAGCCATCTCTTGGAAGAGCATAAAACAATCCCTTGTTGCTTCTTCTACTATGGAAGCAAAATTTGTAGCATGTTATGAGGCATCCAATCACGGAATATGGTTACGGAATTTTGTCACAGGGCTGTACATTATGGATACTATTAATAGGCCACTTAAATTATTTTGTGACAATAAGTCGGCAGTTCTATATTCTAACAACAATAGGAGCTCGACGAAGTCAAAGCATATAGACATCAAGTTCCTAGTTGTGAAAGAAAGAGTTCAGAGTGGACAATTGTCTATAGAGCATATATGAACAAACTCTATGATCGCGGATCCGCTTACTAAAAGAGTGCAACCCAAAGTGTTTCATGAGCACACTGCTCATATGGGTGTCATGTCCTTAAGTGATATTAAGTTTTAGTGGTAGTTTGTTACTTTGAATGCATTTATGTCATAGACAAACTTTAATTAGTTGTTTTGGTTTATTATGTTTTGAGAATATCTTATGCAGAAATAAAGTATCTTGTTTTCCTACACTCTGTTTTTGGTTTATGGTTTGATCTCACTAAGGTTTATGGTGGACCAGTAGAAAATAGACATGTTAAGATCACATTGCATGGAATTTTCTTGCTACACATCCATATCATGATCTATGTCATTCAATTATATCTATATTGTGACCATTGATGGGTAGAGTTGCGATAAATGTAATGAATACCGCTTTGATCCTGTGTTGATATGACTGATGAACCAGATTGGTTATACATACATTTTGTTTATGACAACAAATTTGAGCTCATATGGTTGTAAAACATAATTATAAAGTTACACATATAGTCCAAGTGGGAGATTGTTGGATCCTTAATCTAACGTTGGCCTTTTATGTGAAATAATTATGTGTTACGGGTTGTCATATTAAGTTAAGCCCAATTAAAAGTGATCGAAAAGATTTGGATATTTGAGTTTTAATGTATCTAATATGATATATCCCTTTTATGTGTAGAGACCTTATGGGTAGTTTCTATTTTTATGATGGGCTAAAATAGAAATACCAAAAAGATATCATAAAGATATCTATAAATAGTGGTTATGGTCCCCAGGTCATATGTCTGTCCTTTTTTCTCGTCTCTTTGAATCCCATCATCAGATAGATTATTGAGGGAAAACTAAAGGGATCTCTCAAGAGGAAAACGTATTGATCTGGAAGGCCAACCGCACAATTTCGAGAATCGTTGATCACAATGGATTCAGGTACGCTTTCGCATATTTATTGATTAATTCTTAATGATCAAATATGAACGATCTAAGGTTTTGTTTGTGATAATTTTAGCAATAAAGGGTTAATCTAGATTTTACATTATCCTCTAATCTAGATTTTAACAAATGGAACCACGACCCATAATAATTTATCCCAAGAAAATTTAAGAATTGATTCCTCAGTATGAAACTGGAGGAGCCTTTTCAAGGTCACTTTGACGATTAATCAGTTCGGGAAATTTCCGTTTCATTCCCTGGAAACTAGCCCTCAAACTTACATCCAAAGTGAAAACGATTAGAAAACTACCACTGAAACTTGCGACGAAGATACTTCCAGTGCATCCTTGTTCCTTGGACTTGTTTCAGACGAATCCACTCCATCTTATCTAGGTGTAACAGCCATGCAAGTGTGCAGCATTAAACCAGAAACTTCTCTCACCATGTTTCTATCTCTAATTGGAAAACTGATCCTTAGACGATCGTCTTAAAGCAATTTAGTACGTGTTCGTTTCATATAAAACGTTTCATCGGAACAGTTTTTTGTTGTTTATTATAGTTTACAAATGGTTCCATCTCATTAGATTTCACGTTTGCACATCTTAAGATGCTTGCCAAGAAACTTCGTCTCACCTGTATCCTAATTGAAGGCTGACGTAGATACTTTGGTGTCTTTGATGCCACTAGTCATTGTTTTTGATATTTTTCTGTTCCTTAAGTTATTGGGTTCTATGGGAAGAATTTCGTGAAGGTTTCCTGGTTTCCAACCGGAAGTAGACCTTTTCGTTGTAGCTAACATTTGATACCGCGTCTCGGGGTCTTAAACCAGGAAGTCCGAAGTTCTTTTGTAAGGAAAATGCGAGCTAAGTTAGGGTAACATATTTAAATGTAGTTTTTTTTTTAAAAAAAAAAATTACGTAAATATTGTACTTGCAAAACATATTACAAAAATAGGTTTCGGAGTTGCGTACTTCATATGCAACTTTAGTATATAAAAAAAATTACAATGAAGGCGCAAATACAGCAAAATGTCGTTCGTGCCTGCAGTACAACCCTTTCTAATCCTCACCGTTCAATTATTTATTCGATTTATTCTACCATTGATTTATAATCATGTGATAAAAGTATGAAAACTTAAAAATATAAATACTGAAACATAGAAATATAGAACACACACATAAAAAACCCACTAACACAAATCTCATTTTTCTCTTGTTCACACGTAGGATAGAGAAAAAAGGAGTGATTTTGTAAAAGAAAAAAATATTTGCCTAGATCTAAGTATTTTTGAATAGTTGTGGTATGTTTTTTTTAGAAAAGTTGAAGTTTTTATATTTGTATTGAATTTTTTTATCTGTGTTTGTAATTGATGTAAGATTTTAGAAAATTTTTAATATAATTATATATTTTATGAAGAAGATTACTCGATATTATTAGGTTATAATTTATTAAATATTATTTATATAGATATTACATGCGTAACATGTAATATTAATTTTTGTATTAGAATGACAATTGGCTACTGTAAAGAACATGAAATATGTTGAATATAGAATAATTGTTGTAATATTATACGAAAATTTTGAAATATTTAGAGGAAAAATATAATTAAAAAATAATTTCAGAAAAAAATTGAAAGAAAATTAGTTTGGAAATAATCGGGTGAAAATTAAAATTAAAATTACAATTAAAATTGAAATTAGAATTAAAATTAAAATGATAAATGATAGGTTATTTATTTTTTTATAAATATTATTATGAATTAATTTTTAGTATAAATATTTTTGGAAATTATAATAAAATTATTGTGATGACAATTTGTAATATTTGGAATGTGAAGTATTTTGTATAGTGTTGTGAAATGATATGGAAATGGTTGGAATTTATAGTAGTGAAAATGTTATTAAAAAATAACATCTGACAAATTTTTAGGAAAAAATATTTGCCAATAATAGGGAAAAATTTTAATATTTGAAATATTATGGAAATTTAAATTTTTTTTTAAATTTTTAGAGTATTATTATTGGAAGTTGTCATATTTATGGAAAAGCTTATAATTTATATATACTCTGGATAGGGGAAAAATGGTTGATTATGTGAAGTTGATGATCTATGCATTTGGAAATATTGTGGCCAATAATTGGGGGTCGAAGTATGATGGGGATTCGGTGAAGAAGTTAAAAATGAAGAAAAAGTCAAATACAATGGATTTTTATATAGAATATGTCACAGCATCGGAGTTGATCCAATCGAAATGGGGGTTGAGATAATACATAGCCATCCTATATTCCATGGGGGCAATACATGTTATGCGTTGATGGCAATCAGAGACGACGAAGATGTTGAAAATTTTATTAAAATGGATGAATCATATGGAGATCGTGACATACAACAATTATTCAACAAAATTTCTAACAATTCGGGAAGACCCTCGGTAAGGCAGACATTCGATACAAGCAATTAGCTACAGTTATCACATCACATTGCAGAAATGCATGCAGAGCCGCCAACAATTCAATCCTCAATTCCAATCCCGATGGAAGTGAATAATGAGGATGAAATAGATAGAATAGTTACTCTAGTGTTACAGCGACTGGAGACACATGATCCGTACATGGTTTATGTAGGAGTGGAGGTTGTAACTGACAACGATGGTGGAATGGCTGTTGAGTAAGAGAGCAGCAATAACGAGGAAAGTTTCAATGAGGAAAATGAGGAGAGTGAGAACGAGGGAGATGAAGCAGCGGAAGAAGAGTCTCTAATTGTATATATTTACTTGAGACAACCAATATATCGAGTAGAGCAGGCCAAACCACCTACTATGCTAGTGAGAGATCTTGTTTCGTATTATAATTATGGGAGCAATAGTGGTTACATTTATTTTGAGTAGGAGCAAACCGATATTTGCAGTGGTTCGAGTAATAGTGACGATTTTTATAAGGGCATGAGATTTAGGACGAAAGCATACGTCATTTAAGCAGGTAAAGTCTTATCATGTGAAGAACCATTGCAACTTCATTGTTGTAGAGTCCAGCCCAATGCTGTGGTTTGTTTATTGTTCGAGAAGGGATGACGGTTGTAAATGGAGGCTTAAGGCCTGAAAGAAGAAGTTAGAAGATATGTTCGTGGTGACGAGATTCGAGGGTCCACACTCATGCAATAACCCACTGATCAGTTAGGATCACCTACAGCTGGATTGCAATCATCTTGCCAATCGATTTGTAAATCTTCTTAGAGAGAATCCTAATATGAAGGTGGCTGAGTTGACTTCTATTGTCGAGCAGGAATTTGGCTATAGGATTAGCAGGAGATGGGTTTGGGAAGGAAAGAAGCGGGCCATTGAGCTCATGTATGGGAATTAGGAGAAGTCTTACGATTGACCCCCAAAACTTCTCAATGCAATTGAAACTATGAATCTCAGAACACGAATAGATTGGGAGTGGAGCAGATCGGGTACCCCTAGTATGTCCACTTTGAAGTGGGTATTATAAGCCTTTAGGCTGTGTAACGTAGCGTGAAGATTCTTTAGACTTGTTGTTACCATTGATGCCACCTTTTTGTACGGGAAGTACACCTACAAGTTGCTAATTGCATGTGGTGGTGATGGCAACAACCATATACTTCTGCTGGCATTCGCTTTGGTTGATCAGGAGACAGTTGAGACATAGGGCTGGTTTTTGTGGAAACTAAAGGAATATGTCGTCAATGACCGTGAAGGTCGTGAAACCATTTGCCTCATATTAAATAGACACACATGCATCATATCATCTATCCGAGAAGCAGCGAATGGATGGTGGCCTCCATTTGCAGTGTGGTGGTTCTGCTTTTGACACGTTGCGAGCAACTTCAACTCGATGCATAAAAACACCCAGTGTAAGAAGTTGGTCACATATGCTAGGTTGCAAGCACAAGCTCGCAAGTTGAATTATGTGATGAAGCAGGTGGGGATGATTTTGTCGGACTGGTTTGACAACGTCCTGTTGGATATGTGGATGCTAGCTCATGACGGTTGATATCAATTTGGGTATATGACCTCAAATGTTGTTGAAAGCTAGAATTCCGTATTGAAGGGGGCTTGTGGATTACCTATGACTTCTTTGGTGAAGGAAACGTTCTACAACTGCATCGGGTACTTCGTGTAGAAGTAAACAAAGGCATTGAAGAAAATAGTGAAGGGTAGAATTTTCACTAAATATGTAACCAAAATGATCGACCAATGGAGTTTATGAGTTAGCAACCATAGGGTCATTGACTACAATAGGTTTGATAGAGTTTTTGAAGTCCTTATCGGTAGTCGTTACATCACCACAGTTTTGAGGTTGACATCGTCCCCTTAGTTGTCGCCGCGCCAAAACCAGTTTAGCCTCCTCTTAGGTGTTTTGATGTTGTGGTTGCAGGTGCAGTGTTACCCTCATATGGTGAAGCATGAACTGAAGACCCTGAGCAGCTATTCTCACGGTTGTTTCTATGTCCGGCAATAAGCAAATCTATCGTAAGGTGTCACCCTACAAGTATGAAGAAAATGTAAATTAAGGTTAACATGATCATGTAATTATTTGGACATTAATTAGATTGTATGTAAATTGTTCTTACCAGAAATCCAAGAACTACCATCGTGTGGCCAATGAATCTCCTGCTTATCAACCCATACCATTGTAGATAGTTATCTTGCACACCGCAAGGGCCCTCTATAGGAACGGCTCGACCGACCAGCTATTCCTACATGTTCAAATACACCTCATGTAGGATAGTCTAGTTGACATTAATTTAGCAACGCAGGTCGATTTCATGTAGCTCTAGTTGCGTGTTCACCGGTTGCGGGGTATATTGGAGCTCACTGAACTGCCTGGCCACTCGATTTGGGAAATGTCACTCAACAATGTGGAAACAAATGAGGGGCACCTGAGCTGTCCAAATGTATATGCCAGCTTTGTAGAAATGCGATAGTATATTAAGTAAATTTGCACCGTATGGCTCCTATTGAACCTGAAATTAGGAAATTTTATTTACTTTGAATGATAAATATGATTAATTCCAAGGAAATAAATATGATTACTAAGGTACCTACGACATATTCTACCTGTCTAGCGCATCTTAGTATGCATTAACTACATGGGTGGGGTGGAACTACATGTCCCTTTCCGTGTTCCATAGTGTCGCTAGTGGACATCCGACTGGTATAGATAGTTCGTGTCGACTAAGCGGTGTAATGTGGGGGAATTTGTCTTAGGCCCACACTTGTAGTAATATGATCGCCCCTCCAATCTCATGCGCTGACTATGAGGACGTGATACATAGTTAGCGATACAACCACGCCAGACATGTGGGCCCCACATTGCATGCATGAGAGCACTGGATTTATCAACGAAGATAAATCCCTTTAATAGCTATAGAATGTATGCATAAGTAGCTTGATGTATTTACTCCACCTTGACGTTTGGTGGGATTAGTTAGAACATATTGAGGAGCCATATCATACTAATGCGCCTGCCTCTACCGTTGGACCTGAGTCTCACCCTCAGCAGTTCCTCGCATATTGCTCCCCAATTTAGGCAGCTACTGCTTGTAATTACGTTTCCATCTACGGGGAGTCCCAACTGGATTTCCACATCCTATAGCGTGATGGTAAACTCCCCCATCGGCATGTGGAATGCATGCGTCTTTGGACGCTATCTCTCTACCAGTGTTGTAATCATGTGCCAATCAAGGGGTATGAATGGCAATTGATTGACACCTTCGAATTTAACCAATCGCAAGTATAGCTCCATTCGCACATCGAATGGGATCATACGCTCATTATGATGGAGTGATAACTTATGCCGTCACACAACGAGGGTTGCTTGCTCCTATGCCAATGCCATGTCAAATGTTTTCTTATTTCTAATGCAATGTAAACTAATCGATTAGTAAAACATTTGTTACCTCTCCATCTCAGACCGCTTGTGATTGATAATTGGCTTGCTACGTCAAGACTGAAGGATCAAAAGGTCCAAGCTCCATTTGTTATGCAAAACCATACAAATAATTTACATTTACAACCAATACAAAATTTTTCGCTAATTAAATTTATAGCAATTAAATAACGATATACTAACAACTAATTATCTTTGATTAACGGATAATTAATAACTAATTAATTTTATAACTCAGTGTACAAAAGTATACAAATAATCCCACCTTGCAACAATTACAAAATATTTCACTAATTACTTTTACAACAATTAATTAACCACATATTAACAACTAATCACCTTTACTTAATGGGTAATTACCAACTACTTACTCTTATGACTAATTTTACTAAACCATACAAATATTTTACATTTCCATCTAATACAAAATTTTTCATTAATTAATTTCATAGTAATTAATTAACGATATATTAACGACTAACCCCCTTAGATTAGTAGATAATTAATAATTAATTAATTTTATAACTCATTGTACAAAACCATTAAATATTTTACATTTCCACCCAATACAAAATTTTTCACTAATTAATTTTATAGTAATTAATTAACAAATAATCCCCTTTCATTAATTGATAATTATTAATTTATTATTTTTATAACTCATTTTACAAAACCATACAAATGTTTTACATTTCCACCCAATACAAAATTTTTCACTAATTAATTTTATAGTAATTAATTAACGATATATTAACGACTAATCTCCTTTGATTAATGGATAATTAATAACTAATTAATTTTATAACTTATTTTACAAAACCATACAAATATTTTCACTTTGCAAAAAATACAAAATTTTTCACTAATTAATTTTACAATAATTAATTAATGACTAATCATCTTTAATTAATGGATAATTACCAACTATTTACTTTTATGACTAATTTTACTAAACCATACAAATATTTTATATTTCCACCCAATACAAAATTTTTTGTTAATTAATTTAATAGCAATTAATTAACGATATCTTAACAACTAATCACTACTAATTAACAGTTAATTAACAATAACTTAATTTACGGCTACATTTACAAAAATACATTATCATAACATATATACACAATTCATTTAATAATTTTAATTAAAAAAATATTTATAATTAATTAATTACTAATTAATAGTTAATTAACAATAACTACTATTTAATAAAATTTATGTAGTACACATATTTACATGTCATAAAATTTTTGCAATATACTACTTCAATAACAGCAATAAAATTAAATATTTTCTTAAGAAAACATACTGTGATCTTGATGAGGAAATTTTCACACGTATTTGAGTGGATTAAAACTTACATAAAACACAAATTGTGAAAAAAAAATTGCAAAGTGAAGTTTTGTTTTCAAAGGAAATTCAAAGATTGAAATGTGAAATGTAGATATATGAACTAAACTGAGGATTCAAATTTATATTTGAAAGTGTCGGTGCAAAGTTTTTCCTATGTATTACTGTGTAAATTTACTATATCACTTTTAAGTTTACAAATATACTTTTATAATAGTTTTATAGGTTTGCAGATATACTTTTATAATAATTTTATAGGTTTATAGAAATTTTATAGGTTTGCAATGACGAATTCGTAGGGTTCAAAAAAAAAAATATTTGTACTGAAGGCGCAAACCATGTTCGTGCCTTCAATACAAATTGTATTGAGGGCGTATATCATGTTTGTACCTTTATCTTAATTTTTTTTACACTATAGGTGCATACGAGATCCACGACTTCAAAACCTATTTTAATAATATGTTTTACGGATATAATATTTATGTATTTTTTAAAAATAATATTTAAGTATGTGTCTCAGCTAAGTTATAAGTTTAAAAGTTTACACCATCATTTAAACCAAGAACAGGTTTAGGAGAGTCGACAAGATTCCCAACCTCCCTGAAAATTTTTATAAGACTTCTTAATTAGTTAATATGACAAAAGATTTATTATGTCTCCTTACTAAAAGGTATACAATTTTCAATCATTAATTATAAAATATCTTGTAATTCTTAGACCAATTTTAACACTGGTTCCTCACTCAAACTCTAAGTTAGGATCCATCATGAATAAAAATGTGTTCAAAATTTTTGGAATCCTCTTCTTAAAAAGTTTCCATTTATTTTTTTCCCTCCTTTTATATTAATTTTTATATTATGAATCTTATAAATAATATAAATAAATATTAAAAAAACTCTTTTTAATAATCTTACAAATAAAAAGATGAGGTCCTTAAAAAGAGTTTAGTACGTGGTGGCAATTAGTGACCCAAAATTGAATCCTTAGGATTGAATATAAATTTAGAGTATCTTTATTTATGAGTTCCTTATCATGCTCTGAAACCATAAGAGTGATAATAGCTCACCACATATTTTATTTAAATAGAATACATTAAGACTTATACAAATACTAGGTTTTTAAACCAAATTTAATTCCTGAAATTGTTTATTAGTTTAGGAAAACAAATCTTTCAGAAAATCCATAAAGTTTCTAAAATGATTATTGATATTAACTAAAAAAATAATTCCTTTATAAAGCTCATAAAATCAAATGTTTATAGAATTTATAAAGTTTGTTTACAATAGAAGGTAGTAACAACTATCATTGAGACTCTTTTACTAACGGTATCTTAGTTGTTGAAGTAGTGGTCATCCCATATTCAATTCACCTACTATTAACAAACTTATAAACATTTGAAAAAGGAAAGGAGGGAATGAGCCACAATGACTCATCATAGTATAGCTAAGCATATTTTTGCATGTCATGTGCACCTAGATCTAATTTGTTGATACGAATTTATTAAGTTATTTAAAGTAAAGCAAGATAAATAATACAAAAGTACTCATGACTCTAGATACTTCGAAGGCTGAAAGGGGTCTAACCCTACTCAATAGGCGTTAAGGGATTATTACAGTATATTCAGCTATTGTGACTGGAATACTAAAATCATCAACTAATATAAAGTATTCTCATTTGTGTATTCGCTCTAAACACTAAGCTTGCCACTATGGTCATAGTCCATCCAACAGCCTTATATATGTCTCATAACATGTATATCATTTGGTTACTTTTTCTTTGTTCACATAGTCGCTTCACGTGAGTACTAGCTTAATGACTACCTATTGTATCACTTTTGTATCCTAGGCATCTAACTATTGTATCATCTCAAAATTCTAAATCGCAGCCCATAATACAGTTTAAGGGTGTCACCTTTGGGATCGGGTGACCATGCATATATAGCATTACAGATACTTAAGTTGGATTTAAGTATTAGTTTATTTTAAGTATCTTAGATCTAGCACATAACTATTTTGTACTTTGACGGGTATAGCCATGAGACAATTTTCGATTAGTTGATCTTCCAACTCATTTAGAAGATAATATGCAATTAAAAACATAATTATTGGTTAGTATTAGTGTTTAATTAATTTGATTAAATGTACTTATCGATTCAATTATACTTAATTACTATTTAGGCCTATGGTTATTAACTTAGTACTCAACTAAGTATAAACCCATTTAAGCTAGTAGGCCTATATAGAAATTCTAAATAAGCCCATTATTTTAGTCCGTTTATTAATTTCATTAATTCCTTAATTAATTGGTGATTCAACTTGTTAATTGAATTGGTTTAAAGGTTGTAAACTGATTAAGATAAGATTGAACCGATTAGAGATAATTGAATTCGGTTCATCTTTAAAGGTTTGACTCTATTCTATTCTATTTTAATTAATTGATTAATTTTGTCTTCTTAAATTCTATGTTGAAATTGATTTAGGTGAGTCGATTGGAAGAAGACTGGTTTGGCTTGGTTGAATCGAATTTTGGACCAGTTCAGTCTTGTCTTCTGTTAGGGTAGCTTGGCACAATATATTATTTATCCAATTGATTATTAAAAGGTCAAACTTGATTGATATGCGTATCATGATTTTAAGTCCAATTGTTACTTATTAGTGTGAGTTGTGAATTAAGCCCATATTTACTAATTAAGCCCACAAATGCATTTTAGGATTGATTACCATACTCATAAAAATTAAACACATTCTTTGAACAATCTTAATTTAAAATTTTAATTTTTTTGGATGAAAATAGTTTTGATTTTAAAGAAATAGTTTATATAAATCCATTCATGAAGTGAACTTATACATGAAAAGTCAATTATCTTAAACTCATATAAAACATGCTTTTGATGATTTCAGATGAAAAAATTGGATTAAGCTTGAGTTCTATGAAGAATAGTTTAAATTCTATGAAGAACACAAGAACACATTTAAAGGTGTCCAACTTTAAATTGGTTAGTCAAATAGTGAATTAACTCGCAATAATAATTTCTATTAACAAGATTATCTATGATACCTTGAGTCCCTAAGCTACTGATTCCAAAACTTGAAACATAATTAAACTTTAGTGATAACTATTTAGTGTGTGAAGTTAATAATATAGTATAAAATGATACTTTGGAAATATGAATACTCACTTTGTACATATAGTTGATTAGATATAAGTTGTTTGACAACACTTGTGATTTATTAGAAATTTGAAATTAAAACTTTGAAATATAACAAAACTTTAAATAAAAATTATTTGCTTGATTGAGTTGATAACACGATAGAGGATGTATTCCCAAATACACACGGTACTTTGTGTACTTATTAGATATATGTAAAATTGCTCTCTAGAAGTGCTGAAATATAATAATAATGATGATAATAATAATAATAATAATATTTAAACCATCCTACCTTTTTCTTGGTCGATCCTTTAATGTTGACTGGGCTTAAAGAAGTGGGCAGCACTAGGCCAATGTAAACACATGACATATAGCTAAAAGGCCTTAGGATTTGTGGCGGCAATATTTAACACCAAAGGATATGACCAAGTATGAATCAAACTTTCGAAAGGTTCTTATTTGCTTTGACCAGCGGCAACATTATGTGTTAAACTGATAGTTTACCATATAAGGTTGACTAACCTCGATGAATCAAACACCCCTGTAGGACACGAATCCCGCAACAACTAACTTAAGTTTGCTTGATGTTTGCCTCCTTGCTAAAGCTATGACAACTAATTCACTAATGTGGCAGCGGAGAAAGTTGTAAAATACTAAGTAACATTATTGTTTTATCCCCACCTTATTAAACCATCATTAGGAGAAGAAGAAGAAGAAGATGATGATGATGATGACGAGAATTCCATAAGCTAAGCAAAGTTGCAAATATTGAGTTGATATTTATTCAGTTCGTGACTCAAATGGAGCGCAAGAAGAAGAAGATGATGAGAATTCCATGAGCTAAGCAAAGTTGCAAATATTGAGTCGATATTTATTCAGTTCGTGAATCAAATGGAGCGGCATCAACAATAATTACAAATTAAGAATCAGCAATAATGAAAGAGTGGATGGCATTTAGCACCATTTGTATAATGCTAATATGAGTATGTATCAAAATCAATATTAGCTAAATATATATGTATTAGAAAATAGATGAACCAACCCCGTAATTAATAAACTACTAGAATGACATAAACAAACACTGTAATTGACTTGTCTTACACGTTGGCAGCTAAGGAAAACACAGCACACACGCTTGTTTAAGAAGTTTTGAATGGGAGAGAGAAAAACAAGAACCATACTTAAGTTGATAGCATATGAAATACCACCAATGGAGCATCAAATTTCCTTAGCTAAGTTTCTCTACCGCCGACCCCTACCATCCCAAACTATTTCCAAAACCAAACACGAACTGTCTAGTAGAATATCAGAGGCAAGAATCCAAAGAAATTAAATGGAATTAAGGAAGATTAAACGAGGAAATAAGGGAAATGGTACAAGCTTCCGGGTCAATTGTAGTTCGTGGGGGGAGAATTGGTCTGCTACGAACATGACTTTGGGGGTCGAAGAATGAGGTGGTGAGGAGTTGGATCGACAATGCCTTGCCGGCCGTCGGTGGCCGGAGCTCTGGGGAGGGTAGGTCTTAAATCTTGCCCTGTTTTGTGAATTTTTTTAAAAATTATTAAAGCTGTATTAAGAAAAAAAAAATGGGAAAATTGTTTCCTAGGCTCTTTTTATGTGTAGTCTACTGTGGTATATTTATTTTAGTGAGATTAGTAATGTAGTTTAAAGTTCCATAAGAACAGTTCTATTTTAAACAAAAATTTAATGCGATTTTCGACATACAAAATGACGTAGTTTTCTGCTTGATTCTTAGTTTATAAGCTCCTAAGATGGTATACTAAATTTACATAACAAAAATTTTTAGAAAAAAAACTCATTTGATGTTTATTATGATTTTTTCCGTGAAAACAGGTTCTTCAGAAAAAAAAAAAAATTGTCTTAATCGAAATTACTATATCTTGTGAGATTAACTAAAGATGTTGATTAGTCGTGGAATCTAGTACTATGATATGCTGATTAGAGGGTTTAAATTGCATAATGTATACAGATGAAATAAATTGCGCAGTTAAGTCGCACAAGAGGAAATAATGGAATAATTTCTCAAACGGGTTAAGTTAGGATGATCATATAGATGTGAGAGGCAGTTTTGGGTCATGTACATTTTGTGAAGCCACAATAATTTTTGTAAGATTAATAGGCTTAGTTTACCATTTATTGAATAACTACGTAAGAAATAGTCATATTTGATATCGAAAGATGCGTTATTGGATAGTAGGAATACTAGAAAAGATTTCCAAGAAGATGATGGTATATACTCCTGAATGTGTTCCTTAAGAAAACATTGACTCTTTAAGTGTCTTGTGAACTAGTTATTCAAGTGTAAGGATAGAGTAAAGCAAAGCAAATAGAGAGATATCTTTGTAATTTTATAGAATGGACAGAGATATCTTTGTAATTTTATCAAACGGACAACTTTAAATTATATGTATACCTAATAACATTTACAATGACAATCATAATGATATATGGAATGTTAAGAAAGATAAGGAATCATGTAGTTATGACTATTTGTAACTAAGGGTGTGAATATGAGATGAATGATGTTACCTTTGTATTGAATTTGATGTTCATACTTGTCCGATTCATTGAAATGCATTTAGGTGATTATGCACGAGCAGATTGATCCTTGGGATCTATTTACTAGTTGGCTTATGAGTTATGATTATTCAAGTGAATACTGTTTGGACTTGATTAATGGTGACATGAATGGTCGAGAATGTGGACCATTCACTTGACAGTTGATGTATCTTGTACAATCACTTACTGTGACCAATGTATGGGGATTTTAGATATTCATGAAATTATTATGCTAGGCTACTAATTGTAGATGATTTCTGAGTAACAAATTAGCTAAAACATACTAGTATTACTAGTATGTGAAGCAAGTGTGAGATTTGATTTCCTTAATGCTTTTGTAAGTTAAACTTAAAGCTATGTTGGTGGATTTTTGCTAGATTAATAATTGAATTGAGATTTCTAATGTGTTTTGTAACTTGGGTATCTGACTTGATTGAGGTGTTCTATTTGATTATAAGCTATGTGTGATATAAACTGACTGATTAGAGTTTAACAAATTTTTGTTTACTAACCACAAGACACTTAAGTAAAGCAAGTCTTGTTCATTACTCGGTAAGTTGGTGGTACGATCTTTAAATTGACCCAATAAGTTTATGGCATAGTTGACAAGCTGGCTCAATATTAGTGACCCATGAGGATCTGGTCACCCCATTTGTTTGTAGTAGGTGAAAGGCGCATTGAAAAGTTACTAACTTGATGTGAAAAGGGTGTAAGGGTAATTATTTGCCAATTATCAGTTGAGTTAAGGAATTGGTGTGTAAGGGTAGGATTCCTACCAAGTGCTAGGTTTGACATTAAACCACTTTTTTAGACACTTATGCAAAGCCAAGTTAAATAGTAAGCTGAAAATCTCTAGTAAGAGAGTTAATCGTGAATTGCATGAGTGCTCTTAAATCTGTGTACAATATATGAGGAGTGTTTGTTAGAATTGTGATTACTATGTCATCTACTCTTTCTTATATTTTTCTTGTACTCATTTTACTTTTTAAGAAGCTAAGGGGTTGGTATTTTATTGATCTCAAGTACAGGTGTAGGAAATTGAGGTATTGATATGGGTTTTGGGGAATCTTTTGAGCATGTTATCTTATTAGGAAGAAATCCTAAGCTAACTTTCAATAAAAAATCATCAAGTTACGTTGTGGATAAATTTGATAATCATATGTAAATTTGGAGATAATTGCAATGTCATAGTTATGGTTTGTAAATCGTAATATAGATGGTATAATTAGTTTGGAATTTAAAGGATCAAGTAAGCTAGGACTTAGCCATCTCGATTTCCATTGGTGCCATTAGTATGCGATATGATAGGTTAATACATCATATGAGCGCGAAATTTTAGAAATTACATCATAGGTTGATTGTACCAACTGCGCTGTTTATTACAAGTGGCTCAAATAGATTTGTTATAATGTTGAATATAAAAAACAAGAACGGGTTTTAAGTGAAGTCGCCTTATCTCTACTTTACAAATGGCGTAACAATACCACCTTCGGGTACCGGGTAGATATATTCTGATTGATTAAATATGATTAGCTAAGACCTAAAAGGCGGGTTGTTACATTATCATGATAATACATCAAACATACTAAAAGATGAACATTCAATTATAAATTTTTCATATTTATCTTCCTCATTGCATATCATTTAAACTCCATTAAATTTACAACAAATTATCATGAACTACCAAAATTTCTAGAAATTTGTTTTCTTGCACATGCCTTGCAAAATCATGTGTGTCTTTCTCATTACAACTCCAAATCAAGTTAGATCAAAGCTATTCTATCAATGTCTTAAAAAAATTTCGGATTTCAAGTAAGTTAAACATTTCAAAAGTATTGTAACTTTCTAGTTACGAATTTTGACTTCAAAATACCATAACTCATTTTAACTCTAAATCACTTTAATCCAAAACCAAATCTTTTTAAATCTCATCTCACCTTCAACTTAACACTTTAACTTCATTTTAACATCAAATTACCACCTTAAATTTTTATATAACTACCAAAAATGAGTTAAGCTCTCCAGCTTACCAGCTTATGTTTAGTTCTTTTTTATTCATCTCCATTCCAATACCATACTCCTAATTATCATTCCTAATTCAATTCCTATCAATTACCTCTTGTCTCAAAAGCATCAAACACCAACTTTTAAAGTTTCAAATGCCGATTTATTGTCATTAATTCGGCCACATCAAAATTATATCCATTTCACAAATTTTTCTTCAATAACACATTCCAATTAACTGAACATCTTACCAAAACATCCATTATTTATTTTTTATCATCAATTCACTAAAGTTAATTAAGAACATACCCAAATACACATAAAACCCCATGACAAGTGTGGCATTTCCATATTCAACAACTTAAAACTCCAAACACTTATCTACATCCATTACAATATTAACTAATTATTCAATTAACACTAGATCAAATATTCTTCATACACATATATATCACATGCCATATATATGTATACCCTTACCCATTTTCACTTTATTTATCCACCAATAACACTCTAAACTTCAAATTAAACAAGAGATTTAGTACTTACGCTACTCCTTAGCTCCTAAAACCTTCAATACTTCTTGAACTTTGAGATTTGACTTCTAATACCCAATTCACCTTGATAAATCCAACATTAACTATTACCACCTATACAAAACTCATAGATCGGATTGAGCTCTACAACATATCTCAATTTGAGATACATTTGCCTTACTTGAAGAGGTCTTTCACACTAAAACCTATGCTTTTCCTATCACAATTATTATCAAACACCTTGATGGGAATTTTTCTGGCAACCTAGATGTTTTCAGAACTCGAATTAGATGATGATCCATATCACTCATATTTCACCTTATTTCTTTTATCTAATAAATGTTTGAGTAATAATCTTACAGGTACAATAATATTTCTCCGTGGGATGCCAAATGACTTACATTTGTTGATCGCTACGGGACATCATCAGATTATTATCCAATGGCCCATTGTGATTGATACTGCTTCGAAGCATTGGCTCTTTGAGGATTTATATTATTTTTGTATTTTTTAATTGTTCTTTGGACCATTTTATGTTGTAATTTTCTTTTGGGATACTTTCATTTGTTTGTAATTGTCTTTAGAACTGGCCATCCTAAAAGTGGCATAGTTGTAATTTTATGAACTTTTTAACCCTAAAGGGCGCAAGTATAAATACTTGCTTAAGTAGGGTTTTAGGGAGCTTTTTGAACATTTGAGAAAACACCCTTTTGTTGCCGTGAGGATCATCCTTGCATGCAATCCATCTCTCATCAATTTCATCCTTAAAATTGTGGCGAGAATCGACTTGAAATCGATTGTGAGTAATATTAATCATTTCTTGTTGCTACAAATTGTACTTAGTGAGTCATATTTAGGTGCTATTTGTTATTTCCTTTGGTTCACGTGAATTTACGGTTTTATTTTCAAATTTGAAACTATTTCAATTTAAATTGGAATCTTAGTTCATTTCCTATTATTCATCATTGAAATCTTGCAATTGATTGTCCCATATATCCTTTTGATTTCCATCTTCATAAATTAAGATTAATTTGTGAAGGATTTGATCAAGCTAAGTGTTGT
This sequence comes from Laguncularia racemosa, assembly GCA_037954665.1. Classification (NCBI taxonomy): domain Eukaryota; kingdom Viridiplantae; phylum Streptophyta; class Magnoliopsida; order Myrtales; family Combretaceae; genus Laguncularia; species Laguncularia racemosa. Next base: position 9,393,690 of record JBBMOL010000010.1, read on the forward strand.
TGATTTTTAGTGTATTCACACCTCTTGTGGAGTTAATTTCATTGGATTATGTTATATGCTTGAATCATTTAAGCATATCTCCATTTGGTATCACATCTTGCTCAGTTTTTACATCCATATTTCATGAGGAATTAGGGGTTTATCCTTCTTGTGTGACGTGGTTGTTGATTGGAGTTCATCATTTGTTATTTGATTGTGCTTAGTCGATTTTTAGGCACATCACACCTAAATTAACATTCCAATTTATGAATCAAAATATTCTAGATAACATATCTAAATTTCAAGCTCAAAATCAAACTCTTACCAATAGTGTATTACATGGCTAGGCTTGGTCATTAAGTTCTCTAACTTCTTTAGTTTCTTGATTCAATTCTTTATTTAGATCTACAATTAACTTGATATTAATTCAATTGATTTTCGAAATCAAAATTCAACTTGATCTAAGCTAATCACTTACCCAATAGAGCTTAATTATGCCTTTTAATGATATATAAATATAGTGTAATGAAGAGAAAAATTCAATTGAGAGAGATTGAGATCGAAAGAGAGAAACAAGAGGAATGGAGATAGAGGGTGAAGATAAGAGAAAGATAGGGAGAGTTGTAAGGGTGATGGAGAGATTTAATGGAAGAGAGAGAAAATGAAAAGAAAAAAAATGAAAGTTCTAGAAAGTATTTGCCCTTAAATACTAACTCTTATTAGCTACTAATACTGATTAACATTGATTACTCTTACATCATTCTTTCACTCTTTAGTAATTAAGGGTAATTTAGATAATTGGCCTTAAAATATTTAACCTATTCTGATCACTATTCTATCTACACCAAATAAAATCATGTTTACACTTCCAAAACTTTAGTTTAACCTCTACTTCCACTTAATTAATTCCTTTGAATTTAATTAATGATTTTATTGACTTTAGGATATTTCATTCCTTATTAAGGTCCTTACACTACTATGTTAGTATTTGAAGGGACTTTCCCTCTTAAAGATCTCTTCATTTTATCTTTAAGATTTTCACTACTTAATAATGTTTTGAAAATTTGTGGGTCCTATTATTATTACTTTCAAACTTTTAGTAAATAAATAAATAAATAAAAGGATTGAGGATTAGTTGTTTTCACAAGCAACTCTCAATTTTTAAGTACCTTACTTTAATAATCGAAGTTTTTTGCCTTAGTTCTTTACTTATGTTTACTTTGCTGAATAGAATAAGATTGTAATATAATAAAAATTATTGAGGAATGGAATAGTGTTGTAATATAATTGTCATTTATTGATTTTGATTTTAATAATAGTACTTTGGGGGAAGAAAGTAACTCTAGCATTGAATTGATATTTATAGGTTTGAAGTATAAATGACTATTCAATTTTTATTATAAGATTCCTTATGGAATTAGTACTGCAAGATTAAAATCTAATTAAATATAGTAATAACTATTCTACAAGAAATAAAGTTGTAATGAAATTATTGTTATAATTAAGTAAATAGGTGGTTATTTTAGGATTTGTATTGTTGAACTCCACTAAGGATGCTCTTATTGATAGTGACACTACTAAAAATTCTTTTTTTGTAGGGTAAATATCACATTTGATACCTAAACTTTACTCATTTTTGTAATTAATTACTTGAAATTTAAAAATGTCAAATTGATATTGAACTTTGCATATTTTTGCAATTAACTATTAGGACGTTACTCATTTTTATAATTAACTACTTGAACTTTACCTGTTTTCTTAATTAACTCTCCAGTCTAAGTATTATAAATGATCTTAAAAAGTTTAAGAGTAGTAAATTGGCACTTTAAACTTTAAGTCATTAATTGCAAAAAAATGAGTGTTGCTTGGATACCACATAAAACATTAATCCCTTTTTAATACTACAAGTCATTTGATTACTTAAAAACACACACACACACACACAATTTAACATATAATGAAATTTTTAATCTTTTCTCTCTTATAAGACACCCAGTGTAAAAATCTTTGTTTACATTTGCAAGTCATTTTGATGATATTCCCCCCTAGATCCCCTACCCTAGCAAAATATTTCTATGTTGTCTCATTTTTACACTTGAAATGAATAAAGTATTATGTAAATTATGAATAATAATCATAAAATATATCTTATAAATATACTAGACGGTTTACTATGGCATTCATAAAATGGAAGGTCATTTTAATATGTATATCGATAGATGCATGTTCTATCATGTTTGCTATGTAGGAATGGTCTAAAATGAAATAGTTTGGAATGGAATGAAAATATGTGGTCTGAAGTAGAACTGCATTTCCCCTTCTCAAATTTAGGAATTAAAATCGAAATTGGGATCTCTTAAAGACACATCCAAACGCAAAAATAAAAGTTAGAATCTGATTATATTCTATTTCAGATTTTTTTTCACATACTAAATGTGATATTAATATTATGGGGGAGTTTAATACTTACTTTTAATAGTATATGCATATTATTTTGACTCTATTGTGTCCTAGAATTAAATCCCTCTCATTAAACGGAAATGGACCCATAATAAATCATTCCAACATATTTTAAGAGTTGATTCCTCACGATGAAACTTGAGAAACTTTTTTAAGGTCACTTTGACGATCAATCAGTTTGGGAAATTTTTGTTTCACTACCTGGAAACCAGCCCTGAAACTTACCAAAGAGGAAACGAATAGAAAACTACCAGTGAAACTTGCGACGAAGATACCTCCAGTGCATCCCTTACTTGGACTTGCTTCGGACACATCAACTCCATCTCGTCGTGTTCTTAGTTTAGTGTAATAGCCATGCAAGTGTGCAGCATTAAGCCGGAAACTTCTCACCAAGTTTCATCTCTAATTATGAAACTGATCCAATGTGTATTTTGGATGATCACCTTCCTTTAAACTACGTCTTAAAGCAACTTAGTACGTGTTCGCTTCATGTAAAACGTTTTTTCAAGACTTTTTTTTTTTCTTTTTACTATTAATTATAATTTTCCATTATCATTTTCCCATTACTAATGGCAGGCTACTATCGTCGCCTTCAATCATTATTTACCGCTACAAACTAGTAATATTTTCAATTTCTTAAAACTGCTACAATTATATGAAAGATTTCGAAAAATATTTTTCGAGAAGCAAACAAAACATAAGCAATCTGTTATTTGCTTGTATCCGAGAAAACCGCGTAAACAGCCCCACTTTTCCGAGCAAATGTAATGAGAGTTTATAGAACATGATATCTCAGTTTGCCTTCGGTGGACAACAGAATCTTTCTAGATGAAATGTAATTCGGGAAGTTTAAATGAAACTGCAAGCTTCTTTCATTTCAGTAGCACTTCCCAGTAATTCTCTAGGAACTTACCTCCCGAGGCCTTTCTCGGTGCTAATGTTATCTAAAATCTAACCTTTTTTACGTTTCCTGAATAAAAAGAGAACAATATAAATACAACAATGTACGAGAATATAAATTTGGGATAAGCATAAATATACACTCCCACTCCCATTTTAGCCTTGCACATACAAAATTCATATAACTAAAAGGATACTATGAAACAAATACTTTTTGGTCTTATTTTTCTTCACAATGTCTTGGAGAGTGAAGCAAATGTCGAGGATGATGCTATAGCTATAGCTATAGCGGAAGCAGAGGTAGGCCAGGGAGGATCAAATTGGCCACGTTCTCCAATCCACCACCTTCACAGGTCAATTACCAACAAGTGTCCTGCATTTGGATTATCCTCGTGCGTGGCTTCCAAGACAATTTCATCTTCCCTGGGCAGTAAGCGCCCGAGCTCTAGTCTACATTCCTTTCATCCCCCTGGAGATGAATTGTCATCCCCACCAGGTGATGTCTGCTCTGGCCTAGAGTCCGTCTCGCCTATCCAGGGAAGTGTAGGATTAGCATATCATCATGCTGATATGGGATTTCAGGACCATACAACTCTTCCAGGTCTCGGAACTCCACATGTCAGCACAACCCCATCAGAAAGTGTAGGATTACCAAATAGTCATGCTGATGGGGAAATTTACGACCATACAACTCCACCAGGACGTAGAACTTCACATGTTAGCACAAGTCCATCATGTCTGTGTTTTCGTGTTTCTGGGTTGAGGCTCCATATGAGTCCTCAGACCCAACCGGATTCATCAAACACGCTTGTTGACTTTCATATCATTGATGTCGGTCTAGGAACAGATGCTCATAACGGAAAAAGGCCCTCACAGGATGTACGTCCCATGAAATTAGGGAAAGCATTTCTTGGCCTGACCTATCAAGCTATGCTCAGTTTTCTGATTTTCCACTATCAACCGGCTGGTGATTCTTCTTCACAAGATCATTCTCCTAAACCGCCTAATCTGCTTCTGCAGATTGCAGTAGTTAATCTGGCGGTGAGTTTTACCGCTTCTTTGATTGGGATTTTACTGCACCAAGCATATCCAGAAAAGTCAGTTATTATAGAGAGAGTAGGATCTATGTCTGCTGCATTGGGTTTCTTCATCATGGTGTGCATGCTTCTAACAAGCATTTCCGGATGGGTTGGTTTGATTTGTGTTGTTGGATCTTTATTGGCATTTATCATAGCATTTATAAAGAGGAAAATCGATTGACTACTATTAAGTTGAGGAAAATTACTGTTAGAATATGAAATTTTTTTAGATTAGTTAAGAGTATTCTAGATGTATTAGTTGAAAGTGTTCTAGATGAATTAGTTGAGTCTTCTAGATATATTAATTGAGATTTTGTGTGAGCAGTTAAAAAAAAAAAAAGAAAAAAAAAAACTTCTTTCTTCATGATACTTTTACATGGTATCAAAGCTTCCAAAGATCTTAAGGATTTGTGAATGACTAAAGAGAGAGAGAAACATCATGTAAATTTCTCATGAAGATTTGATGATAATAAAATTTATATTTTGTAATAGCTTTTTGATATATTTGTTCGGTTTTAATATACTTGTTTAGTTTTAACATGTTCATTTTTTTTTTTACAAGATAAATATAATATCTATTTGCTAAATATGCTATGTGTTCTTAATATGTCAAGTGAATAATACGAGTATCTTTGCTTTATTTGTGAAGAATTTGAGTATGTTTGCTTTGTGCTATAAACTTTGATTATGAGCTTAGCCACGTGATGATATTGATTGTTAGTACTCATTCATTTAAATAAATTAATTGATTAATATGTTATTGAAAATATGTATATGTTGATATGGATTGATGAGATGAAGTGTTGAATATATATTTTGTGAAAGTACTTAATAATAGGTAATTCAAATGAAGAATTGAATATATTTATTAAAGTGCTTGTCACTCAAAAATATAATAATATTGTTGTCAAAATATAATATCTATATGAAGAGTTGATTTGTTGGATATATATGTTCTTCATGATATCTATTAATATACATGATTAATGTTTTATATTCTCTAAAGAAAAAATAAAAAGGATTAACAAAATATGGATTAAATATGTTTTGAAATAATTAATATATGTTTTTTATGGTAAATATATATATATATATATATATATATTTGTTAACATCTATTTCTATAATTGATGCGTTATATATGGTTCTTAGAAGAGAAAAGTTGTTAACAAAACATATATTAAATATACATGTGGTTATGTTGTAATATATGCCATGCCCTTAATTTATTATAGAGACAACAATTTGCCATGTAATCCATTTAAATAGAATACATAAGACTATAATTACTAAACATGTTTTAAAATCAGTTTTAGGACTTTAAAATTGTTAATTAAACTTTTAAAAGATATTTGATGGTTCATTGATTTTGAAAACATTTGAAGGCTCTTCAGTTTTAGAAAAACATAGTGGATAAAACATGATAGGTATCTAAATGTTAGGCCTTAATAGGCCCACAAAATATAGACATAGGTAAATGGGCCATGGATTCACAAGTGGCTTCTATAATAAGTCCAAATACAATACTATATCATAAATATGAAGTCTAAAAGCAAAAATTAGTAGTAGTAGTAGTAGTCTTTGATATCTAAGCCTATGTACTTATCCCCATACTCCTCTTTGGAATCAAAACCCATTGAATCGTATAGGAGATCTGTCACATAGTCCTTACTTGAAAAAGAAAAGTGAGTAAAAAAACCTAGTACATAATAACACAAACACATATACACAGACGTCAAATAAGCCTACATAGTAATGTAACAAAAATTCATACAGTTTATTTTATCTTATAAAAAATAAACAATCAATATGAAAGTACTTATGATTCTGAACAACACAATAGGGTTCTTAGGGCCCAATTTCATCACAATGGCTATCAGGGGTTGATGGGAACAGTTAGACTCTATGTTGCAAAATCAAAACCTAGTAGCTTCATCTAAGTGATCTCGTCGTTGTGTGGTCCTCACTAATCACATCTAGTGATATCATATCGTATGTCGAGAACTATAACTCTAGATGACTCTTGATATATCTTCTCTCTATTCATAGTGCCTGTTATCTAATGCGATTTGCCTTATTAGCTACTTGCCAAGCCATTCCTCAATGGCACCATAATCCCAATCCAAGGGTATAACTTACTGGTTTAAGTAACTAAGTATAAGTAACAAATAAATACTTAACCAAGTTGATTATTAGTTTGGTTTAAATTTTCTAACCTAGTAAACAACACACATGTTACTGCATACCTAGAAAGGTTAAACGTTTTCAAGTTGAAGTCCAATTTTCCATTTGAGTAAGTTAAGCTATTTTATATATTAAAAGAGAAAGCCTACGTTAGGTAATTATTCTAATTACTTGAATACTATTCTAAGGTTAAGTTTAGACTATTTAAAGCTTATACTAATTACAGGCCCATTAAGAGTTACAAAGACCTAATTAGTGTTTTAGCTAATTTAGCTTGAACCATTTACTGTTTATTTACTAGGTTTAATATGTTGTTTAAATTTGAGTCTAAATGTGTTTAAGGCCTAATTAGGTAATTTGGGGCCCTAAAAGAATAGTAGGCTCAATTGTGTCTAGAATTGGGTCTGCTAGCCTTAATTATTTGATTAATTCTATTATTTTAGGTGATTTATCAAATTTGGAATTAATTCATTTAATTTGCTCATTTGGTTTCATTATACCCTTATTTAGGTGTTTGGGCTCATTTAAATTCATTTAAGCCCAATCATAATATTTAGGTGCAATTGTTATTCTTAGGACTATTTTAGGTTTAATTAGGTTATTATAATCTATTATAATTATTCTAGACTCATTATGTTTATTTAATCCTATTTGTTATGTCTTTGGTCTAATTTAATTATTATACTTAATTTTAATTTTATTTTTAGGTCTTTAGTTGATTTAAGGCCTTGTTAGGTTTGAAACCCATTTAGGTTCTCTTAATTTATTAAAGCTTATTTAGGATATGGGCCTTAAAGATGAAATGGATCCAAATTGAATTTAGGTTTTGGGCCCATTGAATTCTTTTAAGTTCATTTATGCTCATTAAGATTCATCTATTAAGTTAAATTCCTAAATTGGTTTTATATTGGGATTCTTAAATCCTTTAGGCTTGATAAATTAAATTATGCATTTCCATATGGACCACATATGGGGATGGGTAAAGGGTTGGTTCATGGGCCTATATGGATGGGTTGACTTGGGATTAGATCAACCTTGACTTGAATTATTTTAATAATCTAACTCCACTTTTAAATTTGTCAATTTATAAGCTCATAATTTCAAAGGGTTTATTCATTTTATGCCTAAATTAAGTCATATCAAAGCCATTCGAACCCTTATCGCTTCTACTATCTATTTTAACCTAAAAAATTTCATTTTAAGCGATTTAGGCCCTTTTAGTTTCAAGACTAAGCAAAGTTACGAATTTATACTTTAAAGGCCCATATCTTATTTATTTTAGTTCTAAATTACTCCAAACCAAAGCTTACTTAGTCTTACTCCTTTTAGTGTTTAAAACACCATTTATATTTCAATTTTAGGTCCAAAAAGAGTCTAGAACAGCCCATTACTTTAGAAAACATCTAACTTCTCCAAAATCATCTTTATTGGTTCAATTTCAACATGACTAAATTTTTAATTTTCATTTTACATCTACACAAACTTCCATTCACCCAAAAAAAAAATGTTACTTTTAAATTAACTCAAATTAGACATAATAAATTAGAAAATTTCATATTTAATCATGGCAACATTTCCCACTTCAAATGCCCTAGAAATATGCTGGAAATTCTAATTATCAACGTTAATATACCCATTTTATGACTAAATTTATTAATTCCACAAGTTTAGCAAATATTCTCATTCTTTTGGCCTCTAAATCATCATTTAACCTCAAGATTACTTTCCAAACATCCCTTAAACATATTTTATCATCCAAATTAGATTGAGTTTCTTTAGCCTCTAAATCATCATCTAACCTTAAGATTACTTTCCAAAACATCCCTTAAACCCCTTAAACATATTTTTTTCATCCAAATCAGATTTAGTTTCAAGAAAACAACTCCCAATAGCAACATGTAAGTGGCAAAAATCAAACACACAATCTCACCATGCAACCTCATGTATCAATTTCTATCTTATCACCGAAACTTGCATCTAACAAGTCATTTAGCATATTAAATTGTCAATTATCACATATAATCATCCAAGAGCATCCTAAAGAACATCCATAGTGGTGGCAATGCATGGGTTTTTCCAATAATCGTAATACTCCAAAATGTGGTTGATTAATAGGCCTAAACTACTCCTAATGACTCTAAATCACACACTTTTGCTTAAAGATGAGTGTTTTATCTCTTGATGTAAAATGGGTTCCTTTCCTTCAAGTGTGTCGTCCCTTGGATGACTCCTAAAAGATCACCCCTTCAACTCTTGAAATTCCCTATGATGGAAAACATCTCTTAGTACCTAAACGTAAGGATTGAAATGCTTAATCTTACTTAACTAAGTAAAACACTAATCTTACCTTACTAAACCTCTTTAGCCATGACTTAAGAGCCTCCCACTAGTGTTCCATCTTGATTATCACCCAAATCTTACAAGAAAACCAGCTAGGTTAGTAAGGAAATTAAGAAGTAATTATGGTTGATTAAAGTGTTTAGGGTTTTCGTAAGGTTTTAAAAGATTTTTACCTTAGAAACTTGAGAAATAAAGAGGAAGGGGCTATTGAAATTTTTTGCACAAAAAGGGTTTGTTAGACCCTAGGGTTTAAGGAGTATAAGGGAGGACCACATAAATATGTCCAATTGCCAAGTGTCACTCGTTTTATGACATGTAAAGCATTCTTACTCTATTTTATTTCTCATCAATTTGGTTGAAATTTTTTTACCATAAGTCTCCAAATTTAGTCTAATAATCTCACAATTTAGGCATCCTTTAGTAAAACCGAGTTTAAGGGTATTTAGGTTACTTTACCAAAGACCTCCAAATTTAAAGTTTCCTTTTCCATTTGTCTTCAAATAATTTTTTAATGATTTTAATTACTTAATTAGGGTCTTAGAGCTATATTGAGGGTCTCTACGGTAATTTAGGGTCAAATTCGATTAAATTGAATGTAAGGGCAAAAGGTCATTTTTGATAATTGGTCTTCAAACTTCAAGAAATCATTTTTAATGACTTAAAAAGACTCCAAATAACCCTTTAATAATTTTATTTACCTAATTAAGGTCTTAGAATTTTTTTTAGGGTCATTAAGCTTTTTCGGAGCTATTTTTAGTAAAGTTGAGTTGAAGTGTAAAATAGTCATTTTGAAAAAATTTAGTCCTAAATTTTTTAAATCCTTTTTTAATTGACTTCAATTTTTTTACCTTTTAATTTCTATTGTTCTTATTTATCAATTAGAGGTTTTTCAATATTAATCTAGCATATGCTTATATATTATACTTAACTTTATGCATTTGAATTTTATAAATGCATTTGTGATGCTATTTGTTTAAAGAGTTCTTTCGATATTAATGATCAAGTGTTCTTATGAAAAGATAATGAGAATATCCTATCCTTACTGAATGCCATATAGAATATTCTTGTATGGATTGTTTTCTTAAAGGAAGGATATCAAAAGCTTTATAACAACTTCTTAAATAAATATGGTCTATATAAAGCCTTCTTGACCAAAACGTATATGTAATGAGATCTTGATATTTTTATGAATATATGTTCTCGCATTTTTGTTAAGTATTGATAGGATGAACAAGGGAATTCGATATATTTAGATTAAAAGACCCAACACTTACTAACTGAGTACATTTAAGTAATATACTTAAGTAAGAGAATCGAGTTAGATCTTGATATCAATGGTTAATGTAAACCTCAAGAATTTCTCGAGTTAGGATGCATATCGCCTAAAGATAACTTAGAGATATTTCCAAGAATCAATAGGGAAACCTTAAATATGAATTAAAACCTTAAAACATTAAATCAAGCCCTAAAATTGAATTAAAATCCAATATATCCAAGCTACCTACAAGAACACCTAATCAATACAATTAAGTGTAATTAATAATACCCAACTATTGAACCTCATCAATAGGTGAAATTAGCAAATAAAACTCTCCATGATTTATGGAAGAATAGGGATAGTAGGATAGGAAAATAGAGCACAAGGTTTCAAGCTTGAAAAGAGGACTTGCTAAAATTGGAAAAAGTGATTTAACTTAAAGTAAGTCATAAACCATTAGCTAATCCCTTTTCATGAATCAATGCTATTGTCTTATTTGTAGAATAGATTTCCAACTAAGGCTATAAGGACAAGACTCCATTTGAAGAGTTAAACCAATTGTGGAGCACCTCAAAGTATTTGGGAGTTTGTGCTAAACTGATGTGCCAAATGTAAAAGAGACAAGTTAGACTAAAAAGATAAATTGGAAATATTTTTGGGATATAGCTCTACCTCCAAGGGTTATTGAGTTTTCAATTTAAGGAAAAAAAAGTTGATGATTAGTAAGGACATCAAATTTGATGAATTAATGGTGTAGAATTAGGAGAAAAATGAGATAGAAGATGTGGATATTGATCAAATTGATGTAACCATACCTCAAAAAAAAAAAAAAATAGAACTTAAAGTAGATGTTGATAACTAGGGTAAGTGTGGTTTGGTTTAATACAATTCATCCCTTGAAATGAACTAAACCGTATATTACAGTTTATTTATTTTATTTTTCTAATTCAGGCCTAACCATACAGTTCAATTTGTAATTTTTTTTAAACCTAAGAAAAAGAAAGGTTTGATTAGGTTCATTTCATGGTTTGAACCGTTTTTACATATGTTATTAATTTTTTTTCTATATACTAGTTAATAAGTTAGAAAAAATTGTACTTGACATTAAAATGATTTAATTTATTATTATTATTTTGATATCATTCACAATTGTTAATACCCATTTCATATATTTAGAGAAGTTTTATTATCTTTTTCAAGGTAATTATAGTTTTTATATCAGTCAATAAGCAAAAATGAAAAATAAAAAAATAGTAAGTTACTTGATGAAAATCAAATAAGAGAAGAAATTGAATAAGAAACAAGGAATTCTTTTTTTTTTTTTTAGTCATTCTCTAGATTTGCACAATCACTTTCTCTTTTTCTTTCTTTCTTTTTTTATATTTTTCACAATTTGGATCAGTTTGAAATGGATTGTTTCGGTTTTTTTAACTTAGAAAAAATGGTTCTGTTTGGTTCGTATTTTTTTCAAGCCTAAAAAAATAGTTTGAACCTAATTTATGGTTCAGTTCAGTTTTGTCTAGTTTGGTATATGGTTTAGTAAGTTTTTTTACCCAACTTTATTGATAACTTTGACGATGTCCCAATAAGAGGAACAAGATCACTCAATGAAATATATAAAAGCTATGATGTAGCATTACAAGGGCTTGCTTGGTATAATGAGGCTACTAAAGAAAATGGGTAGAGAGTTGCAATAGAGGATGAGCTAAAAATGATACTTGGGAGTTGGCTAATAGGCTTAAAGATAAAAAAAAATTAGTGTTAAGTGGGCTTTTAGACTCAAATATAATCCAAATGGTTTTATAAACAAATTTAAGGCTAGATATGGGTGTTCATGGTTCAATTCAAGGGTTGAATTGAACCAAACTGTATTTGAAATGGTTCGATTAAAACTGTTGATGAATTGAATTGCTTTTAACGATTTGAGCATACGAATCGAACCATTTAAAATGTGGTTCTTAAAACTGTTGATGAATTGAATTGCTTTTAACAATTTGAGCATACGAATCGAACCATTTAAAATGTGGTTTAGTTTGATTCAATTTAATTCAATCTACTTTTAAAGATTCCTTATTCTAGTTAATAATAATAGTCAATGAGGTTTTTCAACCAAGCATTGATATTCAAATGAAGAAATGTTACACAAAAATGTAAGTCAAATGGTATTATATCATAATGACATTATGTCTTAAGTGATTGTAAAGGCATGCTAATTTGCTTGAGAAATGAGAGATGAAAGTAAGCAAAGGAATTAATTGTGAAAATTGAAAATGGAATGAAAGTTGATAAAAAAGAAATAATAAAAAGGGGTAAAAAAAAAATGTTAATGAGGTTTAAAACTAAAAAATGTCACCTAATTTTTATTCTTTAATAAGAAGTTATTTAATTCAGGTTCAAATAATTTGATTTGGTTTGATTCGATCCCCTAAACTGAACTGCAAACCATTTAAACCATCTCTAAATTAAATAGTGAAGCGAACCAAAATGTAAAAGAATCGTATTTTATAATTTGATTTGGCTCGGTTTAATGAATACCCCTAAGGCTAGATTGGTCATAAAGGGCTATTCTTAGGAATATGGTGTTGATTTTTTTGACGCCTTTACTCCAATGGCTAGGCATGACACCATAAGGCTTTTAGTGGCTTTAACAACAATGATGGGTTGAAAAATTCATTGCTTGATGTGAAATTAGCTTTTCTAAATGGTGTGCTTGAAGAGGATATCTATGTGAGCAACTGGAAGGATTCAAAATTCAAGATTGTGAAGATAAGGTTCACAAACTTCACAAAGCTCTCTACAACTTGAAACAAGCACCAAGAGCTTAGTACAATAAAATAGATGCTTATTTGTAGTAGCAAGAATTCAAAAGAAGTGAAAGTGAAGCTACTCTCTATGTATTGAAGGTTTAGGAAGAAGTTCATCTCATAGTCTCTTTATATGTAGATGACTTGTTGGTTATAGGCTATAACTCCAAAATCTTGAAGCAAGCCATGCAAGAGATGGATTGTAACTTTGAAATGTCTAATTTTTGTGAGATGAAATATTTCTTAGGCATAAAAATTCATCAATATAAATATGGGATCTTCATCTCAAAACAAAAGTGTGCTCTGGATATTCTAAAGAAGTATCACATGGAAAGATGTAAACTAGTGGGCACTCCATTGGTTGTGATTGAGAAATTGTCAAAGATTGAAGAAGGTAATAGTGGATGCTTTTACTTATAGAAGCTTAATTGGTAGCTTGCTTTACTTATATGCTATAAAGCTAGACTTAATGTTCACTGCAAGCCTCCTCTAAAGGTTTATGCAATCACCTATTTAAACTCATCTTGGTGTGGCTAAGAGAGTTTTAAGGTATATCAAAGGCACTTTTGACTTTGGCTTATGGTTTAATAAGAATGAAAATAAAGAACTTCAAAGAAATGTAGATAGTGACTAGGCTAGAAGTATAGATGATTCTAAAAGCACTTTTGGTGATGCTTTCTCATTTGGAAGTGTGGTCTTTTCATGAAATTCAAGGAAGTAAGAGGTGGTAGCCTAATCTTCACAATAGCTAAGTATATCTCTACAGTTATAGCAATAAACTGAGCTATTTGGTTAAGGAAATTATTGATAGATTTAGGACAAAGCCAAGATGATGCTACTTTAGTATGGGTTGACAACTAGTTAGCTATTGCTATTGCAAAGAATCCTTTATAACATGGAAGAACTAAACACATCAATATGAAGTTTTACGCAATTAGAGAAGAACCATTGTTGAGCTCAAATTTTTCTTTTTTTTCCTTAATTCGACTTACATTAAGTTCAACCCACTTAATATAAGTTACTTAACAAAAATTAAGGAAAAATCAAATTTTTATTTAAAAAAAAAACTTAAAACAATATTTTCAAAATTGGAGTTACCACCCAACTATAGTTGGAAAAAATGAGAAATTATGATAAAATAGGTAGATTGACCCTAATTTTAGCCACTAGTCTAATTTAAAACACTCTTGTGGAAAAAAAAATTAAAACCAGAGAAAATGAATTTTGGAGCTATATCTTTTAATTTTTTTTTTGTTTCCATATAAAATTTTTTGAAAACTTGAAAAATAGAGGCTTTTATTAAAAATTCTTTCCTTTTGTAAAAGATGTTAGTATAACTATCTATAAGCATAAAAAGTGATAAATAAATAGATATTTTATTATTTTCTTTTTATTTTCCCACAAAACAAAGTGATTCATGAGTGTTTACAAAAAGATCTACATAATTTGAAAAAAGGAAAGTAAAATGACCAAAATGCTTTCTTTTTTTATTTTTCTATTTTTTTTCAATTTTATAGTTCTTATGGGAAAATAATATTTATTATTTTTTATGGTTACTCTGAAGGTGCTTATGTATCTGCTAAACAGAATCAAACTATCATAATTCCTTTTTTAGAGTACTCATTTTGTTAGTTTATTTCATTTAAGAAAAATGTTTCACTTTACATTATTAGCCAAATTAAATGTATATATATATTTATGAAAATCCTAAAACCTTAATTTTTATATATATATATTTTGAAAATTCTAATGGAAGCCCTAATTTTTTTATAAAAAGGTTAATTTAAGAGATATTTTTAATAAAAATTTTACTAGGTGATAAAACAGATTTTTTATTTTTGAAAGAAAAGAATTGTTTTTAGAAAAAAATGATTTTTTTAAGAAAATTTTTTTTGATAAAGAATAAGGAAAACAATTTATTATAACATAAAAAGACAATGAATCACAAGAAGAATTGTTAGTAGTAGCAATAATACTAAATAATTCCATAACATAAATGGCATATAAATCTAAAAATTATTGCCTTTTTGTTAAAAAAAGGTATTATTATTATTATTTACCTTTATGAATTGATAACTTTAATAGTACTATACTAACATAATTATTATTAAAAAAAGCTTTTTTTTTAATGAATAGAGTAAAATAAAACAAAGAGAGAAAAAAAAAAAAAGAAGATATACCTTTGGTGAACTACAACAATGATTAGGGCAGTTCTAGTGACCAGCAATGAGTGAGTGGTGGTCGAAATGACTTCTCTTGGGTTGTGCAAGTGAACTCAAACAATTTCGCAATTGGATAAGTGTAACTTATTGAATTGCTTTTTGAATAGGAACTTGGAAGTCACAAACCTAACTTTGGATTTGATCAAAATTGGTGAAATCTACACAATATTGAACATAATTAACCATTGGGCTTTGATGTTATGATGATGGGGAAGTTAATGGTGCATTTGGTTTGATTCAATTTCTCTATTTTATAGAATTTCAAAAAGAGGGAGTGGGGAAATGGGTTTTGCAACCTAGAGAGAGAAAAAACAAATTTAGAGTGATTTAAGTGTTGTTGGATGGAAAAGCTTGTGTAAATTAGTTCTTAAGGTTCCTATTTATAATGTTATTGATTGAATTTCATGTAAGGAAACCCCAAATTCAATGAAAATTGAATCTTGTTCAATAATGGGTATTTCAGTTCAAGCAATCTTTATGTACGAAATTAGCATGATTTTTGTGAGAATTAATTACAATTGAAGATACATTCATGCTACCTAATTTTTTTTCGCTTTGAATATATATATATATTGTGTTTTGTAGGCAAGAATTGCTCTAAATTAAGTCTAGAAAGTTTGGCTCTTTAGGCATATTTTTATATTTTTAGTTGACTTTGAGCTCATTTTTCAAGCATTTTCCTTTATTATTTGATACAAATTTAATAACTTTTTGCTTGTATCTCATGTTCTTTATTGTTTTCCACTTTTTATTTAACGAAAAATGATTGAAAAAAAAGACTAAAATTAGGCTAAAAATATGTGATTGGAACTTTCCTTTTTTATTGCTATTTGTGGATGCCAAGGAAGAAGCATAGTACTATGCCATGTTATCCAACTATGGTTTGCCATGTGTTTGGGGTATGGAAGTAAAATAAAAGCTCTTTGCATCTATAAAATTCGAATCTACAACCCAAGCTTACCTTCATGTATAGAACTAACTAAGCTTAAGCTCAATAGAAATTTAGGAAAAGTAAAATTTTAGTCCTTAATATTTACTTACTTCTTTAATCTTTTTTTTTTTCTATTTGAGTTTTCAACATTTTTAAAGCTCTACAAAAATGGGACTTTCATTAAATATGTTAAATTTTTTATCCATATTAAGTATGTATTGACTTCCAATTAACCTTAGGCTAGTTACTCAAAGTGATAAGGGTACACACAAATATTTTTAGCTTTTTTTTCTTAATTTTAATTATTATTTTTGTATTTTTTATTATATCATATTATCAAATATATTTAATATAAATTTTTATATTATGTAAATAAATATATTTAATATCATCATTTTATTAATTTAATTACTATATAGCAACTTAATGTTAATACAAGTCACGAATTGATGGAAAACTTAATAGATTTAACGAAAATTCTTTTTTTTTTTGTAAGGTTTTGAAAACATTGATGACTCAAATAGAAGAAAAAAAAGATTGAAGACTCAAATAGAAAAGTATGTAAACGTTAAGAATTAAAATTGTATTTTTCCAATATAGATTTGGCTTGTAATAAAATATATTTAATCCTTGTTTGGGCTGATTTTCAAAGGTGTTGAAAGTTTGCTTGAGCCTTTCAGGTTATAAAAAATAGGCCTTTTCAATTATAAAGTCTAATATCTATATGTAAAATTATTTTTCAAAAATAAATTAAAAAATTAGTTTTCAAAAATAAATTAATTTGATAGAATCATGAGAGTGGTTTCATCTAATGCTTAGCTTAACTCAAAACTTCATTTTCTCATCAACTAAGCAAATTAAATCCAATTGATGCTCTATTTGGAGATATGATCAACTTTAATTGACTATTTTTCATGAATTTATAAATGATTAGCTTAACCTAGGCCAAAAAGATCAATTTCAATAAATGACTTTTTTTTCTTCATGACTTTATAAATGATTAAGATGAACCCAGGTCAAAAACTCTATATGTATTAGCTAAGAGTATTCTAGATGTATTAGTTGAGAGTGTTATAGATAAATTAGTTGAGTCTTCTAGATGTATTAATTGAGATTTTTCTATACGTATGGTAGGTTGTTACCATTTACCACTACTAATCATGTTAGAGTTCCCTATAAATAGGTCCTCTTATGTGCAAATTTTGTGTGAGCAAAAAAAAAAAAAAAAAACACTATTCTTTCTTCATAGCATACAATTACACACTAGTGAATGACTTGTGTTCAAATGTAAAATAGAGGATATAAGATATCAATAGCATAAAAAGGAGATAAATATTATTAAAAAATGAAATAGAGGATAACCTTATGCTATTATTATAACTTTGCTAGATGTCATTGATGTGGCAAAAGTTACATCATCACCCACCTTAGCACTTAACGTTCCACATTAGCAACATATGATAAACATCTTTTATTTGCACCATTTTTAAAAATGTTAATAACTCTTTGCACTATTAAAACCTTCTATCCTTTATTGTATGTGAATCCAAATGGCTATCTTTCTTGTGCTATTTTCCTCGTTAGTTTTATGGAGTTTGCTCTTTGTAGTTTGTGTACAATTCCAAGTGCAAATAGAGAATTCATATTATTGAGAGCTGCAAGCTAAGGATAAAAGTTTTATTTACGACATGTACAACATACTATAAGAATGTTGATAGCTCAATAATGTAATTACATTAACTATGTCATAAGTGCATCATCTATTTGTGATTGTAGATAGACATACATTTTCCATATGCACTACATATTGTAACACTTATCCTTTATTGAAACTTATGGGCATACATATGTCCCTTATATATAGTATAGGTTGTGTAACAACCCTAAAGGGGGCTTAGTAAAAATGTCCTAAAGTTGTCACATCATGTGTACACTCATAATATGAAAACCATTTTACAAGTCAAAGGTTGCAAAGCTCTAGTTGAATCACATGTAATCGTAATACCTATAATTAATTAATATGTAAAAATAATCATGGAAACTAATATTCCACAATTTATTAAAATTGTACAAAATTGGTATTCTCTACCAAATAACAAGATTAGGTAGGCTATTTTAAATGACCTAGGTTTCAATAAAGAAACGAAAACCTAAGTTTCAAGAAATAAATAAGTTTTAGTCTCTTTATAATTTAGAATCTCTATTAGATTAATTCTACAACTAAACTCCTCTTAACAGGATTAGAGTGAAGAAGCACACTTCACATAAATCTTAGTCCATTTCCAGCTTTCAAGTTACTTACAAAAGAAATTGTTAGGTGTAAGCTATCACTACTTAGTAAGATCCTGCCTCATGTTAAACAATAGACAATAGTAAGCAAGTTATTAAGTATTAATGTGTTATGCATGTACAATCATATGAATGCAACAGTACAGACAATCATCTGGGAAGTGTGTACAATATGGATTTTCACCCTCTAATACTAAGGGTTGGAGAATAAGTTCTAACTTATTAGCTTCCAATGCCACCACTTCGAAGTAAATTGCCTTTGGCCCAATATTTTATTAATTAGTTATAATAATATAAAAAAATATTGTGAGTATAGCTCAAGTGAGATTTTATTTTATCTATTAAAATAGAGATTTGATAATACATATACGCTCAAGAGTATAGGTAACTCTAAGTGATTGTATTAGTAGATAGAGCCCCAATCAAAGGATTGCATTCCCTGGTATGCGATTGTTTCTAGAGGTTAGGGTGAAGTATTATCAAATGAAGAATCACCTTTATACAACCTCTCCATATCACCTAGTGATGCTAATGGCCTTCTTCATGCAAACACGCAATGTATGTCCTATTCAAGTTTTAAGTCAAATAGTTATTGTATTCTCTACAAGGTAATCAAACAAATAAGGCAGACATTCAATGATAATAATATAATTAATGATATGACATCCAATTTTTTATTTCATATAATTTAAAATGTCTTTGCACAACATAACAAGCATTTCCAAGCACATGCATTTCCTATATCCCCAAGCAATTCAATTTCAAATTATATTAAAGTGACATTATATTATAAGTACAAGCAAGTATGGTAATTATAGAGATTCACTCACCTGTTTATTATGCTTAGTCTCAATAATCCTCAAGTAGATATCCTAAAGAAGGATCCTCAAAATTAGTGTCACCTAGGATTGTATATGGAATAAGGAAAGTAAGGTAGTTGAAATTATAACTAGCTAACTAATCTTAACTTAACTTACTCACTAGGCTAAATCTAAACTTTGACATACTGTAGTTTTATTCGTTTTAATTGTCTTAATTTTCTTCTTTCTTTCCCCTTTTTTTTTTTGTGAATAGTTGGTCGTTTTAAAACTTGAATGTTATAGTTCCGCATGGAAATTTTATAATTTCGTGTATATAGGTTCATTTTTGCGTGTTGTATTGGGCTAGTTTCCCAATTAAATAGTAATTTACGTGAATTGATTTTATAAGTTGAACATAGTAAGTAAAATTAAGGATTATTTACTTAAATTTGTCTAGGCTTGAATATTATATGTATATGTATTTATATATTTCTAAAAAATGAATTTGTTAAGATATACACAAAATGATTCATCGATAGGTGTAACTTAAGATTATTTCTACGTGCGTTCAGTATTCTTATATCAATTAATACCCATATATTTAACTTGGTTTAATTATCTTCATTATTTCCTAATTCATCATAGATGATTATAGAAAATATGCTAGGATAAATGTAATCATTTCATTCTTTTTTTTTTTCACTTAATTACTTCCAATGCTACTACTTACAAGATATAAACGCATTCTAAGATATTAAAATCATTAGATCCTATATAACTTATACGTGTGTCGGAAATATAAGCTGTGCTTGCATGAGTATATATTTATGGATGCTTATATATATATATATTCTCTCAAATTTTATTTCATCTCATTGGTTTGCGATATCGTAAAGTAAACTTCGGTCTAGGAAAATAATAGAACAAAGAAAGCAAGGAAATCAAGTTACAAATTTTAGATTTACGTCGGGCTATTGGCATTATATATATATATATATATAGCCCCTTGTGCTCCCTAAGTAGTTAAGGTGTTTTTTTTTTCATTGCATGAACATGTATCAACAGGTGCATGTGTTCCTACCTCCATATTTCAATATTCATGCTTTATTTAATTCCTAGGACCCGAAAAGAATCAACGTATGCATATATCATTTAATAACGTGTTGCACCTGAGGCCATGTCCAAGTGTACTTAATCATGCATGCGTTTATATGTATTTATCACAACTACACCTTTATTTTAATTATTCATTTATTTTATTTTATCCATTGTGTTTTTTATTTATTTATTTATTTATTATTATTATTATTATTATTATTTGGAATTCCAGTTCACTTATTTAACATTTCGTCTGCTCGTCACACGGCTATGTTATTTTGCACAAGTCCATATATATATGTATATCTAATCATAGATGATGATCATTATTATTTATTTATTTATTTGTTGTTTGTGGTTTATGGTCAATCAATATATTTTAAATGGCTTTTAAGGTAAAGAAAACTTTTTCCGTGATGAGCTCGCGCCCTCAGAAGAGCATGGATTGTAAAGAAATAGAACCTATCAAACTCGTTAGAATTTAAGTCCTACGGAGACAGTAAACATTTTATGAAATTTCATTAAGTCAATCGGGAAATCTAACTGAGACACATTTTGTTTCTAAATAAATATCAGCATTTCTATTGGATCAGAACTTCACACGCATGGTTCTTTATAATTAATTTTTTTTTTTCCACTGTCCTACCAGTTATTATTATTAAACTTATAAATCCAAGATATATATTAAATATGATGCTTGAAAATAATGAATCTTTATAACTTAAGAAAAACATAATGGAATTATCTTGTAATATTTACAGGGACGAATCCTCAATAGGCATAGTTTTAAGGAAACAAGAATGATCAAAGAGGATCGACAGTTTTGATGATAAGGAAATGGTGCAAATCTATGATTTAGAGAGAGAGATCTGACCTTCCATCTCAAGGATGGGTTGGTGACCTTGATCTTCTCGAAACCCATGCTGTCTGATTCTCCTCGTCTCTGAAACATTGGTTTCAAGTGAAGAAAATTCAGAGGCATTATTGTTGGATAGATGCATTTTATTTATTTATTTATTTTTTTGCCAGAAAACCTGGGATAGGAATTTTAAGGCCCAAAAGCTACAACTCATCTCTGCTTTTCTTTATGCCGCAACCCAATATCCAGATACATTTACTTTTATAGCAATTAAATTAAAATGACAAGAAACAAGACAAGCTTTCAAAGAAATGATGTCTTCCACAATGCTATTTACTCTCCAAGGACGATCCTTATTGGAGAATATTGAGTGGAACAACACCTTCGAGTCGGCCTCTACCTCTATTTTTTTCCAACCTCTTCTTTGAGCAGTCAAA
The DNA here is from genome assembly GCA_037954665.1 of Laguncularia racemosa. Taxonomy (NCBI): domain Eukaryota; kingdom Viridiplantae; phylum Streptophyta; class Magnoliopsida; order Myrtales; family Combretaceae; genus Laguncularia; species Laguncularia racemosa. Next base: position 9,415,330 of record JBBMOL010000010.1, read on the forward strand.
AGACCATCTCTGATAGCAATTGCCTCTGCTACAAGGCTATTATACCCTTTGTAGCTATAAGCAATAGCCTCAAGCACGGATCCCCTTCCGAATTGTGACATACAACCCTGTTCCTGCTGCACCCAAAAGATTCATTTGCTGCACCATCACAATTTATCTTTACAAAACCTGCTGTAGGTGGACGTCACTTTTGTACCTCATCCGAAGTATTCTCCATATTTCCAGTTCGGTTATTGCCATTTGTTTCTTCTAACTCTACTGCTCTACTTCTCGGCATATTTTCCTCTGTTTCTGAAGACAAGATCAGCTCTTTCCATGCTTCGAGAAGCTCCTTGAAATCTTGTCTGGCAGCTTGAATAAACTTGTTTGGATCAGTTTCTTCACTGTTAAAAGCACATCAGTTTCTATGCTTCCCTATATGCCATAAGACCACTGCAATCTATTGGAAGATCTCCTTGATTTCTGATAAAAGTAAAATTTCTATTATACATCCACGATTCAAGCCATTTATCTAGTCTTAAAGTGTCCTGCTCATCCATCTTGAACCGGCAACATATAAACCAAACTGGACATACCCAATTACAGTGTAGATACAAATGCTCAGTTGTTTCATCATGCTCACAATGAAAGCATGCTGTACTTGGTCTGATTTTTCTGCAAAACAAATTGCAATTAGTGGCCAGTGAATTACGACACAACCACCGAGATGATGCTTTTGTTTCGACTTGCAGTTATTCTCCAAATCAGTTTCCATAATTTTTTATCCACCCGATATGAGGTAGAGGCTTTGCTGCAATCAACTTTGGAATGCTTGTCCATGCACTTCTGATACCTAGTTTTAGCAGTGTAATTTCCATCTTTTGAGCTACACCAATTCAATCTGTCTTTACAAGGAGATAAAAGAATAGGAATTTTATTTATGGCTTGTTTTTCCACTTTTGTATGAAGATGATCTACCCTACTCAAATTCCAGGATAAGGAATGACGTGCAATAACATCTTTAACTTTCAGATTCAAAAGCTGAGCCTCTATATCACTCCTAGGGAGCCTATACTTCGGCAAAGATGGGAACCAAGGGTGGTTCCAAAAATCTACTTTATCTCCTTTTCCTATCTGCCAAATCATCTCAGAATTTATAGCATCCCTCCTCGATAGAATACTTTTCCACATCCATGATGCTCTACCATCCTAGCAAGTAGGAAAATAAGTGGGTATAGCATAAGCTATTGATTTTATCAATACCTCTTTTCTACCTGTGGATAAGAGTTGGCCTTTCCAGCTCTGAAGTTTATGTGCAATTTTATCTTTAAGGAATTCAAAGATTTTGTTTTTGGATCTTCCCTAAAGGGATGGAGTACCAAGGTAGAAACCTGGTTTATTATGGGGATCTATCTCAAAAATATCACAAGCAACTTGTCTAATAAGTTCCGGGGATGAAGCACAAAAAATTAGGGAGGATTTCTGGAAGTTAACAAGTTGCCCAAAGCTCGACAATAGATATCTAAAATTCGCTTCAGCCTCAAGAGGTTCAGCTGGGTAGCTTTCATAAAAAATAAAGCGTCATCAGCAAATGAGAGATGTGTGCGGATCGGGCTACTTTTTTTAACTTTGTTTCCTTCTAGGAAACCCTATAACTTGGCCCTTTCAATCATTTTAGACAGTGCATCAGCGATAAGCAAAAAAAGATATGGTGAGATTGGGTCTCCCTGTCTAATTCCTCCTGTTGGGACAATCTTACCTATTCTTCTTCCATTCACCATCAAATTATACGTAACAATTTCACGTAACTTAGAATCCAGCTTATCCACTTTGGAGAGAAACCCATTCTATTCATGACTTCTAAAAAATTCCACTCTACCTTATAATATGCTTTTTCCATGTCGATTTTTAAAGCACAAAAATTTTCTTTGCCTCTCTTTTTTATCTTTTGGAACTGAAAGATTTCATGAGCAAGAATGACATTATCTTTGATAAATCGACTCGGTATAAATGCACTTTGAAAAGGTGTGATAATGTCATTTAAAATAGGTTGAAGCCTATTGGAGAGGACCTTAGAAATGATCTTATAGACAAAGTTACACAGACTTACAGGGCGAAATTGCGAAATATTCTTAGGATGGTGAATTTTTGGAATGAGAATTAAATCAGTGGAATTAAAGTTTAGAGGAAAAGTACCTGTTTCCATGAATTCTCTCACCACATCTGTCACAAATGAACCTATCTTGGCCCAGTGCGTTTGGAAGAAGAGACCATTGAAACCTTCTGGACCTTGAGCCTTAAGATGTCCTTAACTGGAACACTGCATCTTTTACTTCACCTTCTTCCAACTCTCCTACCAACCAATCATTCATCTCTGAAGTTATCACCCTATCAATGCAATCAACAACCATATCATCTAGAAGACAATTTTCAGAAGCAAAGAGTTGTCCATAAAAGTCTAAAAAGGCTTTTTAAATTTCTGCCTCCGATTCCTGCCAATCCCCCTCCATACTTTTTATTTGGATAATCTTATTTGTGGCTTTTCTTTACCTAGTGCAAAGGTGGAAGAATCTGGTATTTTTACCCCCGTGCTTAAGCCAATTATTCCTCGATCTCTGTTGCCAGTATTGTTCTTCTTGTTTCTGCACAAAACTCTACTCCTCGTGTAAGGCTAATTCCTCCTCAAATCTGTATCCATTTGCCTTTTTTTTTTAATTTTTTGAAGAGCTGAAATTTGCTGGTGCAATTCCACTATGCGTGTTGCATTATTTCTAACATTACTCTTGCTCCAATTGATTAGGGCATTCCTATAGTCACAGTTTCCTCATTAATCCATCTAGATCAGGTTGCACTTGTGACCGATTCCGTCGTCTCTCCACTACTTCCTGAAATCAAACCACTTGCAGCCAAGTTTGATCAAAGTGGAATATTTTTGGACCTCTTTTGATCATTTTTTGAGTTTCCATTAACAAATGAGAATGGTCACTACCATGAGTTGGCAGATTAGTGACTAAAGTATTTGGAAACTCCTCTAACCATAATGGATTGAAAAGTCCCCCGTCTAATCTTTCTTTCATTAAAACCCCATTCATTCTGTTATCACACCAAGTATAAGGCTGACCATGACTTCCTATGTAAATGAGATTACAATCCGACATCATTCTCTTGAAATTCCAAAGTTGGCAATTTGGTTTCTCTCTTCCTCCAAATTTTTCCTCCATGTAGGCAATTTCGTTTAAATCACCTATTATCATCTAGGGATCAGAGATTCGATCAGCTATTCTCCTTAATTTATCCCACAACTTCAACCGAGAATGATGGAGGCACAAGAGACAGGGGACACACGGCCTGAACACACGGTCGTGCATAGAGACCGTGTATCCAATCCAGAGTTTCACAGAAGTATACACGGTCCCCATACACGGCCGTGCATCGTGACCGTGTATTCGATCAAGATTTCAACAGAGGCGAACACAGTTTCCTTACACGGCTGGGAACATGACCGTATACCTAGCCAAGAATATTCACAGAGTCATACACGGCTTACATACACGGCCGTGTATGAGACTGTTTATGACGCGTATTTTATTATTTCTTCCACGTGTACTCTTAGATTTTTCCCCTTTTAGATATTTTACGGGATCATATAAATACTCTTTGGTCAGATAGAATAGGGTGACGTTTGAATATACATTTGAATATACTTTGAGAGAGAGTTTTCTCCAATTTCCGGGTTGTGCGCAACCTAATTTGCATCAAAGCGTGTGTCTTTGTTGTGGGAAACCAATCCAATTTCGGATTCGTTTCGATTTTGCTTCCGCGCTGCGTCAGTTTGGTATCAGAGCAAGGTTATTTCCTACGGAGATGTCGGCTAACGACGGTGTTGACGGCGGTCGTGTTCTTGACGGTGTTCAAGATGCAAGGTTTCAAGGGAACCATCAATGGGTTCCTAGGGCAGAGTTCGACGCAATGTATCAGAAGGTCGGGCGTATGGAACGGCGTCTTGATGAACTGATCGAGCGTTTCAATGCTCTGGTGGTAGACCCCAATAGGGTTGGTGGCGTCGGCAGGAATCCACCACGTGTGGTGGAGGAATTCGGTGGGCGCGTCATCCGACCTGTTGTTGAGAACAAGTGGGGACGTGTGGGGAGTGAGGAGTCCAGCGAGGAGAGTGATGAGACGTACGGAAGTAGGCCGCGGCGAGGACATGGTGGAAGAGGCGGTGGTCATCGGATGGCTCCTCATGGAAACTATCCTAGAGAAGGTGATCACAGGAGGAACCGTGGGGATTATGATCAAGAGGATGGCGGAGACTACCGGCTGAAGGTTGATATTCTTTGGTTCGATGGCAGTCTCAACATCGAAGGCTTCCTTGATTGGTTGGCGGAAGTAGACCGGTTCTTCGACTACATGGAAATACCTGAGGACCGTCGTGTAAGGCTGGTGGCATGCAGGTTGAAGAGTGGTGCTTCGGCATGGTGGGAGAGATTGCAAAGTAGGAGGCAGCGGGAAGGAAAGCACCCGGTGAGGTCATGGTATCGCATGAAGCAACTGCTGCAACATGACTTCCTCCCACCGAATTACGAGCAGATATTGTTCCAACAATATCAGCGGTGCCGCCAAGGACAACGTTCCGTACATGAGTATACGGCGGAGTTCATGAGGCTGGCAGAACGGAATGATTTGAGGGAGAGCGAGGGTCAGCAAGTTGCGAGGTATGTAGAAGGGCTGAAATTACAAATCAAAGATAAGATTGGGGTGACGATGGTGAGAACCCTCGTTGAAGCAAAGAACTTGGCTCTCCGAGCCGAGCTTGTGTTGCAGGAGCAAGGGAGTAGATACGGGGGAGGACGGAAAGGGTATGTAGGCGAAGCTATAGGTGGTGGTAGTCGACCAATACTTGAGAAAAGTCGAGTTACACCATACAAACCAACGGAGGACATGTCTAGGAGGGAGGAGAAAAGTGAGGGGAAGAAGCCGATGGAGCCGAAAGGAGTTCAAAGGCAGAACAATCCCTATGCCAAACCCATATTGGGCAAGTGTTTCCGATGCAACCAACCGGGTCATCGGTCAAACGAATGCCCAGCGAGGAAGAGCGTCAACATCCTCGATAGGGAAGATGATGAGGAGATTTGCTGTGAGCCCGATGGAGAGGGAGAGTACTATGAGGAAGAAGAAGAAGCAGCGGAGCCATCATATGTAATTCGGCGCATGATGCTCACCCCAAAGCAAGAAGAGTTCACGTAGAGGCACCAATTGTTTCGCACACGGTGTACGATTATGGGGAAGCTATTTGAGTTGATAGTAGACAGCGGCAATTGCGAGAACATCATAGGAAGGGAGGTTGTGACACAACTGCAGCTGCCCGCTGAGAAGCACCCGAATCCTTATACTATTGGCTGGATCAAGGCCGCCGAGAAAATTGAAGTTAAGGAGAGATGCAGGGTACCTTTCTCAATAGGGAAGTACCGTGATGAAGCATTCTGCGACATTGTAGACATGGATGCTTGCCACATCTTGTTTGGGAGGCCATGGCAGTTTGACGTGGACGCGCAACATGCGGGTAAAGAAAATGTCTACCGGTTGGAGAAGGAGGGTATGAAGTATACCTTATTACCATTGAAGAGGGAAGGACGTGCTAAAGGGAAGAAGGTTGAGAGTCGCTCATTCTTAACTGTCACTCAATCTGAGAAGGAAGTGATGGACAACTTGAAGGAATCGTGAGTGGTACATGCCCTCATCGTGAAAGGAGTGACCGAAGGAGGGGAGGAACTTGATAGAGAAGTGCCAGGGGCAATGAAGGATCTTCTTGAGGAGTTCAAGGAAGTGGTCCCAGACGACCTACCCGAGGGACTACCCCCTTTGAGGGTTATTCAACACCAGATAGACCTGGTGCCCGGGGCTAGTCTCCCAAACCTCCCGCATTACAGAATGAGTCCCAAGGAAGCAGGGATTCTCCAGGAGAAGGTCCAAGAGCTTTTGGACAAAGGTTTCATCCGGGATAGCCTAAGTCCATGTGCGGTTCCAGCATTGTTAACTCCCAAGAAAGATGGGAGTTGGAGGATGTGTGTTGATAGCCGAGCTATCAACAAGATTACCATAGGGTATAAATTCCCTATACCCCGCATTGAGGATATGTTAGACCGCTTGAGTGGCGCTACTATTTTCTCCAAGATAGACTTGCGGAGTGGATATCACCAGATTCGAATCCGTCCTGGAGACGAGTGGAAAACGGCGTTTAAGACTAAGGAGGGGCTGTATGAGTGGCTAGTGATGCCATTTGGGCTGAGTAACGCACCGAGCACCTTCATGAGAGTAATGAACCAGGTATTGAAACCTTTCAATGGTCGTTTTCTTATTGTGTACTTTGACGATATTCTGATATACAGTAAATCCGAAGAAGAACACTTAGAACATCTAAGGTGTGTGTTGTCTACATTAAAGGCGAATAAGTTGTTCGCTAATCTTAAAAAGTGCACCTTTATGTCAAGACGACTGTTGTTCCTGGGGTTTGTTGTTAGTAGTGAGGGAGTGATGGTGGATGACGAGAAGGTAAAAGCAATTAAGGAATGGCCTATTCCAAGAACCGTAATGGAATTGAGAAGCTTCCTCGGCTTAGCCAGTTTCTACAGAAGGTTCATCAGGCATTTTAGTACTGTTGCTGGACCCTTGACCGAATGCCTAAAGAAGGGAAAGTTCCAATGGGGCGAAGAATCTAACTTGAGTTTCATGAACCTGAAGCAGAGATTGTGTAGCGCGCCTGTACTAGCTCTACCAAATTTTGAAAAATTGTTCGAAGTGGATTGCGATGCTAGTGGGGTCGGAGTAGGTGCAGTACTATCACAGGAGAAAAGACCAATAGCCTTTTACAGTGAGAAGTTGTGCGAAGCAAGGAGGACTTGGTCTACCTATGATAAAGAGTTCTACGCCGTGGTAAGGGCCCTTAAAGTGTGGGAACACTACCTGGTCGGGAAAGAGTTCGTTTTGTATTCGGATTGTGGGGCTCTTAAACATTTGAGTGGTCAGACCCGAATTAGTAAGGATATGCACGCCAGGTGGATTGAGTTCTTGCAGAGGTTTCCTTTCAGGTTGATGCACAAGTCAGGTGTGCAAAACAAAGTCGCGGACGCCCTGAGTAGAAGAGCGAATGTCCTGCTTACTTTGAGTACAGACATTGTCGGCTTTGAAAAGCTAAAGGAACTGTACGAGAATGATAGCGACTTTAAGGACACTTGGATTAAGTGTACCAACAGAGAACCGTGTGACGACTATCATATACATGAGGGGTATTTGATGAAAGGGAACCAGCTGTGCATTCCCGAATCTTCTTTACGGGAAAAGCTTATCAGGGACTTGCATGGTGGAGGACTAGCGGGACATATGGGTAGAGATAAGACCCTAGCTACAGTTACCGCCAAATACTTTTGGCCTCGGTTAAGGAGGGATGTGTATCGGATTGTGGAGAGGTGCTACATTTGTCAAGTGTCTAAGGGGCAGTCCCAAAACACTGGCCTATATACTCCTCTCCCCGTGCCTTCAAACATTTGGGAGGATTTGTCGATGGACTTCATATTGGGTTTGCCTCGTACCCAACGAGGTGCTGACTCTGTGTTTGTTGTAGTTGATAGGTTTTCCAAGATGGCTCATTTCATCCCATGTAGGAAGATCACCGACGCACGGGCTATTGTACGGTTGTTCTTCAAGGAAGTGGTGCGGTTGCATGGAGTCCCAAAGTCCATCACATCTGATAGGGATAGCAAATTCCTTAGTCACTTTTGGAAGACCCTCTGGTTTATGTTTGATTCATCCCTGAATTACAGCAGTACTGCTCATCCTCAAACCGACGGACAAACCGAGGTGACTAACAGGACCCTCGGAAACCTCATCAGAAGCATCTGCGGTGAGAAACTGGGCCAGTGGGATCAAGCATTGGCTCAGGCCGAATTCGCTTACAATAGTTCTGTCCACCGAACTATTGGAAGGTCTCCATTCTCAGTGGTATACACAAAGACACCACAGCATGCGCTGGACTTGCTCAAATTACCCAAGGATATGGTGGGTGATGTAGCGGCTAAACATATGGCGGAGCAACACCAAGCCACGATTGAAGAAGTTAAGCGAAAGATAGAGGAATCCAACACACGGTACAAAGGGGATGCATATAAGCATAGACGGAAGAAGCTCTTTGCAGTGGGCGATCAGGTAATGGTTTACCTTCGAAAAGAGCGATTCCCTATAGGGAAGTATGGGAAACTTCAACCCAGGAAGTACGGTCCCTATGAAGTTGTACGTAAGATCAATGACAACGCATATGTTGTACAACTCCCGAAAGATATGAATATCTCTTGTACTTTTAATGTGGCGGACTTGTCACCTTTTCATTCCGATGATACTCCTCTATATCCGGACGAGAACTCGGGGTCGAGTTCTCCATTAGTGGGGGAGAATGATGGAGGCACAAGAGACAGGGGACACACGGCCGTGCATAGAGACCGTGTATCCAATCCAGAGTTTCACAGAAGTATACACGGTCCCCATACACGGTCGTGCATCGTGACCATGTATTCGATCAAGATTTCAACAGAGGCGAACACGGTTTCCTTACACGGCTGGGAACATGACCGTGTACCTAGCCAAGAATATTCACAGAGTCATACACGGCTTACATACACGGCCGTGTATGAGACCGTTTATGACGCGTATTTTATTATTTCTTCCACGTGTACACTTAGATTTTCCCCCTTTTAGATATTTTACAGGATCATATAAATACTCTTTGGTCAGATAGAATAAGGTGACGTTTGAATATACATTTGAATACACTTTGAGAGAGAGTTTTCTCCAATTTCCGGATTGTGCGCAACCTAATTTGTATCAAAGCGTGTGTCTTTGTTGTGGGAAACCAATCCAATTTCGGATTCGTTTCAATTTTGCTTCCGCGCTGCGTCGGAGAATGATACTCTGGAGTTGCATAACACCATGTTACTGTAATACATCCGCCCCTTTTCAACCCCGATATTTTAGTATCGATTATATTTCTGTCGGATCCCACCACTTCCACATCAACATCATTACTCCACCATAACGCAGTCCCTCCACTTAAACCAACTGGGTCCACATACCACCCATTATCAAAGCTCAATTGTCTCCAATAAAAGTCTACAAATGAAAAATTGATTCTCGTTTCCATAAGGAAGACAATTTGGGACTTTTTCTTTTGGATAATTCTATACAGCTCAGGGACTGTCAAGGATTGCCGCAAACCCTGACAGTTCCAACTTAAGGCCATCATCATAACGGGGTGGCTGTTGTAGGCCAGCCACTATCGCCAATTTCATTTATGTCATTTGACTGCACCACTTCCACTTCTACTAGCTCACTAGAAAAATCAATTCAGCTCCTCACCTCTTTTCCTCCTCCCACGTGATCCAGATGATTTTGATTTTTTTTTCCCCCTTTTTTATGTCAGCCTCCACTTCTCTGACAGCCGAACTTGTTGATTCAATCAGAAACTCCTTCTCTTCTCTCTTCCTTTCTTTACAGATGGGCCCATAAGGGTATACTCGTCTTCATCCTCTCTAGGTCTCCTAATGGGAAGGGGTTTTAGGGCTTTTGTCAAAGGAGAAGGAATTGTTGTCGTTTTCAGAGGGCTTATTGATGGCGAGAGTTCATGGATCCGTTAGCTGGGAAAAGAGGGGCTGTTATTTGGTTTCGAGTGGGTAATTGCCAAAAGAAAGCTCGAGCTGGAGGTCCAAGTGTTATTAGGCAGAGGTACATGATAAATCCTTATCGCTTGTATGGGTAGAAGAGTCTGATTGGGACCAAAAGGAGGTGAAGTATCAAGAGGTTGGAATACCTGCTTTCTTGGAGGGCTATCAGGCTCTTGGACATGGTATAGTTGACTGGGTGGGTCAAGGGTTAAGGATATGTTGGACAGTATGGGCTTGGTGTTTAGATGGGTTTTGGATAATAAAGTAGAGGCCCTTTCTAAAACATATTGTTGTCTTTCCTTAAAAATGCTTTCTGAATGCTCCTCTAGCCAAGCTGTCCTCCATTGCACTATTAGTTAGTGGTCACTGAAGATCGGATTGGGACGATTTTTCTTTTGAATCAAATCAAACTATAAAAATATAATTTAGTTTTTTATCACTTCAAATCAAATGATATGGTTCTGTTTCATATATTTTTTTTTTCAAATCATAAAATTTCGGTTTGGTTTGATTTAGTTTATGGATTAAATTATACTTAACATATAATTTCATATAAGTAATATTAAATTCATTTAATAATAATATATATCGATATTGTATAAAAGATTGAAAAATTTAATATTCAAGCAATTAAAATTTTTTAAATATTTAATATAACTAATTTATTTTTTAGATTAGTATATAAAATAAAATTTAAATTAACCTATATTCATATTTTTTAAATTGTTGTTATAAAATTTAAATGTATATATTTTTCAATAAAAGTAAACTAAAAACTCTTTTAGATGAAGATGTATTTCAAGAAATTGATAGTTAGAATGAAATCAAATTTCATTAATAAGCATTCATTAAAGTGCATAATAAAAATTACCTTATTGAAAATATTATAAAAAAAAGCCTCGATAATAAAGTATTTCGTGTAGTAAGGAAATGAAAACTATGCACTGAATGCATATCTATACTAAAGGCATTTCTAACATGTGCTTAGAAGGAAGGTGCATATACACTGTGTTTTCTTATTAAAAACATTTCAAATTTAAAGCATACTTTTTCCTAAAAAACTAAAATTGAAGGTGTGTGTTTTCGTTAAAATGCAAGACCAATAATGTTTTAAGAAGAAAAATTTAACCACATCGAAACACCAAAAATAAATATTTTAAAATGAGAGGCAATCATCATAAAGAAACTAAGCAGACCCTTTCCCTATTCCCCTTTCTACATGAACTTTGACAGAAAAAAAGATGACTCAAATGTACACTCTTTCTCTTTCTCTTTCTCTCTCACTCACCGTGTTAAGGTAAAGAAACGACTATTTCCATCTCAACTTTACTTTTCTATAGCGAAAAAGGACAAGGGCCCTAGGTGTGTCCAATGTTGCATGCAAGTTGTATGTATTCGGCGTGTGGGGTAGGCATTTAAGGCATTTCAAGCCTAGATTGAACTTTTAAAAATGGTTAATTGAATCTACGACGTTCATCTATAGACAATTACTGCTATTTTTTTTTTTTTAAAAAAAAAGAAAAAAAAAACATTTTAACGCATAGAATATTAATTTATTAAATATATATTTAAGCTAAAGATTCATGATTTGGAATATATAGTCGCTAATCTTTTGAACTTTTGTTTGGTTGTAATAATTTTTGAATATATAAGAGAATAAAGTAAACAAGAGTTTAACTATTGTTTTTGGTGAACGTTTTGGAGTTTATTTGAAAAAATGATGGAAGTTTTAGGGTAGCTTTGAATTTGGGAATTGATTAGAATAGGATATATCAAATCCCTAACATTTAGAAAAAGTTCATGGGGAAAAAGGTTATTGAGGCACCTTTCCATGTGGTTGATCACTTTTAGGCCAAAGGGACTTTAGTAAGCCACTTTGAGCTGTGGTGAATTGCTTTAGTCTATTTTATGAGTTTTAGGCATTAGGAAGTGGTTTTAAGTGTAGTTAAGGCTTTACATCTAATCTTTATGTATATCTGTAAACATCCCATTTTTGCCCTAGGAATCAATAATTTTCAATAATAATCAATTTTCAATTTTTTCTAATTTTTCCTTAATTTAGCATAAATAATAAAAACATTCAAAAAATGAAAATAAATAGGAAAACACTTCAATTTTGAAAAATGATTTTAGAAATAGCAATAATGAATAATAAATAATTTTTAAAAATTTTTGAAATTTCAAAAAAATACAAAAAAATAAAAAAATTGCATCGCATATGTACAATTTGCGATGTAAATAAAATCGAGAAATTGGGCCAGCTCAGCTGGCTCGTGTGTGCGCATGGGAACCGTGTGAAGGCTGAAGGTCGCGAGTTCGAATCCCCCCGCAGGCGCTCGGCAAAAATTTTTCGTTCTTTTCCCTGGAGCTGCCACGTGGCAGCATGTGATTGGCCGAGGGAAGTCACGCGCGTCGCGCGTGATCGTCTTCTTCGCGAGCCCAGCCGGAGGAAAAAATCCGACAGAAGTCCGACGAAGGCGAAATCGGCCGTTTTCTTTTTAATCTTCTAGATTAAAGTCGAGATAAGGCCAAATCCATCAGATAAACCAAAGGAGCACAAGAGATTAACATCAAATCGCCGGGATAAAATCAAATCTAAAAACGGAAAAAATTCGGATTTATCCAAATCGGCCGATTTGAGCTTATCCAAGAGGTTTTCCGGACGCCTATAAATAGAGAAGAGCAGGAGGAAGCCAAAGCACGAAGAAACACGAAAAAAAAGAGAGAGAAAGAGAGAGGAAGGAGCAAATCGGAGTACGCCGAAGAAGCTTGGAGCCGCGACCATCGATCGGAGTTGAGCCGCCGCAAGGAGACGTTCTGGGAGTAAGCCGCCACCACCATCGGATTCAGCACCCTCAAGAAGCTAGGATTCGACACTTCACCCGCCGCAAACGACCGCCGGAACGCCGTGAACGAGCCAACCCCGCCGCCGTGACCGATCCGACCCGACCCGACCCGATTCGACCCGCGCACCGACCCGGATCCAGGTAAGTCGGATCTTTTCGGATTTTTTTTTATTTTATTTAATTAATTTATTTGGTTTATTTATTTATTCCGAATTTGTTATTTCTTATTTATTATTTGTTTAGTCATTTATTTATTTGTTTTTGTTTTATTTTCAATAAATAGGAAAAATGTAGAAATTAGATTTTTCTAGAATTAAGAAAAATGTAAAAAAAATAATAAAATAAATAAAATGTAAAAAATAATAAAAGAATAAAAAATAAAAAATAGAATAAAATAATAAAAAGATTAGGAAAAATAATAATAAAACTTTAGATTTCAAAATAGGATAGATAATAACTTATGATAAAATGTTCTAGCATAAAAATTACAAAAATTTATAAAAATCACAAAAACTTATAAAAAATCACAAAAATCATAAAAATCATGAAAATTAATAAAAATTTAAAAATTATGAAAATAGAAGAAAAATTAAGTTTTAGCACCTAGAAAAATCTTTTTCAAATAAATCCAAAATTGATGTTTTCCAAAAAAAAAAATCATTTTTCAAAATAAAATCAAAGCTTAGGCTTAGAAATTTTTAGAAAAATTCCAAAAAATGTTAAGAACATAAATCATAAGAAATTTCAAAATTAAAATTCACCAACAAATCTAAAGGTTTTCAGAAAAGCGAACTACGGCTTGTTTGATCCTGAATAGCAGGTACGTAGGCACCCATTCGGGTCAACCCCTAAAATAAAGAAAAATCATTTTCTCAAAATAATTCTCAAACATAATAAAAAGTAACAGAAACACAAATGAAACACATTTCTAAAGATAAACAATTTTGGGAGATTAGGTGGTAACCGTAAAGGTTTTAATAGGTTAGCCCTCGAACTTAGAAACTCTGGTTTTCCCTTTTTCTCTTCTCACAAAAACGAGAAGAGAAAATAACGACGACTAGTAGTCCAAATTAAGACTAATCCGCTCCTTTAGTCTTAATTCAATTTTCCCAACAAACAGTTGGGTGGCGACTCCAAAAATTAAACGAAATTCCTAACTCAAGTCGAGGATCTAGATTAGATGAGCATAGGGTCTAGTTTAGATCGGATTAGGAATGGGAATTCAAAAATTAGACTCGACAATATCTATTAAGTTTTAATTTTCAATTGGATCAAGTGAACCATTGCAAGCTAAATCTAGATAAGTTGGATGGTGTATGCATGGTGTTTATGCGTATAGTGTTTATGCCTATCGGCATTCAAAAAACCGATGAACTTAATTTATGCTAAATTATAAATTATTACATGTTATTTGTGTATGCACCAATTCCAATAATCATTCTAAATTTGCAGGTCATGCATAATTTAAATTACTAAGTTTTTGCATGCTCCATTATTCAAATATCAAATTATGGCTTTAGGGTTTAGTTGTTAACTACGGATCTTATGTCCCCTAAAGTCTATAAATAAGTTTGTTACTAGAGATTGATAGTTTCTAAGTTTTAATCATAAATTGAAAGGAATTGGCATGGTCCCATCTTATAGTGACTTTTGTATTCAATTTATTTCTTAATTATTCCTTTTCATCTTTTGTATTATGTAAATTCTCCTTCTTAATATATTTACCATTTTTGTGTTATGAAAGCTATATCTATTATTATAATTCTCTAAAATTATTATTTATTCCTTTGATATCTTAAGTAGTAGTTTTAAACATTACTATTTCAAGTATTGTGATGTGTTTAGATTAGATGTGTAATCACTTTCATAATTATTTATTAGTATATATATTAATTTATTAGCATATTTATTATATACCCCTTAAGTAGGTATTTAAATATATTCTTGAAGGAAAAACAATATAAAATACATTGTAAAATATGTGTAAAACCCTATCAATAAAATATACATATTATAATTTAAGGCATTATCAAAGATATTCAAAAATGGCAAAATGAGAATTTTAATGTAAGTGAAGAGGTATTTTTGAAAGCTTGGAGAATGTAAACCCCTCACCACTTTTAAAATAAGTCTTATGTTCCCTCTAACCTTCTCTTTCTCTTTTTCTTTCTTTCTTTCTTTCTTTTCCTCTTATATTACTTCTCCTTTAGATAGTTTATGTTCATCCTATGGAGATATGTTGGAAACCAAAGGTAAGTGAGTGGTCTCCATGTTTTTTTTTTCAAAATCTTATGTGGTTGAAGTGTTAAAAGGAATAATTTGGTTATAGAAACAAGTCTTTCTTGTAATCTCAAAGAGGAATCAATCTCAAACTAACATTTAAAAGAATCTTTTGAGGTAATTTGAATTTTCATTATATTGAATATTTAATTTCATATCTTAGACGATTGAGGAATGTTTAATCTTGGAGAAAATTGGTGTTTTTTGTATGTAGACGTGGGATTAGCGAGTATACGGGGGTCAACGTTGCTGTGTTGGTATTTTGTTGTTTTGTACATGCCTAAAACATAAAGAACACAATCATGTAGTTTTTACAACATAAAATTCCTTTTAGCTTGAGAGTTACATAGGACAACACGCTCGTGTTTTTACCCATGTTGACCATGTAATTGTACACATCTCTAAACATGTTCTTTTCTAGGGAGATACACGGGGGAACAACATTTTGTGTTCTCTATGCCTCTTCTAAAAATGTTATTTTTAATTACTTTTTAATTTCTTTTGTTTTCCTAAACATCAAAATGATGACAAATAGTTTAGTATAGCTTAATTGGGATTTTTAGACAATCATTAACACAATGTTTGATCAGGATTGAAATTAAGAAGAATAAGAGATTGTATGAATAGTGTGACATCATGTACATTTTTACCATGTATGCTATTTGTATGTGCTTGGGATAGAAATTTAATGAACTTGATAAATTATGTGATTAATAAATTGGTTGTTGTTTGTGCGAGACTTGGCTTAGGGGCTAAAGACGGCAAAACCTTAGGGGGCATTGATTGATTGGTATGTGGCAGTATTCTTTGTAAAGTTATATATTGAAATGATTTAGGTAGATTTAGACATATTGAGCCGAATGTGACAATGCCTAACTTAAGATTATATATATATATACTCTATCGAGTGTGAGCAGGGTCATGGGTATTTTTATGCTGTTTGATGGGCTAAATTGAAAGATAATTGAATTGGTTATTTTGTGATAAATGCATGTGACTTAAGAATAGTTTGGGATCTTATTTATCAATTTTATATTTTATTATTTAATGATCATGCTTTTATGGAATCTTATGAATATATATTTATTAGGCGATATTCATATCCATGTTCCTTAATTAGCATCATTATCAATGGCCTTTCTTTATCTCTTATCTATTACTTCGTCACATAATTTCTTACTATCCCTATTTCCTCTTTATTATTTTGTCAAATTTTTTAATTTCTTAATTTGTGATATTTTTTTCCCTTATTGGTCAATTGCATTTCAATGTGCTTTTTATGATTATATGTTTTCATATTTATGAGCTTATCACCTATAACCTAAAAGTATAGGATTCATTTGATGACAATTAAATTATCTTATCTATGTATCTAATATATGATAAAACTAATATTTTCTATTAGTTTATCCTATAATTGATACATATACTTATTTTTATTATTATAATTATTACCTTTTTTACTTACTATATATTATTCTCTTATTTTTCATATTCCTAAGGAAATTAGGTTATGCAATTCTTCTATGTGGCATTCTACAAGGTAAGAACGCAAAAGAATATATAAAGGTAATTATAAATCAAATAAAAATCTAGAATGACGCAATTGATAATATATATATATATATATATATAGGAAAGTAAAATAACTAATTTAAAAGAAAGCAACAGATATAAGAACGAAGTGAAATACTAATTATTTCATAACAATATTGAGCTCATATTTCTACCCACTCTCTTTAGATCTCACTATCCTATAAATCCATTACCTAAATTTTCTAAAGATCAGAACCTAAGCTCTATTGATTATAAACCTTAGCCTTGTATAACCTAAGTCCTATTGATTGTGCACCTATGTTCTTATGATCATAAACCTAAAAAGACTTACATTATATTGATCATAACCTAAGCTCTAATACCACTTAAAATGTAGCACTCTAAAACCTGGAATGTAACAACCTATCACATGTCACTACTATTTAGTAACACGCAAGAATCTTAACTTCCTTAAATATAAACATTCATGTAACTTGTTAACCACATTTATTCACCACTAAAAACAGTTCCAAACATTCATCAAATTCATCCACTAATTTTTAATTTTGTATCACAACTTGAAGGAGCAGCTATAGTCTCTTTCAATGCCTAAATCATCATCTCATAAAGAAAGATAAGTCTTCCAGATACTCTCATTTGATCTTCATTAATTATCATAGCAATAGTAATATTTCACTCCATTGTCATTCTAATCGTAATCTACACCTAGTTCATCATAAAAGGACTATTCATCTGTATTTACAACCGAAAAAGAGGTTTTCATGAGGGGTGAGCTAATGCCCAGCATATGTTACCTACAAGCATATACATGTGACAAACAACTATAGTGTTCACATAGATTTAAATGCAGATAGAAAAGTAACCATCACTTTATTATCTTTGTTTTAAGCTAATAAATCAGCATAAGAGTACTTATAACTTCGCATTAGCTATCAAGATACTACCACCATCGACTCTAATACTATGGTGTTGGGAATTACTACTTCTAGTCCCAACACCCATGAGTCATTCTAGAATCTATCTAGATTATTTTAATATGCAATTCCACTAAGAATATCATTACATAAAGATCATTGGGGTGTCCCCCCATAATTTGTCACTATTAGCTTTTAGGTCAAGTTACGTATAAGTAGCAAACAAATTATTAGTTGAGTATTATTTAAGTTAGTTTAGATGCTACACTACCAAGCACAATCATTAAACAAGGTAAACATTTACCTAGAGGAATGATTCTAACTTCATTCTTACTACAACTATCAACTCTATTAGAACTTATCATGTACAAAGAACTAAACCTAGTATTAACTTGCAACATGATCTAAGTTCATTTTGTTTGTTAAACTAGGGATTAACTAATTATCCCCCTTCTACGTTACTTTAGTTTAGATAAAACTAGTTTTGAATTGATGAAAAGCCGAGAAAAAGGAAAAAGGAAGCATTTCACAATTATTCCAAGGCAACACGGTCATGTATATAGCTATGTAGAGGAGCACAAGGAGAAACACAATTGTATATATGATCATATATCTCACTACACTAATATACTCAAGTACATAGTCGTGTATTTGATTGTGTAACCCACCATGTAAGATAACCCACTGACATGCTTAAATACATGGCCGTGTACCTCTCGACACATAAAACTTCTTCAATCTTCATGCAATTTTCCATTTTGTTCCTCTGCCTTTCCATAGTCCAATACTATACTACAACACCTAAATCTAAATCAATTAGGACATCTAAACATGTAATTCCTTCATAGATAGCAAACTTACTTGTTTCAATCCACTTCAAATGTTCCTAATTTCACTTGAACCCATAATTGTGCTTCATTACTATTACACTAAATATCCTCAATTTGTATTGATATTCCATGTTTTAATTAACACTTCTTGAAACAAGAAAATCTCACAATGAAATAATTAGATTTAAGGCTTACCTTGCAAATTTAATATTAAGTCGAGTGGATTTGTATCACAAGTACAGAGCTTGTTGATAAGAGTATAGGATAGGGTTTTGTTTAAAGAAGTGAACATATGTTGTGAAAGGGAAAAGAAGGATTAGGATGGAAAAATGGCTTTATATATTATTTATAGCCAAAGATTAAAATACCCTTTTTTTTATTGTCATATTACTTTATATGCCCCTTGCTTTTAAAAACTTCATTTTTTTAATTTTATTTTCGCATTTTACAAAAGGTATTTTTGATACTAATGGATTGTACCGGCTATTAATAATAAGAGGTGAAGTTACAAACGATGACATATGTGGAAGTGATTAATTTAATTAGCACCAGAATATCAAGAAAAATAAGTAAAATGATTTTAATTTTAAGAGAAGCAAAATTGCTAATTCGGCCACAATGGTCACCCGGTTACTGCTACAAGCCACTATTATTTCTAACCTCGATAAAATTTGATTGTAACAAATATTAGAAAATTTTCACAGAACCATTTCCATACACCCATCATCTGTTTTTACCAAATACGGAAACATGAGCATTATTGACTTGCCCTCAAGAACACCGCATCTTTTGGGGGGAAATGCCGATGAAGTTCATGATAAAATGATTTTTCAGTCTTCCTTCTGATATGTTATTCATTAAGTTAAACGAAACAGCAATCTATCTTCAATTGCTGCAACACCAAGTTCACCAGAAGCTTACCTGTAGCCTTTCTTGATGATTTTGGTGGATATTCCATTTAGATTCTAGCCTCTGATATCTTTCCCGAAATCGAAAATAAGAAACAAACGAAAAAACCATAATTTCCTGAGCAGAGTTAAGAAATTTTCCTGTAATTACAATAGGTGAGAAAATACTTATAAAGCACGCCTAACAAATTACAGAATGCCATATAACTAAAATATTCGATGGGACAAAGTTTAGGATTATTTCTCATGAGAGCCTTGGGAAGTGAAGCAAGGGTTGGCCAGGATGGATCAAAGAGGCCAACTTCTCCGATTTACCGTGTTTACAGGTCCATTATCAACCAGTGTTCTGCATTTGGATCTTCTCCGGTCTCTGAGCTTCCAATCGTTAGCCTACATTCCTTAAATCCCCTGGAGATGACTTGTCAAACCCATCGGTTAATATCTCCTCTGACTCAGAAACCGCCTCGGGGTAACCAGGAAGATGAAGGATTACCACATCATCATGCTGGCATGGAATTCCGGGGCCATACTAGTCCTCTAGGAGCCGGAGCTCCATATGTCAGCACGGGCCCTGGAAATCCATCACGCCTGCGTTTTCGTGCTCACGGGATGAGGCTCCATCGGAGTCCTCAGGACCGCTGGATTCATCATACACTCTTGATAACAATGATGTATTTGATTTCCATCTTGAAATAGTGTTCATAAAGGAAATAGGCCGTCACGTGTTGTCGCCCCAGTGAAATTGGGGAAAATATTTCTTGGTCTAACCTATCAGGCTCTGCACAGTTTTTTAACTTTCCACTTTCAGGCTGCGGGCAGTACTTCTTCACGGGATCATTCTCTGAAAGCTGTCCCATCTGCTTCTCCAGATGATAGAAGTTAATCTGGCGGTGAGCTTTGTTGCTACTTTGACTGGGGTTTTACTATCCAGATATGTCGGTCGTTATAGAAAGAGCAGGATCTGTGTCTGCTGCATTTGGTTTCTTCGTCATGGTGAGCATGCTTTCAACGAGCATTTCCAAATGGGTTGGTTGGATGTGTACAGTTGGATCTTTATTGGCATTTGTTGTGGCATTTATAAAAAAGGAGAAATGATTGATGACAGTTAGACTTATAGAGCTACCCTACCTCCATTGTAATCTGTGTTGTCACAAACACTGGTTTTACACGATGTGCGCATTTGTTATTTGTTATCCTCTGGATTTATGCTATTTATGCATTAAGTGCATATTCGATATTAATTATGTGGGTTTTGCCTAAATTCAATAGAACTCGTTTCACTTCCAAAATAACAAGATTCTCTCCATAATGAAATCACCTCTCTTAAGTAGTTTTTCTATAAAACTGGGTAAATAATTAGCTTCTGTCACAAACTAATTACTCTAATTAAATTTATAGATTGTGCACTATCACATGTTGCACTCACAGCTTCAACTACATAACGTGAGTTTCAATTTTTTGGTCCTAAACTGCATTGTCACATTTCAATTTTGAAAACATTACATCTTCATCAAATGAATTTCTAAATGCAGGTAAAAAATCAAAATCTCTCATGCAAATTGAGTATTAATCACGATTTATCAATTTTTATGAACAAACATTAACAAAAAAATCCACACATTCAATCTCAACATATAAACAAACTCTATCAAGTAATGCGGTCATCTACCACTATCCATGGGTCAAATGACTCATTTTCATATGTGAGATACAATTCACTTGTCAAGTTGTGGTCATTCTTGATCTTTGGGTTTGTTAAATTTTTTTTCCTAATTTCTTTACCATTTCTTTGTTTTTTCAAATTTTCATAATTTTATTTATTATATATTATTATATTATTTATTAAAGAAAAATCAAAGTACGCTATATGTCATATACTAACGCATTAAAAAGGTCTTAGTTTGTTAATACTTACAAACGTTAGACTCAAATGAAAAAAAAAAAAAATCGCTTGAGTCTCAAATTAATAACCCATAAAAATTGAGATTAATAATGTACCTTTGCTAAAAATTAATGATTGGGTGATGATACACACAGGGACCGAATCGATAATGAAGCAGACATCGGTCAGTTACTTTGGCCTGTCAAGAAAAAAGCGGTGGAGTCAGCACTTTTCACCAATTTCAAGTTATTTCGGCTTTCATCGCAATACACCATCAGCTCTTAGAGCATTTTCCTTAATAATTAAGCTTTTTGAAGAAAACAGATTCTCGACATTGCCGCTGTGAAAATCCTGAAGGTCCCACGACAATAAGATACTGTCGTTTTAGATTGTACATAATGAGGACTAACCGTCCGTAAGTTCACAGGCCTTTGTTTTAGAAGTAAAGGACAGACATTTCTGTTTTTTATGGCATTATGGCTCGGTAGTTTCTTTGAATATTCGTTTTGATCTCGAAAGCTCAATAATCGAGGAATTCATTTAAATAATATAACTTTTAAAAATTAATTATAAAATAAAATATTAAAAAAAATTATTAATAATAAGACCGAAAAGTCAAAACTCAAGTTGCATGCTATAATAATTGCAAAACTTTGTAGCCTCAAACTCTACATACATTACAATTTCGCTCGTGAATTAGAAGCTCTATTGAAAAGTGTATAATTCGAAAAAATAATGTAATTAAAGAGAGAATATATGACAAATGATGAAAACAATAAAAAGCAAGTACCTAACAATGAATGGAAGAAAAATTGGAAAAACTTGCAAAACTTATATATATATATATAAGTTACAATTGTTGATAAAAAATTCACATGTTAAACAATATAAAATAATATGCTATCATTATCTTATGTTGCTCCTTATCCTACTAAACTATTGTGTAAGCTACGAAAATGCATTTCTGTGTTGTCTAGCTGACCTTGGATTTGAAATAGCAAGAGTTTGTGACTCCTATGTTGGATGGTGCTGAGGTGCATCGCCGAAGTCATGAGGAGGCATCGGATTCCAATCTATAGCAAGCTATGAAGATTCACCTTGACACATTGTCTGCTTACCTAAGTATCTCTTCTACGAAGTAGGTGGTATAGTGAAGGGACCAATGATAGAATGACGAAGAGGTGTGACATAAGTACTAGGCAGTGGAGCCAAGCTATAGACCATCTCATCGACATTGGGTGGGAGCTATTAGGCTTGTATTGCATATTCTTGCGGTTAAGCCTGATGATGGGGTTGTCTAAGTCCTCCAGTCCTACAACGTATAGGAAGCCGCTACTGTTGTTGCCAAATGTTAGCATGTTAAGCTTCTACCTTAACATTCAGGCCTTAATCTTGGTTAACTTGTTTGTGGATACAACGTCACCCTCCTATGCTCATGTTGAAATTGAAGACCATGATCAATTAGAGCAATAGCAACAGAATGGTTAGGGGATAAGCGGATTTGCTGGAATGTATCAGCTTGCATGAACAAAATACCATAAAATGAATTAGTATCGACTATGCAATGCATCACCCAATTATTATTAATGTTTTACTTACTAGATGTCCAAGAACTGCTTATGTACGTCTTATATAAAGATAGCTAATAGATATATACCATTTCATATATCCTTGCTCGACCTTAGGAGGGCCCTTTGTATGAACTACCTGGGCTAGCTGCTTGTTCATAAGGCAATATATGGAATATGTTGTATCGGCCAATCTGTATCTACCCTTCTACGCAAGTCAATTTGGTCGAGCATAGGCAATGTGTTAACATATTGCAAGATATATTAGAAACTCTTAAATTGCTTAGTAAAGTGGTCTAAAAAATGCCACTCAACTATGTGGAAACATATGAGTGACACTCAAGCAACCCAAATGTGTTTGTTTGCTCTGTAGAAGGAGGGGAGAATGTGAATCAAATTTCCTGCATACGACTTCCACTCAACTTAAAGGGTAGTAAGTAAATGTTAGATGTAATGATACACATAATCAAATGAAGAACCGAAAAAGGTCAAAGAAATACCTGATCAATAGTCTACCTATTAAATGCATCTTTATAGGTAGCAATAACATGCTTAGGGTGATACTTAGTGTCTCAACTTATCCTCCATTACATGGTTAAGAGGACTCAAGCATTTACAAAAAGCTCGTGGTAGCTAAAGGGTGTTATATGGGGGAATATGTCCCATGCCTACACCTGAAGTAGTATTGCTATCCTTCCCATCTCCTGAGCTAACGGGGTAGATGTAACACAATTACGCTAAATATATATACCCTTAATTATATGTGTTTGTGACATTAAAGTGTTCTAACAATGGCAAAAAGATGCTATGGACAAGGGAGCTTGATGTGTTGCGAAGTTAAATCCTCTTAATAGCTGCAATATGTAAGCACAAATATGAAGTGTAACTTGTTCAACATTTGCAACCTTTGGCGAGACCCAAAGCATATCCCCAAGTTACATCAAATTAATGTGCCACCTCTACTACTTGACCTTAGTCTCACTTTAAGTAATCTCTCACACATGACAATACAATTGAGGGAACTACTCCCTCTCATTACCTAACCATTGATTGGAAGGCTTAGCTGGACCTCAATGTCCTGTAGAGTAATCGTAAACTCCTCAAATGTGTACGAGCATGGAATCTGATATATTTGCTACTTTTGACAAGTGTATGTGCAATGAGCGAAATCAGTAGTGTGTGTCTGCTTACTCTCCTCAACCTACTTGCTACATGACGACTGCCATTTAGCACCTAAAAAATTCTTTCCTATTTAGTGTAGTAGATAACCCTATGGGCGCTAGCTCTTGAACTCTATCTTTCAATCATTTCAATTGCATATTTAGTAAAAACTCTATTTTTTGCTATATTCTTGAGTGCCTTAGAATGCTTGGTCACAAAGCATCCCACACAATTGTAAAAAATTTTCTTAACTAAAGTAGCCACTTGTAGCTTGTGAGCCCCTTTCAACATCAAATTGTAGCTTTCTACGATATTCGATATCATGTAACCAAAGTGGTAGCAACCGTCATGGCCTAACGTCCACATCTCTACTAACATGTCATCAAACTATGTTGGGGCATTAAGCTTTATTGTCCTCACCTACTTCCTAAAATAGTTTAGTTGTCAAACTTGTGCTTGCACTCCTGCATAAGTGACCAATTCCTTACATTGAATATTTTTGTAAGCTTGGTTGAATTTGTATGCAATGTAGCTTATACAAAACCTCTATATTGCAAAGGGAGGTTGCCATCCATTGGAGGCTTGGTTAAATGCTAACTTGATGCTAGCGTGTTTGTTTGAAATTAGAAAAATAGTTTCACACCCTTCACGCTCACTGATGACATGTTGCTTCAATTTTCTAAAAAACTAGCCCCATGTTTTAGTTGACTCCTCATCAACGAGGACAAATGTTGGTGGAAGTATGTAGTTGTTTCCATTAATGCCATAAGAAATTAGCAACTTGTGAGTGTACTTACCTATCGATAGTGACAACTGGTCTAAGCAATCTGAATGCTACCACTCAAGGTCTAAAAGTCTAAAAAACCCACTTAAGGATGGACTCCACTCCTAATCAACTCGTGTCTTAGGATTAGGATTTTTTATTGAATTAAGTAGTTTGAGGAGCTCATTATAAGATTTTTCCCAATTCTCATACGCATTCTCAATTGCCCTTTTCTTCCCATCCCTCACCATTATCCTGGATATCTTATAACCGGATTTTTATTCAACAACAGAAACAAGCTCAGCAACCTTCGTATCAAAATTATTCCTAACAAGATTAACAAACTGGCTTGTAGGAAGATTGCAATTTAATTGTGGGTGACCTTGACTTATCATTGGATTGATACATGTGTGTAGCCTTCAAATTTGGTAAGTATAAACAATGAAATTATAAATGGTTCTTCACATGGTATGCCTTGAGGTTTGAATAACATCTACCTTTGAGTTGAATCTCCTAACCTTATTGAATTCATCACTACTGCTCAAGTTACTATATATTGCATTATGTTCTTACTTGAAATAGATGTAACCATCATCACCGGCAGTATTCCTTTAGTTTTAATGTCTTTGTGTTCCCTTTTCATATCACAATCTGAGCAACACGTTCCACCAGTCTTCACACAAACGGTTCCACTAGTTTTCACGCAAACGGTTCCGCCATCTTCAAGCTACAATGATTCCGCTAGAGTTCCATCATCTCCACCGCAATGTTTCCATCGTCTTCAAGTCACCGTTGGTTTCATCGTCTTCAATGTGCCGTTGGTTCCTCCTTTCTTCTTTGCCTTCTTTTCTGCTCCCTTGGTCTTTGACTAGAACCCTATAAAAAGCGAGGAAAATACAATGTTGAAGGGAATAACAGAAAATATTCTTACTATACTGTGCACTAACCGATTTACGACACCTCATCATGCCGTGTGGCTAAGAAATATTCTGTTGGGCATGTTTTATTCTTATCCATTTCTTTTGCTGAGGTGTACCGATGGAATCAGATGGTGGGCTTTATTTCTCATTGCTGGAAAAAACAAAAAATTGCAATATTTAACAAGTCGGACGAATCATATATGTATGGAGTATGATTGTCTCTTCATTATGAGAGCTACCCTTAACCCACTTTCTTTAACATATCATTAAATTCATGTGCTAGACATTCTTGTATATCAGTGGTTTGGCCTAATTGATGAAGGCAAATTATTTTTACATATAACCGCATGGCTGGATGCAAGAAATATAGTTAGCATTTAATTTAAGGTTATTGTCACGCGAATTCAACTTATGGATATACAACCAAGGTTTGACCATGGAATTACAGAGCCCCGAGGATACCGTGAATATCGGTATTGAGCTACGCAATTTGTTAAACTGGTCAGTGTTCACAAGTGGTGAAGAAACTATCGCAGGATTATATATATATATATTCGAGAAACATAGCTTGAAGGCATCCTTACTTGACAATGGAACATGTTATGGAAATTATTAAATAAATGGAAGAGGAAGCTTCTAAAGCTCTAGAAGGCACCAGTTGATGCAACTCCTAGAAGGGAATAAAGAATATCCTTCTCGGGAATATTTCATTCTTATCCTGAATGAGGTATACTCTTATTTGAATGTATTAGTTGATTTACTGCTACAGCTAGATATGATTTAGTGTGGGCTTACTTCCAATGGAATAGAGTCTGCTAATGTGAAATAGCCAACATATTATTCGTGGATGTGATGTAGCTGATATAACTTGTTTCAATATGGCACTCGATCGCATCACGGGCTCAAGCCTAGTAAGCCATGTGGAAATTCCAGATGATACGATGAGCGAAGGTATCATTCTTCCAGGACATATGCGATGTATCATACACTATAACAACAGGGATGAGGAGTATGGTGTGCCACGTGATTCAAATGAAAGGAAACGGTTTAGTTATTTGTCCAAATCATAATTGTACAAATGGAATAAGGAATATGCTCTTGGAATTACCTCATTTTTTCTTACCCTTTTGACGAAATGGATTCTTATACCATTACATGAGGAGGGATTATGTACTACATGTGGCATTCTAGACAAATATGTATGTATGTATTTCAGGTCTATCTATCTTGTTGATGAAGAGCATATTGGTTATTTATGTTATAGTGTAATGAACAAGTACTGGGTCATTGGTATTAATGTCATGGACATTAATTCATGAATGTGCTAGGGAGCTACGTGGATGAATAATTTAGAGTGTGGGATGTAAGAGATTTGTTACGGAATTGGCAATCGGCTCAAGGAATTTCAGGCAATACTGCATAGGAAGATAACGGAGTGTCTGACTTTATTTAATATCAACAAGACCAACCGGACTTCCACGGATTCCCATCCTATTGATTACGTTTAGCGGCTCTAGTCATGGCTACACAAAATTGACGAGATTCTATTGTGAGTTAAAGCTCCTTACCAAGTGCCATGTTATTTCCTTTTATCATCATATGAAGCAATCACCTTAATAAATTTGCGAGACAAAACAATATTCTAGTATATATATTTGTGGGTAATACAACCTCGATTAGCTAAAGCAATGCATGCAATTGAATGGTATTGTATATTTGTGCACTAAGAAAAGCTTAAGTTATTTTACAACGCTAATGCTAGGTTTCTATACCATGAATTGCAAAGAAACGGAAAAAATTCAACTATGTAAGCACATGCGGCAATAGTGTAGCTCTTATATAATCACACATGCACTAAGTGTTGCCTTAATTATTTATGAGGCTTATTTAATGGTCAAACTTCTTCAACTTCATCTAAAGAATTTTGGTAAAGGGGTAAAATATAGAAGGCTAACTCAAATTATGGGCTTTAAACCCAATAATTAAATGGATTTAACTCTTTGAGTAAAAGTGATAGGATGTAAAAAGTCAAGCCCGTATATTTTGGGATGATCAAGGGAGATTTAGTATGGTGAGCTTGACTAGAGTCTATGGGATTGACTCATCCAATTTAACCTTTCTCAATAAGACTTCTACACTAAAGAAGGCCTTCAATGGGCCTAGGTTCATAAGAAGCCCATGTGGTGATCTATATACTTACAACCATTAGTTGCCATTACCATATGATGAATAAGATTCATAGTTGAACCCTATAAATACTTAAGTCATAGTCATTTAAGAAGAACTTTTACGAAAGATGCTATTACTTTGACGGATTATTCTCTCAAAAAATCAAAACCACAATTTGTTAAAGAACTTTTACTTATCACCTAAGAGTTAGAGTCTAATTGAGATTATTTATTCCTCTTCTCCATCCTACTCACTTTTGATCATCTCTATATGTGTCACTTTTCTCCTTTGGCCACGTGAACTGCGTTCGCATGCAACAAGCATGTGACCTTCACATTTAGACCTATACACCTATAATGTATAAAATATAAGATTTGTATATCAATGAAAAGTGTTGCTAAAAAAAAGGTTATGTGGTGGGCTTGCTACAGTAGGTTGATCACGTGTAATAACTGTGTAGATCGGTTTAGGAGAAGCCTTGAGTAGATGACATGTGTAAGATGTCGTAGGAAGACGTGTGGGAGGAAGAATAGGTAAACTTAGTATCTCGAATGCACACACACAACAATGGATCAAACTCAGTGTCCTTGGTCATTCTTCAATTATTGTTGAGAAATTTCATGGTTTGATTTTTTATGGAGCTATCTCAGCATAGCTTTGGTGTTTGTCTTAAGTTAGCTAATGCTTAGAATGCTTAGATTGAGAGGAGGAGCCTCTTATTTATAGTGTTTGGTGCTCATCCTGACAATTAGATGGCTTCATGATGGATGGCTTAAATCAAACGTTGCAAGCGACCATTGGATCTCTTTTAATGATCTAACAACTATCATCAATCCTTTCTTTTCTCCTTTAGTCTTTATGGATTTGGATATGGGCTTGGATAAGCCTAGAGGTTTATAAGAATTAAAAGGAGCCAATTTCTATTATAAATCAACATGAGACTTATTGAAGCTAAGCCAAACCCATATGAGCTTGTGAAGGCCTTTTTTGAGTCTGATTTTTGCTCGCGAGATAATTGATTAAGGCCGAGGGCAAAAAAATCCAGTCCAGCTATCCTTGTTCTAAGCCTATCAAGCTAGATTTCCCCATGACATCTCAAATTGAGCTCGATTGCTTGATTAACATTTTGTTTGTAGCTTCCGCTTGGCCATTTCCTTTTGGGTAATACAGCATGGACTTGATATAGTTGATGTTGTAGGACTCTAGTAATTGCTAGACATGCATTAATGAATGGTGTCTTATTATTAGTCACTATGCATTTTGGAATCCCAAATCTACAAATCATGCTTTCCTTGATGAACACAGTTACTATTGGTTCAATTGCCTTCTTCAAAGGAATGGCCTCCACCCATTTTGTGAAACACTCAGTACCTACCAATAACCATATTCATCCCTTGGATGGTGGATGTATTGGCCCAATTAGATTGAATGCCTAAGTGTGAAATG
This sequence comes from Laguncularia racemosa, assembly GCA_037954665.1. Taxonomy (NCBI): domain Eukaryota; kingdom Viridiplantae; phylum Streptophyta; class Magnoliopsida; order Myrtales; family Combretaceae; genus Laguncularia; species Laguncularia racemosa. Next base: position 9,444,263 of record JBBMOL010000010.1, read on the forward strand.
GCTAGGGGGTTGTTAAACTGTGAAGCTCAACTGTCAAAGCATGAATTATGTTACCATGGAGTTAACATGACACATACCTTTTTGCAAAGTTAAAGGCATCAACCTCCATAGTTGGCCAATAATATCCCTTGTTAAGGAGTTGATAGTACAACTACCTTCCACCTTGGTGTTCATTGCATGATTCTGCATGTAACTAATTTAAAATAATTTCAGTTTTAGGCAATGCAATACATCTCAATGGTTGTCCTTGAAAAGAAATTCGGTACAACTCTTTACCTTGTAAGATGTACTTCTTTGCTTTCCTTTTTACCATCCTAACATCTCTATTATCAGTAGAGAGGACATTATTCTTTAAGAAATTGATATACAAGCAACATTGGTCTCCAACACTTGCAATAAAATTGCATTCAACCTCATTGGGCATTAATGAACAGTTCTAACAACTAGTTTGTATATGATATGTGTCTTTTTCCATAGAGGACCAATAATATCCTAGACATTAAGTTTGACAATATAAGGATAGCCTATCCTCACTACACCACATTTCATGGAATTCCTTAAGCATTGTTTATGCCTCTTTTATGGAGATGTTTTGTGACAAAGCTCCCTTTGGGCCTTTGTAGTATAAAGCACCATGGATGGACATAAAATTTCTTAGTGTCATCATAGAAGCCATCTTAGGGCTTACTAGTTGTGCCTTGATAGGAGTGTGCTAATCATCTTGTGCCTCCTTTTCCTCTATTAATTATAAGGCAATGCAAGGGACATTTCTGTTAGTAATTTTGATGCTCAATTGATCATCAATGTCCTAGATTGGGATTTTTTATGGTAATGTTACCAAAGTATCAGCATACCGACTAGTGAACCATTTGGCATGCTCATACCTCACCAATTGGAATTTAGTGACAAGGTTTGCACTGTAGCTTTATAGAGGGTTAACATTGGTTCCTTCAACCTAAAATTTCCATTAACTTGCTTAATGATAAGGTTTGAGTCACCCTTGACACATATATGAGACATGCCCACTTACTTTGCTAAAAGTAATCCAAGTAATAGGGCTTTATACTCGGCTTCATTACTCGTGCAACATGAATCAAATTTTTAAGCTAAGGGGAGTGTTAATACAACCTCAGCCCCCTATCTCGTACCACTCGATGATTTATCTAACTATAACAACCATTTGATAGGTGGCTCCTACATTCTTTAAACCAAATGACATCACAATGTAGAAGAAGTTCCCAAAAGGCATTCGAAAGGTTGTACACTCAACATCCCTAGAGCCATCTTAATTTGATTGTATCCATTGAATCCATCCATAAAGGAGAAAATTTCATGTCTAGTTATCACATCAAAAAGCATGTCTATATTTGGGAGTGGAAACTCATCCTTAGGGCAAGCCTTATTTAAGTCATAGAAGTTTACACATACACATATTTGAACATTCTTCTTTTTAACCAGTATAGTGTTAGCTAACCATGTTGGATGCTTAATTGGTTTAATAAAACCAATATGAAGTAGCTTCTCAATCTCAACTTTTATTTGCACCTCAACTTCTAGCCAAAAGACATGTTGATGTTGCTTCACGGGCTTAACTCCTAGTGCTATATTCAATTGATGCATCACTAAGCTAGGATCCAAGCTTGGCATCTTTTGGTACATTCATGCGCAAACATCCCTATATTCTTTGGTCAATTCTATTAGTGGATCCTTTATTTTCGTCACTAGGCCTATGCTAATGAAAATGGGCCTTGGGGTCTCCTTTAGACCTATTAAGGTTAGCTCTTTGATCTCCTCTACTTAAGGCTTCACTTGGTCTTGTAGTTGTCATGGGAGGATATAAATGTCTCCTTGAACCCCATAGAACATCATAAAAGGTACACAATGTGCCCATCTACCCTAGTATAACTCTAAATTTTTATAGATTTGTTGCCCCCTTCTTCCTTTTCCTGTGTTCGGGTAGTGTCTTCCTCTTTTTGATGTCTTGCTCCTACATTTCTTCCCACTTTAGCAATGGTGTGCTAGCAAGCCTAACTATTGTTGTTGCCCCTTTACTTTCATATTCGTTAAAGAATTCTACCTTAGTGAAGTAGGACTCTCCATGTTCAAAGGGGCTTTTAGTAGCAGGAATGAAGATATCCTTCCCCTTTCGATTCCCCTTAATATACTGATGTAGTGTTAAGGGGATAAGGTTGTGATCATGAAACCACTTTCTCCCTACTAATAGGTGGTAAGAGATAGGAGCATCAAGTACATGAAACTTGGTTAATCCATGAATAGGATTTACCTTGAAATTAACATTGATGAACCCTAACGTCTTTGTAGGGGCATCATTAAAGCCATGGATGTCAATCGATTGCCTTATTGTCCTCCTCATATTAAGCTTTGCAGTTCTAAAAGTTAACATGGGCATGATATTTAATGAGGACCCCATTGTTAATGAAAGTTCTTCTAATGGGATAACCATTAAGCTCACTTTCTATGTATAACGAGCGACTATGATTTGGATTGCTTACACATATATCATCATTAGTGAAGATGATCATGTTTTTGTGCGCTTTTGACATCTTATAAATTAGCTGCAGTGTGTTGCAATATTTGTATTGCTGTTTTGAAATCTTAGAAAGAACATTTGCTACAGTAATCAGGGATTTCTCATCAAATCCATGGAGATTAAAGAAACTCCTTATGCTAGTCGCCTTTAGTAAGGCCATTGCCACGATATTACTAGGACCCTCATCAACATTTTTTTCACTATCAATAGGTATTTCCTCCTAAAACATATTTACTAGCGTATTGGTAGATATAGTTGGATTATGGGAGATTGCATTAACAACTCCTTGATTATTGTGTGCTGGAAGTGGGTTCCTACGCACATCGTTGTTTTCAAGTTCTAATTTGCTGCTTTGGACCTTCTTGTTGAAAATCCTTCTCAAAGTCCAACATTCTTTTGTCTAGTGTCCTATTGTTTTATGAAATTAATAGAATTTACCATTATTTTTTTCTTCTGTCGTGGGCTCTTGCTCAACCCTTGGCAATCTAACAATGCCATTCTAGAGCCATCGGTCAAGAACAGCATGAAAATTATTCAAAGGGCATGGAAAAGGTGGAATTTTTACAGCACTCTCTCTCTTTGGCTTCTTACTACCCTTAAAGCCTCCCCTTTGCATGACACTTAGAGAAGGCTATCACTTTTTTACTTAGGTCACCTCTTTGCTTGGTGATGGAATTATTAGTCCGTGCATTTTTAACTAGTGTAAATAAGGACTTAAGAGACAAATTCTCGAGATGTACGACATATTCTGTAAACATCCCTTGAATACAGATCTTAACCAACTCTTTTTCATTGCATATATCTTGGATATCCAACCAATGTTCCCTAAAATGCTCGTGTAATCCACCGGGTCTTCTTTTGAATGCTATCTAATGTGCCTCATGATATTGATAGTTACTCTCTCTTATTTCATGAAGAACATTTCAAGGAACATTCTATACATTTTCCCCCATGAATCTACTAATCCCAGGGGTAAGTTAACATACCAAGTGTATGACTTCTTAGTCAGCTATTTTGAGAACTCCTTTAATTTGAGGTCATCATCAAGTTTGTAAACATCGAGAGTCTCAACAAATTTGAGAAGATGCTCCTTTGCATTCCCCTACTTTCCATTAAACTTAATAAACTTAAGAGTAGTGTAGTCCTTCGAATAAGACTTACTAACAACCCTTTAGGGGTATGGGAACTTTAGATTAAGAACACCAGTAGATGGTGTTTGTATTTGCTTGAAGCATTTCTCTAAATTATCCTTTGTCACATAGGATGAAACAATAGGTGTAGAATTGGCTCCTTCTTAGAGCACTAGTGCAACCATGGTAGTATAAGGGGCTGCATGTTACATATAGAAGAAGAAGACTCTCCATGGTTGGTTTTTGCCCCCTCCATTGCAGCAAATACCGGGTCATTTAGAGTTTGGGGTAGCAATGGTTGTAGTCCCTCATCCTCTTATCCCCCTTCACCTTCTGTAAGGACTTGGTTTACTAGTTCACATGGAGTAATGCATGGAGTGCTATGTTGAGCATTGTCTGAGGTAGCAACAATAGCAAGCATAGACCTAGAAACTTGCATTCCTAGCTTAAGCATGGTGATCCCTAGTAGTGCACCCGTAGATGTGGCAGTAGCAGTTGCCATGCTAGGTAGGAACTGTGTAAAAGTGTTGAGAAATTGATTAAGAATGCAGGTGTTCTCTTGCATAGTACATATCATTAGTGAAGCATCAACAGTAGATACCTACTATGTAGCAACCATAGGTGTGGTAACTTGCTCCGTCACATGAGCTTGCTTAGTGACACCAAGATTGGTTTCCTGAGTGTTAGCATTCTCATTTTGTCCATTCCTCCCATTAATGGATGCCATTCTCGATCAAGTACTCTCCTTCCCTAGTAGAGTCACCAATTAATGTGTGGTAAGGTTGTTATAGTAGGCTGATCGCGTGCAATAAGTGTGCAAATCGATATAGGAAGAGGCGTGAGAGGAAGAACCGCTAAACTCAATATGTTAGATGCGTGTGCATGACAGTAGATCAAACGTGGCATCCTTGATTGTTCTTCAATTATTCTTGAGAGATTTTCTGGTTTGATCTTTCGTGGAGCTATTTCAATAGAGCTTTGGCTTTTGTCTCAAGTTAGCTAATGCTTAGAATGCCTAGAAGGAGAGGAGGAGTCTCTTGTTTATAGTGTTTGGATACTCATCCTAACCATTAGATGGCTTCATGGTGGATGACTCAGATCAAGCACTGCAAATGATCATTGGATCTCTTTTAATGATCCAATGGCTATCATTAATCCATTATTTTCTCCTTTAGTCTTTATGGGCTTGGATAAGCCTAAAGGCTTATATGAATTAAAAAGAGCCCATTTCTATTATAAATAAACATGAGGCTTATTAAAGTTACGCAAAGCCCAAATGAGCTTGTGAAGGCCTTTTTTGAGTCTGATTTTTGTGCGCAAGATAACTGAATAGGGCTAAGAGTGAAAAATCTGATCTAGCAATTCCTATATGTTAAGCCTATCAAACTAGATCTCTCTACGACATCCAAAATTGAGCTCGATTTCTTGGACCCCATCATTAGCCTAATAAATCGATATCGAGATGACCCTCTACGTAGGTATATCATGGTTCACTTGTTTATTTATCCACCTTGAAAAGTAATCAATTTGGGAACTTTCTGTTTCAGTCTCTGGAAACTAGCCCTGAAACTTAACAAAAAGAAAACAGAAAGAAACTACTCCTGAAACTAAGATACCTCAATTGTCATCCTTTCCTAGGAGTTGCTTCAGATAGAACTGTTCCATCTCTTCGTGTTCTTGACATAGTGCTCTAGCAACGCAAGTTTGCAGCATTGTAACAGATTCTCCTCCCGTGTTTCTTCTCGAGTAGTATTAATAAATTGATCCAATGTGTATTTTGGAAGATCACCTTCCATAAACCACGTCTTAAAACAATTTGGTGTGTAACGGCATCACGGAAAATGATTTCCGAATATATATATTTAATAATCGTTATAATCAAAATCTTGAAATTATCAAAGATCGTTCTAGGATTTCAAGGTTTTTTTTTATGCTAGTGGACTTTAGTGGCTCTTAATAATAAGAGGCCAAATTCACAGCCAATGGCACCTGCAAGCGGTTAATTATCACCAAGAATATAATGAAAAATAAGTAAAATGATTTTAATCTTAAGACGAGCAAAATTGCTAATTCGGCCATTGTAATCACCTGTCATCATTAGTTACCAGCTACAAGCCACTAGTATTTCTAGCATCTTAAAATCGCCTGCAATAAAATTTGATAAAGGCAAATCTTTAATTGTAGCAGATATTGGAAAATTTTCACAAAACTATTTCCATATCTCGACCCTGAATTTTTCTTTTTTTCCCTTAATTTAAGTTATATTATGCCCATTCCACTCGATATAAGCCATTCGACAAAATTAAGAAAATTTTTCTTTTAAAAGAAAACTTTTTAAAACAACTTTTCGAAATACTGAAATTGCCACCTAACTGAAATTAGGAAAACTAGGAAATTTGGATCAAATGGGTGAATTGATCCTAATCTTAGTCATTAGTCTATACAAAAACCTTTTTATATAAAAGGATTTTTAAAACTAGAGAAAATTGAGTTTGAGGCCTATCTTATTTAAAACTTTTTAGTTTTCATATAAGAATTTTCAAAAATGAAAAAGAGACTTTTATTAAAAATTCTTTCCCTTTTTATTTCCTCTAGAAATAGTTAACAAATATACACATGAAGACAATATCAAAAGTGAATGGTTAAAACAAGTAAAGAGATACACCTTTTTTATATTATTTTGCAAAACTAAAAATATTTGTTAGTAATCACCCACAGACCAAAATAAAATATTGTGTTAGTTTTCTGAAAAGTGGCTAAATCACCTACAAGATAGAAACAAATTAGGCTATGGGGTTGCTGGAGTTTATTTTGGTATGGCCACTTCGATGCTTAAGTTAGCTTAAGTAAAGAATGAAGGGAATATATGAGAGTTGAGAGTTGTTTTTTTTCTTTTTTTGTTCCCAAAGTCCATTACTCTGTTGTCTTTATCTCCTATTTATAGGTGTGTAGATAACCTTAACTTAGAAAGTCCATTAATTTTTTAGATCCTCTCCTAATATGGCAAGGCGTATTTTTTACCAACTTCTTTTCTTATTTATACCATTCTCTCGTGCTTATCCATTGTGTGGATAGGTGTGAAGGCCCAATTTGGAGGAGATTGAGAACTTTGAACTTAAAGCTAGATCGTGTAATTCTATGTTGAAGAGGTCAACATGGATAAGAGGAGCTTAGACGAGGGTTTGAGTGGATTGAAATGGGCCTTAGGGGGCTAAGCCTAAATTGCTCTATGAACAAATATATTTTCCCAACAAGAAAAAGGAAATTGGTAAAATAACAGAAACTAATAAAATATTTTTATTTTTCTTTTTTTAATTTTTTATGGATATTGGAAATATATATATATATATATATATATATTTTATATTTTTATGATTGCCCTAAAGGTGCTTAAATATCTACTAGTCAGAATTAGACAATTATAATTCTTTTTTCAGAAAACTTTACTCAATTGATTCATTTTTTTTTAAGAAAAATGTTTAACTTTACATGATTAACCATTTTTTTTATGAAAAATATCTAAAACCCCACTTTTAATATTCCTTATTTGGAAAATTCTAAAGAAAAACCTTACTTTTGAGGAAAAGACCCATTAATGATTTTTATTCTAGAAAAAAATTTCCAATGTGGAAAAAAAAAATTGATAATAAAGTAAAGAAACATGTTTGACATCTTAAGAAACCCTAAAACAAGAGCATGTTAGTATTAATAATAAGATGATAACATGAATGAGATAAAGTCATGGGATTTTTGGTATTTTAAAATTTCTTTTGTTTTTATAAATTGGTAACATGTAACATGCAAAATATAACAAGCATATATTAGTAAATCAAAATAAAATAACATGCATATTAATAATGATAAAAGAAACAAGCAGGAAAGTGGAAAAAAAAAAGTACTCACCTTTAGTGCATAAGGGTGGTGGTTGGCGGATGGTGCTTCGACAAGTGGCAATTAGCATTGAAAGGTCAGAAAGCCTCTTGGTAGCACGGGCAATAAAACTCCCCCAACCAATTTTTGGATCTAAGTATTCTAACCAATCTAATTTGAATTGAATCGAAACAAGAAGAATATGAACCATAAGTTTGATTTTCAATTGAATTGAAGTAAATTGTGGCTGGTTAGGCACAATTGATTATTGGGTTTTACTCTTTTGGTGATGGGTAAGCAATTGGAAACTCTGATTTCCTTTGATTTTCTCTTATGTAAGAAAATTTCGAAGAGAGAAAGTGAACATGTATACGTGCGCATGTGGATTGAGAAAGAGAGGATAATGTGATTTCGAGTCTTGTTGGTTTGTAATGCTTCAATAAAGCAATGCCTAGGACCCTTATTTATACTAATATGTGATTAATTTTGTTCAAGGAAACCATATTGAATCAAGATCAAATCTTTTTGCTTATTGGGTATTTACAGCTCAAGAATATATCAACCCCAATATTAACACGATTTATCAAATATTGGATGAACAATTGAAGAAAATAAATAGGAACTGCTCCAATTTAAATTACAAACTCCAAATCCAAGGTGCATTTATTTTATTTTATTTTTGGCCAATGTTGAGTTTATTTTTGAAACACTTTCCTTTATTAATTTATTTTCGTAAAAATTGGAGCACACAATGTGCTCTCGCAAGAAGGAATTCAACCCTAGGAGCTTAGCTTATGACTGCAATCCGACAATACACACAATTGAGATCACCCAGGATTTGAACCTGAGTACTCCCCTGATGAGAGTAGATTCCCTCTGTTCTCCCCAAAACTAGAAAGCGCAGATCGAGGATTGTCGAATGGACTCGACTTCCCTGCCTTATCAAGGACTTCCAAACTTACCTAGCGGAAGAATAGTGATACAGTTCTCGTGCATCAGCGCTTACGGCAGCTCGTAGTGTCGGGTTCCGCTACTTATTCTGTGATCCTATCCTTTAAAGTCGAGCAGTTTTCCGTTAATGAACGTCTGACCACCTAGCTTTCTTGTATGCTTGGACGAATACGAATGCCTAACCAGCCGGACCAAGCTCATTTTTGGTTCAATTCCGCACCAAAATATATTTAATCCCTTTTGATTGAATTTTCATATAAAACTAAATTTACTTCGTGCCTTGAAAATGGACCCATGCCCATGGGTCATAGATTTTTCTCATATGAAGAAAAAATAAAGGTTCAATTTGACAAAATATGACCTAATTTCATTTAGTGTCCGGCTTAACTCCAAATTTCATCTTGTCATAAAATGAGAAATTTAAGTCAAATTAAGGCATTCCTTGAAGCCATGATTACCTTAAATGTCTACTTTCCTTGAATTTACAAATGAGTAAGTCAGACCTAACTAAAAAAAAAATAATTTTTGATAAAATTAGGACTTTTCCTAATTTTTTTGGGCTTTTTTCCTCGAATTAGGACTTTTCCTAAATTAAACTGAAGAAAAAAAAAGGACAAAAATGGATGTCTACACCATACAACCATCTTCAGTTTTTTACCAAATATGAAAATATGAGCACTCATTCTAGACTTGCCCTCAAGAACACCGCGTCTTTTGGGAGGAAATGCTGATGAAATTCATGGAACATGATTTCTCAATCTTCCCCCTGGTGTGATTGTAATTCATTAAGTTAAATGAAACAACAATCTATCTTCAATTGCTGCAACACTTCCCCAGAAGTTCACCAGAAGCTTACCTCCAGGCCTTTCTTGATCATCTTGGTGAAAATTGCATGTGGACTCTAGCCTTGACGTCTTTCTCGGAATCAAAAATAAGTAACAACGAAAAAACCATAATTTCCTGAGCAAAGTCAAGAAATTATCCTGTAATTACAATAGCTGAGAGGAAACCTATAAAAATCTGTGATTGATTCTTAAAAATTACACAATTTCATTTAACTAAAATATTCGATGGGACAAGTTTTAGGATTTCTCAAGAGAGCCTTGGGGAGTGAAGCAAGTGTTGGCCAGGGTGAATCAAACAGCCCACATTCTCCGGTCTCTGAGCTTCCAATCGTTAGCCCACATTCTTTAAATCCCCTTGGAGATGAATCGTCATCCCCATCGGTTAATATCTCCTCTGCCTCAGAATCTGCCTCGGGCAACCAGGAAGATGAAGAATTACCACATCATCGTGATGGCATGGAGCTCCGGGACCACACTAGTCCTCTAGGACCCGGGACTCCGCATGTCAGCGCGAGCACTGGAAATCCTTCACGCCTACGTTTTCGAGTTCGCAGGATGAGGCTCCGTGTGAGACCTCAGGAGCGACTGGATTCATCAAACACTCTTGATAACTGTAATGTATTTGATATCGATCTTGAAATAGATATTCATCCGTCACGGATTGTCGCCCCAATATTTCTTGGTCTAACCTATCAGGCTCTGTACAGTTTTTTAATTTTCCACTTTCAAGCTGCAGGCAGTACTTCATCACAGGACCATTCTCTTCAACCGTCCCCTGTACTTTTGCAGATTGTGGAAGTTAATCTGGCGGTGAGCTTTGCCGCTACTTTGAATGGGATTTTACTGCGCCAAGCATATCCAGATATGTCGGTCATTATAGAAACAGCGGGATCTGTGTCTGCTGCATGTGGCTTCTTCGTCATGGTGAGCATGCTTTCAACGAGCATTTCCGAATGGGTTGGCTGGATATGTGCAGTTGGATCTTTATTGGCAGTTGTTGTAGCATTTATAAAAAGGAGAAATGATTGATGACAGTTAGATTTTTGGAGCTACCCTTCGTCCATTGTAATCTGTGTAGCCACAAACGTGGTTTTACATGATATGCACATTCGTCATTTCTTATCCACTGGATTTATGCTATTTATGCATTGAATGCATATTCGATATTTATTATGTGGGTTTTGCCTAAATTCAATAGAACTCGTTTTACTTCCAAAATAACAAGATTCTCTCCATAATGATTAATGAAATCACCTCTCTTAAGCAGTTTTTCTATAAAACTCGGTAAATTATTAGCTTCTGTCACAAACCAATTACTCTTGTTAAATTTGTGGATTGTGCACTATTACTTGTCACACTTACAACTTCAACTACATAACGTGAGTGAGTTTCAATTTTTTGGTCCAAAACCGCACTGTCACATTTCGATTTTGAAAACATTACATCTTGTTCAAATGAATTTCTGAATGCAGACAAGGAATCAAAATCTCTCATTCAATTGAGTGTCAATCACGATTTATCAAATTTTATGAACAAGCATTAACAAAAAATCCACACATTCAATATCTACATACAAACAAGACAACCTAATATACAAACTCCATCAATCAATTACAACCCTACAAATTCCATCAAATAATGCGGTCATCTACCATCATCAGTGGATCAAATGACCCATTTTCTTTGTCAAGTTATGGCCATTCCTGCTATTCATAACCTTGGGGTTTGTTGGATCATTTTTTTTTTCTGCCTTTTTTTCTCAAATTTTTAAATTTTACATAGTTTTATTTATTATATATTATCATATTATTTATTAAGTATAATTATGTAGATAAATCAAAGTATGCTACGTGTCATATATTAACGGCATTAAAAAGGTCTTGATTTTTTAATACTTAAAAAATTGAAATTTAAATAGAAAAAAAAAAAGTTTCAGCCTCAAATTAAAAACCCATCAAAAATTGAGATTAATAATGTACCTTTGCTATAAATTAATGATTGGGCGATGATATACAAAGAGACCGAAACGATAATGAAGCAGACCTCGGTCAATTACTTTGGTCTGTCAAACAAAAAGCAGTGGAGTAAGCACTTGTCACAAAAAGCAATTCCTTAATAATTATGGCTTTAGAAGAAAAATGATTCTCGAGATTGCTGCTGTGAAAATCTGGAAGGTCCCACGATAATAAGATACCGTCGTTTTAGATTGTACATAAAGAGGACTAACCATCTGTAAATTCATAAGTCTTTGTCTTAGAAGCAAAGGACTGAAATTTCTGTTTTGTATGGCATTATGGCTTGGTAGTTCTTTGACTATTCGTTTGGCCTTGTGTCATGTCATAAAAAGAATCCGGAAGTTTAAACTAAAAATTATCACGTTATGTGTGTACTTATCATATAATAATTGCTTTGTGAGTTAAAGATCGCAAAATTTTAATTAAATATTAAATCTATTACAACTAATTATATCATATATGATTATATAATAAGAATATAATTACAGATTCTCATATTTCATGATCAATCAAGATCGCAGAAAATCGAAATCTCTTACCAAAACAGTAAAATAAAAAAACACATCTAAGTTTTATAAATTTTAATTCCTGAGAAAAAAAAAATTATCTAAGAATTCTACTAATACATATCCTAACAAGATAAATTAACTTGTTCAAATACAATAATTTACAAAGCTAAATGCCTCTAGCATTCCAATATCTCATTCCATCTATTTCATATTCATTGGAATAAATCACAACAATATCTCAGAGGTAGGCCTCATTCAGGTCCTACCTTTATATAGATAGAAAATCTCACCTATTTAGATTAAAAATAATTTCAACATTTTTCCATCCATATTCTATTATAAATTTACAGAGAAGTTCATTTTAACTCTCAACCCTTACTTCTTATCCTAAAAATTTCGCAACAAAATTTACTCATCGAAGTATAGTGCCTATCTGGTAAGTTTACATTGTCATGACTTGCATTAAACAATTTGTAGGAGTGTGAGCTAAATTACCTAGTGAGATACGAGTGCAATATTTCAATACTGTTTATATGCACAAGCAATTTCAAACAAGTTTTCAAATCATATGCCATGTATAGGCAACCATATGGATGCAACATCGTATACGGTCTTTTAGTAACCAACATGAAGTATTGGGTTTACGCTACTTTTAACCTTGGATTAAAGATTCGAATCATACCATTGGTGCCCGAATCTCAAACTCAATTAATTACTCTTATCTCTTTATTACAAATTGTTTTTTAATCTCAATGTCATAAGTTCCAGTGTTATTCACACACCAAGCAATAAACACCCTCAAGGATAGATCGGACTCGAAACTGTTAAGGTATGATAATCTCCTAATCACTTAGTTTGCACTTAGCGGAACAATAATCCTCCGATTACTTCCGATGCGCCTTGTAGTAGTGATGGCCTTCGATCATGCAATGTTTCGTACAATGCATGTCAAGTTTTATTTAAGTCGACATAATTAATTTAATATTTTAACGTGATCACGCTAGAATCAAACACACATAAGATTCGATCACATCAAAGATAGATACGGAACACAATCATTCAATTTAAATCACAAAACAACAATCACAATATCATAAAAGACAATTCACTGACATTGATTTTTATCCAAAGTCGTTTAATTGCCATCTATCCCTCTTTTGATCTAAATCCATATACTCACAAATATATATATATATATATATACTAATACTTTTTTTGATAACTATTAAGTTATTTATTTATTATTATTATCATTATTATTATTTTCTTCCCTCTTCCCCAATCGTGGACACTCACGTTTATCCTTCTTCCATTCTTTTTTTTTATTGTATTATATTATATTATATATTTATATATATATATATATATACATAATTATATAATATATAATATATTTATCCTCTTGGCATGCCTTGCCTCTTCTTCACGTTGCAATTCTTCTCGTCAGTTCCTTCTTCTTCTTCTTTTTTTTTCTTGTTATAATATATTATATATACATATATTATATAAATATATATGCGCCCTGGATGCCACCTGTGGCTCTTGTCCCCCTTGCCCCCTGCACCAAATTCTTCTTTCTTTTCGCTTTCTTTCTTTTTTTTTTTAATTTTTATTATACATATATAGATACACAAATGTACTGTTCATGTTCCACGTCGCGAGACTCCTCGCCGTGGGCGCGTCGTCGCTCACTGGATTCTTCTCGTTAGCTCACCGATGTCTCCTTATGTCTACATATTTAGTGCATGCCGGTCTTCATTCGCTGGATTCCTTCCTCTTTTATATGTTATATATCTATCTTCATTTTCATCCTTTCCACGCCGGACTCTATTCCTCGTCATCGGAATTTCCCCGCACTCGTCGACAGATTCCATCTCGCAATACACGGCCTCGCTCACTTCCATGCTCCACTTCCACACACACGGATGCGACCGGTTACACACCGCTCACTTCATGCACAACACACACAGACCAACTCCTTTGCACCGATTTTCCAACGAGCCCCAAAACACATACACACACAGGAATTTTTTTTTTTTTTTCTCCAGCGGGCCAACACGTATACACACATGCTTCCAAGTCACAGAGCATTCACAGAGCAACAACCCACAAATGCATTATCCCAAACAGAGCACTTAAAATTTTCTTATACATGTGGAACTCAACCACGATATTTCATACGAGATTTACAACAATATATATATAAATGACAATATACCACTTCACAAATAACAGTATATTATAGAGTTTCTATTCCTTTAAGTCTTATTTCCGATTACTCGTAGTAATCTTCAGATAAATTTACGTAATAATTTTCTTTTCCTAAAAACACAAAAAAAATATGCTATTACATACTATTCGTAACAAATATCATCTTATCTAGTACATTTGTAGTTATTTTAACTATTTTTTAAGTTAAATCTTATTTTTATATACATATTAAAATTATATTTAAATTTCAAAAATAAAACATATTACATATAAAACTAGTTTAGTTTCATAGAGCTCACGATTCTCCCTCTTACGCCCTTGGAATACGTTTGTGGATTGCTCTAGTCTTTGCTCTACTGTCTCATGAATTTGTTCCATTCCCTCTTGGAACATCCTCTTCATTTCTCCCCTCAACGCCTCAATTACTAACCTAGCATCAAATCTTCCCCTCTCACCTTTCAGGAGAATGTTGTCTTGACATAGTCCTTGCAGAAAAGATTAGTACTAATACAAATATATATAAAATTAAGCCTCACGATATACTCCCTTACGTGTTTCGCTCAAATAATGATATCACACAGTCACTCGTGTATTCTCACAAACAATGATGATATCAACTCGCCAATTCCTCTTCTCAATTCTCTTGGAACTAACCCAAACTACACCAATTCTCTTTCGTAGAATTCAAAACAACTTTAAGGTTCGTAAATTTTCCTCTATTTTTTCTATCCGAATTTTTTTTTTTCATCTTGGTTGTTGCTCTTGATCACGTTTTTCTTTTCATTTCTTTTCTCTTTTTTTTTTTTGTCATGATTTTTACTCTTTTTTTTTTTTTTAACAATCACCTAGTCGATATTACACTACGAAAAGACAATCAATACTACGAAATTGAATACGATAATTGATATGAACGATTGGAGTTAGGGTTTTTGATATTACCTTCCTCAACCGAACTTGATGTTTTGACAAACCTAAGCTCTGATACCAAACTGATACGAACCACGCCAACCCGTGACGAAACCTAATACCAATACGTTTGGAAATTCGTTGCCTAAGACGCCCAAACACCTAAAGTGGAAACCGTGACCCGTTGTCTATAAGCGAGACAAGAACCTTGGTATAAAATGAAGACGCCACAATCGGGATGAAAGACCGATTGATAAGTCGGGATGAACGCCACGAAAATTAATTCGATAAGTTCTAGTTAGCTCTTGAAGAACCAAGAGAGGAGCCTCTCAAAGATGTTTAATGTTCTAAGATGTAAAATTCTTTGTTGTTCTAAACCCTAGGAGCTTTTATACTAGGGTTACAATTCGTGAAAAACAAGTCCAAAACGATGTAGCTTAGATAAGTTGCGTAAAAACACAAAAATAGAATAAGCTGGCCGGCAGGGGATACACGGCCGTGTACACGACCGTGCACTTTGGCCGTGTACTTTTCTGTGCACATTCCGGTTATATACACGACCGTGTACTTCTGGTTATGTATCTTTCTGTGGATTTGCTTGTCTCCATATACGGCCGTGCCTTTTAGCCGTGTGTCTAGCCGTGTATGATTCTGTGTAACTTTGAGATTCTTACACGACCGTGCCTTGAAAATACACGCCATCTTCATCCCGTATCCGGTGTGACTTGTATAAAAGCAAGGGTCTTCCCATGGTTGTTCCAATCCGTTCCAACTTCATGATTGCTCCAATCATTTCCGGCTTCATGGACAACCTTTATCAACCCGTTAAGTGCTTCCTTGAATCGTTTCGCTTGATTTCTTGTGATCGGTTCAGGCAGCACTTCAAGAGGATCTACATTTCTTCTTCCGGCTTGGCTCTCATCATGGATCTCATCACTTCAAGGATCACATTAGTGGTCCCGATTTGTGATTTGAAGGTGTATGTAGAAGTTATGTAATTTTTTCTTCACATTTTTTTTTCTTCTTTTTCCTTTTCTCCTCTATTTTCGTCTTTGTCTTCCCCCCTCTCTCTCTCTCTCTCTTACTTATCTGGACGTATTGTGGATTGTGCAAGTCTTCCTCCAGAAGACTCATGCCCTTATATATATATACATATATATATATAGAAAAATTTCTTAGTCTATCACATTCATTCGTTTCATGCAGTACTTTATGTAAATTTTATAATTTTAATATTTTAATATGAAATTTTACGACTAAGCTAATTAAATTATTTTAAGTATGAATATTTATTCAGAATTTTATTTGACAATCCTAAGCCTATGATTTTAATTTATTTTATTGTTTATTCAATAATTTTCCTCAATTTGTTTTCCACGTGATTATTTCTTTTAATATAATTTTATGTAGGATAAGTTTAAGGTTTTTAATACGCTTTTTTAACTATTCTGATGTTATAAGTATTTAAATTTTTTCGAATTTTACACCTTGAAAACTTAGCAATCAGCCTTTGTAGACATCATCGATCTATAGACTTTAGCAGGCAACAAAGCAGCAACTTATCGAATTTCCATGGAGAAATCCAATAAGCCTTTTTGGAATAAATATATTTATCAAGCCCTATTATGGATGATACATAACAACTTAGAAATTGCTTCTTAATATTGAGTTTTAGTGGCCAGAAATCGATTTCAGCAACCACTAGTCACGAATTCTAGCTTTCATAGAGAAATTAAAAGCACTTAATTATTCATAAAATGAAATGGAAATGGAATTTTTTATAATTCCACCAATGGCCTTGTGGTTTTGTTGGAATTGGTCTAACCTTTAATCTTGTTGTTAATTTAGTAATTAATAGCTTAGATTTAGTATATGTAACTTAATGGTGAGATTGAAAACTAGATCGATCCCATTAAAATGATGGATGGAACTGTAGGAGGTTCCAATGGAAATGGTCATTGCAATTAACAAAAATAAATGGGTCCCTACTGTCTTTCCTAGATTGGGTATAGCCACTATGATAGTGGGAAATGTATCGCCACAAACCCAAAGGCTTAAACTATCCAAGCTATTAAAGCTCATTATGATTATAGCTTACACAACTATCCTACAACATTATTGAGCATGTGTAGATATGAAGGTTACGATAGGAAGAGCAAGATCCATATATGTAGCATTTGGTTTCTTCATCATGGTGAGCATGCTTTCAACAAGAATTTTTTAATGGGTTGGTTGGATATGTAGTCGAATCTTTATTGGCATTTGTTATAGCATTTACAAAAAGGAAATCTGATTGATTATCATTAGATCTATGGAGCTACTACCATTTACATAAAGAATCTATGAATGTAAAATCTTGATTGGAACTCTTCTCACAAAGGTATTGTTTGCTTTAGTGTGGCACACTGAATGGTTTTGTCCCTTAATGTAGTAGCTTCCTAAGAGTCACCCATCCTAAAAATGCTCAAGGCTAAGTTTATTGAACCTCAGAGTCTCGACAAACTCTAAGTTGCTATATCTAAAGATACCTCAAAGAGTAGAGTTCAATCACCTTTATATTTGAGGGGTGTCACATTCTCCCCCATTTATGGAACTAACATCCTTATCAATTTTGTTACATAGGTCCAAACCATACACTAAGCAAGGAGAACCTTAGAGGTGCTCCTTTATAAGCTCAAATGGTGCCCTCTATATGGTGGCACTATACACTACATGGCACTTAGCTCCCCCACTTCTAGTCGGTGCATTGGTTTAATACCATCTTGTAATGGCCCAATTGGAGCTCTTCCCATTGAAGTATTGTTTGCTTCGGCGTAGTATGCTACATGGTTTTGTCCCTTAGTGCAGCTACTTTCCTAAAGGTTAACCATTCTAGAAATGCTCTAAGCTAAACATGTTTAACCTTAGAGTTTTGATAAACTCTAGGATGTTGCAACAAAAGGTATTGTGATAATTAGAGTTTTGTCACCTTTATATTTGAGGGATGTCATAATGAATCTAGCTTAATCATTCTCACTAGATAGAAGAAGAGATATTTATATTATACAAATGGATGCCCAAAGTTAAAGTATAATTATAATGGAGAATATGCATATTTATTTGTAAATGCAAATAAATGGCATATGTTTTTAAATGGTTGAAACTAAGATAATCTCATGTGCTACATACCATGATTGTTGAAGGCTATTTTTTGATATATTTGAAATAAAATGGTCCACGGGCAATAGCACGACCATACTATGACCATGCCAAGCCAAAATCCAACTTTCTAAAATTGATTTCCAAGCTCAATTTCACTTCCTAAGCAATTTATTCTAAAGATTTGATTTCCCTTCAAGAGTGGTTGAGTTTCCTAAAATTTAGATAAACTGATTTGCCTATTAAATTAATATTCCAAATCTATAAAGATTATTGGGATTGTTCTAGGAAACTAAAACTTTCATAGAAGAGTAGTAATTGATGGCTACATAAGGAGTGCAAATTTCCAATAGAGGAGGAGAATTATGTGTTGATAGTAGCTTAGTGATAGACTTTAGTATTATTGCTTATTTGATGCTTTTTTTATGCACTCTTTTTTATTGTTGCTGTTAGATTCAATATGTTGCTATCTTAAATTGTCTTTTGTACCTGGGTATGGTAAACCTTAGAATGAATATGTAATTTTTTTATTTTTTATTTAATAAATTATTTGTTACTCTTGTGATCCAATTAAGTATTCTTCATTGTTTTCAACTTAATATTACAAGTGTATTAGTTGAGGTCTGATTTCATATATAGAGATTGAGAGATCTTATATTAAAATAGATCTAGCATAATTGGAAGGAGTTGCATGCAATTCTCTGAATTAGGATCAAACCTAATAGTGGAGTTCATGGATCAAATGTACTGCAATTCTAGGGAAAAAATTCCAATTAATCAACCTAAAATTAGGAATTAGTAGACTCGAGAGAGCTATTAGTTCAATTTAGGAATTCCCACAGTCTAAGAATACAATAATGAAATTGAATAATAATTAGTTAATTACATTAGTAATTCTAGAGGGATTTAATATCCGGGTGCACTTTTAATTGCTATTGTTTTTCTTAGTTTACTTGTTATTGATTTTACTCACTCTACTCAATTTTTAAGATTAGATAATAAGAAAAAAGGATAATTACTAGTAATCATAATCTCTATAGGATCAACACTTTATATCAATATCCACAATACCATATAATCGATAGGTGCACTTGCCTATAAGTCTAAAGTAATAGGATAAACCAATACCACATTAGAAACAATAAATTCCCTTAAACAAATTAATTAATTCCAAAAGAATTATGTAACTTATCTCTAAGATTACATTAATTATCATTAAACATGCTAGATCTAATTACATAAAGAATTTATCAATCTTAATATATAATATCAAATAGATAAAATAATACTCTAGAAATAGTAATCTAAACAATATCAAAAACACATGCATGCATCAAGAAATCTAAGAATTCATTAAATAATAATAAATCTAGTCACATAATAATCCTAGGATCCACAAGTTTAGATACTAAGAAAATTTAAGCTCTAATCATATTGAAAACAGATATCTTTAATGATGTAGAAACATGCATCATCAAAGAAATTGAAGAGAAACACTAAATTATTAAAGTATAGAAAAATAACTTTTTAGTCTCTTAAAAAACCTTGGAATAAATAATGAAACATCTTCTTCTCTTTTCTGGTTGAGTCCCCCTTGTCCTTTATATACTGAGTGTAAAAAATTTTGTTTTTTAGGCCAACATGTTGTCTAACACAGTCATGCTTTGAGTCGTGTCAAATTTGTTAGTAAAAAACTTAAAAAGTTGGATGTCGCAACAGACTCAACCTAGACACAATCGTGTCTAAGTCGTGCTTTAAAATTAATTATCTTCGAGAGATACATGACCAATAAATAGAGTCGGGTCTACCCCCATGTAACTTTCTATTTTATGCTTCAAATTCAACACTTTTTGGACATGGTCATGTTTGGGCTGTGTCAATCTTCTAAATTTCACTTCTTTTATTTAGCTCTAAATTAAGTAAAATTGGATTTCATTTCTTCTTTTTTAATTCAATTATCTATCAAAGCCTTAAAATCAAAATAATACTCAATTAAAATTCAATTCTTGAAAAACATGCCAAAATGAGGGAAAAACACTTTAAATCTCACTTAATATATATATCTAATTAAATACCTATCACATACCTTCACTATCCTATATATAGATTGGTGAACTTTAGTATTGTTAGACATTATTGGACTTAAGATAGTGAATAATACATATTTTTGAGACAATATGCGTAATAAATAGAATTAACTAAGTAACACAACAAAATGTCGGATTAGTGTAGTTATCTAGCGTTAACATGTAAATATGTGGATATACATTAATATATGTCCAAATGTACAAATCAATAGTGCCTTCTAAGGCTGTGTACATGTTCACATGTAAAAATATGTGTCAACATGTGTATAGCAACAAAACAGACAAGCATAATGTAGTGATATCAATTTATCCTTCTATCCTAAGATTGATAGGTAAGTGCATTAATGTGAGGCAAGTATACTTATCAAATTTTGTAATATGGTAAATTAAATATGGATATCATTCCATAGGGATTACGAAAACTAATACTAATCTATACTCTATTATCTAATTGGCAAATTGTAAAGATTAATTGATCTAAAACTTATAACTAAATATTAACTAACGAACTAAGATTAAATTAAAAGAAAGAA
This sequence comes from Laguncularia racemosa, assembly GCA_037954665.1. Lineage (NCBI taxonomy): Eukaryota > Viridiplantae > Streptophyta > Magnoliopsida > Myrtales > Combretaceae > Laguncularia > Laguncularia racemosa. The sequence goes on from JBBMOL010000010.1 coordinate 9,465,009, forward strand.
GAGCAAAACAAATTATAATTAACTTCAAGATGGTAGAACTAGTATTTAGACTTTATTTCTCCTATGAATTATTATGTGACATCAACAAAATTCGTTCAAATCCTTCTTTAATTTCATTAATTGGGAGAATTCTTAAATTAGTTTAATAACTTTCTTAAGCTTATTAACCTTAATCTTAAAAATACCTATTTAAATCTCTTTAGAATAGCATATTTCAAGGATTGCATTAAGAACAATGAATTCTCTAAAACAAATTAATCAATTCCAAAAGAATTATGTTACTTATCTCTAAGATTACATTAATCATCTTCAAACATGCTAGATCTAATTACATATCAAATTTCTCAATCATAATGTATAATATCAAACTATTAGGATAATACTTTACAAATATTAATCTAAACAAAATCAAGAATACATGATTGAATCAAGAAATCTAAAAATTCATTAAATAGCAATAAATCTAGTCATATAATAATTCTAAGATCCATAAGTCTAGATACCAAGAAAATTAAGCTCTAATCATATAACCCCAATGATATAAAAGCATGCATCATCAAAGAGATCGAAGAAAAATCCTAATTCTTAAAGTATAGAAAAATAAATTTCTAGTCTTTTAAAAAACCTTAGAACAAATAAAAAGTGTCTTCTTAAAGTTATGAGGTTGTTTCCCTCTTGTCCTTTATATAATGGGCATAAAAAATTTTGTTTTTAGGCCAACATGTTGCTTAACACAGTCGTGCTTGGGTCATGTCGAAATCATCCATAAAAAACTTAGAAAACTAGATGCTACAGTTAACACAGCTTAGACACGATCATGTCTAGATGTCGTGTCTAAGTCGTGCTTCGAAATAATTATTTTTGAGAGATACACGACCAATAAACACATTTATGTCTAACCCCCATGCAACTCTCGACTTTTAAACTTCAATTTCAACATGATCTTGACATGGTCATGTCTGTTGCTCATGTCTATCTTAAAAAATTCATAATGTTTTCTATTTAGCTCCAAATTGTGTAAAATTGGATTCATTTTCTTCCTTTTTAATTCAAATATCCATCAAAGCCCCAAAATCAAAGTATTACTCAATTAAAATTCAAATTCTTCAAAAAATGCTAAAATAAGGAAAAAATACTTTAAATCTCACTTAATCTATATATCTAATTAAGCACCTATCAAACTTCTCCACACTTAAGTATTTACTTGTCTTCAAGATAATTAATCAAATCAAATAGTTGGATAAGAAATACTTAATCAACTTACTACTATTTAAGAAACCATTCAAAAGAATTCTTATTTAACCCTGTAATAACTTAAGAAACAAACTTATAATTAACTTGTAGTTTCAAAAGAAAATAACAATAACTTTTATACTTTTCACTTGACCAACTATCTTAAACATACAAAAGATTTGAAACTTGAATTATCATCCTATTAATCAAGAAAAAGTCATAACCACTTTACTAACTTTACTCAAATGTATACACCCCCCTTCTTTAATTTTGCTAAACAATGTAATCTAAGATAAATACATCAAATGATCCCTTTATCATTCCTCTTGTATATTTATTGTTTCAATTTTTTTTTTTTTAAAATTAAAGTAGTTTCATCAATTAATAAGTCCTAAACTAAACAATCTTAGGCTAATAAGTTTTAAGATATCCTTTCAAACCATCCACTACTTTTATTTAATAAAATTTATTTACTTACGTTTAGCCTTTACATAAACTTTTCTCTTAACCCTTTTAGTGAGCTTTCAACTGATAATCTCAAGCTTGTTACTCAAGTCAACAAGTGTTATTCCACAAAAAGAAGGCACTCTACAAGCTTAATTACTCAAGTGAATAAGGCCTACAACTAAACTTCAATTCAATTAATTTATCCTCTTTATTTATTTTATCTCTAACTATATTGACTTTTCAAGAAATTTGTAAAGCATAAGCATCAATTATTTACTTATCAAGGATTATAGTGCTCTAAAAATATCTAAGTGGGAAAATATTCATCAAAGTCAATTTTAAAGAAATCCATGACCTGTAGGATTAATCTCGATGTTTCTTAGCAATGTCGTTTGTTGCCTTTCAACCATCATCTTTGCAAGTTAACCCACTTGATTTTCTAAGTTATGGATAGAGGCTTCTTGAGTTCTTAGAGATGTTTCAATATTATGCAATCTAGCTTCATTAATATGAATATATTTAGTTAAAAGCTCTTCCAAACCTAATTTCTTCTCCTGTAGTTAGGGTTGTTAAAATCCTGATAGTAGCAAATTCATCCTCTATTGATTTTAATTCTAATTGCTCCAAGAGAAATTTAGATGATTTCTCTATATTAGATTGTAAGTATTACTATATAGGTTGTTTTGCTGTCTAGAGGGGTCTCCTAAATAATTCACTTGTTCCCATTGATGTTGAATCCCAATTCCCTCTACATTAGCTTCTCTCGAATTATATTAGGATTTACAAAAGATGCATCCAATTTCCTACTAATTACATCAACCTTACTGGCTAAAGTTGTCACTGCATCTAATTCATAGATACCCGCTGCCCTATTTATCACCATAGTTACTTCTCATCGAGAGCTATTCATCACCATACCTTCAATCAAGGATTGGACCTCTTTGGATGTTTTAATGTTCAAGGTTCCTCCAACAATGGCATCTATCATTTTCTTAGTTGACAAATTTAAACCACTATAAAAGGTTTGAAATAACATCCATAGAGGGAGGTCATGATGTCGGCATCTCCTTAAGAGCTTCTTATATCTTTCCCAAGTGTCATACAAGATATTGAGTTCTAATTGAGCATGGGAAGATATGTCCTTTCGGAGTTTAGCTATTTTAGCAAGTGGAAAGTATTTTCCAAGGAATGTTACTGCATGTGATTAGTCAACTACAATAACCAATGTGCCTAATCCTAAGGAAGAATCAGGCAATCACAATAAAATAGATAATTCGCAACATGCAATCCAAAACAAACCAAACATAAATAGCAAGATAAACCTTAAACCCTTACTAGATATGACGCATTAGCAAGAGGATAGTCCTAGCATGGTCTTATTGATATAACGCATAACAATCCTAATACTGTCACTCGCTACAATCTAAGAATTGATAAGAGTATAAAAAAAATGAGAGTAAAGGACTCTAATCTTGTATTCAAAATATCCAACATCCTTGTGTTTCTCTTACAAAAGGAATTTATAATAGCCTTTCTAAAAGGGAAAACTTTGGCTAAAATAATAGAAAAACAAGGCTAAGTTGAAATATAAAGAAAGCTGGCTCGAAACAACATTAAGTAGCCGGCCTAAAAATTGTAAGCCTCTTAGGAAAAGTCGTTGGCCTAAGTTGATACACCATTGACCTTTGTAGATATGCCGTTGACCGTTATGGCCGACCTTTAATCTTGCACCACTGATTCTTCAAAGGTAAGCTGCCGGCTTTAACAACGTAAGCTACAAACTTTTAAAGGCAGTGTTCCATACTTGCTTTAAGTCATTTAGTTTACTCGGTTGTTATCTTGAAGCACTGACAAATGCATCTGATTGAAGGTAAAAGAATCATGCAAAAGGAATGAAGAAACTAGATGATTCTCCTCGGGTTCCATATGATCAAGTAGAACTTTCAATTTAAGATTCTGTAGTCCTTGGTTTTAGCTTGAGTAAGCGGTCCTGTAATTGAAATGACTTTATTCCCATCAATAACTCTTACATAAATAAATTGAAATATACCTATTAAGATTCAATGGATGCACAACAAAAATAAATTGCCAACCAACAATAGCTAAAGTATTAACAGTCTAAATAATACTCCAAGGATTTTGACCATGAGAATAGTATTAGATCAAAATAGACTCAAATCGGTATTTATTAATATATTATGAGCTTTGTAATATTTTATAAGCAATAAGTTATAAAGTTTCAAAATTGAGCTTTCAAAATTATGTTCCATTTAGCCTATTTACTTTCAACAACTTTTGATGGTTTTTGATAGTTCTTGGCAATATTTAGAACACAGTTTCCAAAAGCTTTCTAGAGCGTAACTCTAGTTCCTATAGCTTATTCTGAAGTATCTAATTCTTCTTCTTTTGTTGCTTCTGATGGTCACATTTTTCCATTACTTGTAAACTCAAAACATCTACATCAAGTTGAGGGAAAAACAATTACAAACTCTGTCCAATTTTAGTAGAGCTAGAGGGGATCTTACTCTAGTTTTCCATACTTGCAAGAGTTTGAATATCGATGTTAAAAAATAGAAAAACGTGATGCGGTACTTTAACAATCAAAAGATTAAATAAGTTGAGTGCCTTTCATAAAACGCTCCATATAAGATTCTTCCTACGGTTCAAGATAATCTTGTGTTTTTATTTTGCCAACTATTTATTTCATATATTTTACAAAGGATGGGAGGGAAATCAAATTAGTCCCACCATGTCTAATAGCAATGTTGATTTCATCTAAACTATAAATTTTTTGTCACAGAGAAGATTCTATGATTTTTTATTTTATTTTTTGTTCTTTTTGTAAATAAGGTAATAATATATTAACTCAAATCGATATAAAATACATGATGAAATATGGTTACAATCGAATGAATATAATACATAATATGAAGTATCTTACACATGACATATTTAGCTTGCCGTGTATGGAGAACAGAAGCTATGATCAATCGAAACGCTCTCACAAAAGACAAAACCAAATTAACATGGTAATATCATGTATGATTTACTTAAAAGTCCAACATCAAGGTTTCTAATCTAACACGGTTATCCGACCGCACAGCCCACAAGACTAAAATCACGGCAGATGCCATCGAAATGACGGCGACATTCCGACACAGTTTTGCGATACTTGGCACGTCGTCGATCAATAAAGCGCAATACGAACCGGAGAAGGCGAAGGTGAGAGAAAGAATGAATGCGTGGAAAATTGAGAAAAGGGCTGAATTGAAAACAATTTTCGGAATTTGGTGACCATTTACGTACTCGCAAGGAAATTGTACTAGGAGCATGGCTGTTGTAAGAGACACCCAAAGGATGCACTCTAGTATGGTTACTTGGATCGGTGAGGTAGATTGTTGTCTTGACATGTCGTGCAATTTTACGTGATGTGGTCGAAAGACAAATTGAATTCATGCAGAGGATCCTTTATATCACCTAGTAAAGGTGTTGCATATTACAACAAATGGTTCCATCTTATATAGATTTCACCTGTATCCTAATTGAAGGCTGACGTAGATACTTTGGTGCCACCGGTCAATGTTTTTGATATTTCTGTTCCTTAAGCGATTGGGTTCCGTGGGAAAAATGTCGTGAAGGTTTCTTGGTTTCCGACCAGGGGTAGACCTTTTTGTTGTTGCTAACATTTGACACTGCGTGTCGGGGAAGTCTATTGTAAGGAACACGCAAACTATACAGAGTAAGACGAAGGTAAAAGTTGAAATGCTTATACAGATTTAAATCAGGGATAGATTTAAGAGCGTCGGAGAGATTCTCAACCTCCCTGAAAATTTTTATAAGCCTTTATTAGTTGACATTCCGGAAGATTTATCATGTTTACTTACTTAAAGGTACACACTTTTTCTAAATTATCACATAAATTTAAAAAATAGTTTCTTAGACCAAGTTTAATACTGGTTCCTTGCTCAAATTCCAAGTTGGGGTCCTTCATAAATAAAGCCGGTCTTTAAAATTTTGGGATCATTTGATGAGGACTAAAAAAAAAGTGTTATTTCCTTTATTTATTTATTTTTCCTCTTTGGTATTAGTTTTATGTAATTTTTGTATTGTAGGTATGTGAATAATATAAGTAAATGTTTTTTTCTTTTTAAAAAAGAATTCATAAATGAAGTGATAAAGTTCTTGAAGGAGAGAATTTAATAGGAGGTTGACATAGTATGACAACTAGAACCCCAATTGGGGTCCCTAAGATGAAACAAGAATGTAGAGCATCTTTTATTTGTGAGTTCTATATTAAAGTCCTTGCAATGGCATGTTAGTTATTGAAGGAATTCTCCCTTTTAAACATCTCTTCCTTTTATTTCTAAGATCTTCGAAGAAAATCTCTTAACAATTTTTCGAAAAATTTTGTGGGTCTTGTTATTATTACTTTCAAATTTTTAGCTAATAAAACAAGAAAATAAAAAAAGGGTTGAGGATTGATTGCTTTTACAAGCAACTCTCAAATTTTAAGCACCCTAATTTAATAATTGGAGTTTTTTTGTTTTGAGTTTTTTATTGCTCGTTTACTTCACTAGATGGAATGAGGTTGTAATGTAATAACTATTATTAGGGAATAGAATAGAGTTGTAATAAGATTGTTATTTGTTAATTTTTTTTTTCAAAAGAGATTAATTGAAATAAAAAAAACTTAATTGTTGATTTTGATTTTAATGATAGTATTTTGGGGTAAAAATTAATTCTGCTATTGAATTGCTATTCTTAGGTTTGAGTACTGAATAACTATTCAATATTTTTTATAATAGGGAATCCTCATAGAAGTGTTGTTATGGGCACAATATGTAACTAAATGCCATAATTACTATTCCATAACATATAAGTCTGATAAAATTGTAATTACAAAAGTGAATAGACACTCAATTTAGGATATTATGTCAAGGAACTCCAATAAGGATGCTCTTGTTAACACTACTAAAAATCTTCTTCTTTTTTTTTCTTTTTCTTTTTTAACTACAAGTCATTTGTCTAGAAAAAAATAAACCTACAATTCATTTGATTACTCATTAAAAAAAAAATACAATTCAACATACTAATAATAAAATTTCTGATAAATTAAAAGAGTGGTTTTTTAAGGCACTTTGTATGAAAATCTCTTTTTACATTTACAAGTCATTTGATGGTTTTCACCCCTTTTAGCAAAATAATTTTACGCTATTGCCGTCTTACTTTTTACAGTTCCAATAAATAAAATATTCTATGAATTATAAATAATAGTCATAAAATGCAATGTAAATATAATAGAAGGTTTCATATGGCATTCTTCAAATAGGAGGTCAATTTAATGAGTTTATGGATAGACGGCTATAGAAAATTAGATGCAATTCATATGGCATTCTTCAATGTTACGAGGAGTTTAGTGGTTATTTATCATTGTATATGCATATTATTTTAACTCTACTCCCTCCTTGAATTTCCTTTTAATTGAATGGAAATGGACAAAATAATTTATCCTAAGATATTTTAAGAATTGATTCCTCCGTATGAAACTGGAAGAACCTTTTCAAGGTCACTTTGACGATTAATCAGTTCGGGAAATTTCTGTTTCACTCCCTGGAAACTAGCCCTGAAACTTACATCCAAAAGGAAAAACGATTAGAAAACTACCAGTGAAACTTGCGACGAAGATACTTCCAGTGCATCCTTTCTCCTTGGACTTGTTTCAGACGAATCCACTCCATCTTATCTTGGTGTAATAGCCATGCAAGTGTGCAGCATTAAACCAGAAACTTCTCTCACTATGTTTCTATCTCTAATTGGAAAACTGATCCGTAGACGATCGTCTTAAAGCAATTTAGTACGTGTTCGTTTCATATAAAACGTTTTTTGGGAACTTTTTTTTTTTTCTGTTTATTATATTTTACAAATGGTTCCATCTCATTAGATTTCATGTTTGCACATCTTAAGATGCATGCCAAGAAACTTCGTCTCACCTGTATCCAAACTGAAGGCTGACGTAGATACTTTGGTGTCTTTTGTCATGCCAACCTAGGGCCTAGAAGTTCTCATTAAAAGCTATTATGACAAGTGTGTACTCGTTATATGATAACCACTTTATGAGTCAGAAATCGTTAGACTCTAAGTAATAAATTAAACAATTATAGCTATTCATATTTCATAAAATCATATAATGAGAATATGATTATGAATTCCATGTTCCACGGTCAATTAAGATCGCAAAAAGTCGGAATTCCCTACCAACCAGTAAAATGAAATAAAACCTTAAGGTTGACAAATTCAAATCTTACATCAGAACCCTAAAATAACATTTCATCTAGATAATCTACCAATCATAATTCTTACTCTATCGTTCTTGACTTCCAAAAAAACTCTCGACACTTCACATCTTATCATATCCTAAGCTTTTAAGATTTTTTTACCTGCAAAACAGTCTATAGAAGGGTGAGCACACTATATCTCAGTGAATAAGAGTGTAATACTCTCAATGTTACTCACACACAAACGATTCCAAATCAAGTTATCAAATCATATGCTATGCATGAACAACCATATGAATGCAGCATTTCACGTGGTCTTCCAGTAACCGACATGAAGTCTAGGGTTTACCACACCCCACCCCCCCCCCCCCCCCCTAACCTTGGGTTAGGGATTCTAGAGCCATACCATCAGTGCTCTGGTCTCACAACTAATTCAATTATTCTTATCTCTTTGATAATTATAATATCTTATAACGTTGATATCATAAGCTCGAATGTTCTCATACACTGAGCGCTCCTGTGCCTCATTCACTAAGCAACACCCTCAAGGACAGATCGGACTTAGAATCGTCAAGGCGCGACAATCCCCTAATCACTTAGTTCACACTTGGCGGAACAGTAATCTTCTGATTACTTTCGGCGAGCCCTGTAATAGTGATGACCTTCAATTTTATGCAGTGTCTCATGCAATGCATGTCTAGTTTTATTTGAGTCTAATCTTTTAATTAATTAGTTCAAGATGATCAAACAATTTAAAACCATAGGCTAATCCACATTCAAGACAATAAAGTAAACTATTAAGCATTTAAATGATACAATTCCAAGGACTACAGTAGGAACCAAGTCAATCCCACAAGCAAAGCAATTACACCTTACATTCACATTCATCACAATAAGAAACATCAAACATTACATGTCACCGATATGATAAGGAGGATCAAACTGGCCAAGTAGAATCAGTCAAGCCAAATACAAAATCATGATCAATAAGTTTTAAAACGAGTTATCATGCGAGATCAACTCAATAATAGCATAATATGCCATTCGTGCCTTTAGTACAAATTGCACTAAAGGTACATTCCTAGTGTGTACTTTCAATTTTGCAAAATTTTCTCAACAGTGAAGGCACACACTAGGTTTATGCCTTCAAAACCTACTTTTGAAATAATTTTTGCAGGTACTATATTTTCAAATTAAAAAAAATACTATATTTAAAAGTGCACCCCTACAATTTTCAATCATTAATTATAAAATATCTCATAATTCTTAGACCAATTTTAACGCTGGTTCTTCACTCAAATTCTAAGTTAAGATCCATCATGAATAAAGGTATGCTCTTCAAATTATTTAAAATTCTCTTCTTAAAAATTTGTCATTTGTTTTCCTCCTTTTGCATTAATTCTATGTAATTCTAATATTATAGATCTTGTAAATAATATAAATAAATGTTAAAAAATTCTTTTCAAGAATCTTATAGAAAAAGTGATGAGATCTTTAAAAAGAGTGCAATATGATGTTAAAGTGGTGGCAATTAGTAACCTAAAATGTTATCCTTAGGATTGAAAATGGATTTAGAGCATCTTTATTTATGATTTCCTTGTCATGCTTCAAAACCTTAAGGGCAATAACAACTTGCTACGTACTCTACTTAAGTAAAATATGCTAAGGCTTACTACATAAAGAGTAGGTTTCTAAACAATTTTATTTCCTAAAATTGTTAATTAGTTTAGGAAAACACTTTATCATTTAAAAATGTTTTAGAAAATCCATAAAGTTTCAAAAATATTTATTGATATTAACTAGAAAAGTGTTTCCTTTATAAAGCTCATAAAATTGAAAGTTTACAAAATTTTTAAAGTTATTTATATTAGAAAGAAGTGACAACTATTATTAAGGCTCTTCAACTAGCAATATCCTTGTCCCTGAAGTAGCAATTGACCCATACTCAATTCACATACTATCAACAAACTTATGAACACTTGCAAAAGGAAAGGAGAGAATAAGCCACAAGGACTTAGCATAGAATAGTTAAGCATATTCTTGCAAGTCATGCATACCTAAATCTAATGTATTAGCATAGACTCATTAAGTTATTTAAATTAAAGTAGGACAAATAGTACAGGAGTGCTCATGACTTCAAACACTCTAGGGCCTAAAAAGGGTCTAATCTTACTTGATAAGCATTAGGGGATTATTACGACATATCCAATTACCGTGACTAAAACCACAATCGATACTGAAACCATTAATTGATATGAAGTAGTCTTCTCTAAATGTTCGCCCCAAATGCTAAACTTGCCATTGCAATCATACTTTATCCAACCACCTTATATATATGTCCCATAGCATATATAAGGTCCGATTGACTTCTCTCCATTTACATAGCTGCTTTGTGCAAGTACTAGTCTTGTTGGCTACCCATCACACCTTCGTTGTGGCTTAAGCTCTTACCTACCATGTCATCCTAGCATTTTGAACCACAACCCAGAAACTAATCTAAGGTTGTCACTCTTTACATTGGGTGACCACGCACAAATAGCATTGTAGATATGTAGGTCGGGTTTAAATATTAATTTATTTTAAGTATCCTAAATCTAGCATGCAACATGCAACTATTCCATACCTAAAATGGTAAAGCCATTAGACGATCTTTGATTAGTTGATCATCCAACTCAATTAGAAGATAATATGCAATTAATAACATAATTATTTGTTAGTATTCATGTTTAAGTAATTTGATTAAAAGTACTTATCACTTCAATTATACTTGATTACCGCTTAAACTCATAGGTATTGACTTAGTACTTAACTAAGTATAAACCTATTTAAGCTTGTAGGCCTATATAGAAATTCTAGAAGCCCACTATTCTAGTCTGGTTATTAATTTCATTAATTCCTTAATTAATTGGTGATTCAGCTTGTTAATTGAACCAGTTTAAAATTTGTGAACCAATTTGGATAAGATTGAACTGATCAGGGATGATTGAATATGGTTCATCTTTAGGGATTTAGCCCTATCTATTTTATTTTTATTTTTATTAATTAATTAATTTTATTTTCTTAAATTCCATGTTGAAACTAACTTAGGTGAACCAGTTGGGAGGACACTAGTTTGGTTTTGTTGAACTAGATTTTTAACTAATGCAGTCCTCCATTGAGGTAGCCTAGCCTCGTTCTATTATTTATCCAATTGATTATTTTATTAAAATGCCCAACTTGGTTATTATATGTATCATGATTTTAAGCCTAATTATTACTTATTAGTGTGACCACAATACATTTTAGGATTGATTACCATGCTCATAAAGATTAAACATGTTTTTTAAACAATCTTAATCTAAAACTTTAATATTTTGTTGGGTGAAAATGATTTTGATTTTGAAGAAATATTTTATAAAAATCCATTTGTAAAGTAAACTTGTACATGAAAAGTTAATTATCTCAAATCTCATATAAAAACATGTTTTGAATGATTTTAGGTGAAGAAATTGGATCAAGATTGAGTTTTATGAATAAAGTTTGAATTTTATGAATAACACAAGAATACATTTAAACGCATTCAACTTTAACTTGATGAGTTAAGTAATAAGTTAACTTGCAATAACAATTTCTATTAACAAGATTATCATAATAATGTCTCAAACATACTAAAAGATGAACATTCAATCATAAATTTTCCAGATTTATTATCCTCATTACACGTCATTCAAACTCTGTTAAATCTACTATAATTTATCATGGACTATCAAATTTTCAAAAATTCGTTTTCTTGCACATGCTTGACAAAACCATGCATATCATTATCATTACAATTCCAAATCAAGTCAAATAAAAACTATTTGATTCCTATCTCATTCCTCTATCAATTTCCTAAAAAATTTCCAGATTTCAAGCAAGTTAAACATCTAAAAAATATTGCAACTTTCCTATTATGAATTTTAACTTCAAAATATCATAACTCACTTATTTAAGCTCTAAATCACTTCAAACAAAAACCAAATCTTTCTAAATCTCATCGCATCTTCAAATTAACACCCTAACTTCATTTTAACATCAAATTGCTAACTCAAATTTCTAGATTACTACCAAAGATGAATTAAACTCTCTAGCTTACCCACTTATGCTCAATTCTTGTTTAATCATCACCATTCTAATACCATACTCCTAATTATCATTCTCAATTCAATTCCTATCAACTGCCACTCACCCCAAAAGCATCAAACACCATCTTCTAAAGTTTCAAATATCTATTTAACATCATTTAATTCGGCTACATTAAAATTACATCCATTTCACAAAAGTTTCCTCAATAACATTTCTAATTAACTAAATATCTTACCAAAATATTCATTACCTTTTTCTTATCATCAATTCACCAAAGTTAATTAAGAATGCACCAAAACCTACATAAAACCTCACGACAAGCATAGCATTTCCATATTCAACAACTTAAAACTATAAATACTTGTCTACATAAATTACAACATTAATTAATTATCTAATTAACACTAAATCATCATAATTCACCAAATCAAATATTTCTCATACACATATACATCACGTGCCATACATATGTATGTTCATACCCATTTCCACTTCAATTATCTATCAATAACACTCTAAATTTTAAATTAAATAAGAGATTTAGTGCTTACCTTACTCCTTAACTCTTAAAACCTTTTAATACTTCTTAAACTTCAAGGTTTGACTTCCAACACTCAATTCACCTTCCTAAACCCAAAATTAACTATTACTATCTGCTCGATTTGAGATACATTTACCTTACTTGATTTGAGATACATTTACCTCTACAACATAGCTCGATTTGAGATACATTTACCTTACTTGAAGAGGTCCTTCACACCAAAACCTATGCTCCACCTATCAAAATCATAATCAAATACCAAAATTAACATTCTACTCTATAGATCAAAAGATTTTAAATAACATATTTAAATTCCAAGCTTAAAATCAAACTCTTACAAATAGTTTATTACATGGCTTGGCTTCGTCCTCAAGCTCTCTAAGTTCTTGTTTAATGTTTTGATTCAATTCCTTGTTTAGATCCACAATTAACTTGATATTAATTCAATTGGGCTCTGAAATCAAAATTCAACTTGATCTAAGCTAATTACTTACCTAAATATACTATATCACTCTTGAACCAAGCTTAATTACACATTTTAATGATGTATAGATATAGTGTAGTGAAGAGGAAAATTCAATTAAGAGAGATTGAGATGGAAAGAGAGAGATAAGAGGAATGGAGAGAGAGTATGAAGACGAGAGAGATAGGGAGAGTTGTGAGGGTGATGAGAGAGACTGAATGAAAGAGAAAGAAAACGAGAGTTCTAAAAATTATTTGCCTTTATACTCACTCTTATTAGCTACTAATACTTAATAATATTAATTACTCTTATTCCCTTCCTCTACTCTTTAATACTTAAGGGTAATTTAGATAATTGACCTTAAAATATCTAACCTATGCTAATTACCATTCTACCCACGTCAAATAATATCATGTTTACACTTCCAAAATTTTAGTTTAACCCCCTAATTCCACTTAATTAATTCCTTTTAATTTAATTAATGATTTTTCCGACTTTAGGATTTTTCATTCCTTATTAAAGTCCTTACACTACTATGTTAGTATTTGAAGTGACTTTCCCTCTTAACGATCTCTTCATTTCATCTATAAGATTTTCACTCCTTAATAATATTTTGAAAATTTATGGGTCCTATTATTATTACTTTCAAACTTTTAGTAAATAAATAACTTTTTTAAAAAAAAAAATTGAGAATTGGTTACTCTAACAAGCAACTCTCAATTTTTAAACACCCTATTTTATTTATTGGAGTTTTTAGCCTTGAGGTCTTTACTTAAGTTTAGTTTGCTCAACAGAATAAAGTAGTAATATAATAACAATTATTGAGGAATTGAATAGAATTATAATAATATCATTATTTGTTAATTTTAATTTTAACAATAGTACTTTGGGGAAGAAAGTACTTACTTTTCATACCAAACTCGACATTAATGTTACAAAGAGTTTAGTACCTACTTTTTCATAGTCTCTGCATACCATTTTGATGTCCTTGAATTAAAGCCCTTTTAATTGAACGGAAATGGACCCATAATAACTCATCCCAAGATATTTTAAGATTCGATTCCTCCGTATGAAACTTAATAAACTTTTTTAAGGTTACATTGACGATTAATCAGTTTGGGAAATTTCTGTTTCACTACCTGGAAACCAGCCCTGAAACTTACCAAAGAGGAAACGATTAGAAAACCACCACTGAAACTTGCGACGAAGATAACTCCAGTGCATCCCTTACCTGGACTTGTTTCAGACACATCCACTCCATCTTATCGTGTTCTTAGCTTAGTGCAATAGCCATGCAAGTGTGCAGCATCAAACCGGAGACTTCTCACCAAGTTTCATCTCTAATTATAAAACTGATCCAATTTGTATTTTGGATGATCGCTTTCCTCTAAACTACGTCTTAAAGCAATTTAGTACGTATTCGCTTCATGTAAAACGTTCTTTCAAGACCTTTTCTTATTTTTTTTCGAACTATTTGTTATAATTTTCCACTATCATTTTTCCATTACCAATGGCAGGCCGGTATCGTTACCTTCAATCATTATTTACTGCTATCAACTACTAATATTTTCAATTTCTTAAAACAATTACAAATATATAAATGAGTTCGAAAAATAATTTTCTTGAAGCAAACAAAACATAAGCAATCTGTTCTTTGCTTGTACCCGAGAAAACCGCGTAAACAGTCCCACTTTTCCGAGAAAATGTAATGAGAGTTATAGCACATGATATCTCAATTTGCCTTATGTTGAGAACAGAATCTTTCTAGATGAAATGTAAATGGGGAAGTTTAAATGAAACCGCAAGTTTACTTCATTTCAGTAGCACTTCCCAGTAGTTCTCTAGGAACTTACCTCCCGAGGCCTTTCTTCGTGCTACTGTTATTTAAAATTTGACCTTTTTTATTTTTCCTGGATACAGTGATAACAATATAAATACAACAATGTACGAGAATATAAATTTGGGATGAATATAAATATACACTCCCACTCCCATTTAAGCCTTGCTCATCTTACAAAATTCATATAACTAAAAGTATTCAATGAAACAAATACTTTTTGGTCTTGTTTTTCTTCACAATGCCTTGGAGTGTGAAGCAAATGTCGAGGATGATGCTACAGCAATAGTGGAAGCAGAGGTTGACCAGGGAGAATCAAACTGGCCACGTTCTCCAATCCACCACCTTCACAGGTCAATTACCAACAAGTGTTCTGCATTTGGATTATCCTCGTGCGTGGCTTCCAAGACAACTGCATCTTCCCTGGGCAGTAAAAGCCCAAGCTCTAGCCTACATTCCTTTCATCCCCCTGGAGATGAATTGTCATTCCCATTAGGTGATGTCTGCTCTGACCTAGAGTCCGTCTCGCCTACCCGGGGAAGTGTAGGATTAGCGTATCATCATGCTGATGCGGAATTTCAGGACCATACAACTCTTCCAGGTCTTGGATCTCCACATGTCAGCACAATTCCATCAGAAAGTGTAGGATTACCACATAGTCATGCTGATGTGGAAATTCACGACCATACAACACCACCAGGACATAGAACTCCACATGTTAGCACAAGTTCATCATGTCTATGTTTTCGTGTTTCAGGGGTTAGTCTCCATATGAGTCCTCAGACCCAACTGGAGTCATCAAACACGCTTGTTGACTTTCATGTCATTGATATCGGTCTAGAAACAGATGCTCAAAACGGAAATCGGCCCACACAGGATGTACCCCCCATGAAATTAGGGAAAACATTTCTTGGCCTGACCTATCAAGCTACGCTCGGTTTTCTGATTTTCCACTATCAAGCTGCTGTTGATTCTTCTTCACAAGATCATTCTCCTAAACCGCCTTATCTACTTCTGCAGATTGCAGAAGTTAATCTGGCGGTGAGCTTTACTGTTTCTTTGATTGGGATTTTACTGCACCAAGTATATCCAGAAAAGTCAGACATTATATTGAGAGTAGGATCTATGTCTGCTGCATTGGGTTTCTTCATCATGGTGAGCATGCTTCTAACAAGCATTTCCGGATGGGTTGGTTGGATTTGTGCTGTTGGATCCTTATTGGCATTTGTCATAGCATTTGTAAAGAGGAAAATTGATTGAATACCATTGAGTTGAGGAAAAATTACACGCTAGAGGATGGTTTGAGTTCAAATGTAAAATAGAGGATAAAAGATTTTAATAGTATAATGAGGGGATAAATGTTATTAGAAGTAATTGAAATTAAGGATAACCTTATGCTGTTATTATAACTTCTTAGATGTCATTGATGTGGCACAAGTTACTTCATCACCCACCTTGGCACTTTATGTACCACATTAGCAACATATGGTAATCATTCTTTATTTGCACCATTTTTAAAAATGTCATTAACTCTTTGCACTATTAAAACCTTTTATCCTCTATTGTATATGAATCCAAATGGTTCATCTTTCTTGTGTTATTTTCCTCAATAGTTTCATGGAGGTTGCTCTTTGTAATTTGAGTACAATTCTATGTGCAAATAGAGAATGTATATTATCAAGAGGTGCAATCCAAGGATAAAAGTTTTATTTTATGATATGTGTAGCATACCATAAGGAAATTAATAGCTCGATAATGTAATTACATTAACTATGTCATAAGTATATCATCAATTTGCACTTGTAGATAAACATACATTCTCCATATGCACCACATATTGTAATGCTTATCCTCTATTGAAACTTATGGGCATACATATGTCCCCTATATATAGAATAGGTTGTCATATTTATCCTCACTTTTTATCACTTAAAAGGTATATCCTCTATTTTTTTTTTTTGAAGGAAAATGTATGTTTGCACCATCGTAATTGTTCTTTAAATTATGTAGATACACTATACTCAACTCGCCAATAGAAGATATCATATTTTCAATATCATTAGTCTCTTTTGTAAAATCCGCAAAAGTCTAGTTACGTTTAACATTAGAATGATTAAAAGATGTACTAAAAGCTTTAAGAATAGCTCACATGAGATTTTATTAAGAGAAATAATCACATAAAAAGAAAACCGTAAAAAATTATTGAATAAACGATAAAATAAATTAAAATCATAGACTTAGGATAGTCGAATAAAAATTCGAAGCAGATAATTATGCTCAAGATAATTTAATTAGCCTAATCGTTAAATTTTGTAATAAAACATTAAAGTTATTAAATTTACGTAAACTATTTCGTGCGATAAACATACCCGTAAACTATTTCAACACCAACCAACCCACCCCCCCCCCCCCCCCCCCCCCCCCCCCCAAGTGAAGAAGAAAAAATTCATAACTTCCACAAACGACCATCAAATCACAAACTAGGACCATTAGTGCGATCCTCGAGATGAGCTCTACGAAACCAAACTATGTTTGTGTAGAACAAGCTTTATTTTTTAAATTTAGATATAATTTTAATAAGTTTATAAAAATTAAGATTTAGCTTAGGAAATAATACTTAAAATAACTAGAAATATACTAGATATAATGATATTCAACGTGAATAGCGTGTAATAACATGGTTTTCTTGTATTTTTAGGAGAAGAAAATTATGCCATAAATTTACTTTGAAAATTACTATAAGTAATCGAAAATAAAATACAGGTAGAAACTCTATGATATACTGTTATATGTGATATGGTGTATTGTCATTTGTATATATATATTTGTTGCTGTAAATCTCGTATGAAACAAGTTCCACGTGTATACGAAAATTTTAAGTGCTCTGTTTGGGATAATGCATATGTGGGTTGTTGCTATGTGACTTGGAAGCATGCATGTGTATGTGTTGGCCGCTGGAGAAAAATAAATAAATAATTTCCTTCGTGTGTATGTGTTTTGGGGCTCGCTGGAAAATTGCGAGATGGAATCCGGCGACGAGTAAAGAGAAATTCCGACAACGAGAAATTTGGCGAGGAATAGAGTCCGGCATGGAAAGGATGCAAATGAAGATGAATATATAATCTTATATATATATAGATATATGTACGTATATATAACTGTATAACGTAGAAGAGAGGGAAGGAGTCCAGCGAAGGAAGATCGGCATGCACTATATATATAGACTTAAGGAGACGCCGGCGAGTCAACGAGAAGAAAACGGCAAGCGATAGCCGGCGAGCGAGCGAGAAGAAGACAGCACAGGTGCAACGTGGAAGGGGGAAAAGGAGATAAGTGCCACGGTGAGCATGCCTATATATATATATATAAAGGAAAAGAAAAGGAAGAAGAATTTGATGCGATGGGGCAGAGCAGACATAAGCCACCAGGTGGCATCTTCCAAAGGCGTATATAATATATATATATATATATATTAATATAAAAAAAAAACAAAAAGATAAGATGATGTGTTGTTTTAGGGAAAAGAAAAATATATAAATAAATAT
Organism: Laguncularia racemosa; assembly: GCA_037954665.1. Taxonomy (NCBI): domain Eukaryota; kingdom Viridiplantae; phylum Streptophyta; class Magnoliopsida; order Myrtales; family Combretaceae; genus Laguncularia; species Laguncularia racemosa. The sequence continues at coordinate 9,483,454 of JBBMOL010000010.1, forward strand.
ATATATTTATAGAAAATATATAATAATAGAAGTAAAACATGATTTATCGATTACAAATAAATTCCAAAATTCCTATAACCTATTTTTAATGAATTGTGATTTTATCTGTATTATTTTATGACCGTAAATACTTGATATTTTCTGTATTTTTGCTATTGATGTGAATATATCTTGCGTGATCGCCTCGAAATAATAAATTAATTGTTCAAGCTTAAATAAAATTTGGCACGCATTATACGAGACATTGTATTGTGTTGAAGGCCATTACTGCTACGGGATGCATCAGAAGTAATCGAAAGATTACTATTCCGCCAAGTGCGAATTAAGTGATTAGAGAATTATCGCACCTTGATGGTTCTGAGTCCGATCTGTCCTTGAGGGTGTTTATTGCTCAGTGTGTGAGTAACACTTGAGCTTATGATATTGAAATTAAGACACAATTTCTAATAAAGAGACAAGAGTAATTAATTGAGTATGAGACCCGAGCACTGATAGTATGATTCGAATCCCCAACCCAAGATCAAGGGGGGCGTAAACCTTAAACTTCACACTGGTTACCGAAAGATTGCGTGCGACATTTCATTCATATGGTTGCTCATGCATAGCATATGATTTGAAAACTTGTTTGAAATTGTTTGTGCGTGTAAAAGGTATTGAGATATTGCATTCCTATCTTATTGGGCAATTTAGCTTACCCTCCTATAAATTGTTTGATGCAGGTCATGACAATGTAAACTTACCAAATAGGCACCGTACTTCAATAAGTAAATTTTGTCATGAAAATTTTAGGATAAGAAGTTAAGAGTTAGAATGAACTTTTCTATAAATTTATGATAGAATATGGGTGGATAGATGTTGAAATTATTTTAAATCTAGATAGGTGAGATTTTCCATTTGTATTAGGGTAGGACTTGAATGAGGCCTACCTCAAGTCCTACCTCTAAGATATTGTTGTGATCTATTCTAATGAATACATAATAGGTAGAATGAGATATTGGAATACTAGAGGCATTCGGTTTTGTAAATTACTGTATTTGAATAGGTTAATTTATCTTGTTAAGATATGTATTAATAGAATTCTTAGATAATTTTTTTCTCAAGAATTCAATGTAAGAATAAAATTTGTAAAACTTATATATGATTTTCCATTTTACTGTTTTGGTAGGGGATTTCGATTCTTTACGATCTTGGTCGACCGTGAAACATGGGAATCTGTAGTTATATTCTTACTATATGATCATATATAATATGATTAGTTGTAATTGATTTAATATTTAATTAGAGTCTTGCGACCTCTAATTAGCAAGACGGTTATCATGTAATGGGTGCACATATGACATGATATCTTTTAGTGAAAACTTCTAGGTCCCTCTTTGGGGCGTGACATCTTCTCTATATGAATAAATTTAAATAATCCCAACATTTGGAATCTTCATGTATTTTATATATAGATTGACGAGCTTTGATAGCAATAACACAATCTTGGTTGAGATTTTAAATAACATGGTCATTGGGTGGTGTAAATGATGAGTTAAGAGAAAATTTCATAACTCCATTAGGATAGGGAGTTGGTATCTATGGTTGCTTGCTAGGGACGAGAATGATAGAATTTATTGAGTCTAAATTATCTCAAAAATCAAATTAACTGATTGAGCATTAGTGATTTAGCATGCAATGATTCAATCGTGTTGTCATTAGATGAAGATATTAATTATGCAGTAACTAGTTTATAGTTCATGGCTCACAACCTTTTTATCATGTTGGGGTAACCAAAAAGTCTACTTAGACAATTATTTTAGTCCATATCTAGATAGAAATTGCCTTCATGTATATAAATTTTGAATATTGTACACGATACAAAACACAAGTGGTGCCACAAATCATTGTAAAGTTACAAGGCATTTTGGTCTTCTCACCCTCTTTTCTCTATAAAAAGGATTAAGGCTTTTTGTTTCCTAATGCAGACTCCTGAATAACAGTCCTGCAAAAAGAAAACAATAATCTCTCCCTCTCTCTCTCTCTCTCTCTCTTTTCCTCTAGCCCCAAATTCTCTCCCTCCTTAATGTCATTGTGAGAGTTTTCCATCGAATGTTAAAGTAAGGATTATCCAGTTTTCTTGGGTTATTCTATATCTGAAGGATTTTAATTTTCACTTTGGTTGCGATTCCCATTCACGGATTTGAAAGGCACATCAATCGAGTGTTGTTGTGTGGGTTAGCATATATATTGTAGCATTTAGGAAGTGGTTTTGAATGTAGTTAAGGTTTTACATCTGATCTTTATGTATACTTGTTAGGTTTTAGCTTTTGATTGGATCAAGTGAAGCGTTGTGAGCTAAATCTAAATAAGTTGGATGTTGTGTGTTTGCATTCATGCAAATTAAGTGTTTGAAAACCAATGAACTTAATTTATGCTAAACTATAAATTATTGTGTTATTTGTGTGTGCATTGAAGCCAATAACCATTTTAGATAGCTGGTCATTCATAATTTAAATTACTATGTTTTTTGCATGCTCCATTATTCTAATATCAAATTATGGCTTTTTGGTTTAGTTGTTCAATATTGATCCTAGGTCTAATTAAGTTTGTTACTAGAGATTCATAATTTCTAAGTTTTAATCATAAATTGGTATGGTTCCATCTTATAGTAACTTTTGTACTTAGTTTCCTTCTTAATTATTCCCTTCTCCTCTTTTATGTTATGTAAATTCTCCCCCTAAATAAATTTACCCTTTTTGTATTATGCAAACTGTATTTACCGTTATGGTTTCCTAAAATTATTATTTATTCTTCTTATATCTTAAGCAGTAGCTTTAAACGTTACTATCTCAAGTATAGTGAGTGTTTAGATTAGATTTATGCCAATATTTTCATATATATTAATTTATTAGCTTATGGAGGTATTTCAATATAATACCGAAGGAAAAACAATATAAAATACATTATAAAATATGATCGCATGATACATAATTCATGTAACAGAAAAATCTTACAGGTGGCATATTTTAGCTAGCCTACCTTATATTGGAGAATGGAAGCAATGATCAAACGAAACACTCACACCCCAGACCAAATCGATTTATTATAACAAATTACGTACAGCAAATTTAGAAGTCCAAAATTAATGTCTCTAATCTAACACGGTTATCCGACCAGACTGCCCACAAGACCAATATCACAGCAGATGCCATGGAAACAACGGCGACATTCCGACACGCTTTTGCGATGTTTGGGACGTCGTCGATCAATAAAGCAGAATATGCACCGGAGAAGGCGAAGGTGAGAGATAGAACGAATGCTTGGAAGGTTGAGAGAAGGCTTGAATTGAAAATGATTTTTGGAATTTGGTTACCGTTTATGTACTCGGATGGAAGTTGAACTAGGATCACTGCTGTTGTGAAAGACACCCAAAGGATGCATTCTAGCACGGTAATTTGGATCGGTGAGGTGGATTGTCGTCTTGACATGTGCAATTTACGTGATGAGATCGAAATTCAAATGGAATTGATGCAGAGGAGCCCCCCTAATATGATGTTGCAATGCTACAATTATTTGCTCGACATTATTTTATATAGATTCCCACAACTCTCGTTTTCGCCACCGTGAAATGCTTGCCTAGAAACTTCATCACCTGTATTCTAATTGAAGACTTTACGTCGACACGCTTGTGGCTGTTTGTATTATATGCTTGTTTGGTGTGTCTTTGACGTTGTCTTTGTTTTGATACTTTCAATTTTCCTTGAGTTATTGGGTCCGTGAAAAATAAGTTTCGTGAACGTTTCCTGGTCTCTTATTGGAAGACTTTTTGTTGCTAACATTTAATACCGCATTACGCCGACCCGGACCAGTCTTTTCATGAGGAAAGTGTGAGGTAAATAGAATAAGGTGATGTTGTAAGTTAGATCCTTGTGCAGTCATTTAAATCGAAAATATTAAGATTTTGTAATTTAGTGGTATAAATATTATTTTTTTAATAGAATAATCAGACTCGATATCTTTATTTATGTATATATATAATTGCAGTTATCAAAAGAAAAATATTAAAAAAAAAAAGGGAATCGATTTAGTGGGAATTGGAAGAGCATTGGCCTTTTGAAAAATTTTGTATAGGACATTATCAGTTAATTGTTTGTTATTATTTTTATATCTTCTATACGTATTTTACGATAGATATCTCTTTTTTTTTTTCGTTTTCAATATATAAAATGTTTGGCAAATGTAAATAATAATAATGAAATGTCTTGTCAATATAAAAAACGGTTTTTTATGATACCATTAAATAGTTATAAAGATAGTTGGCCATTTTAATAAATACACTAAATAGTTTATAAAGATAGTTGGCAATTTAAATAAATACGTAGACGCCTATTTGAAAATTCTTTCTCGTTTATAAGGAGTTTAGTACAAAATATTACATTATATGCACTATAATAAATAGATGTGACATCATTTTATAACATAATGACTTAATAAAGGAAAAACTCGGCCTCTCTGTATATCAGTCCCACGTCCGTTCCTCATGTAAACCGCTTTCAATTGAATGGATGTGGATTCCTATTTATTTAATTCAAGATAGTGCCATCCTATAATAGAGGCTAAATCTTGTGAAGTAGACCTAATTAAATTTTCCAAATGATTCGTTTTACACATGAACTTTGCTTTTAGATACATTATTTATTCTAGGAAAATCAATTACTCGTGGTGTATCAGGCATGTTTACCCTCGAAGGCCCAGTCTTTTTTCAATCAATTTATATTTTTGTCATCTGTAAAATCAGAATTAATAGAAATATTGTCGATTCCTGAGTATGTTGGTCCTCTCACAAGAAGTTGGTATGAGACATGATAACTTATTAATTAATGAGGTCACTCTTGTTGGAAGCAACAGAGGTAATAGAAGAAAAGGATAAACAGAGAAGAAAGGAAGGAATGCGAAGGAGGATAATATGTTGTTTTGTTATCCTTGATTGATTTTCAAGCTTTGTACATAATAGTAAGGTTTGCTAATCAAATTTGCTTGATTGATTGGAAGTTTGTCCATTATACAAAGGCAAAAGATAAACCCTTCCATGCTTTCTTATCTAACATGGTCACCTCAAGCATGGAGCATGTCCTATTTTATACAAATAGTACCAAAGAAAAAAAACATACAGAACTTGCATCATACACACACAACACTCCTCCATGATGCAAGTTACACTACACACTCCAAGACATGATATGAGGAATTCAAATCTTGGTTTTTGTAGTATCTTCAAGAAGATATCAGCCACTTGATCTTCACCATTACAATGCTTGATTTGGACTTTCTTCTCCTTTCTAGCTTCGCGAATTGCATGGAACTTAATCTTGATATGCTTTGTTTTGCCATGCAACACCAGATTCTTCACCAAATTTGTTGTCGCATAGGATTCCAATTGGCTTTTTTTGCTTAAATCCTAGATCAAACAAAATTTTCCTCAACCAAATAGCTTCGTTGATAGCAGCAAAGGCAACAATATACTCCACTTCAACCGTTGATTGTGCAATAGAGGCTTGCTTCTTAGTCCCCCAATAGATGACAATCGATCTAAGTGAGAAGCAATATTCAAACATGCTCTTCATGTCCTCTTCAGTTCCAGTCCAATCACTATTAGTAAACCCTAATATATTTGCTTAATTCGATCTCCTATAGAGCAATCTAAAGTCATAAGTGCCATGAGCATATCTTAGCACTCTTTTAGCTACTACAAGATGGACCTCTGATGGAGCATTCATAAACCTCAATAGCAAACAGGTGGCAAACATAATATTTGGTTTGGAATTTGATAGATAGACCAGTGAACCAACTAGGCTTCTAAAGACTGAAATCTCAGCTGGTTGAAAATCTTTATTTCTTCAATTTTTCACTATGAACATTTGAAGTTCTCACTAACTTGGCCTTGTCAAGCTTGAACTTGTCCAACAACTCTTGAGCATACATATTCTAGGAACAAAAATTCCTAATTCACTTTGAATAATTTCCATTCTAAGAAAATAATACATCTTTCCCAGATCATTCATCTTGAATTCTTACTATAGCTTCAATGGACTTCGAATTACTTTTAGTTATTAAGTTATCATCCACACAAATGGAGACAATGATAACTTCATCTTAATAATGCCTCACATACAAAGTTACTTCATTCAAGCTCCTTGCAAAACTTGCATTAGACAAATAGTCATTAATCCTTGCATACTAAGCCTTTAGTGTCTATTTCAAGCCATAAAGAGCTTTCTTCAACAGCAACACGTGATTGCTTCCATCTGCAAAACCTTGTGGTTACTCAATGAAGACTTGCTTCTCCAAGAAGCTATTAAAGAAGGCTGACTTCACATCTAGCTAGAAAACTTCCCATCCATTGCTTATAGCTAAAGCTAGGATCAATCTAATCATATCAAACCTTGCAACCGGTGCAAAGGTTTTAGAGAAATCCACTCTATATTCTTGAGCATACCTTTTCACAACAAGTCTTGCTTTATGCTTGTTGATGGAGTCATCTAGATTTAACTTCAGTTTGAAAATCCATTTAGTTCCAGTCACTTGCTTATCAACTGATCTAGGAGTTAAAATCCACATCTCATTCTTTACTATCATTCTCAAATCCTCCTCTATGGTAGCTCTCCACTCTATAATCTTTAAAGCTTCATTTGGAATTGTGGGCTTAAAGTAAGCAACATTGCACCAATTATAGATATCTTATAAAGTTATTGTGCCTCTAATCACATCTCCATCTTCATCTTCGGAATCCTCATGATTAGCTAGAGGAAATTCTTGAAATTGGCCATGGCTAACGGCTTACTCAAGGGTTGATGAGTCCTTTTTGTTTTAATCCCATTCACTTCCTTCATCAACCTTTATACTTTTGCTGATATACACTTGTTGGGTAATTGGATTCAAAATTCTATAACCCTTTGACTCACTGCTATAACTAAAGAGGATTCCTTTCTCAACCCTTTGATCTAACTTTCCTCTTTTTACATCAAGAACAGGAGTATAGCACACACTACCAAAGACATTTAGGTGTGCCACAACTGGCTTAACTCTAAACTATGCTTCAAATGGAGTCTTCTCTTTCACAACCTTTGTTAGCAACTTGTTTTGAAGATACATGGCTGTGTTCACTACTTCGGCCCACAAAATTTTTGGCAAATTCTTCTCAAACAAACAACACCTCGCCATGTTCATCACAAACTGATTCTTCCTTTCACTTACACCACTTTGCTGAAGTGTATAAGCAATAGTTAATTGGTGATAAATCTCATCCTCTTCCAAATATTCCTTAAATGGATTTGAGGTGTATTCAGCTTCATTATCTAATCTTAAGGACTTGATCACAGAGCTAGATTGCATTTCAACCGAAGCCTTAAATTTCTTAAACATAGAAAAGTCCTTTAACTTTTGTTTAAGGAAAAATGGCCAACAATATCTAGAGTAATCATTAATAAACAATAAGAAGTATTTGTTCCCATTATAAGAAGGAGTACTCATAGGTCCATACACGTCTAAGTGGTTCAGTTCTAATTTCTCAAAGGCTTTCCAAGCTCGACTAATTAGGAACGATCCTAAGCTAAATTTCCTAAGTTGGCATGCATCACACACACTGCTATCCTCTATCACTTAGGACATTCCCGATAACCAAGTTTTTCTTACATAACAATTTTAAAGTTTTGAAATTGGTATGCCAAAATCTTTTATGCTACAATGATGTCTCTTCTTTAAGACTAAAACAAAAATCAACCTCAAACTTACTCCAAACCAGGGGAAAACATTGTTTATTCATTTTGATCAAAAACATCATCTTACCACTGGAATTGTTGATCTCACAAGTTCTATTCTTAATCACAAGCACATAATCACTCTAGAACAGCTGACCAACATATAGTAAATTTTAATTTATCTTAAGGACATAAAGAACATCAGTAATTGTTTTAGTACTTGAGATGGATCCAACACGAATAGCTCCCTTGCCTTTGACATTGACAAGCCTTCCATCTCTAAGTCTAACTTTAGAGGAGTAGCTCATGTCAATGGCTTCAAAGCTACTTAAACTAGCTATCATGTGGTTCGTACATCCACTATCTACCAGCCACACGCTTGTGCTTTCAATGGAGACACAACATTCCTTAACTTCAATAGTTGCAAACAAGCTCTCCTCTTGGTAGTCTACATTTTTTGTTACTTAAGTTAGTTGTGCATGAGGCTGCTGATCATGCTTAGCTCCACACACCTTCTTAATTTGACCAAATTTCTTACAACTCCTACATTGAACTCCAAGTCTAAATCAATAATAATTCTCTATGTGGTTTGTCTTCTTACAGTAAAGGCAAGGTGGATACTTGTCCTTCTTACTTCTCCATTTTCCTTGTTTCTTAATTTTTCCCTTCTTGTAAGTAACTTGGCTTCTTGATCTTCTTTCTTGTGGTTGAGCTGCTACAAAAGCTTTCTCACTTGCACTTTCTTATTCCCTACAGGCCTTCATTTGCTCCACAGCCAATGGAGCATTTGTCAAATTTACTAAGGTGATCTATAACATATCCCAAGTGTATTAAAGTGAGGAGATTTTAGCTTTAAAGTACTTTAAAAGAGTCACCATTAGTTTTTCAAAAATTCTCCTTTCTTCTAGCTCTTCTCTAAGCATTCTTATCTGATTAACCGTCTTCATGATTCTATACACGTACTCTTTCACCTTCTCCATGTCCTTCATCTTCAATAGCTCAAATTCCTTTTGCAGATTGAAGACTTACATCTATCTTGTCTTCTTGGATCCTTGATATTCCATCTTCAACTTCTCCTAAGCTTCATGAGCTAATTCACACTCTATGATCTTGGTGAATATAGAATTAGAGATGGTTGCGTGAATGTAGGACAAGGCCCTCAGATCTTTGGCAGCGTCTACCTTATGCTATCTGATCTGCTGCAGGGTTAGATTTTGTCTCAAGGTAAGAATGGCTTTGTCTTCTTCTATGTATAGCTATAGCCCAAGACCTTTAAGATAGGCCTTCATTTTTATTGCCTGCACATAATAATTTTCACCATTGAAGTGAGGAGGTGGAATGGAAATGGTACTATTGGAAGCCATTGATTTTTTTTTTTTTTTTTTTTTGTTTTCATAGTCCCTTAAGATCAAATGCCTTGATACCACTTGTTAGAAGTAACAAAGGTAATAGAAGAAAAGAATAGAGAGAGAAGAAAGGAAGGAATGCAAAGGGGGAAGATATGTTTTTTTGTTATCCTTAATTGATTTTCAAGCTTTATACGTAAAAGCAAAGTTTGCTAACCAAACTTCCTTGATTGGTCGAAAGTTTGTCCATCAAACTAAGGTAAAAGATAAGCTCTTCCATGCTTTCTTACCTAACATTGTCACCCCAAGCATGGACCATGTCCTATTTTATACAAATAGTATAGAAGTAGTAAAAAAAAACAAAAGCCATTCCAAAAAACAAAAGCCATTCCAAACTTACATTACACACACAAAATGGTAGAATAGGACATGCCTCAACAACTTTCATAAGTAAAAGGTGGGTAACTTTTAATTTACCTATTTTTATCATTACTTTCTATAGAGAGCTAAATCTAATTAATAAGCTTGTGGCCTGCTACTTTAATGAATTTGACTCTTTGGGTCGAGATTACAACGCTTAGAGAGTGAAGTCCATGTCTTGGGTTGATCATGGGAGATTTGGCATGGTAGGCTTAAGATAGGGTCCATTGGATCAGCTTCAACCTTTCCCAATAAGATTCACACACACACTAAAGACCTTTAATGGGCCTAAACCCATATAAAGCTCATATGGGCCTCACTTGTTAAGAATTATCGTCACTATCCGACAGATGAGATTTATAACCAAACATTATAAATACCTTATGCCTTCTAATTCAAAAGGGAGACTTCTTTTGGAAAAAAATGCTATTACTCTGCAGAATTTTCCTCAAAAAACTAAAACTACGATATTCTTACATTTACTCACAAAATATACACTTGGAGTCAAACCTTGTCTAAGACTGCTTACTCCTTCTCTCTATCTTAATCACCCCTACCAATTATTCTTATACGTGACACGTCCTCATTTGGGCACATGTAGCGTGTTTCCACACTGCGTGTGCATGATCCCGCACTCAAACCAATACCTCCACACTTTCCATTGTATAAAAGATAGGGCTCGTACATTAATGAAAAGTGTTGTTAAAAAATAGGAATATCCGGTTTACTTGTTTATCCATCCACCTTGAAAAGTAATTTGTTTGGGAACTTACTGTTTCAGTTTATGGAAACTAGCCCTAAAACTAACCGAAAAAGAAAACGGAAAGAAACTACTCCTGAAACTTACGACAAAGATACCTCAATTGTCACCCTTTCCTTGGAGTTGTTTCAGACAAAACAGAGTTCCATTTTTTCGTGTTGCTGACGTAGTGTTCCAGCAACGCTAGTTCGCAGCATTGCACCAGAAACTTCTCACCATGTTTCTTCTCTAGTGGTATTAATAAACTGATCCAATGTGTATTTTGGAAGATCACCTTCCATAAACCACGTCTTAAAACAATTTGGAGTGTAACGGCATCACGGAAAATGATTTCCGAACCCTTTTTTTTTTCTTATAATCGTTAATCAAAATCTTAAAATTATCAAACATTGATAAAGGATTTCAAGGTATTGTTTATACTAGTAGATTTTAGTGAATCTTAATAGTAAGAGGCCAAGGTCACAGCCAACGACACCTGGAAGCGGTTAATTATCACCAAGAATATCATGAAAAATAAGTAAAATGATTTTAATCTCAAGAGGAGCAAAATTGCTAATTCGGCCACTGCAATCACCTGTCATCATTAGTTACCGCTACAAGCCGCTAGTATTTCAATCGTACAAATATTGGAAAATTTTTACATAACCTTTTCCATACAACCATCTTCAGTTTTTTTACCAGATATGAAAACATGAGCACTCATTCTTGACTTACCTTCAACAAAACCGCGTCTTTTGGGAGGAAATGCTGATGAAGTTCATTGAACTTGATTTCTCAGTCTTCCTTCTGGTGTGATTGTAATTCATTAAGTTAAATGAAATAACAATCTATCTTCAATTGTTGCAAAACTTCCCCAGAAGTTCACCAGAAGCTTACCTCCAGGCCATTCTTGAGCATCATGGTGGATATTCCATTTAAATTCTAGCCCTGATATCTTTCTCGAAATCGAAAATAAAAAACAAACGAAAAAACCATAATTTCCTGAGCAAAGTTAAGAAATTTCCCTGTAATTACAATATCTGAGAGGATACCGATAAAAATCTGTGATTGCTTCTTATAAATCACGCCTTAAAAACTACACGATTTCATATAACTAAAATATTCGATGGGACAAGTTTTAGGATTTCTCAAGAGAACCTTGGGAAGTGAAGCAAGGGTTGGCCAGGATGAATCAAACAGGCCACATTCTCCGGCCTCTGAGCTACCAATGGTTAGCCTACATTCTTCAAATCTCCCCGGAGATGAATTGTCAACCCCATCGGGTAATATCTCCTCCGACTCAGAATCCGTCTCGCGTAACCAGGAAGATGAAGGATTACAACATCGTCATGCTGGTATGGAATTCCGGGACCATACTAGTCCTCTTGGACTCGGAACTCCACATGCCAGCACGAGCCCTGGAAATCCATCACGCCTACGTTTTCGCGTTCACAGGATGAGGCCCCATGTGAGTCCTCACGACCGACTGGATTCATCAAACACTTTTGATTACTATGATGTATTAGACATCGATCTTGAAATAGGTGTTCATCCGTCACGGATTGTCGCCCCAATGAAATTGCGGAAAATATTTCTTGGTCTAACCTATCAGGCTCTGTACAGTTTTTTAATTTTCCACTTTCAAGCTGCAGGCAATACTTCACAGGATCATTCTCTTAAACCGTCCCATCTACTTCTCCAGATTGCAGAAGTTAATCTGGTGGTGAGCTTTACTGCTACTTTGATTGGGATTTTACTACGCCAAGCATATCCAGATATGTCGGTCATTATAGAAAGAGCAGGATCTGTGTCTGGTGCATTTGGTTTCTTCGTCATGGTGAGCATGCTTTTAACGAGCATTTCCGAATGGATTGGTTGGATATGTGCAGTTGGATCTTTATTGGCATTTGTTATAGCATTTATAAAAGGGAAAAATGCTACCCTACCTCCATTGTAATCTGTGTAGTCACAAACACTGGTTTTACACATTTTTTTTTTCCCAAAGTGTGTACATACCTAACCAGGTGAAAATGGAGGAACTCAAGCGCATTTGTCATTTCTTATCCTCTGGATTTATGCTATTTATGTATTAAGTGAATATTTGATATTAATTATGTGGGTTTTGCATAAATTAGAACTCGTTTTACTGCCAAAACAGCAAGATTCTCTCCATAATGAAATCACCTCTCTTAAGTAGTTTTTCTATAAAACTTGGTAAATAATTAGCTTCTATCACAAGCTAATTACTCTAATTAAATTTGTGGATTGTACAGTGTCACATGTCGCACTCAAAACTTCAACTACATAATGTGAGTGAGTTTTAATTTTTTGGTCCTAAAACGCATTGTCACATCAATTTTGAAAACATTATATCATGTTCAAATGAACTTCTGAATGCAGACAAAGTATCAAAATCTCTCATTCAAATTGAGTGTCAATCATGATTTATCAAATTTTATGAACAAGTATTAACCAAAAATCCAGACATTCAATATCAACATACAAACAAGACACCCTAATATACAAACTGCATCAATCAATTATAGACCCCACAAACACCCTCAAATAATCTGGCCATCTACCACCATTAATGGGTCAAATGACCCATTTTCATATGTGGGATACAATTGGCTTGTTAAGTTGTGGCCATTCTCACTACCCTTGGTATTAGGGTTTGCTGGATTATTTAAAAAAAAAAAATCAATCATTTCATTTCTTTTTTTTTTGAATTTTTTATAATTTTATTAATTAAATATATAAATTAAAGTACGATGTATGTTATTTATTAACAGTATTAAAAAGTCTTAGTTTGTTAATACTTATAAATATTGAGATTCAAAAAGAAAAAAAAATAATAAAAAACTTGAGACTCAAAGGATTAATAATGTACCTTTGCTAAAAATTAATGATTGGGTGATGATAATCAAAGAGACCGAAACGATAATGAAGCAGACCTCGGTCAATTACTTTGGTCTGTTAAACAAAAAGCGGTGGAGTCAGCCCTTTTCACCAATTTCAAGTTATTTCGGCTTTAATTCGTAATACACCATTAGCTCTTAGAGCATTTTCGTTAATAATTAAGCCTATTGAAGATTAAGATTCTCGAGATTGCCACTGTGAAAATCCGAAAGGTCCCACAACAACAAGATACTGTTATTTTAGATAATACATAACGAGTATGGTCACACCTCGTAGGGTATTCAATTTATGACAACCTGCTACGATTGCTCAACCTCTATTATGCAATCGTGAAGCATCTTAAATCAATACGATTCAACCTATTAAAAACATAATAATTAACAATTCGAATGCCTTTAACATTCTTTCATCTCAGACAAAACCCATTTGGTATTCAATGAATACATTATATTTGTCTCGGGAGAGAGCCTCGTCTAAATCCCATACAAATAGATACCACTAAAAACTTCTTGAAATCATATTAAATATTTACAACCCTCTAAGTCTCAAGGTCTATCAAGTTAAATACAATATTCTCACCATCTCTTCATCTTAGGCGATTATACATACCGTGGTACGATATCCTTTAAGGAAGTTTATATAATCGCGTCCTACAAGCCAAAATCTATAGGAGAGTAAGCTAATAGTCTAGTGAGATAAGAGTGCAATTTCTCAATACTGTTTACAAACACAATCAATTTCAAACAAGTTTTCAAAACATATGCTATGCATGAACAACCATATGAATGCAACATCACACGTAGTCTTCTGGTAACCAACATAAAGTCTAGGGTTTGCACCTCCCTTGACCTTGGGTTAGGGATTTGATTTATTCTTAATTGATTCATCTTATCTCTTGATTAGGTATTATCTCTTACTATTATATAATATTAATGTTATAAATTTATCTCAAGTGTCACTCACACACTGAGCACTAACACTCTCAAGGACAAACCGAACTCAGAATCGTCAAGGCATGATAATCCCCTAATAACTTAGTTCGCACTTGGCGAAACAGTAATCCTTCGATTACTTTCAATGCACTCTATAGCAGTGATGGCCTTCAATATGCAATATCTTGTGCAATGCATATAAAATTTTATTTAAGTTGTAATAATTATTTAATATTTTGCAGCGATCGCGCAATAGTCAGACACACACAAGTTTTAATCACTTCCAGTGCAAATACGGAGAGCAATCACTTAATCATAATCACAAAACAACAATCACAATATTTGAAGGATAGTTCCCCAACATCAGGTTTTGATTGAAGACATTTAGATTTTCATTTATCCCTTTTCTCTTTATAATATATACGCATATATTATATACACCTCTTCCTCTTTCTCTATTTGGCCTTTTATTCCATTCCTCATCTTCACTTTATTCTCCTTCCTTTCTCTCCATCAATGTCCTGCCCTCCATTCATGACCAAGGATACATGTTGCCAATTACTATGCCTTCCTAACCTCCCTCCTTTCATACACACAACATTTATATCACAAGTACATCATCGGACTCCCTCTTCTTCTTCCATCATCATCGTTCCCTTACCCCTAAGTTCACCATCTCACCAACACATACACACATGCACTTATACATATTAATTCACACCCACACATACACAAATCGGCATTATCACACATTATATACATGCATACATCTGCACACCCCTATTTACACCCAATTTGCCTTTCTTTTCCTTCATGCACACATGCCCCCTACCTAATGGTCTCCCTTGAAGTTCTCATCTCCTTTCCTAACTCTCTCTTCTCTTTCGCTGACTCTCTTCCCTCTCCCACTGACTCGACTCCCTTCTCGCCAACTTTCCTCTCTCTCTTGTTAACTCCTTTTCCCTTTCCCACATGCCTTCTTCCCTTTCTCTCTCTCTCTCTCTCTTTTTCCTATGTTGGATGCCTTCTTCCCTTTCCCTCATGTTGGAAGCCTTCTCCCCTTTCTTTTTTCTTTTTTCCATGCTGGACACTCCCCTTTCCCTCTGGCCAACCTGCACACTCCACACACCAACTACACTCCTTCATGCACAGCCAACACACATTCCATATATATATATATATACACACATATAAGCAAGACATATGAAATGCGGGAACCAATGAAATCAAAATCATTTATATATTCATAACTACATTCACATCATACACAAATAACAGTACATCATGGAGTCATACTCACCTAGTTCTCATCTTTAATTACTTGTAGTAATCTTCAGGTAAATTTGCGGAATAATTTTCTTTTCCCAAAAACACAAGAAAATCATGCTATTACACTCTATTAATGAAAAATATCATTTTATCTAGTGTATTTCTAGTTATTCTAACTATTTTCTAAGCTAAATTCTATTTTATTCACATATTAAAATTCAAAAAATAAAGCTCATTTCGCGTAAAACTAGCCTAGTTTCATAGAGCTCACCTCAAGAATTGCGTTGGTGATTTCAGTTTGTGATTTAAAGGTCTTATGTGGGAGTTATGATTTTTTTTCTTCACGTTTTCCTTTTTCTCCTTCCCTTCCTATTTCATCTTGTGCTTCTCTACTCTTGTCCTTATCTTTCTGTCTCTAGTTTTTTTTTTTTTTTCTTTTTCATTTTGACTGAAGGATGGAGGTTTCTAAGCTCTGGGGGCCTAAGATCCTTATATATATGTACCTCTTTAATATTTTGGGTACATTTGTTGCATGCGGTAATTTACATAAACTTAGTAACTTTAGTATTTTATTACGAAATTTTACAACTAGGCTAATTAAATTATTTTGAGCATGATTATCTACTTAGAATTTTTATTTGACAATCATAAGTCTATGATTTTAATTTATTTTATCATTTATTCAATAATTTTTCATGGTTTGCTTTTTGCCTGATTATTTGTTTTAATAAAATCTTAAGTGAGATATGTTTAAGGCTTTTAGTATAATTTTTTAATCATTTTAATGTTATACGTAACTAAATTTTTGCGGATTTTACAAAGACTAACCATTGGTAAATTCATAAGTCTTTGTTTTAGAAGCAAAGGATAGAAATTTCTGTTTTTTATAGCATTATGGCTTGGTAGTTTCTTTGATTACTCGTTTTGGCCTTGAAAGCTCAATAATCAGCCCTTGTGGACATCGTCATTCCATAGACTTTAGCAAGCAACAAAGGAGCAACTTATCGAATTTCCATGGAGAAATCCAGGAAGCCTTTTTGGAATTGATGTATTTATCGAGCCCACTTATGGATGATACATAACAACTCAACTCAATAACTGCTTCTTAATGTTAAGTTTCACTGGCGAGAAATCGATTTCAACAACTCCTATTCACGAACTCTGGCTTTCATAGACAAATTAAAATCACCTGATTATTCATAAAATGTATTAGAAGTGGAATTTTTTTATAGTTCTACTTGTGTTTTTTATGGAATTAGTCTAATCTTTAATCTTACTGTAACATTAGAGATTTAATGGTGATCAATGGTAAAAATTTAGTATATATAACTTAATAGTAAAATTAAAAACTAGATCGATTCTATTAAAATAATGCACTAGACCATAAGAGGTCCAAATGGAAATGTACCACCACAAACCCAAAGGCTAAACTATCCATGTTGCTAAAGCTCATTATGATTATGGCTTTTATAGCTATCCTATAGCATTATTAAGCATGTCTAGATATGATGGTCATTATAAGAAGACTAGGATCCATGTATGCTGCATTTGGTTTCTTTATCCTGGTGAGCATGCTTTTGACAAGAATTTTTGAATGGGTTGGTTGGATTTATGTAGTTAGATCTTTATTGGCATTTTTTATAGCATTTATAAAGAGGAAAATTGATTAACTATCATTAGATCTATGGAGCTACTGCCGTTTACATGAAGAATCTATGGATGCAACGTCTCGATTGAAACTCTTTCCATCAAGGTATTATCGTAGTACACTGCATGGTTTTGCCCCTTAGTGTAGCAACTTCCTAGGGGGTTACCCATCCTAAAAATGCTTAAGGTTAAGCATGTTGAACCTTGAAGTTTCGACAAACTCCAAATTGTTGTATCAAAACACGCCTCGAATATTAAAGTTCCATCACCTTTATATTTAAGGGATGTCACATTTTCCCCCATTTATGGAATTGGCATCCTTGTCAATTTTGTTACATAGGTTCAAGACCACACTAGGCAAGGAGAACTCTATGGATGCTCTCTTACAAGCTCAAGTGGTGCCCCCTATATTGTGGAACTTTACACTACATGGCACTTAGCTCCCCCACTTCTAGCTAGTGCATTGCTCTAATACCACTCTATAATACCCAACTAAAACTCTTTCCACTAAGGTATTGTCTATTTCAGTATAGTATGCCACATGGTTTTATCCCTTAGTGCAGCTGCCTTCTAAGGGGTCACCAATTTTAGAAATGCTTTAAGCTAAACATGTTTAACCCTAGGGTTCTGATGAACTTTAGGATGCTACAACAAAAGGTACTATGATGATTAGAGTTCCATCACCTTTATATTTGAGGGATGTCATAATGAATCTAGCCTAGTCATTCTCACTAGATAGAAGAAACGATATTTATATTATATAGCTGGATGTCCAAAGTTAAAGTATAATTACAACAGAGAAGATGCATATTTATTTGCAAGTGTAAATAAATGGCCTATGTTTTTAAATGGTTGAAACTAGGATAATCCTTTACATGCAGCATGCATTGTTGTCAAAATTGTGAGTTAACTCGTACGATTCAACGATTTTACGAGTTTGTATACATATTTCTAGTTAACTCGCACACAAAATCGGAGAGAAGCAAAATCGTAATAAAATCACGATTTTAAACAATAAAATCACGATTTTAAACAATAAAATCGTTCAAAATCACAATTATATCTATTTCAACTTATTCCAAAAATATTTCACAACTAACTTAGTTTTAGCCATCCGGATCCGATCTAAGTCCATGGTCTACTAATTAGCTACCTTGCCCAATTAATAAAAGGCCCAGCCCAGCCCAGTCTAACCAGTGACTCCTTGCTTTTGCAGGCTTCTCCAGCAGCGCCTCCTTTGCATTTGTTGCTGTACATTGAAGTTCTTTAGTGGAAAGAGGAGAAGAGAGATAGTGAAAACAGGAGAGGTAAGTCGAGATCCATAGTTCCACACTGAGCCGAGTTAATAGAAATTCGAAATAGCGAGCATCAAGTAGCGAGGATGAGCAGCAAGCCATCGATCCTTCTCCTTCTTGTTACGATTGTGTATTGATCGAAATTCAAAATAGCGAGCACCGAGTAGCAATCCTTCTTGCAGCAAGCCACCGAGCTGAGATCCTTCTTCATAGACGCGATTTTTGTGTCAAGTATGACTTGTATGACTAGTAATACTTCTACTGTAATGTATCATGTGAATATTTATGCTTGTGAATGGGCAATACTTCTACGGAATTTGATGACCAGCAATACGCTTGTGAATGGGTATTTATGCTTCAGAAGTACAATGATTAGCTTTGTAATTATAGGGGTGATGTTCGTTTGATAATGTTTTTGTGATGTTCGTTTGATCATATCTGGGAAGGATCTACTTTTCTACTTGTGGGGCTTCGTGCTAAGGGTCTTGAAATATGTTTGAATTCAAAAGCCCCTCAATTGGGAAATTGGTCAGTGAAAATCAATTGAAATCATGGAAATGAATGTACTTGTGATGGTTATTGGTATATGATTTTACGTTGTTTATCCATTGAAGATTTGAATTGTGTAGACGTAGAGTATTTATCTAAAACACATAAAATTCTCCTTTAAAGATACATATTGCTCCCCTATTGCTACAAAGGGTCCTCATCCTCAACTTGTCACTAAGGAAAAGGGGATTAATGAGATGAGTAAAAGGAAAAGGGGCAACAATGGGTGGACAAATTGGATCTAGCCAAGAAAATGCAATCACATAACTTCCAATTTCCATGAAATTTCAGTATCTAGCAAAGGAGTTAGGAGAGAAATCAAATTCTAAATAGTTGAAGGTTGTGGTTTCACAATCATAAATAATTGGAAGCTATGGTTAAGCATTCTTTTTAAGGGTGCAACTATGCATCTCGTGCAGGTGCAACCTAACTCCCATAACTACCCAAAAAGTAATTTTACCTCCCCAAACTGTCATTGAAGGCATTAATGAAAATTCTGTGGAGGAAAATTCACTTTTTGTAGTGCCTTCTAAGCTAGAACATAAGCTTTATAGGTTAAGGAAAAGTGTCAAATTATAGGTTCTTTACATCCTTACCAAGCTCTCATTAATGATATAGGAGAACTTATTAAATATGATTCTATGCACTCCACCAAAAGGGCTTGGAAGTTGGAACAAACCTTGAACCAACAGCAACCATCGTAGGCCTGCATACAATGCTCTACTTAATGGGCATTGTTATAATTTGGAAATGGGATTATATTAATTAGTTATATACTCATTTTTTCTTTTTTTTTTTCTTATAGGATTTTAAGTATTTATTGAGTTAATATGTCATCTTCCAAATCATCTAGAGAGAGTTCGAAAAGGAAGAATTCACTTGGAATTAGATTTGATGTAGGTTAGGAGCATGGAATTGATGTAGACAACAATGGGAAAAAAGTTAAATGTAAGTATTGTAATAAAGTTGTTAATGGAGGCATTTACAGATTCAAGAATCACTTGGGGTACATGCGTAAAGATGTAGAGCCATGCACCAATGCCCCGAATGATGTAAAAAATGAAATGTTAACAATGTTACTAAAAGCGGCAAAATTATCAGAAATGAAGAGAAAGCAAATTCATGGAATTGAAGATTCTGATGATACTGATGATGAGGTAGAGTAAACAAGGATAAACAAAAAAGAAAGGAATTGCATGGAATTCTTTTTGAAACAAAAAAAAAATTTGGTCAAAGTGGAACACGGGCAACCCAAGGTACAATTAACCAATTCATGAAGAAAGATTTGAGAGAAGAATGTAGCCAACAAATTGCTCATTTTTTTCTATACTAGTGCAATTCCATTTAACTGTGTCAAAAATCCAGAGTTTGTCAAGATGCTTCAAGTGGTTGGTCGATATAGATCTGGGCTTAAACCTCCTTCTTATCATGAGGTAAGGGTGACTTGTATGAAGAAAAAAGTAGCTTGAACAATGGAATTACTTAATGACTACAAAGCTTAATGGAAAAAAAACAAGTTGCTCTATTATGTTTGATGCATGGACTGATAGAAAGAGGCGTTCCATATGCAATTTCTTGGTTAATAGCCCTAAAGGAACGGTCTTCTTATTATCTATACATGCTTCTGATGTATCTAAGACAATTGACAAAGTTTTGGCAGTGTTAGATGATACTGTGGAAAAGGTTGGAGAGCAAAATGCTGTACAAGTTATTATTGATAATGCTGCAAATTATAAAGCAGCAGGAGAAAAATTGATGGAGAAGAGAAAATGCTTATATTGGACACCTTGTGTTGCACATTGCATCGATTTGATCTTAAAAGACTTTGAGAAGAATTTGAAGATCCATCAGGGGACAATTGCAAAAGGAAGGCAAATTACTATATATATTTATTATTATCTCAATTTTGAGAAGATACACTAAAGGGAGAGACTTGATTAGACCTGGTGCAACTCGTTTTGCCACTTTGTATTTGACATTAGGTTGCCTTAGTGAGTTAAAAAGTGCATTGATGATGATGTTCACTTCTAGTCATTGGAAATCATGTAAGTATTCGACCACAAGTGATGGAAAGCAGATTCAACAAGTGGTTTTGGATAGTAGGTTTTGGAAGAATGTTATTGTTTGCCTTAAAGCTGCATTTCCCTTGATTAAAGTGCTTAGATTAATGGATTCTGATGATCAATCAGCTATGGGTTTCATTTACCCAGAAGTGGATCGTGCCAAGCAGAAAATTAAAGCAAACTTCAACAATGTGAAGAAAAGGTAATTTCGCAACTTGTTAGCTATATATATATATATATATATTCTTTAGTGCTAATTTTAAAGTTTCATTTCTAAATTGAAATCATATTTATTTAATGTAGTTATAAACCTATCTTCAAGATTATTGACAAGAGATGGGAGCTTCAACTTCATAGACCATTACATGCTGCAGCTTATTATTTGAATCCCCATTATCATTATAGTGATGATTTTAAAGTTGATGCCGATGTTAAAATTAGATTATATGGTTGCATAGAGCGTATGGTTTCTAATCCAACAGAAAGGTGTAAGATTGATATGCAGCTTGAAAAATTTAAGGATGCTAATGGACTATTTGGCATTGAAGTTGCAAGGTTAGTAAGAAACAAAAAAAGCTCTAGCTAAATGGTGGGATTCATATGGAGATGAATGCCCAGAACTATAAAAGTTTGCTATTCATGTTTTAAGTTTGACTTATAGTTCTTCAGGTTGTGAGTGGAATTGGAGTGCATTTGAAATGGTATAATATAAATAGTTCTTTTATTCAATTTTATATATTATTACTTATTAAGATTATGAATCTTATAAAGTTATGTATAACCTTTTTCATTTTCAAGTCCATACTAAAAAGAGGAATAGGCTACATCAACAAAAGATAAATGATTTAGTCTTTGTAATGCATAACTTGAAATTAAGAAATAGGAAAGAAAGATGCATTGCTGACACTGACACTTCTACTTTCACTGTTGAAGATCTCTCATCTGATGATGAATGGATAGTTGAAGAAGAAAATGTGTTTGGCTCATCAAATGAGAATGAAGGTCAAGGTGTATTGCATATCTTTCCAAGTGCAAGGGATGAAGATAAAGATGATGCGGAGGAGGACGAAATTGGTGCTTATGTCAATTTGGAGAGTCTTGTAAGTAAGTCCCTAATCCCAAATGATTTGGACCTTCATGATATTGATAATGTTGAAGCTGAAATGCAAATAGGAACTTCACAAAAATTGGAATTAGAGGATATGGAAATCATTGGTAGTAGTACACCTCATGATGATGTTGACATTGATGAAGAAGAAGATGATGAAGATGCAAATGATGATGATGATATGAATGAGAGAGATGGTGGAAATTGTGATAATTTATTTTAGTTCTTGTTTTGTAATATGATTTATGATTTCATAACTTTTATTGAGGCTTTTAGTTGATTATTTATATTATGCAACTTATTTTTTATTATCTATATTATGACTTTTATTGTGATTTATGACCCAATTCTATACTGAAATTTTTAATTTATATTATCCATTATATTTTTTTAATTACTACTGTAAGTAAATTTTTAATATTTAAAGGTTATTTTATAAAAGTTGTAAAAACTTACATTTCTATGTTCCAATTCTACGGACCCCCTGGCGATTCTACGTAAAATCGCGATTTTGACAACCATGGCAACATGTGCTACATACCATGAACATTGATAACCCTTGTTATAGTTACATTAGCTATATTATGATCTACATTCTCTATTTATATTTGGTAAACATACTCATCTATATGCCTTAGATGCTATATTATTTATTCAACATCAAAACTTATGGGTAAACATACATCATCTATGTACACTACATACATTAATTTACGTGAATCAACTCAACCAACAAAGTCCGCACCAGAATATCCAATGACCTCTAGATTGCCAATCTGTCTATACATGAGCTTGAAGGCATCTCATTACCTTCTTTGTAGCTCTTCAGTGGTCAACACCTAGGTTACTCTGATATCTCCCTAGCATCTCAACAGCAAATGCAATGTCAGGTTTAGTACAAACTTAGGCATATGTTAGACTTCCAACAGTTGACGCATAAGGAATGTTTTTTCATTTGTTCCCACTCAAGCTCATTTTTGGGGCACTAGGTTAAGGTCAATTTATCACCCTTCATAATGGGTGCTACACTTGGTAAACAATCCTTCATGTAAAATCTCTCTAAAACTTTGTTGATATAGGTCTCTTGAGACAAACCTAAAATGCCTCGAGATCTTTCCCTATAGATCTTAATGCCAATGACATAAGATGCCTCACCTATATCTTTCATATCAAATTTTTTAGAGAGGAATCATTTTACCTCATATAGCAAACCCTTATCATTGATTGCAAGTAAAATATCATCTACATATAGCACAAGAAAATTTTTTTTTACTCCCATTGACCTTATAGTATATGCATTGATCCATAATGTTTTCTTCAAAACCAAATGAAGTGATGACATCTTGGAATTTCAAATACCACTAATGGGAGGCTTGTTTTAATCAATATATGGATTTATTAAGCTTATAAACCAAATGCTCATCATTACTAGTGGAGAATCCTTTAGGTTGTTTCATGTAAACCTCTTTCTCTATATTACCACTAAGGAAGGCCATTTTCACATCCATTTGATGCAACTCCAAATCAAAATGTGCAACCAATGCCATAATTACATGAAGGGAATCTTTTCCATGTAGTTAATTCCTTCCCTTTTAGTGAATCCTTTAGCAACAAATCTTGCTTTATATCTCTCAACATTACCTTGTGAGTCTTTCTTTGTTTTAAAGACCCATTTGCATCCAATGGCTTTTACATCATTAGGAAACTTAACGAGATTCCAAACTCTATTAGATGCCATCGAATCCATCTCTTCTTTCATGGCACTATACGACAAGTTCAAATTCTTAGAACTCATGGCCTGTGAAAACATCTCAAGATTTTTTTTTTGCTCTATTGTAGTTAAACTCTTGTAGATACACAGCATAGTCACTAAGAATTGTTGATTTCCTTACTCTAATAGATCTTCCTAATGTTGCATCAACATTCTCTTGAGGAATAGGATTATGTTGTTCAACAACTTCAGACATCTGTTGAACTTTAGCAACTACTGGATCAAGATTAGCAATTTGTGGTACCTCTAGGGTTGGCTCTTCAATACGCGTATGTGTTAAAGGCGTGTTGTTAACAACAACAATTAATCCACTACTTGAAGTGGCACACTAAGTATCTATACGATCCTTCTCAAAACGAGGGCCTTAAGATTAATTGCTCCCACTAATCAAGTCATTCTCAAGAAATTTTGCATTTCTTGATTCTACAAACCTAGTGGTATGAGATGGACAATAAAATCTATATCCCTTAGACCTTTCAGCATATCCAACAAAATACCCACTAATAGTCCTTGGGTCTATTTTCTTCTCATGTAGATTATAGACTCTTACTTCAGACGGACATCCCCAAATGCATACAAGTCGCAAACTCGATTTCCATCCCTTGAATAACTCAAATGGCATCCTTTAGACAACCTTAGTTGGAACCTAGTTCAATATATATGTAGCCATTTTAAGAGCTTTGGTCTACAAGAAGTCAAGAAGCTTGAAGCTTGCAAGCATGCTCCACACCATGTCCAATAATGTTTGGTTTCTCCTTTTAGCTACTTTATTTTGATCTGGAGAGCTAGGTAAACTGTATTGGGCAACAATCCCATTCTCTTAAAGAAACCTTGCAAATGGACAAGTCGCTTGTCGACTCTTTGTATATCTGCCATAGTACTCTCTACCTTTATAGGATCTTGCAATTTTAATTTGTTTTCGACATTGTTTCTTTACTTCAGCTTTAAACACTTTAAAAGCATTTAGTGCTTCATTCTAATTGTTAAGTAAGTAGAGATACATATATGGTGAGTAATCATCTATGAAAGACACAAAGTACCTATTACAATATGCATCTATGTCTGGACTACAAATGTCTATATGTATGATTTCCAATAATTCAGAGCTCCTCTCGGCACCCTTCTTTAACTTATTACTCTGTTTTTCCTTAATACAGCTTATACAAGTCTTAAAGTTAGTGAAATCTGAAATACTAAGTATCCCATCATTCACTAACCTTTTAATTCTATCAATGGTGAAATGTCCTAATCTCCGATGCCACAACATAGAGGATTCTTCATTCACAACACATCGTTTAGTGCTAACGTTTTCTTGAACATGCATTATAATATGGTTATCATCATTTTGTAAATTAAGTAGAAAAAGACCAGCAGACAAGGTACCATATCTAATAACATCATATTTATAAAATAAATTAAATCCATAATATGAAAAGTTAAAGGAATAACCATCTGACACAAGTCTGGAAACTGAAATTAAATTCTTAAAATAACCAAGGATATAAAATGTCTTTTTCAAATTCAAAATAAAACCACTACTTAAAACTAAGCTACACATTCCAATAGCCTCCACATATGAGGACATCTTATTGCCTGAATAGATGCTACGCTCACTTCCCACTAGCTTCCACAAGTCTTTTAAGTTCTGCAATGAATTGGTCATATGGATTATAGAACCAAAATAAATCCACCTTGTGTTATGATTAACATCAATCATATTGGATTCATAACAGACAAGTGAAAGTTGAGTACCTTTCTTATTAAGCCACTGCATGAACTTAGAGCATTGTTTCTTCATGAGTCCCTTCTTTTTACAAAAGAAACAGATAACCTCCTTCTTTATGTCCTTTGTGGGAGGGATTTTCCCTTTCCCCTTGTCTTTGGTGTGATCCTTCTTATTACTCTTTCCATGAGTAGTTAAGTTTACCTTTTCATTCTCCTTTTCCTCCATAAGTAGTCTACCCTCTTCTCGAACACACATGGACAACAAGTCATTGATTGACCATTTATCCTTATGTGTGTTGTATGATATCTTAAATGGGTCATACTCTTGAGGTAAAGTGCAAAGGATGTACTAAACTAGAAATGATTCCGATAACTCAACTTCCAATGCCTTTAATTGGGCCACAATATCCCTCATGCACATGATATGATCACGCATACCCTTAATGCAGATGAGCCTCAAAGTAAAAAAGCTATATAATTAAGGTACTAACCATTGCCTTATTTGAAGTAGCAAATTGCTCATCGATGGCCTTTAGCAGATCTTAAACCCTTCGATAATGCTCAATGAAGCTCCTTATACTAGCAGAAATTTTAGTCTTTATAAACATAACTGACAAGCGATTAAATCGCTCCCATTTTTCATAAAGACTTACTGCATCTAGAGTACTGGTTTCAGTTATTGCAAGAGGCTCCAGTTTCCTAATAGCATAATCAATGTCCATTCATCCTAAATGAAGAAGAACTCTCTCCTTCCAAACCTTATAGTTATCCCCTTTAAGTTCAAGAACATCACATCGCATATAAAAAAAAATGATAGGTTGAATTACGGCAATAATTAAACATGCATGCTCATGTTACAAAAGTTTTTTAGGTTAATTAAGATATGTCATGTTTTACCAATGTAAAATCATTCTAAAATATGAATCTAGTGACATAAAACTTGTCTATGGGCTAAAGTTCCAATTCAATTAGATTCATCTGAAGTCCTACAATAAAATTATCAAATCATGTTCCTTTTTCTAATCCCTGTGGGTAAATTAGAAAATATAATTTGACATTTTATCCTAATTAATCATACACAACATAATAAAAATTCCTATAGGATAAGATCTATTATATTGCATATAATTAATCACAACTAATGTTTATTTTCACATGTATTCTTATCATCCTTAATATATACAATTTTAATTAATTAAAGATGTTGTGGCTATTCTTTAATTAATTGAAATTATATAGATCACATAAACATTAACTAAATCTTTATGCTTAATTATTGCAAAAAATCGTAAGCAATAACTTACAAACTTAACTTTACACACTTATATCATCTAATCAACATTACACATATAATAATAAACCATAAATCATACATGTAAGCAAATAATATAAGTATATATTATGATAATTAAATTCATAGAGAGCTAATAAGAATTAATTCAATTCAATAACCAACACAAACAAATTTTAATATGTAATTTTTTTTGCTAAATGTTATCTATAAAATTAACAATAAATAATGTAGATATATTAAAATTATAAAAGTATAATTTCACTAAGTGCTGGTAAACCAGTTTAAAGCCCATTAACTTAATAATAATATTAGCTAGAAAACCAAGCAAGAAAAATGGATCGGCTTAGTTGGCTAAGCTCTACGTCATAAATGAAAAAGGAACTCTTGCAGTCACAAGTGCGATCCAGGGCAAGCGCGTTCTTCGCATCCTTAACTTTTCAAACAGGCATGTGTATTGCACGTGCAGGGCTAAGCGCGTGACCGCAAAAGACACCAGCTTAACTCAGTTCAACAGATGACATATAGGGAGTTCCAAAATCCATGGTTTAGCATTCCAGTGAGGGGTCTCCAACAAAGGAAATGCAAGGATCGTACACTAATGTCGACCCCTTTTTTTTTTAAAAAGATGACTTAGATTTAAGTCGTCTGCATTCTCTACCAGGGTCACTATGACCCGACTCCAACTTGCAATTTTTTTGTTAATTTGGACCTCAAAATTAACGTTTTAAAGCTTAAAACACATGGAATTCAATTTTCTATCAATTCCTAATCTTGTTAAGACAAAAAAAAATCAAATTCAAACCAAACTAAAATAAAGCAAGGTAGAGGTATTCTTGAAAAAATAGCTCTAATACCAAATGTTGGATTGTATAAAAAAATTCCTATCATGTTCGATAACACAATGAATATATAAGAACATAAGTAGAAGCGAAAAATTAATCATGCACATACCTCCAGTCATTTCAAATAAATGCATGAAATTTCTTGATTCAGTTTGATACTTCTAAGCCCTCTCTTCCTAAAAAACGATGGTATATTTTTCTCTAAGTCGTCTTCATTCTCCACCAAGGTCACTATGACTCGACTCTAACTTGTGATTTTTTGGTTAATTTGGACCTCAAAATTAACGTTTTAAAGCATAAAACACATGGAATTCGATTTTCTATCAATTCCTAATCTTATTAAGGCAAAAAAAAAAAATCAAATTCAAACCAAACTGAAATAAAGCAAGGCAGAGGTATTTTTGAAAAAATAGCTCTAATACCAAATTTTAAATTGTATAAAAAAATTCCTATCATGTTCGATAACACAATGAACATATAAGAACATAAGCAGAAGCGAAAAATTAATCGTGTACATACTTCCAACCATTGCAAATAAAAGCATGAAATTTCTTGGTTCAGTTTGATACTTGTAAGCCCTCTCCCCCTAAAAAACAATGGTATATTTTTCTTTAAGTTGTCTTCATTCTCCACCAAGGTCCCTATGACATGACTCCAACTTGCGATTTTTTGGTTAATTTGGACCTCAAAATTAACGTTTTAAAGCTTAAAACACATGGAATTCGATTTTCTATCAATTCCTAATCTTATTAAGACAAAAAAAAAAAAATTCAAACCAAACTGAAATAAAGCAAGGCAGAGGTATTTTTGAAAAAATAGCTCTAATACCAAATTTTAGATTATATAAAAAAATTCCTATCTTGTTCAATAACACAATGAACATATAAGAACATAAGCAGAAGCGAAAAATTAATCGTGTACATACCTCCAACCATTGCAAATAAAAGCATGAAATTTCTTGATTCAGTTTGATACTTAGCCTTCTCTCCCTCAAAAACGATGGTATATTTTTCTTTAAGTCGTCTTCATTCTCCACCAAGGTCACTATGACTCGACTCTAACTTGTGATTTTTTGGTTAATTTGGACCTCAAAATTAACGTTTTAAAGCTTAAAACACATGGAATTCGATTTTCTATCAATTCCTAATCTTATTAAGACAAAAAAAAAATTCAAATTCAAACCAAACTGAAATAAAGCAAGGCGGAGGTATTTTTTTGAAAAAATTGCTCTAATACCAAATTTTAGATTGTATAAAAGAATTCCTATCATGTTCAACAACACAATGAGCTATAAGAACATAAGCAGAAGCAAAAAATTAATTGTGTACATACCTCCAACCATTGCAAATAAAAGCATGAAATTTCTTGGTTCAGTTTGATACTTCTAAGCCCTCTCTCCCTCAAAAGCGATGGTATATTTTTCTCTAAGTCATCTTCATTCTCCACTAGGGTCACTATGACCTTACTCCAACTTGTGATTTTTTGGTTAATTTGGACCTCAAAATTAACGTTTTAAAGCTTAAAACACATGGAATTTGATTTTCCAATCAATTCCTAATCTTATTAAGACAAAAAAAAAATCAAATTCAAACCAAACTGAAATAAAGCAAGGTAGAGGTATTTTTGAAAAAATAGCTCTAATACCAAATGTTAGATTGTATAAAAAAATTCCTATCATGTTCGATAACACAATGAACATATAAGAACATAAGCAGAAGCAAAAAATTAATCGTGTACTGACGCAATGAGGAAAGCGTAAAACACGAGACCAATTCTCGGGTTGGACCTCACAAATAAATAAAGAATAATCTGAGTTTATTTCTTGAAATTCTCAATTGCGCACAATTGAGGAAGCAGAGAAAACTCTTCTCTAAGTGTCTATAATTCGATAAGAGATTAAAAAGCTAACCCTAAGATGACCTAAAAACTATTTATAGTCTTCTGGAAAACAATTAAAAAGGAAATATATATGCACACGTAGAAATAAATATATGTATGCACGTCCGTAATCTAGTTGAGATACGACCGTGTATAAGGCTGTGTATGTTTCTGTGGATATTCTGGACACAACACACGGCCATACTTTCTTGCCGTGTATAAGGCCGTGTATGTTTTTGTGGATATTCCAAACACAACACACGGCCATGCCTTCGTGCCATGTATGCTGCCGTGTATGTTTCTATGGGGCCTTCAGACTCATTACACGGTTGTGCCTTGTAAAAGACATGCCCTGTTAACCCATGTTAGCCATAATGTCCACATCATTCTCTCCCACCAATGAAGAACTCGACCCCGAGTTCTCTTCCAGATATAGAGGTTCGTCATTCGAGTAAAATGGAGATAAATCAGCTACATTGAAGGTTTTAGAAATCTTCATGCTTTCAGGAAGTCCGACCACATACGCATTATAATTTATCTTTGCGACAATCTTGTAAGGACTGTACTTCTTTAGTTGCCATTTACTATAAGTGCCCAAGGGAAAACGTTCTTTCCTTAAGAACACCATCACTTGATCTCCCACTTCAAACAGTTTTTTCTCCCAATGCTTGTCTGCAGCTTTCTTGTACTTCTCATTAACCTTCTCGATCTTCTCTTTCACTTCAGATGTCATAGTTTGATATTGTTCCACTAGGTGTTTTGCAACTACATTGGACTCCACACCCTTGGGCAAGAGAGCTAAATCTAATCATAAGATGGCACTTTTGTATAAACCACTGAAAAAGGAGATTTCCCAGTAGTTCTATGGATGAAACTGTTATAAGAAAATTCAGCTTGAGAAAGCGCCAAATCCCATTGTCGTGGCTTCTCTCCACAAATGATTCGTATTAAGTTGCCAAGGGTCCTGTTCATCACCTTCGTCTGCCCATCAGTCTGAGGGTAGGCTATGCTACTAAAATTGAGTGAGGAATTGAACATGTACCATAGTGTCCTCTAGAAGTGGCTAAGAAACCGGGTATCTCTATCTGATGTAATTGACTTGGGAACCCCGTGCAACCTGACCACCTCCTTAAAGAATAACTTGGCAATACCCTGTGCATCAGCCGCCTTCTTGCAAGGAATGAAGTGAGCCATCTTGGAGAACCTGTCTACAACCATAAAAACAGTGTCAGCACCTCGTTGGGTACGAGGTAAACCTAAAACGAAGTCCATAGATAGATCCTCCCAGATATTCTCAGGTACTGGTAACGGAGTGTACAACCCAGTATTCTGAGAATGTCCTTTAGATGTCTAACAGATGTAACACCTTTGCATAATTATCCCTACATCTCTTCTCAGCTAAGGCCAATGATATCTTGCAGCTACTATCGCCATAGTCTTATCTTGCCCTAAATGTCCGGCTAGTCCTCCTCCATGTAGGTCCCTAATTAACTTTTCCCTTAAAGATGATTTAGGAATACAGAGTTGATTTCCTTTCATTAAGTAACCCTCCAGGATATAATAATTGTTATTGGGTTCCTAATTGATACACTTTTTCCATATAGTCTCGAAATCCACATCCTCCTCATATAGCTCCTTCATTTGCTAAAAACCTACCACCTCAGCCCTCATGGTGATCAATAAATCAGCTCTCCTACTCAATGCGTCTGCCACCTTATTTTGAACCCCGGATTTGTGCATCAAGCGGAATGGAAACTTTTGCAGAAATTGGATCCATCTGGCATGCATGTCTTTATAGATATGAGTCTGACTACTCAGATGTTTTAAAGCTACACAATCCGAATACAAGACAAATTCTTTTCCTACCAAGTAATGCTCCCACATCCTCAGAGCTCTAACCACAGAATAGAACTCCTTATCATAAGTGGACCAACTCCTCTTAGCTTCATAGAGCTTCTCACTATGAAAGGCCACAGGTCTCTTCTCTTGAGATAACACGGCTCCAATACCTACCCCACTGGCATCACAGTCTACTTCAAATAGTTTGTCAAAGTCTAGTAACGCCAACACCGGCGCACTACACAATCTTTCTTTTAGCATAGCAAACCCAAACTCAGCTTCTTCACCCCATTGAAACTTCCCCTTCTTCAGGCACTCAGTTAATGGGGCAGCGACAGTACTGAAATGCCGTAAGAAGCGCCTGTAAAACCCTGCCAACCCCATAAAGCTCCTCAACTCAGTGATTGTTTTAGGAGTAGGCCAATCTCTAATAGCCCTTACTTTGTCCTCATCCACCGTTATTCCCTTACCACTCACTACAAAACCCAAGAACGGCAACTTCTTTGACATGAATATGCACTTCTTAAGATTGGCATAAAGCTTATTCTCTTTCAGCACAATTAATACACTTCTCAAATGCACTAGATGCTCATCTTCAGTCTTACTATATATTAAGATATCATTGAAATACACTACCACAAATCTACCAATGAAAGGTTTGAGTACCTGATTCATTACGCGCATGAAGATACTAGGTGCATTGCTGAGGCCGAATGGCATAACTAACCATTCATATAACCCTTCCTTTATCTTGAAAGCGATTTTCCATTCATCCCCCGATCTGACTCAGATCTGATGCTATCCGCTCCTAAGATCCACCTTCGAAAATATCACCGCTCCACTCAGCCTATCCAACATGTCCTCAATGCGAGGAATTAGGAATTTATACCTAATTGTGATTTTGTTGATCGCACGGCTGTCTATGCACATCCTCCAACTTCCATCTTTCTTTGGCATCAATAGCGCTGGAACAGCACACGGGCTCATACTGTCCCTGATAAACCCTTTATCCAGTAACTCCTGGACTTTCTCCTGTAGGACTTCCGTCTCTTTGGGGCTCATCCTATAATGAGGAAGATTAGGAAGGCTAGCCCCGGGCACCAAGTCAATATGGTGTTGGATGTCACATAATGGAGTTAACCTTTCTGGTAAATCTTCTGGCACTACCTCTTTGAACTCTTCTAACACCCCCTTTACTCCTTCTAGAACCTCCTCACTACTCACTTCTTCTCCAGCATTTTTCACGATAAGTGCATGCATCACTCGGGATTCTTTTAGGTCATCGGCCATCTCCTTCTCTGACTGGGTGATTGTCAGAAAGGATTTCCCTTCAGTCCTTTATGTCTTGGGTCATTTATCCGTCAATGGCAGCAATTTGTATTTCACGCCCCCTTTCTCCAACCTATACTTATTCTCCTTTCCGGCATATTGGGCATCCACGTCAAACTGCCATGGTCACCCGAATAATAAGTGGTAGGCATCCAGATCGACGATATCGCAATAGACTTTATCCCGATATTTGCCTATCGAGAAAGGAACCCAGCACCTCTCCTTCACCTCAATTCGCTCTGCCGCCTTAATCTACCCTATGGTGTAAGGGTTCGAATGTTTCTCTACCGGCAGCTAAAGTTGCTTCACAACCTCTCTTCTGATTATATTCTCACAACTCCCACTATTGACAATCAGGTCGAACACTCTCCCACCAATTGTGCACCTAGTGCGAAATAGCTGGTGTTGTTACGAACTACCCTACTGCTTCGGTTCCAACATCATCCTTCGAATCACATAGTTCGATTCCACTCCATCATCAACCTCATTATAATATTCATCCTCACCATTCGGTTCACAGCACACTTCCTCCTCTTCCTCCCTTTCGACAATGTTTATAGTTCGTCGATTCGGGCATTCGTTGGATCGGTGCCTCGGTTGATTACACCTATAACACTTCCCCAGAATTGGTTTAGCATACAGATTACTTTGGCTTGGGGTCTCTTTGATCTCAAGAGGCTTCTTCCCTTCAGCCTTGTCTTCCTTCTTCTCTATACACCCGGCAAGCTTCTCAACTACTCCTCTAATCCTTTCACCAACCACCCGGTTGCCACTACCAACATTATCGTACCCATAATTCCTTTTGCTCCCACTAAGCCTCGCACTTTATTCTTGAATCATCATCTCAACTCTAAAGGCCAAATTCTTTACCTCATTTACAGTTCTAAACACCGTTACCCTAATTTTATCCCTAATCTGGGGTTTCAACCCATCCACAAATCGCGCTACCTGTTGACCCTCAGTTTCTCTCAGATCATTCCTCTCCGCCAATCTCATGAACTTGGTGGTATATTCATGCGCCGTCCTCTGTCCTTGACGGCATCATTGGTACTGCTAGAAGAGAATCTACTCATAGTCGGGTGGTAGAAAATCCCTCTACAACAGGTTCTTCATGCGGTACCATGTCCTTATAAGTTGCTTTCCCTCTCTCCGCCTCTTGTTCTGCAAACGATCCCACCATGCAAATGCCCCTCCTTTCAGCCTACATGCAACTAACCTCACTCTCCTATCCTCGGGTATCTCCATATAGTCAAAAAAATCTATCGACTTCTGCAAGCCAATCTAGGAAATCTTTTATATTCAGATTACCATTAAATGAAAGGATATCTACCTTGAGACGAAAATCACCGCCATCTGCCTGATTGTATCCCTAGTGGTTTCTTCGATATCCGCCACCATACTCTAGATCAATTTTGTTGTCGATCCCGCGGTATCTACCACCACCAACACCGCCTCTCCTCGGTTGTTGCCCTCTCCTCTATAGGAAATCACCCTCTTCTTGGGAAGAACTCTCATCTAGTCGTTGATTCCATTGATTTACGGCTGTAGGTTGATTGATAGGACTACCATGAGCGATTGCCACCCATGGTCAATCTCCACCAACATCCCTGTTTCCGTTGTGGCCCATCACCATGGCGTTGAAACGCATAATCAGATCCTCCAAGCGCTGCTCTACACGCCCGAGCCTCTGTTCCATGGCATCGACTACTGTCCTTAGAGCCCATTGACTGACTCCTTGGACTTCCACATCCCGATCTAGGTCGAGAACGCGACCGCCATCAACACTGTTGTTAGCCGACATCTCCGTAGGAAATTGCCTTACTCTGATACCAACTGACGCAGCAAGGAAAGCGTAAAACACGAGACCAATTCTCGGATTAGACCTCACGAATAAACAAAGAATAATCTGAGTTTATTCCTTGAAATTCTCAATTGCGCACAATTGAGGGAGTAGAGAAAACTCTTCTCTAAGTGTCTGTAATTCGATAAGAGATTAAAAAGCTGATCATAAGATGACCTAAAAACTATTTATAGTCTTCTGGAAAACAATTAAAAAGGAAATATATATGTACACGTGGAAATAAATATATGTATGCACGTCCGTCATCTGGTTGAGACACGGTCGTGTATAAGGCCGTGTATGTTTCTATGGATATTTGAGACACAACACACGGTCGTGCCTTCTTGCCATGTATAAGGCCGTATATGTTTCTGTAGATATTCCAAACACAACACACGGCTGTGCCTTCGTGCCGTGTATGCGGTCGTGTATGTTTCTATGGAGCCTCCAGACTCATTACCCGGTCGTGCCTTGTAAAAGACACACCCTATCAACCCGTGTCAACCATGATGCCCACATCCTCTAATCATTGCAAATAAAAGCATGAAATTTCTTGGTTCTGTTTGATACTTCTAAGCCTTCTCCCCCTAAAAAACGATAGTATATATTTTTGAAGTGTGAGTGAGTGGGATTAGAGACCCAACCGAAAGATCACGTCCCAAATATATCTTCTATCACTATAGATCTTAACCGACGTGATCCAAGCTTAAATTGCGAGATTTACTTGTATAGATTTGATTAAATCAAATAATATCTTAAATGGATTATATCCCGATTGAATTTTCCAAATAAATCTCACAAAATCCGGATTCGGTTTTGAGTCCCAGGAAATTCTAACACTTCTCTCATCTCACGCTATAGATGTAAACTCCGATGATGACCCTCGCAGCGGGTGTCTTTTCTACATGATGGATAAAATTGCAGATTGAAACTTGAAAACTCGCCATCCTCCAAGAAGTAGCCGTGGACATTGTTTATTGTATCTCTAATTTTTCTATCTCTGTTTTCCACTAGAAGTAGCCATGAATATTGTTTATTGTGATGATTCAAACTCCCCGTAAGCTTCCAGACAAGTCTCGGGAGTTTTTTTTGGATGTTGTAACTTTGTTGGAGACCACTGTGGTTAAACTTAAGCAAGAATTGGTTACCTTGAAACATCAGCCCTGGTGCCATGCTAACGAGCTATCAGAAGAAATGGTTTTGTGCATGAGAAACATTTTTATCTTCTTATCAGTTTCATCTAGAAGTCCATCCTCAGAGATCATGGCTTCACTATCTTCGACAACGTTCCATACCTTGTATAATATCTCTTCATATATGTCAAGCTCCCCTGTGAAAGCTTCATCAATTAAGTCTCCTTTAGTGAGTTTGTCTGATTCCAATAGAATACGTGATAAGCTTTTTCACGTTGGAGCCTACAGACATCAAAGGGCTGGAGTCTGCACTATTTTTTTTTTATACATAGAGAGACAAAACCGCTTTATTTATTCTTAAGTTACAGCATGATATGTGACACATTTCAAAGCTCAGCAGAGGAGCTTTGTCCAATCCAAAGAAGCCTAACACCAAAATCCCCTTTTTATTATAGCCTCATTCCTTGTAGAACAGGACTTGGATCTGTGAAGTTGGATTCTGAACTGAAAATAGCGACATCAAAGAGCTGCAATACATTCAAATTCAATCCGGGCTTCCATTGGCAATGTAGCAACCTGATACGTAGTACGAGCTGGTGCAGGAGATGGGAAATATTTTGCATAGATCTCATTTACTTTTTTTTTTTTTTTTGAAGTCTTTCAAGTCAGTTAATAGGATTGCGGTCTTGACCATGGAAGAATAACTAGCACCACCAGCTTTTAGTATCTCCCCCATATTCTTTAGAGTGGTCTGAGGCCAACACGGCCTTGGGGTAGATCTGTAGAAAGAGATTATCTCGTTGTCGTCTATCCTATTGCTCTTATTACAGTGGTTGACAGTGGCTTATGAAAGAAAGTCTTGCCCATTAAAGTCGGCTTCAAGCCTCCGATCAAGGAAGCAAGCACAGAGTTCAAGGTTGACCGACCTTGAGAGCCCTTGTTCTCCTTTTCCCTACGTGTGAAATTGGATTCTGGAAACCGGGATAGGTAATAGGATGTGAGGGCGGGGAGCACCTCCATAAGCGGTCTGTAAAGAGGAGGCACACTGTTTTAAATATAAAGTACAGTGCAACCAACCTGATTTCCGACCTCCCTACCCTCTAGTGGATATTGCTTTATATAGATTCATGTATTCAACGCCTTCCCCCTCGTTCACCCCTGTTCATTTCCAGAGGGAAGGCTAGTAGCAAGTTTTCGCCTTTTTTGATATGATATAAAACAAGCTTACATACTAATAAAGCGGCAACAAGCACCCTCTTTCTCATTACCTGCTCAGTCTGCTCTTCCACACTGTCAGAGATGAATTTTCCAATCACAGGGATGAGACCAAGGACACCAAATACAAAGCAAATAGGTGTCCTGCTCGGTGGAGACTGGTTTTGCGTCTCGGTTTCAGTTGGTACTTCTAAACCTTAACTCGCTCAAAATTGACGATGTATTTTTTTCTGTAGAAGTGAGCAGGTTTAGGGACCCCGAAGTACTTCAGTTTAAACTCATTCCATCAATGAGTTGTTCCACAAAAATAGAAAGCATTTGGAACGTTTGAAGAAGTTGTTGCACGTTCCTGATATTGTTGGATTCATGGACCATATCCTGCGGTTGTTACTGAGTAAATAGGAGAGGAAAACCAACATTCTCCCACTTGGTCCATGTATTCCATAATTTATCTTAATGAGAAACAAAATACATGAATCATGGTGATAGGTCCTCTAATGGTGAGTACTATCTCCCATCTATTACAATACATTGTGCCTCTCAATCCCATATAACTTGATGAATAAACCCAATGTTTATTCACGGTCCAAACTTAATGATATTTCTCAAAATAAATGAATAAACAAAATGTGTACATAAGGCCAAATGAGAAAACATCAATTGAATAAGAGTTTCATCAACATCAATTACATATACAATGAAAGATTACATTATGGAACCAAGTCCCATTCTCATTACATGATCATTAAAATTCTTTGGTTGCATGCCTTTAGTTAAAGGATCAGCTATCATTAACTCGGTGCTAATATGCTCAATGACCACTTTCTTTTCCTTAACACGTTCTCTTATGGCCAAGTACTTGATGTCAATATACTTACTTCGACTACCACTCTTATTATTCTTAGCCATAAATACACTAGCTGAGTTATCACAGTACAATCTTAATGGCCTAGAAATAGAGTCGACAATACTAAGCCCAGATATAAAACTCTTTAACCATACACTATGTGAGGTAGCCTCAAAACAAGATATGAACTCGGCTTCCATCGTGGAAATAGTAGTCAAGGTCTGCTTTGCACTTCTCCAAGATACGGCCCCACTGGCAAGCATGAAAGCGTAACCAGATGTTGATTTATGTGAACCAACACAGCCAGCAAAGTCCACATAAGAGTATCCAATAACCTCCAGATTATCGGTCCGTCTATACATGAGCATATAACCCTTTGTCCCTTGAAGGTATCTCATTAACTTCTTTGCAGCTCTCCAGTGGTCAATACTTAGGTTACTCTGATATCTCCTTAGTATCCTAACAATAAATGCAATGTCAAGTCTGGTACAGACCTAAGCATACATTAGGCTTCCAATAGCTGAAGCATATGGGATGTTTCTCATTTGTTCCTGCTCGAGCTCATTTTTTGGGCATTAGCTTAAGTTGAATTTATCACCCTTCACAATGGGTGCTACATTCGGTGAACAATCTTTCATCCGAAATCTCTCTAAAACTTTATTGATATAGGTTTTTTGAGATAAACCTAAAATGCCTCAAGATCTATCCCTATGGATCTTAATGCCAATGACATAAGATGCCTCACCCATATTCTTCATATCAAAGTTCTTTGAGAGAAATTGTTTCACCTCATATAGCAAACCCTTATGATTGGTTACAAGTAAAATATCATCCACATATATCACAAGAAAACAAATTTTACTCCCACTGACCTTTTGGTATATACATTGATCCATCATGTTTTCTTCAAAGCCAAATGAAGTGATGATATCATGGAATTTCAAATACCATTGGCAGGAGGCTTGTTTTAATCCATATGTGGATTTATTAAGCTTGCAAACCAAATGCTCACCTTCACTAGAGGAAAATCCTTTAGGTTGTTTCATGTAAACCTCTTCCTCTAGATCACCATTAAGGAAAGCTGTTTTCACATCCATTTGGTGCAACTCCAAATCAGAGTGTGCAACCAAAGCCATCATTATACAAAGGAAATCTTTCTTAGATACAGGAGAAAATGTCTCTGTATAATCAATTCATTCCCTTTGAGTGAATCCTTTAGCAACGAGTCTTGCTTTATGTCTCTCAATGTTGCCTTGTGAGTCTTTCTTAGTTTTGAAGACCCATTTGCATCCAATGGCTTTTACACCATCAAGTAACTTGACGAGATTCCAGACTCCATTAGATGCCATCGAATCCATCTCTTCTTTCATGGCATTATGCCACAAGTTCGAATCCTTAGAACTCATGGCTTGTGAAAACGACTCAGGATCATTTTCGGCTCCAACATTGTAGTCACACTCTTGTAGATATACAACATAGTCACCAGGAATTGCTGATTTCCTTACTCTAGTAGATCTTCTCAATGCTGCATCAACATTCTCTTGAGGAGCAGGATCATATTGTTCAGCTGGTTGTTCAATAGCTTCAAGTATCTGTTGAACTTCAACATCTACTTAATCAGGATCAACAGCTTGTGGTACCTCGGGGACTGGATTTTCAACACGCATTTGTGCTGGAGGCGTATTGTTAACAACAACGATCAATCCACTACTCGAAGTTTCATACTGGGCATCTGAATGATCTTTCTCAAAACCAATGCTTTGAGATCAATCGCTCCCACTGATCAAGTCATTCTCAAGAAATTTTGCATTTCTTGATTCCATAAACCTAGTACTATGAGATGGACAATAAAATCTATATCCCTTGGACCTTTCGGCATATCCTACGAAATACCCACTAATAGTCCTTGGGTCCAACTTCTTCTCATGTGGATTGTAGACTCTTACTTCAAACGGACATCCCCAAATGCGTAAATGTCGTAAACTCGGTTTCCACCCTTTGAATAATTCAAATGGCGTCTTTTGGACAGCCTTGGTTGGAACCTGGATCAATATGTACACAGCCATTTTAAGAGCTTCATTCCACAAGAAGTCAGGAAGCTTGGAGCTTGCAAGCATACTCCGCACCATGTCCAATAATGTTCGGTTTTTCCTTTCAGCTACTCCATTCTAGTCTAGAGAGCCAGGTAAACTGTATTGGGCAACAATCCCATTCTCTTGAAGAAACCTCGCAAATGGACCAGTCGCTTGTCCATTCTTTGTGTATCTACCATAGTATTCTTCGCCTCTATCAAATCTCACGATTTTAATATGTTTTCCACATTGTTTTTCTACTTCAACTTTAAACACCTTAAAAGCATCTAGTGCTTCATTCTTGTTATTAAGCAAGTAGAAATACATATATCGTGAATAATCATCTATGAAAGAGACGAAGTACTTGTTACGGTATGCATTCATGTCTAGACTACAAATGTCTGTATGTATGATTTCCAATAATTCAGAGCTCCTTTTGGCATCCTTCTCCGACTTGTTAGTCTATTTTCCCTTAATACAACTTATACAAGTCTCAAAGTTGGTAAAATCTAAAGTACTAAGTACCCCATCATTTACCAACCTTTTAATTCTATCAATGGAGATATGACCTAATATTCGATGCCATAACATAGAGGATTCCTCATTCACAACACATCATTTAGTGCCAATCTTTTCATGAATGTGCATAATAGTATGGTTATCATCATTTTGTAAACTAAGAAAAAGACCATCAGACAAAGTACCATATCCAATAACATCAGATTTATAAAACAAATAAAATCCTGAATCCGAAAAGTTAAAGGAATAACCATCTGATACAAGTCTGGAAACTGAAATTAAATTCCTAGAATACCTAGGAATATAAAATGTCCTTTTCAATTGCAAAATGTAACCACTACGTAAAACTAAACTGCACGTCCCAACAGCTTCCACATGTGAGGACATCTTATTGCCTGAATAGATGCTATGCTCACTTCCCACTAGATTCCGCAGGTTTCTTAAATCCTACAATGAATTGGTCACATGGATTGTAGAACCAGAATCAATCCACCATGTGTTATGATTAACATCAATCATATTGGTTTCATAACAAACAAGTGAAATTTGAATACCTTTCTTATCAAGCCACTGTATGAACTTGGTGCACTGTTTCTTCATGTGCCATTTCTTTTTACAGAAAAAAGCACACAACTTCCTTCTTAATGTCTTTTATGGGAGGGATTTTCCCTTTCCTTTATCCTTGGCCCGATCCCTTCTTTTGCTCTTCCCATGAGTAGTTAAGTTCACATTCTCCTTTTCCATTTCCTCCATAAGCAGTCTACCCTCTTCCTGAACACACATGGTTAATAATTAATTGATTGACCATTTATCCTTATGTGTGTTATAGGATATCTTAAACGGGCCATACTGTTGAGGTAAAGTGTAAAGAATTTAGTGAACTAGGAAGGATTCTGATAACTCAACCTCCAAAGCCTTCAATTGGGCCGCAATATCCCTCATACGCATGATATGATCACGTACACCCTTAACGCTGGTGAGTCTTAGAGTTGAAAGCTCTATAATTAGGGTGCTAGCCATTGCCTTGTCTGAAGTAGCAAATTGCTCATCAATGGCCTTCAGCAAATCTTGGACCCTTTGATATTTCTCGACAGAGCCTCTGATACCAGCAAATATTTTAGTCTTTATGAACATAACTGATAAGCGATTAGATCGCTCCCATTTTTCATAAAGACTTATCGCATCTGGAGTACTGGTTTCAGTTACTGTAGGGGGCTCCTCTTTCCTTATAGCATAATCAATGTCCATCCATCCTAAATGAAGGAGAACCCTCTCCTTCCAAACCTTATAGTTATCCCCTTTGAGCTTGTGAACATCACATCGCATATCAGAAAAATTAACAGGTTGAATTGCTGCAATAATTAAATCAACATGCTCATATTACAAAATTTGAGGCTAATCAATAAATGACATGCTTTTACCAATGTAAAATCATGAAAGAATATAAATTTAGTGACATAAAACTTGCTTGAGGGCTAAAGTTCTAATTCAATTAGATTCATCTTAAGACTTATAATAAAACTATCAAACTATGTTCCTTTTTTCTAATTCCTGTGGGTAAATTAGAAAATATAATTTGATATTTTATCCTAATTAATCACACACAATGTTTATTTTCAATATGTGATCCTAAATAATCCTTAATATATAATCTTAATCAATTAAAGATGCTGTGGCTACTCCCTAATCATTAAAATTATATGGATCACTTAATCATTAATTAAATCCTTAGGCTAAATCATTGCATAAAACCATAAGCAATATACTATGAATTTAATTCTAATATACTTATATTGTCTAATCAGCATTTCATGTATAATGATAAATTATAAATTATACGCTTAAAGATAATATAAGCATGCAACATCACCAATTAAGTTCATAGCACACTAAAGGATTTAATTCCCTTTAATAAATTTCTCTCAATGACAAATACAAATAATTTTAATGTAAAATTATTTAGCTAAATGTCATATGCACACTTTGCAACAACAAGTACATACAAATTAAAATTTTAATTGCTCACGGGACAATATTTCAAAACATATTTGGCGTTTCATACAGAATTCACATGATAGTATTAACGCATATGTTGTACACACTTTGGGATTTAAAATTATAAAGTCTCACGGAAGCGTTCCAAGTTTTGCCTTTACTCCAACGCATGAAGGCAAACTCACATATTGTGTTAATATATTATTTTAATGTTTGTTTTGCTTTCATTCCCTGTGAAGTAAAGTAGAAAAGGCTGCTCCATTAACAATTTATGAGCCAGGACACATGAAACAAAATAAAGGCTTGTTTCTCTAACAATTCATGACACAAGACTCTGGAACCAAAATAAAACCTGTTCTTCTGACAATTCGTGTCTCGAGAAAAAAAAACCCAAACACACCATACCTTCCCATACGCAAAAGTCATTTATTTATTTTATTTATAATACAGGTACAGTAAGTCCTTTTTACTCCACAAGCATATATATTTATATATACATTTATTCGGCTAGATTTCTTCTTCACATGTTAAGAAGATAAAAGTATATATAAAGATTTTTTTTTTTTTTATTCGATGAAACCAAAGTGCCAAAGCCTGCTGCTCATCCATGGAAAGGATATTCATTATTTGAAAAGGAACAGTAAAGGCTAGATGTGCCGATAAAAACATCATATCACACAGTGTTAGAGTATACAATACGACTCCCATTCAACTTCATATATATATATATATAATATATATTATAATTTGTCTCGTTTTCGTTTTTCGATAAAACAAAGGAAAATTAAAAGAGTATTTCCTGTTTTGTGCCAGTATACTAAGGAAAACTAAAAAGTTGAACACGTTACAAGGCCATTTTTTTTAAAGGTCGTCTTTAAACTTGAGCAGGTCATCTACAACCTGATTTTGATCCAAAATCCATATTTGATTAATTCAGTCCTTTTTCACACCCAAACAGCATTAAAAGGCTAAGAAAAATAGAAATCTCATCACTTAATGATTTCTAATCTCCATCAACACCAGAAAAATTAAAAACACCGCTAAGCAGAAAAATTAAAAACACCGCTAAGCAGACAAATCAAAACCAAAACCAAACTTCACGGAACTCAATAGAGCAAGGCAAAGGCGTTAATATGGCTCTGATACCAAATGTAAAAACTGCTTAACATATACAGCAGCAGAAGTAAGAGTTCTTTTTTACATACCTCCAACCATTGCAAAGCAAATAGGTGTCCTGCTCGGTGGAGATTGGTTTTGTGTCTCGATTTCGATTGGTGCTTCTAAACCTTAACTCGCTCAAAATTGATGGTGTATTTTTTTCTGTAGAAGTGAGCAAGTTTAGGGACCCCGAAGTTCTTCTATTTAAACTCATTCCATCAATGAGTTGTTCCACAAAAATAGGAAGCATTTGGAACATTTGAAGAAGTTGTTGCACATTCCTGATATTGTTATATTCATGGACCATATCTTGCGGTTGTTACTGAGTAAATAGGAGAGGAAAACCAACAGCTTTGTCTGTCTGGACAAACTCCTTTATACCTAGAAGACATCCATCATTTTATGAGGAGTTTGAATCACAGAAAACTGAAGACCTAAACGGACTACATCATCTACAGTTTGTTATCACCTATAGCATGGTAGTTGAAGTCACTTCTTTATTTGTTAGAAAGAAAGAGCTTCATTATGCAGTTGGGGCTACAATTGGAGGGTACTCAATCAATGCAATAGAGATTGAGTATATAATTATTAAGATGAAGCCTCCAGCTCATCACCCCGAATTTCCCTGTCTCTTATTTTACATAAATTTAAGGAATCAGGTCAGAGGAAGCTATACTCTATTGATCAGCCTGAACCCCTCCTAGCATTTTTTCTAAACCATGGAATGCATTCTTCACCTACAGTAAGGATCTTCAGGCCTAAATATGTTGTTGATGTGCTTGAATCATTGGAAGATTATGTTCAAGCTAATGTAAGTATAAGCAACGAAGGGAAGATACTAATTCCAAAACCATTGCATTCTTTTGTCAAAAGCATTGTGCATGAGATATCAATCCCTGAATGGATATGCCAATTCCTTCCTGCAGAGCAAGCTGATATGATCAGATATTGCTCATCCAAGCAGAAACGGAGGCTCTTTGCTCCTCAAAGCTTCACAGTTGTTTTATTTCTAATTACTCTTGAATTTGTATGAGCGCGCGATTTTAAGAGGTCCGACTCTTTATCGTATCGTGCTTTGCAACTCACAAGTTTGTAGCTCAATTTAGAAGTGACATGTTGGCAATCAAAATGGCAATCGTGACAAGTGAGGCCTCTGTTTAGTGTATCATTTACTCAGGTTAGCTTTCCTTCTCTTTTTATTTCATCCATGATCGACTATACTATACTAAGTTTACTTATTTGATTTTTCTTTTAGGATTCAAGAAAGTCCTTCCTTTGTTGAATAAATTTGGTCTAACGATTGCCAAGCATCGTTAATCCCTCATGAACACTAAAAGG
Source organism: Laguncularia racemosa (assembly GCA_037954665.1). Taxonomy (NCBI): domain Eukaryota; kingdom Viridiplantae; phylum Streptophyta; class Magnoliopsida; order Myrtales; family Combretaceae; genus Laguncularia; species Laguncularia racemosa. The sequence continues at coordinate 9,528,272 of JBBMOL010000010.1, forward strand.
CAGCTTTTAAACTTAAGAACTTTGCATGCTCACTAAGCCCCTTTTATCCTATTATTAGTCCAATCGCGTGTTTATCTCTTTCATGTTTACTTAGGAAATAGATAAAAGAGGGAGATAATCAACTTTGTTAATATGATCAATCCCACTCGTGTTATCACATACGGAACTCAACTTGAATGTCGGAATGGGTACTTAGGATCCATAGGCCCTAGAACCAAGTGTGTGGTTTTATATATATATATATTTGCTCAATCAGCTCTATCTTGGATGGCAGCATGGAATGACTATGATAGTCGCATTGAGTCATGTCACTTGTGTTCATTCTTCATTGTGGGACATTCTTGTTTGCGTAGAGACATGGAATGACTATGATAATTGTATTTAACCATGCGATTTGAATTCATTCTTCATCGCGGGACATTTCAGCTTCTTAAAGATCCTTCCTAGTTGGTTAGATTTCCTATTCCCATGCACGAATTATTTTATTTATTTGTTTAGGAAAAAGTTAGGCCTCCCTCATTGGTACCACATGTGTTTGATTGATTGAAATTCACAAAGACTTGCTTCACTACTAATCAATATAAGAAATTATCAATAACACTACAATTCCATATAGAACATTCTTCTACGTGCTAGAAGCAACTTGATTGCTTAAACATAGGCTACCATCTTCCTCCTAATGTGATGGGCTAGTAAGGAAGACTTAACACATGCCACCAGAATAATTTAATCGTTTGTAGAATAAGCTTAATTCATCATTCCCTTATCTTGCAAGTCGTGACCAATTATCAAAGGCTTTCATGCCTTAAGTTAGAGAGTGTGAGGTACCACTCGATAAAACATTTAAATTCATGGGGACAACCAATAATCGCAAGTAAATGCTATTTTGGCTTCCATAGTGGTACATACCATAATACTATAAACAATGCTCTTTCCTCCAAAATTCGACTGTTGTGCCTAGGCATTGTAGGGAAAGGGGGATACGAGGTCACAAGTTTGAATCTATCAAGTAGCAAAATCCGATTGTTGTGCCATTTATTACATATAGACTTCTAACACCCTTCATAACTAAGTGTCAGTCATTAAGCATTGAATACTTTGTATTTTGGCATGATATATGTAACGCAGTGTACCTTTTATGTATTGGCTTGGTAGAAGTAGCATAGTGTATCCTTGTGCATTGGGTTGATAGAGGTAACTTAATGTATCCTTACGCATTGGCTTGATAGATGTAGCATAGTATACCCTTATGCATTGGTTTGATAAAGGAAGCGTAGTGTACCCTTATGCATTGGCTTGATAGAGGTAGCATAGTGTACTCTTGTAAATGCATCTGCTTCCTCACTACACCCCTGCAATTTTAATGTCTATGACTCATAAGTATGTGTATCACCTCTACCATATGTAGCTCACTTCATTTCATAGGAGAGCTTTCTTCTTTGTACATCTTACCATATGTGCTTCACTCATGTATGCATGTGCACTTTATTTCACTTGTGCACTACCTATCCACATCACTCACTTATGCATCCATGTGCACTTCATTTCATTTGCATATCCATGCACCATGTTATCTATAGCATTACTCCTATTAATAAATGTTGCCTTGTGTTTATTGTTTTGAATCCCTTATCTCATGTCGATTATAGCATACCACAACATGGACATCATAATATCAACACAACACTTTGCAATTTTTTTTTAATAAGATCCCATGCAATAGAGCTATGTTTCTCATTCAGGCAATGATCCTTATTTTAACCATAATGAAAAGAGATAGGAACAATAACGCATATTGTTTAAACTTGAACGTAACATCATCATTTAGTCAATGGGGTATTACCCACTACTTAACTTATTCAGAAATTGATGAGTTTAAGCTAAGTTAAAGTGAATGTATTATGCTATGTGCCTGGGAGATAATACTCTAATTGGCTAGCGTATTGTGAATTGAATAAACATTGCGCACTTGGGAGACAAACCTCATACTGAATAGCAGCAATGTATAAAACATATACGGTATATGTGTTAAAGGAGTACTCCCTCCAAACGTTGAAATAATGATGAAGAGAAGAAGATACTGGAAAATATGTAAAAGCAAGCTCATGATACTTAGGCTTGTCATTTTTATTCATTAACTTTCTTAATACAAATTTAGTGACTCATCTAATCGTGCTAGAGCTAATTCTTCTATTTCTTCCGCTTAAGGTTTAATTTAGTCTTACATCTATTGAGGAGTAGGTTAGATTTCTTAAACTTGTTTAAGATCCAGAGAAGATAAACACACTTCTTCAGACCCTTGTAACTATCATAAACAGTATACCTTGCGCTCATCTTCCATAATGAAACTTTCAATATTCTCCATTTGCTTATTCTTCTTCTTGCCTCCTCGGCAACCACACATCTTTCTTTTCCTTTGCTACCCACCTTAGATTTCTTCCCAAGTAAGTAATGATACTGGAGGGCCTCATAATAGCAGTTTCTCCTTCCTCAGCATATTCATCAAAAAAGGCCGACTTAAGGAAGTATGATTCCTCTTGCTCAAAAGGATTCCTCGTTGTAGAGATGAATATGTCTTTGCCTTTCCAATGGCCTTTAATGCATTGGAGTAGCGTCAAAGGTACCAAATTGTGATCATGCGGCCACTTCCTTCCTATAAGTAGGTGGTAAGATATGGGCACATTGATCACGTGAAAGGTATCAGAGTCATTGATAAACCCAACTTTGAGATCCAAATTAACTCGTCCCAGTGTCTTTATGGGAGAATAATTGAAGTCATTCATTGAAATGGGTCACTTCACCAAACTCCCTAGATCAATTCTAGTGGCATCAAACATGGTCTTTGACATGATGTTTAAAGAGGACCCAATGTCTATGATGTCCTCTTCACTAGATATCCATTAAGCACTCCCTTCACATACAGTGGGTGATTGTGATTTAGATTCTTCATGCACATATCAGTATCTATGAACAAAATTGTATTCTTGTTGGCATGAGCCAATCTCTTCATAGGTTGTGTTGTGCTACACTCAGCATATTGTCCATTTAAAATTTGTGCAAGTGTAGTTGCTGCTATAAGCCTCACTTTCTCGTTGAACGCAAGAAGGTCGAAAAAATTCCTAAAATTGGAAGTCTTCAAAAGTGCTACAACAATGGTAGAGTATTTGTTATCTTCAACTTCACTTAATTTCTCTTTTCTTTTACATGCTTCAACAGGTACCACCTCGTCCACTTCAATAGTAGCAGGATCATAAATAACAACTTCCATGACCCTGTGTTGATTATTATGGTCTAAGAGTGGATTGTGCCTAATATCATTATTTTTAATGATATGCTCCCCGTTCTGTATCCTCTCATTGAAGATTTTCTTTAAAGTGAAGCAATCTTTGGTAGAATGCCCTATAACTCTATGGAACTTGCAAAATCTTAGATCATCCCTCTCTTTAGGAGTAGGGAGGTGCTCAACTCTTAGGAGTTTGATATTTCCATCTTGTAGTCATATGTCAAGCATCGTGTGTACCTTCCCCATTAGGCATAGATATGTTAACTTTTTAAATTTTGGTTTCTCCATTCTAGGTTTCTTTCCTACCTTAGAGTCTTCGCCTTGAATCGAATTCACGGATGGTCCTTACTTACTGAACCTTGTATGTTTACCCCTTTGTCTTGCAATAAAGTTATTGATTCGTCACGCATTTTCAACTAATGCTGCGAATGAAACTAATGATGAATTCTCCAAATAAATAACATACTCAATAAACATTCCTTATATGCAAATCTTTACTAACTCTTTTTCATCACAAATGTCTTTAATGTCTAGAGAGTGTTCTCTAAAATGTTCAATATACTCCATTAAGTCTTCCCTAAGATGCTGTCAAGTCCACCCCATGTTGATTAAAGTAACTCTCTCTTAAGTAGAGAAGAACTTTTCTAGGAACATCTTGCACATACTACCTCAAGAATCTACTAAGCCAGGTGGAAGATTGACATACCACATGTATGCCTTCTTCATGAGAGACTTAGAAAATTCTTTAAGTTTCAAATCATCATCTAGCCCATAGACCTCTAATGTTTCAATAAACTTCAACAGGTGTTCCTTAGCGCTCCCTTTCTTCCCATTGAAAAGCATGAACTTAGTACTCACATAATCCTTAGGGTAAGGTTTTGCTACGACATGTTGGTTGTAAGGAAACTTAAGATCCAGTACCCCTATAATGGACTTTATCTGTATTTCTTTCAAATACATGTCTAGATCCTCCTTAGTGACAAATGTGCTTCTAGGGGCAAGCATTGTAGCCTCTACAAGAGTAATAGGTATAAGGTTTGAAGTTGTAGATCTTCCAATAACACCTTGGGATAAGGGCATAGTGTGTGAGGATGAAGGACTGTTGATATGGATTCCTTAGCCCCTCGCCTTAGGTATAAGATGGTGTGCAGCTATGGACTCTAACATAGGAAGTTGCTCCCCAGTCCCAAGGGCAACTTCTTGATTGATAGGAGCTAGGTTAGAGGATCGAGGTACTTGGGGGGTAACTTGCTACATGGCAACAGCAAGATTCGACAAAGCCACTCTTTGTTGTGTAACAACAAAGCCCACCATACCAAGCATATATTGTGCGAGCATCATCATTTTGGTGTTTTCCTAGACAACACGTATGTCCTAAGTATTTATTTATAGGATCTGGCTATAAATCTCATTCATTAGATGGCGATGACAATCAATAATTCTGAGCGAATAAGCCCATATGGGTTTTATATGGGTCTAGGCTTATTTGAAGCCTTTAGTGTATATAAGTCTTATTAAGGAAAGGTAGATCAAACTAATCAATCTAACGGACCTTACTCTAAGTCTACCATACCAAATCCCAAACCATGAGTTTGACTCCTTAAGCCCTATTATATTGATCAAAAGAGTCAAATCTATTAAAATAAAATACTAAAAGTCTATAAATTGAATTTAGCCCTTTACACATATTATTTTTGCTATATTCCATCCTTCAATTAAATCCCTTTTAAGTGAATGGAAATGGACGCACGACCCATAATAATTTATCCCAAGATATTTTAAGAATTGATTCCTCACTGTGAAATTTGAGGAACCTTTTTAAGGTCACTTTCACGATTAATCAGTCTGGGAAATTTCTGTTTCACTTCCTGGAAACTAGCCCTGAAACTTACGTCCAAAGAGAAAACGATTAAAAAACTACCACTGAAACTTGCGACGACGATACCTCCAGTGCATCCTTGTTCCTTGGACTTGTTTCAGACAAATCCACTCCATCTTATCTTAGTGTAATAGCCATGCAAGTGTGCAGCATTAAACCAGAAACTTCTCTCACCATATTTCATCTCTAATTGGAAAACTGATCCAATTTGTATTTTGGATCATCGACTTAAAACAATTTACACATGTTATCGCTTCATATAAAACGTTTTTTAGGGATTTTTTTTACTATTTATTATAGTTTTCCATTATCATTTTGATCCCCCCGGAGATGAATTGTCACCTGCATCGGGTGATGCCTGCTCTGGCCCAGAGTCCATCTCGCCTAACCAGGAAAGTGTAGGATCACCATATCATCATGCTGATATGGAATTTCAGGACCATACAACTCCCCCAGGACTCAGAACTCCAGATGTCAGTACAAGTCCATCGGAAGGTGTAGGATTACCATATCATTGTATCGATATGGAATTTGAGCTCCATACAACTCCTCCAGGACTCAGAACTCCACATGTCAGCACAAGGCCATCGTGTCTAAGTACGTGTTTCTGGGGTGAGGCTCCATATGAGTCCTCAGACCCAATTGGATCCGTCAAACACGCTTGTTGATTTTCGTGTGATTGATATCGGTCTGGAAACAGATGATCATAACAGAAATAGGCCATTACAGGATGTACCCCCCATGAAATTAGGGAAAACATTTCTCGGCCTGACCTATCAAGATATGTTCAGTTTTCTGATTTTCCACTATCAAGCTGCTTTTGATTCTTCTTCACAAGATCATTCTCCTAAGCCGTCTTATCTACTTCTGCAGATTGCAGAAGTTAATCTGGCGGTTAGCTTTACTGCTTACTTGATTGGGATTTTACTGCACCAATTATATCCAGAAAAGTCAGTCATTATAGAAAGAGTAGGATCTATGTCTGCTGCATTTGGTTTCTTTATCATGATCAGCATGCTTTGAACAAGTATTTCCGAATGGTTTGGTTGGATTTGTGCTGTTGGATCTGTATCGGCATTTGCCATAGCATTTATAAAGAGGAAAATTAAGTGACTACTATCGGGTTGTTGAGGAAAAATTACACGTTAGAAGATGTTTTGAATTCAAATTTAAAATAGAGGATAAAATATTTTAATAGTAGAATAGTAGAAAGAGAAGATAAATGTAATTACAAGTAACTGAAATAGAGGATAACCTTATGCTGCTATCATAACTCCATTAGATGGCACTGATGTGGCACAAGTTACATCATCATCCACCTTAGCATTTACTTAACTTCCATATCAGCAACATAAAATAATTATCTTCTATTTGTACAATTTTTAAAAATGTTATTAACTCTTTGTACTACCAAAACCTTTTATCCTCTATTGTATATGAATCCATACGATTCATCTTTCTAGTGTTATTTTCCTCATTAGTTTCATGGAGGTAGCTCTTTGTAATTTGTGAACAATTCCAAGTGCGAATAGAGAAAGTATATTATCAAAAGGTGCAAGCGAAGGATAAAAGTTTTATTTATGAGATGTGTAGCATATTGTAAGGATGTTGATATCTCAATAATGTAATTACATTAACTATTTCATAAGTACATCATCTATTTGCACTTGTAGATAAGCATACATTCTTCATATGCACCACATATTGCTTATCCCTGATTGAAACTTTTGGGCATACGTATGTCCCCTATATATGGTATAGGTTGTCATATTTATTCTCGATTTGTACCACTTAAAAGGTATATCTTCTATATGTTTTTGAAAGCAACTATATATTCACTCCATTGTAATTGTTCTTTAAATTAAGTAGATACATTGTACTAAACTCGCCTATGGAGGATGTCACATTTTTAATGTCATTGGCCTCTTTTCTATATGAGAAATTTAAATAATCCCAAGATTTGATACTATCATGTATTCTATATATAGATTGACAAACTTTGATACCAATAACACAATCTTGCTTGAGATTTTAAATAACATGGTCATTGGGTGGTATAAATGATGAGTCAAGAGAAAATTTCGTAATTCCTTTTGTATTGGGAGTTGGTATCAATGGTTGCTTGGTGGGGATGAGAATGACTTTTAAGCAACTAACTATAATAGAATCTATGGAGTCTAAATTATCTCAAAAATCAAATTAATTGATTGAGCATTGATGATTTAACATGCAATGATTCAATTGTGTTGTCATTAGATGAAGATATTTAGTTATGCAATAATTAGTTTATAGTTCATGGCTCACAACCTTTTTATCTTATAGGGAAACCAATAAGTCCACTTAGACAATTATTTTGGTCCATATCTTGATAGAAATTGCCTTCACGTATATAAATTTAGAATATTATTGTACACAATACGAGACAAATGCTCCACAAATCACTGTAAAGTTATAAGGCAATTTAGTCTTCTATAAAAAGGACAAAAGCTTTTTGTTTCCCTATGCAGACTCCTAAAATCATAATTACACGAAAAGAAAACAGTAATCTCTCCCTCACCCTCTTTCTTTCTTTCTCGGCCTCGAATTCTCTTCCTCCTTTTTGTCACTATGAGAGCTTTTCCATCGAATGTTAAAGTAAGGATTATCCAATTTTCTTAGGTTATTCTATATCTTAAAGATTTTAATTTGCACTTTGGTTGCGATTCCCATTCATGGATTTGAAAGGTACATCAATCAAATGTTGTCGTGTGGGTTAGCATGTATATTGTAGCATTGTGAGCTAAATCTAGATAAGTAGGATCTTGTGAGTATGGCATTTGTGCCAATTAAGTTTTTGAAAAACTAGCAAACTTAATTTATGTTGAACTATAAATTATTATGCGTTATTTGTGTATGCACCGAAACCAATAACTATTTTAGATATGCAGGTCATGTCTAATTTAAGTTACTAAGTTTTTTCATTCTCCATTATTCAAATCTCAAATTATAGTTTTAGGGTTTAGTTTTTAACTATTGATCCTAGGTCTCTTAAAGTCTATAATTAAGTTTGCTACTAGAGAGTCATGGTTTCTAAGTTTTAATCATTAATTGAAAGGAATTGGTATGGTTTCATCTTATAGTAACTTTTGCATTTAGTTTCATTCTTAACTATTCTTTTTCCTCTTTTATATTATTTAAATTATCCTCCTTAATATATTTACCATTTTTTTATTATGAAAACTATATTTATCGTTATAGTTTCCTAAAATTATTATTTATTCTTCTTATATCTTAAGCGATAGCTTTAAACGTTACTATCTCAAGTATAACGAGTGTTTAGATTAGATTTATGCCAATATTTTCATATATATCTATTAGTATATATATTAATTTATTAGCATACGGAGATATTTCAATAAAATACCGAAGGAAAAACAATATAAAATACATTATAAAATATGATTGCATGATACATAATTCATGTAATGGAAATATCTTACACGTGATATATTTGAGCTAGCCATCCGTATATTGGAGAATGGAAGCAATGATCAAACGAAACACTCACACCCCAGACCAAATCAATTTATTATAACAAAATTACGTACAACAAATTTAGAAGTCCAAAATTAATGTTTCTAATCTGACACGGTTATCCGACCAGACTGCCCACAAGACCAATATCACGGCAGATGCCATGGAAACAACGGCGACATTCCGACACGCTTTTGCGATGTTTGGGACGTCGTCGATCAATAAAGCACAATATGCACCGGAGAAGGCGAAGGTGAGAGATAGAACGAATGCTTGGAAGGTTGGGAGAAGGCTTGAATTGAAAACGATTTTTGGAATTTGGTTGCCGTTTATGTACTCGGATGGAAGTTGAACTAGGATCACTGCTGTCGTGAAGGACACCCATAGGATGCATTCTAGTATGGTTATTTGGATCGGTGAGGTGGATTGTTGTCTTGACATGTTGTGCAATTTACGCGATGAGATCGAAATTCAAATGGAATTGATGCAGAGGAGCCTCTATATCCCTTAATATGGTCTTGCAATGTTATAGTTATTTGTTCGACATCATTTTATATGTATATTCCCTAGTTTTCGCACCATGAAATGCTTGCCTAGAAACTTCACCTGCATTCTAATTGAAGGCTGACATTGACACGCTTGTTTCTGTTGTATTATATGCGTGTTCGGTGTCTTTGACGTTGTGTTTGTTTTGATATTTTCTATTTTCCTTAAGACATAAAGTAAGTTTCGTGAAGGTTTCTTGGTTTCTTACGAGAAGCTTGTTTGTTGATAATATTTGATACTGTATAACGGGGACCTGGACCAGTCTTTTAAAAGGAAAATGCGAGGAAAATAGAATAACGTGATGGTATAAGTTTAAGTTCAAGTCCTGGGCAGTCCTTTAATTTAAATCGGATATACGAAGGACGCATCCGCTTGGGGTAAAGGTAAATAGCGGGAGAATTAATTGTTTTTGAAATACTTTTTTATACTTACGCATGGGTTTAGGAATTTGTGTTTTAAGTAATATTGTTATTCCCTCTACTAAGAATAGCTATTACGGTATTTTTTATTCTCTCTATAAGTAATAAAAAGTTTAAGTAATACACAATTAATCCTTTAATAAATACTTATTAGTTATATTTCAAAATGACCGAATAGAGATATATTAATTTTTTTTAGTCATATTTTTAATTTAACACTACGAGTAATTAATATTCAGTGTGGGAATTTTCTGTTTCACTCTTTGGAAACTAGCCCTGAAACTTACCAAAAAGAAAACGGAGAGAAACCACTCCTGAAACTTACGACGAAGATACCTCAATTGTCATCCTTTCCTTGGAGTGTTTCGGACAAAACAGAGTTCCATCTTTTCGTGTTGTTGACGTAGTGCTCCAGCAACGCAAGTTTGCGGCATTGCACCAGAAACTCTTCACCATGTTTCTTCTCTAGTCGTATTAATAAATTGGTCCAATGTGTATTTTGGAAGATCACCTTCCATAAACCACGTCTTAAAACAATTTGGCGTGTGACGGATATCCCGGAAAATGACATCCAAACCAAATCTCAAAATTATTAAATATTGTTGTAGTGATCTCAAGATATTTTTTATACAGGTTGATAATAGTAAGAGGTGAAATTCGCAGCCAATGGCTCGTGGAAGTGGTTAATTATCACTGGGAATTTCATGAGAATTAAGTGAAATGGTTTCGATTTTAAGAGGGGGAAAATTGCTAACTCGATTGCTTCTGTCACCTGTCATCCTCAGTTCCACTACAAGTCACTAGTATTTCTGTTGTTGCAAGACCACACAAAAAACACAAAAACAGAGCAGAGGGAATTCGAAAATTTGCAGCGAAAGCCAAGCACTAGTTCATTCAATGTAATCTTCTTGTTTTTGTAAGACAAACTCATATCAAAGTTGATAAGTATCACTTAACTAAATCAAAGTAAATCAAATCTAAATAAACTTATTTATTTCCTATAGTTTAGAACTAAAATAATCAAATAAGATTTGTAAAATATTTGTTGTCCTAATAAGCAAAAGTATTAACACTCCTCCATGCTTTTAGGAATTGCAAATCCCAAGTTTGTGCCTCAACAATTCAAATTTGTTTGCTGACAATGGCTTTGTAAAAATGTCTGCCACTTGTTCTTCTGATTTGCAATATACCAAGTTGATTTCTCCTTCCTTTTTCACTTCTCTTAAGAAGAACAACTTTATCTTGAAATGCTTTGTTCTTCCATGGAAAACTAGATTGTTGAAGATTGCTATTGCAACTTGATTATCAACATATATCCTTGTTTCTTCTTGTTGATCCATCCTCAGATCATGCATCAGCTTGCGGAGCCATAGCGCTTGGTTGACAGCAGCGGCGATGAACTCTGCTTCAGCTGTTGATTGAGCCACGGTTTCTTGCTCCTTGGAGTTCCAACAAAACATCCCTGATCCTAAGCTAAAACAATAACCTGATGTGCTCTTCATATCATCAACGGATCCACCCCAATCACTGTTGGAGAATCCAAATAAATTTGAATCTTCAGATCTCTTGAACTTGACACCTAGGTTGATTGTTCCTTTGATGTATCTAACCACTCTTTTTGTTGCCTTTAAGTGTGTTTCATTAGCATAATGCGTGAAACGAGATAAGATACTTACAGCAAAGAGTATGTCAGGTCTTGTAGTTGTCAAATACATTAAACATCCAACCAAGCTTCTAAAGTAGCTTTCATCAACTTTATCAGCTCCATCATCCTTGCTTAGGCTCTCCTTTTGGTTCATTAGAGTTGTCATTTTTTTGCAATCTTCCATATGGAACTTCTTAAGAATTTCCTTTGCATATTTCTTCTGACATATGAAGACTTCTTCCTTTTGTTGCTTGACTTCCATTCCTAGAAAATATGTCATCAATCCTAGATCAGTCATTTCAAAGCTTTTCAACATTTCCCCTTTAAACTCTTCTACTAACTTAGAGTTTCCACCTATAATTAGAAGATCATCAATATAAAGAGAGACAATAATTACATCTGGTCCTTTTCATTTAACATAAAGAGTGGCTTTAGACATGCTCTTTTCAAATCCTAAACTTAATAGATGATTATCTATCTTGTTGTACCATGCTCTTGATGCTTGCTTCAAACCGTATAAGGCCTTCATGAGCAAATACACCTTGTCTTCTTTGCCTTGTACCATAAATCTTTCTGGTTGCTCTACATAAATCTCTTCTTGTAAAGAACCATTTAGGAATGCAGATTTCACATCTAGTTATTGTACTTTCCACCCTTGTTGTGCAGCAACTGCAAGGACCAAGCGAATGGTGTCCAATCTAGCGACTGGAGCAAACGTATCAGAATAATCTACTCCAAAAATTTGAGCATATCCCTTGACAACAAGCCTAGCTTTATACTTATTGATAGATCCATCCGGATTCAATTTTGTTCGAAATAACCACTTCACTCCAATGATTTTTCTATTAGCAGGTCTATCCACAAGCGTCCATGTTTTGTTTTTCTTGATCATTTCCATTTCTTCTTCCATCGCCTTTATCCATTTCTTATCTTTAGCTGCATCCTCATAGCTTGCTGGTTCACATACTGCAACATAGCAGCGTTGATAGACCTCTTGAAGTGGTTTTGTTCCTCTGACAGGTGGATCATCTTCCAATTCTTCTCGCAGCAACTCTGTTTCTTGATCATCTATCTTTTGAAACTAAAGGTGGGCTTGCTGCTTTGATGTTTGTGTTTCCTTTGGTTGTTCCCAATTCCACTTGTCATTCTCATTAAAGATCACGTCTCTACTGACTATAATCTTTCCAGTTTGAGGTTGATAGATTTTGTATGCTTTGGATGTGGAACTATAACCGATAAAGATACCAGGTGCTAATCTTTTATATAACTTATCACGTTTGACATTTGGAACATGCAAAAAAAACAAACAACCAAATACTTTAAGGAAGTCTAAAGAGAGTTTGTAGCCATACCAAGCTTCAAAAGGTGTTTTGTCCTTCAATGCTCGTGTGGGAAGTCTGTTTTGCAAGAACACAGCTGTACTTACAGCTTCGGCCAAAAGATTTTTTGGCAACTCCTTGTCGTGCAACATGCACCTTGCCATCTCCATTATATATCTATTCCTTCTTTCACTCACTCCATTTTGTTGTAGAGTGTAAGGAGCTGTTAGCTGATGTTGAATGCCTGCCTCCTCGCAAAACATGTTGAATCTTTCATATGTGTATTCCTTCCCATTGTCAGATCTTATGGCTTGAATCTTGCAATCACTATGATTTTCCACCAAGCGTTTAAACTTCCAGAATGCATAAGCAAAATCTAATTTATATTTCAAGAAAAAAATCCAACACATTCTTGTGAAGTCATCAATAAATATAACATAATAAAGACTACCTCCTAAGGAAGGTGTTCTTTGAGGACCAGCAATATCAGTGTGTATCAACTGCAATTTACGTGTGGCTCTCCAAGTTGGCTTAGGGAATGGTTATCTAATCTGCTTGCCATACTGACACGCATTGCAAATAGGTAGGGAGTTGGCCAAGGTTGGAATTCCGATCGTAGGCACCGTTTCCTTTAGTGTTTTCATCCTCTTTAAGTGGCATTGTCCAAGCCTTTTGTGCCATAGCTTGGTGTTGCTTGCAGCTGAGGTCAATGCTGCTGGTTCAACAGATGTTGGTTCGAATGAGAAGCTTTTTCCTCTCATTCTTACACTCAGAATCTGTTGACCTGTGGCATCAAGAATCTTGCATACATTCTCTTCAAAAATAACCTTGAGTCCACGTTCAATCAACTGACCAACACTCAGCAAGTTCTGATCAATGTCAGGAAAGTAAAGAACATCACATATGTTCTTTGAACCATTCGCCCCTGCTATGACCACAGTCCCAATTCCTTCAACTGAGATGTAATCACCATTACCTATCTTAACCTTGGTAATGTCAGATAGCCCTAAGCTTTTGAAGAGTTTCTTATCGTTAGTCATGTGATTTGTGCATCCACTGTCAATCAACCAACTATCTGACGTGCAGCTGTTTGCAACACATGAAGCAACAAACAGCTGATCTTCTTCCTCTTGTTCAACAACTTGTGCTTCACTCACTTGCTGTTGAACCTTCCTTTTGCAAACAATTGCTTCATGTCCCATTTGATTGCATTTGGAACACTTTACATCAAGTCTCCTCCAGCATTTGTATGGTGGATGACCTTCTTTGCCACAATGTCTACACGGAGGATATTTGTTCTTGTTGCTCCCCTTTCTTCCCCTGTTATCATTAGGAGCAAACGGAGGATTCCTATCCTCATTCTTCTTCTTTTTCCACTTGCTTTTATTAGTGCCGTGGTGTTTTGCCATCAAGGTTCCTTCAGTGCTTGCGTTTTCTCTCATTTGCCTTCTTTGCTCTTGTGCTTGCAACGCGTGCAGCAACTCAGCCAACGAAATCTTCGAAAGGTCCTTAGTATTCTCAAGGGTTGTCATAGATGCTTCATAGCGCTTAGGCACCGTGACTAAGATCTTCTCCACAATCCTTGAGTCCATAAACTCTGATCCTAACAGCTTGATTTTGTTTGCAATGTCAAGGAGCCTATCAGAATATTCCTTAATTGTTTCGAACTCCTTCATCTTTTGCAACTCAAAATCCTTGATCAGGTTCATCACTTTCATTCCTTTGATTCTTTCGTCTCCGGCATACTCTTGCTTGAGATAATCTCAGATGGACTTGGCTATCTTGCATGACATTATCCTCGTGAAGATTGTTGAGGATACAACCGCAAAGCGGCAAGCTTTTGCTTTCGACTTCTTGGTTTTCCGCTCCTTGTGTGTCTTAATTTGTGCCATAGTCGGATTTTCGGAAAGCATAGACAGATCGTAATCTTCCTCCACGGCTTCCTACAGATCTAAGGCTTCCAGGTAGGTTTCCATTCGAACAGCCCATACCTAATAGTTTTCTCCATCAAACACCGGTGGAGCAACAGACAAAAAACTTATCTCACTCTCCATGGCGGCCGGACAAAGTTCAACACTTCAGGTCCCTTAAGAATAGGAGCTTTGATACCAATTGTTGTTGCAAGACCACACAAAAAACACAAAAACGGAGCAGAGGGAATTCGAAAATTTGCAACAAAAGCCAAGCACTAGTTCATTCAATGTAATCTTCTTGTTTTTGTAAGACAAACTCATATCAAAGTTGATAAGTATCACTTAACTAAATTAAAGTAAATCAAATCTAAATAAACTTATTTGTTTCCTATAGTTTAGAACTAAAATAATCAAATAAGATTTGTAAAATATTTGCTGTCCTAATAAGCAAAAGTATTAACAATTTCCAACATCTTAAGACAATCTTACGATAATATTTGATAATGGTAAATCTTTTATCGTAACAAATATTGAAGAATTTTCACGAAACGATGTCCATGCCCCCGTCTTCGGTTTTTACCAAATATGAAAACTTAAGTACTCATTCTTGGCTTGCCCTCAGGAACACCGCGTCTTTTGCGAGGAAATGCCGATGAAGTTCATGATAACATGAGTTCTCAGTCTTCCTTTGGTGTGAACAGACAATCTTTCTAGATGTAATGTAATTTATTAAGTGAAACAACAACCTACCTTCACTTGCTGCAACACTTCCTCAGAAGTTCTCGAGAAGCTCACCTCCGGCCTTGCTTGATCATCTTGGCGGATATTCCCATTTAGATTCTAGCCTCTGATATCTTTCCTGAGATCGAATATAAGTAACAGGCTAAGAGACCATAATTTCTTGAGCAAAGTTAGGAAATTTTCCTATAATTACAATATCCTGAGAAAATACTTACAAAACTGGGATTGATGCTTATAAACCACGCCTTACATATTACAGAATTTCATATAACTAAAATATCGATGGGAAAAATTACAGAATTTCTCAAGAGATCCTTGGGGAGTGAAACAAATATCGAGGATTTAGCAGCAGGGGTTGGCCAGGATGATTCAACCAGGCCACATTCTCTGATTTACCGTGTTTACAGGTCCATTGTCAACAAGTGCTCTGCATTTGGATCTTCCTTAGGCGTCGCTTCTGAGACAACTACATTTTCTCCGGTCTCTGAGCTTCCAATGGTTAGCCTACATTCTTCAAATCCCCCTCGAGATGAATTGTCAACCCCATCGGGTAATATCTCCTCAGACTCAGAATCCATCTCGCGTAACCAGGAAGACGACGGATTACCACATCGTCAGGCTGGCATGGAATTCCGGTACCATACTGGTCCTCTGGGACCCGGAACTCTACATGTCAACACCAACCCTGGAAATCCATCATGCCTACGTTTTCGTGTTCACGGGATGAGGCTCAATGTGAGTCCTCAGGACCAACTGGATTCATCAAACACTCTTGATAACTATGATGTATTTGATATCGATCTTGAAATAGGTGCTCATAATGGAAATAGGCCGTCGCGGGTAGTCGACCCCTTGAAATTGGGGAAAATATTTCTTGGTGTAACCTATCAGGCTCTGTCCAGTTTTTTAATTTTCCACTTTCAAGCTGCAGGCAGTACTTCTTCACAGGATTACTCTCTTAAACCGCCTCATCTGCTTCTGCAGATTGTAGAAGTTAATCTGGCGGTGAGCTTTGCCGCTACTTTGATTGGGATTTTACTACGCCAAGCATATCCAGATATGTCGGTCGTTATAGAAAGAGCGGGATCCATGTCTGCTGCATTTGGTTTCTTCGTCATGGTGAGCCTGCTTTTGACGAGCATTTCCGAATGGGTTGGTTGGATATGTGCAGTTGGATCTTTATTGGCATTTGTTATAGAATTTATAAAGAGTAAAAATGATTGACCACAGTTAGATTGAGTCTTCATCTCCATTGCAATTTGTGTAGTGATATACACTGACTTTACACGATAATTTTTTTTTTTTCAAAATGTATACATAATTAATCAGTGTGTCGGTACATATGTGGTCACGAAAACCCGTACAAGGTCATGATTCATAGGAACCTTAGGTAGCGTTTGGTTGGCATTGAAATTCGGCACTGGACTGGACAAAATTTTTTGTCCCTCGTTTGGTTGCCACACATGAAGGAAGTACTGGACTAAACACTAATTATGTACTGGACAAAATCAGAAATTTTAGTACCGCATGTAATTCCGTACTAAAAATTACGTACTGGACTAAATGTAATTTTTTTGAAATTTCGAATTTGCCCTTCATACTTACCTTGAAAGAAAATAAAAATAGTAAGTATAATAATAAATGATAAAAATGTGAAAATTCATAAAGAAAATAATAAAAAGATTAGAAAAATAAAAATAAAGATTTAGATTTTGAAATAGGATAGATAAAAATCTAGGAGAAAATTTTTCAATAAAAAATTAATAAAATTAAAAAAATTTAATAAAAATTATGAAAATTAATAAAAGTTAATAAAAATTATAAAAATCATAATAAATTAAGTAAAAAATCAATAAAAAATTATAATAGTAGAAATGAGTTGAAAAATAAAAAAAATGAATTTTTATCACTTAGAAAAATCATTTTCTTAAATAAATCCAAAATTGGTGTTTTTCCTTAAAATTATCATTTTCAAAAAAAATCAAATTATCAAGCCTAGGTTTAGATTTTTTAGAAAAATCCTAAAATGGTAAAAACATAAATTAAAATAAATTTCATAATTAAAATTCACAAACACACTAAGGTTTTTCAAGAAAAGCGAACTATAGCTTGTTTGATCCTGAATAGCAGGTACGTAGACACCCATTTGGAGCAACCCTAAAAAAGGAATAAAAATCATTTTCCTAGCATAATTCACTTAAAAACACAATAAAAGACGACAAAAATAAAATAAAAGACATTTCGAGATAAAGTAAATTTTAGGAGATTAGGTGGTAATATTAGGGTTTTAATAGGTTAGCCTCCGAACTTAGAAACTCCGATTTTCCCCTTTCCTCTTTTTACAAAAAAACGAGAAGAGGAAATCATGACGACTAGTGGTCCAAATTAAGACTAATTCGCTCCATTAGTCTTAATTCAATTTTTCCCAACAACAGTTGGGTGGCGACTCCAAAAATAAAACGAAATTCCTAACTCAAGTCGAGGATCTACATTAGATGAGCATAGGGTCTAGTATAGATCGGATTAGGAATGGGAAAACAAAAAATTAGACTCAACAAGTATCTTGTATGGTTAAACCGGTTTTCATATTTTGTAGAAGTTGTAACCTCATGAATCTCCTGCAATAGAGTTGGTAGGTTTTCTATCAGATATAGTTGGTAGGTCATAATCATATAAACTACTTTGACTATGGAAACGTATGATTATTATCTTATCTATATCATTTATGCCTTGTCCTTATGAAATATAAAAGTGATTGATGTTCTAATCTAATCGATCTAATTTGTGGATAGATTTAGTAATTTTGTCGATCTAAATGACTTGTTCAAAGTGGTTGATGGATATGTAGATGTTTCAGTGTAAAAGTGTTTCATGTCTTCAATGACATATTCAAAATTATAAATAACGTATTATTTCATTAAATATAACATAATTCTTTTCCCTATAATATTTAATATAATATATTAAACCTTCAAATCATTTTTTTATAATAATATCAAATAAATATAAATAACTATGATATAAATAAAATGGCAAAATTGTCAATTTTACTCTGTCCAGTTCAGTACTTTGTAATTTTAAACACTGCACAACACAAAAGCCTTCTCCAGTAATTAAAAAGGGCAAAACTGTCAAATTTACTATGTCTAGTCCAGTACTTTGCAATCCAAACACTAGACAGCACAAAAATCCTTGTCCAGTACTGAACAAACCAAACGTGGTACAAAAATATTTTTTGTCCAGTCCTTCTTTTTTAGTACTGTCCAGTACTCTTGTTCTGTCCAGTACAAGTAACCAAACGGTACCTTAGGTAGCGTTTGGTTGGCATTGAAATTCGGCACTGGACTGGACAAAATTTTTTGTCCCTCGTTTGGTTGCCACACATGAAGGAAGTACTGGACTAAACACCAATTATGTACTGGACAAAATCAGAAATTTTAGTACCGCATGTAATTCGGTACTAAAAATTACGTACTGGACTAAATGTAATTTTTTTTAAATTCCGAATTTGCCCTTCATACTTACCTTGAAAGAAAATAAAAATAGTAAGTATAATAATAAATGATAAAAATATGAAAATTCATAAAGAAAATAATAAAAAGATTAGAAAAATAAAAATAAAGATTTAGATTTTGAAATATGATAGATAAAAATCTAGGAGAAAATTTTTCAATAAAAATTTAATAAAATTATAAAAATTTAATAAAAATTATGAAAATTAATAAAAGTTAATAAAAATTATAAAAATCATAATAAATTAAGTAAAAAATCAATAAAAATTTATAATAGTAGAAATGAGTTGAAAAATAAAAAAATGAATTTTTATCACTTAGAAAAATCATTTTCTTAAATAAATCCAAAATTGGTGTTTTTCCTTAAAATTATCATTTTCAAAAAAATCAAATTATCAAGTCTAGGTTTAGATTTTTTAGAAAAATCCTAAAATGGTAAAAACATAAATTAAAAGAAATTTCATAATTAAAATTCACAAACACACTAAAGTTTTTCAAGAAAAGCGAACTACAGCTTGTTTGATCCTGAATAGCAGGTACGTAGGCACCCATTTGGGGCAACACTAAAAATGGAATAAAAATCATTTTCCTAGCATAATTCACTTAAAAACACAATAAAAGACGACAAAAATAAAATAAAAGACATTTCGAGATAAAGTAAATTTTAGGAGATTAGGTGGTAACCTTAGGGTTTTAATAGGTTAGCCTCCGAACTTAGAAACTCCGGTTTTCCCCTTTCCTCTTTTCACAAAAAAAACGAGAAAAGGAAATCATGACGACTAGTGGTCCAAATTAGGACTAATCCGCTCCATTAGTCTTAATTCAATCTTTCCCAACAACAGTTGGGTGGCGACTCCAAAAATAAAACGAAATTCCTAACTCAAGTCGAGGATCTACATTAGATGAGCATAGGGTCTAGTATAGATCGGATTAGGAATGGGAAAACAAAAAATTAGACTCGACAAGTATCTTGTATGGTTAAACCGGTTTTCATATTTTGTAGAAGTTGTAACCTCATGAATCTCCTGCAATAAAGTTGGCAGGTTTTCTATCAGATATAGTTGGTAGGTCATAATCATAGAAACTACTTTGACTATGGAAACTTATGATTATTATCTTATCTGTGTCATTTATGTCTTGTCCTTATGAAATATAAAAGTGATTGATGTTCTAATCTAATCGATCTAATTTGTGGATGGATTTAGTAATTTTGTCGATCTAAATGACTTGTGCAAAGTGGTTGATGGATATGTGGATGTTTCAGTGTAAAAATGTTTCATGTCTTCAGTGACATATTCAAAATCATAAATAACGTATTATTTCATTAAATATAACATAATTCTTTTCCCTATAATATTTAATATAATATATTAAACCTTTAAATCATTTTTTTATAATAATATCAAATATATATAAATAACTATGATATAAATAAAAGGGCAAAATTGTCAATTTTACTCTGTCCAGTCCAGTACTTTGTAATTTCAAACACTACACAACACAAAAGCCTTCTCCAGTAATTAAAAAGGGCAAAACTATCAAATTTATTATGTCCAGTCCAGTACTTTGCAATCCAAACACTAGACAGCACAAAAATCCTTGTCCAATACTGAACAAACCAAACGTGGTACAAAAATATTTTTTGTCCAATCCTTCTTTTTTAGTATTGTCCAGTACTCTTGTTCTGTCCAGTACCAGTAACCAAACGGTACCTTAGGCTATGTACTTAATTTTTGTCTCCTACTCTAATCTAAGTTTGCGCGTGGTGAATCTTGAAAACTATAACAACTAAATTACTTTAATGGGTAAAAAGGGAGGAACTCAGGTGCATTTAAGCCTATGGTTGTAAGTGCATACTTGACATTGATTATGTGGGTTTTGGCCATGTGGGTTTTTGCCAAACTCAGTAAAACTCATCTTACTTCTAGAATAACAAAATTCTCTTCACAAAGAAGTTACCTCTCCCAAGTAGTTTTTCTATTGGACACTATAAGTTAATTAATCTAGTTGAACTTGTGGATTGCCATTGTCAAGTGTCACAATCGCAACTACAACTGCATAATATGACCAAAACCGCATTGTCACATGTTGATTTTGAAAACATTAAATCTTGTTCAAATGAATTTCTGAGTGTAGACAAGGTATCAAAATCTTGGGACCCTTTATTATCCAGTCCACCATTTTAACAAAATCAATCCAACCTTTAATTTATACATATTAAATATCCATAATTAATTATCATCAAATCTCTACAGCTCATATATAAATTAATTGTAAAATTGAAGATTAGATAGGTCTTGTCGAAAACATGGATGAAACCATAGAAAATTCTCAAGATCTCTCATTGAAATTGAGGGTCAATCACAATTTATCAAATTTCATGAACAAGCATTAACCAAAAAAATCCTTATTTTCAATATCAATATACAAACAACACAACCTAATGCACAAAATCTACCAATTAATTACAACCCCATAAATGCCATCAAATAATGGGGCCACCTACCTCCATCATTTGGTTAAACAACCCATTTCCATACATGGGTTGCAACCCACTTGTCAATCTTGCTACCCTAGCCTTTAGGGTTTATCATTTTCTTTTTATCTTTTAATTTTTTTGTTTTTTTTTTAATTTTTATAATTTTATTTATTATATATATTATTATATTATTTCTTTACTATAATCAAGTTGAGACATAAGAGTTTGCCATATGTTATATGTTAATGAAAATAATAACAATATTATAAAGAATCATAATTTGTTACTACCAATAAACGTTGAGATTCAAATAAGAAAAATAAAAAAAAAAAGAACTTAAAACTCAAATTGAAAACCAAGTATAAAAAATGTAACTTTCCCAAAAATTAATAATTGGGTGATGATACAAAAATCAGTGGAGCCAGCATTTTTCACCAATTTCAAGTTATTTCGGCTGGTATTCGTAATACACCTTCGGCTTGGAGAAATGAGATTCGAGAGACTGCCGCTGTGAAAATCCGGAAGACCCCAACGGCAGCAAGAAACGGTCGTTTCAGATTGTACAAAACGAGGACTAACCATCTGTAAATTCACAAATCTTTGTTTTAGTGAAGGCTAGGTAAAGGACAGACATTTCTGACTTATATGGCTTCGGTGTTTGCTTTGAATTTTCGTTTTGGCCTTGAAAGCTCAGTAATCAGCCCATGCAGACATTGTCGTTCCATGAACTTTAGCAGGCAGCAAAGCGCAACTGATTAAATTTCCATGAAAAATAAATCCATTAAGCCTCTTTAGAACCAATATATTTATTGAGCCCTCTTTGGCCAGAAATCGATTTCAGCGACTCCTAGTCACGAATTCTGGCTTTCATAAACAAATCGAACGAACTCAATTATTCATAAAGCATAATGGAAATGGTCATCGCAGTCAACAACAGATAAGTCCTTACTGTTTCTGCTCAATATGTTAGGTTCATTTTAATAATAAATTATATGGACTTATGTATTAATAATAATTATTATTATTATGTAAGTAGACTATCATATTATATAAAGTTCTAATAAAATGATTTAATAAGGTTATTGATTTTAATGTATTAAATTAAGCATGGGTTGATATGTGTAGATTATTTTTAATTTTATGATTGGTCAAATTGAAAATAATAAAAAGTTAACAAGTAGTTAATCTATGGACATATAAATAATCGTGGTCCTCAAGTCATATATACTATTCTGTTCTTTCTGATACCCCATCATTAGAAAGGACAAAAAAACAAAATCTCTATAGACTTGTGTGATTAACATAGCAAACCAATCAACCAATTCCAATTTCATGGGAGCCTTCAATCATGGATTTAGGTATACTTTCGCTTACTTTACTTTAGTGGTTGTGTCCTAATTTTGTACATGTGTTGATCTTGGTGCATTCAGTTTATGGGAGATACAAATTAATTAACCCCAACAAGTGGTAATAGAGCCATCCATATTTGATATTAGAGCCTAAACTGATAAAGGTTTGTTCAGTTTTAACAAATTTGTTGAAGGCTAGTATTTAAGGTTAAAGCTTCAATGAAATTGCATGGACAAATAAGATTGATTAGGATTTATAGGATCATACGAATACCTTTTATTACGTTTCATTTGAATTTAGCCTTTAAATAGTGATAAAATCAAGTTTGGAATGAAAATTAGGATTCTTCAAATTCGGAATTGAGAAAAGTAAGTTATGTTATTGAACACGCTTAAGGAACACAATCGTGTTTCGATCTATCTAACTCTCTAATTGAGAGTGCCTTTTTATGGCATGAAACACAACTATGTTCATCAAGTACATGAGTGTATACAACAATACAAAGAAGGAACATGGCTATGTATCTCTCACGGTTTTAAAGGGCAGGTTCGTGTATGTGTAAAACATAGACGTGTTCACAGTTGTGGTGCTCTCTAGTCAGAGAACACATAAGATACACAACCAAGTACATAACAATGTTGAAGGCCTTGTTTCTCTCTAGTCTCAAAACACATGAGGTATATGGCCAAGTACATAATCGTGTTGAAGGTCATGTTTCTCTCTAGTTAAGAACACATCAAGTACATGAACAAATAACACAGCCATGTTCATGCCCGTTTACATCTCTGGTTTAGAGGTATGAAGAACACAAGTCATAACACAACCATGTTCGGCCTATGTAACCCTCTAGTTTAATAATTAAATAAAAAAGGGGGCAATATTGGGAAACTAAATTGAAATCTTAGCAAATTTTGTATCTATTATTTGAAATGAATTATTGAAATCACATCTCTACTATGGAAATCGCTCATCTTTAAATAAGTAGAAGAGGATGTGTACATATGAATCATTCCAAATTTGATCATCCTAAGGAAGGTTAATATATGGTTGATTTACATGCACACCTACAGTAATGAGTGATAATTGTTCAGTTTTCCCTATGAATGACTAATCAGTCCAAAAAAAGGCTTAATCATTTGACAAGTATCCATTATCAATATTTGATTACTACACTAAAAATACCACTTACAAGTTAATATTTTTGTCCAAAGACTAGTTTTCAATATTGAGCTAAGTGTCTTGTAATGGGCCCTACCATTATTTGATTTTTTTTTTTTGGTTGCATGTTTAAGTGTGTATGTGAGTTTCATTTTTGTTTTGCTTGTTTTGTTCTCTATGCACTTACCAGTTCTATTGTAAATATCTCTACCAACATTAATTCAAATTCCATGCTAAATGGCACTAATTTTAAGATATGGTAAGAGAATGTAATGATCGTTCTTCGACTCTTGGGCTTAGAATTAGCATTAAGGGAAAATTTCCCTCCTACTATTACTAACTAGAGTACCTTTAATGAAAAGAGGGAGATGAAAAGATGAGAACAATCAAATCACATAACTTTATGGTCATGAAGCATGCCATTCCAAAAGCATTCAATGGCACTATGTCCAACAAAATTGAAATGGATAAGGAGTTTCTTAAGGATCTTGAGAAAAGGCTTGCCATGAATGAAAAGGATGAAACTAACACACTCTTAGCAAAACTTATCTCAATAAGGTAAAAAAGAAATGGCAATATAAAGGAATACATCATAGAGATGCCTTATATTGCATCAAAACTCAAGGCACTAAAATTAGAATTGTCTAAAGAATTATTAGTGTACTTGGTTTTGATATCTCTTTTGGCATAGTTTAGCCAATTTAAGGTGAGCTATAACTGTTAAAAGGACTCTTGGTTCCATAATAAGCTCATCTCACACTATGTCCAAGAAGAGGATTGACTAAACCAAGAGAAGGTTGAGAATGCTCACTTAACCAATATGTTTAAGGACAAAAAGACCAAGAAAAGAAAGAAAGGTAATGAGGCTATGGTACAAGCACCACAAAAAGAAACAATACAAGGAGCAAGCTAAGGATGCTTATTTTCTTTTGTAGTACTAAAAGACAAAAGAAGAAGCAATATACTAACTACTGCACTTGGCATGCAAACAAAGGTATGCTACTTAATTTTTGTTTTTTTTTTTTTTTTGAGATTAATATGATTTCAATATCAAAACACACATGGTGGATAGACTCAAGTGCAACAACTCACATCAGTATGTCCATGCGGGGTTGCATGAGTTGCTGAAAGCCTAGTGATGGTGAAAGATACATCTATATTGGTGATGGCAAGTCAATTGAGGTTAAGGCAATAGCGAAATTTAGATTGTTACTGCAAACTAATTATTATTTAGATTTGAACGAGACTATTTTTGTATTGTCTTTAAATGAAATTTAGTTTCAATTGTCACTTTGGACAAATTTAGTTGTATTTATTCATTTAATAATAGCAAGTTTAGTCTCTTTTATGACTCAAAATTAGTTGGTGCTGGTTTATTATTTATAGTGATAATCTATATTTACTTGATACAATTGCCTCTTATAATGAATCCTTGCATGTTAATACATGAAATCTAAAGTGCAAATTGACCGATGAGAATTCAACTTCATTATGACACAAGAGATTAGGTCACATCTCCAAAAGGAGAATGAAAAGACTAATGTTCGACGGTATTCTTGATCCCCTGATTGTATAGATTTTGATGTATATATTACTTGTATAAAGAGGAAATAAACAAATATTCAGAGAACGATTACCAACAATGCTATAGAAGTCTTAAAACAAATCCATACAAATATCTGTAAAACATTCTCTATAGCTTTTTGGAGAGGTCAATAATACCTTATAACATTTATAGATGACTTCTCATGATATGGCTATCTATATCTCATTTATGAGAAATCCCAATCACTTGATGTGTTCAAGAATTACAAATCTAAAGTAGAAAATCAACTCAGCAAAAGGATTAGAAGTATCAAGTCTACAATAGATATGACAGATTAGGTATATATGTGTATACATAAGTGGTTACCTACATTTATATAAAGGGACTAAAACATAAGTTAAGATTCTACCTCCACAAAATTGGTTGTTCGTTGAAGAAAAAATTGGAGAAATGAATGAATGGAGCTGGCGTCGTCCGAAAGCGGGAGAGGGGAGGGAAATAGTTTGTTGTATCAAATTTTGTCCAGGAGTAAATGGAAGATCGAAGAGTCACCTAGCACTGGTTATGTAAAAGCAAAAGAGTTGGCTGAAGTTTGAGTTCACTGTATTGGAAGATTTATTGCAGATTTGATGAAACAAACGGACAATTATAAACAAATATGATAGAACAAATGAATAATCGTGTATGTTGTCATGGTATGGAGACCTTGCCCATCGGAAAAATACAAAAATGAGAAACTTGAGGTATCTGGAAAGGACGGAAGAAAGAATAGGGTAGTAGAGGGAAAACATCTAAAATTAAGAGAGAGAGAGAGAGAGAGAGAGAGCAACATTAGTGATTGAAGGGAGGGTGGGAGAGCGAGTAGTTTGGTTTCCTTTTGCTCTGTTTTGGGTTGTGCTTGGTCTCTGCTTCAAAATATTTTAGGGAGATTTAGTGTAGATATGGATAGATATTGTAAGGATGTTTTGGGAATTGGATTAGATTTAAATGGACACTGTAAAGGTATTTAGAAGATTGGAGAGGGGTAGAGGAATGTAGGAGATGGAAACTGCCATTACAGGTTTTACATCCATATTTACTTAAACCTGATAATGGGAATTGCCACTACATAGATATATATAGTTGCAGTCTCTTATTTTATTTTATCAGCTTTTAGCTTGTTTGATTGTCCCCAAAATTTATTCATTTAATTATTTTGTGTATTTTACAGGTCAATTATTCATTATTCTCCTATTGTTTGTATACGAATATTCTATTCTAAAGTCCATAGTGCTCAATATTTACTTGTTTATTCTTGTTTGTCATTTCCACTTTCTTAACACAAATGATTAAGAACCCGCTAACTATTTCTTCAAAAATTTTGTAGTTATTACATAAATGATATTTTCATCCACTATAGAGAACCTTTTGACTCTCGGCATTTCAAAGAATTTCGATTATATCAGGGCATAATTATTTAATGGATTTAATCATTCTTATATATGGATTCATACTTATCTAAAGCTTTTTTTTTTCATTTTTTTTTTATATTTAGATCATAACTCTAAAAGTTCAATATTACATTTTTTTTCTTTTAAGAAATTATTGCATCTTATAATAGTATTACTTATGTTAGCATATTATGTAATAGAAAATTTACTACTTAAGTATGCAATGTATTATTTGTTATTGGTTTTTTTTTTTTTTTTGAGTAATCATAATGGCATGTCCAATTTTACTAATTTCTTTTCTTGGTATTCTCTTTTACCATATAGCCCCTTATGAGAATAATATTAAATATAATATGACATTTTTTTTTAATCAACGCATTGTTGAATTTCATCGGTATGGTTTCCGAGTCTTTGACTATAATTGCAAATATCAACTATTATTATCGTTGATGTTATCATTTATTATTGCTATAACTCGGTACCTTTATTTTTATTATTTATATTTGTGTTGTTATCATGAACCTGAATTCTTACTTATAAGGATAGGTGCCTCATACTGTTTTTAAGTACCATCTAATATAATAATTTTAATGTCTTATTAGTTTGATCTTATGAATGAGGACATATGATCATTTGTATATACACTACGTTTTTGAGAGAATTTATTAGCAAACCCTAATTCGAGACTTTATGCTTAACTTTCAAGTGAAAAGTTATTTTATTTTATTTTTAAGTTTAAAACGTTCCTTCTTGTTGCTATATGGCTTGCTCACGAGACTAATTTTGTAGAGAATCTAATTGGGTCGTGTAAAATTTCCTGGCGTCGGTTTTTTGTATGGGATTGCAATATTATCTTAATATGTATGTTATAGTCTTAGTAACGGTGAGTATATTTTAGATTCATGGGGATTACTAGTCATTCAATTCCACTGAAATACCTTTTTGATAGTCACTTGTATGTCAATAAAATTGGAGGTTCCAATATCCTGCCTATTTCATAATGAGGTAAATAGAGTTTATATTGGTTGTTATGCTTTGCATATGTGGTGAATGTCATGATTATTAAAAAGAATCCCTTTCATCTAATTGTTTCAATTTGAAAAATCTTAATTTAATAAGAGAGTTTTGAAAATACTATTGATACATGCTTATATGCATGTTGTAAAATGATTTCAAGATTCTCTATAGAACATGTTTTGAGAAAATACACAAATCATATTTATGTAAGCCTTTTACTCACACTATATAATGGTAATTTAAAATTTAATAGTGTAATATTTAGATATTGTAAATCTCTTTTTTATGATGCCAAATGTACTAATTAGTCCATCATTCCTATACCGTTAGTCTTCATAGGGTCAACATAATTTATAATTATTGCGCCTATCTTCTTTGGAAATAAAAAAGCGTATATGTCTACAGCATAAAAGACCTATGTGATTCTCAAAACTTAACAATTGAGGTTTTTTTTCTTTTTAAGTATAATACAATTTATATGTTGTTCTGTAATGGTGGTTTATAATATAATAATATATATATATATATATAAGGACTTACTATATTATAAATACATGGGTTAATATAATTTTTTATTATATAATCAGAAATCATGCTCCATATTAAAGTTTTAACAAAATAAAAATATGGTGTTACCCTATTAGGTAATAATATTATACAATTTCCTTAAAGGTGTTTGATAAATATTACAAGGTTTCACTCTCGTTGCTACTTCTTTGGTATACGACCACTGGATAGGAAAATTTTTTTACTGTTGCATCTTCACTTTAGCAATCTCCTTGCCCTTTATTCCTTTGTCATATATGGTACATGAATCTCCTTCAAATAGTAAGGAATATCCCCCCTCCATCATTTACCCAACACTAAGTAGATTTATCTCCAAATTCAGTACAAGCAAGACATCCTTGATGAGACGTGTGCTTTTCTTTGTCTCAATGGCAATTTTACCTTTTATTTCTATGTCTATTAACTCATCATTGCCAAGCTTCACTTTCGAATTGACATATGTGTCTATATCTTGAAAGAAATTCTTATTACTTGTCATGTGGTTGACTATCTTAAATACCATGTATCTTCCTTTATCTCAAAAGCAGTATAACAAGCATAAAATAGATAATCATTCTTCTCTTCAAGGTAGTTAGCTTGATGCTTCTCCTTCAAACGACAATTTTTATTTGATGACCAAACTTTTTACAATTTTGCAATTGTAGCTTTCCTTTATTCCAATAATCTTTTTCATGATGATTGGTTTTCTTACATATTCCACATGGTGGATATTTTCTTTAACTTTTTCTATCTTCTCTATTTTCCACACTTCTTTTATTTTTAAAACTTCAAATCTCATTTCATTATTTTTAGAGCTTTGAGACTTGTGTTTAAGTTTTGATTGAAAGGCATTTTCCTATATAGTATCATCATGCCTACTCAACCTCTTTACATATGCCTCAAGAGAGCTAATCAATAACATGACAAAAAGAGTAGATAGATTCTTTTTTCCTCAATTGTAGTGACTATTGAATCATATTTTTCTAGAAATGTGATTGATATTTTTTTCTACTATCCTTCTATCACCAATAGTTTCTCTGTAAGCTCTTATTTGAGTCACTATTTTATTAATTCTAGTATAATAATCTTTTATGGTCTCATAATCCCTCATTTTAATATTTTTAAAATCTCATCTAAAGGTTTAGAGTTTAACAAGATGTACTTTTCACTACCTTTAAATTCCTCCTTTGATATATCCCATGCTTGCTTTGCACTTGTAGTTACACTTATTCTTGGAAAAATTGAATCCACTAATAATGTCTTCCAATCTTTTTTTTTAATGACTTTGAATTTAGCCAATTCAAATTCTAGAGTAGATATATTTTCTAACATATTAATGCTATCTTCTATGATTTCCCAAACCTTTTTTTCTTCAATTTTTTTTTTTTTTTTTTTGATAATTACAACAAGGGAGGGGGATTCAAACCTAGTCCATCTTGTATGATAGAAAGTGGGTTCTCATTTTGATAAAACAATAATCATAATTTTCTCTAGAAAATATCATATGTGGTATTTGATTATTTGATTTGATGGTTGCCATAATATAATTCAATGGAGTGGATTTAGAAAAAAAAATATTAGACTAAAATTACACCCAATAGATGACAAACATGGATCTAATACCACTATTAGTATGTAGAAGGGTATTAGATTAGATTGAGATAGAAAAGGTGAAGATGGTATTTGTTTAAGAAAGTATTGAAGTTGAAATAGTGGAAGATGATAGAATAGAATACAAAGTGCTTAAAATTGGAGAAGCCAATGCATGTTTCTTTGTTTTTTGTTTGGTTACAAATGGGTGAGATGCACCTATTTATAGGTTCTCTCCTTTGTAATAAGTGGTAGAGGTCACTTTCATCTAATGGTTACAATGCATTATATAAAAGATTACAACTACCTTCTACAATTTCTCATGAAACTATCTCAACTAACATATTGGAGATAATCTACGTAAAATTTCTTCTAGAATATGGATGCCATAATGGATTTGGGCTAAGAAATGGAGTAGAGTGGATCAATTTTAACATCTCTCTCCTTAGGGAAGAACAAAACCTAGATTTTAAAGCCCTAGGTGGTCACCCTTTTTTCGGAGCCCCTTCCACATCCTCCCACCTCACCCATTTTTGTCTTTCTCCTCTATCCTCCTCAAGCTCAATAAGCTCTCCTACATTTCTTGGACACACATCGTATGTCTTTCATATTGCATTTCAAGCTTGTGTGGTCTTTTTCATCATTAGAAAGCCCTATCTATGCATCTCTTCCTATCTCCACTCCATCCTAATCCTCTTTTTAATGTTGTCATGTAGGCTTGTTGTTGTTGTTTTTGGATTCCCGCTTTCTTAGTAGAAACTTTTTTTTTTTTTAATTCACATACTTGATGTCAAACTCTAGTAACAACATTAGCCATTTTGAGATCCTATCAATCAAAGTTGTTCTTTTTTTTTTGCTAGGTACTTCAAAGGATGATGTCTTATTAATAGCTTAATTTGATAGTATAGTGTATACTGTTTAAGTCAATGCATAACTAAGACCAATGCACAACATGTTTTTTCTATCTCAAAGTATTTCCATTCCCCTTTAGTAAATTTCTTACTTAAGTAATATAAGTCTTGGTTTATTTCTCTTTCATCTTTTTGACTAAGCATACACTCCATGGATTCAAGGAGTATTGTAAGATACAAAAATAACAATCTTCTAGGTTTTGGAGTATTTGTTGAAGGATTCACACTCTTCATCTCAACTTATAGTGGCATTCTTCTTCATTAGCTTGAAAAAGGGAGGACACTTGTCTATAAGTTGTAATATAAACCAAGCTATATAGTTTAGTCAACCAAACAATCCTTTGATTTCCTTGAGCATGCATGGAGATGGCATCTCTAATATTGCTTTGACTTTGTCTAGATCTACCTCAATGCCTTTATGACTTACTATAAAACCTAGTAGTTTATCAAATGTAACCCTAAAAGTGCACTTCTCTAAATTCAACTCCAACTAGAATTTCCCTAACCTCATCAAATAATCTTCCTAGGATATCTACATGCTTTTCCCTTTCTTTTGTTTTTGCAATCATATAGTCAACATATATTTCAACTTCTTGATACATCATGTCATAAAGTAATGCAAACATCACTTTTTGGTATATTGCCCCAGCATTCTTAAGACTAAAGAGCATGACCTTATAGCAGAAAGTGACCCCAAGTTGTAAGAAAGGTTGTCTTGGTCTTATCCTGTTTTCTTGAGAAACCAACCATGAAAGAGAAGAGATGGTTACTAGCCCCGTTATCCACCAAGACATCACTATGGGGTAAAGGAAATTATCCTTTAGCATCTCTTGATTCAAGTCTCGAAAATCTATACATGCTCATACTTTTCCATTCTTCTTTGTGACTTATACTATGTTGACTAACCATTTAAGGTAATCTAAGACGTCATTAAACTTAACTTTAGGTAGTATCTTAACTTCTTCTTTGATTTTCCATAAGATGTCTAGTTAAAACTGTCTTAACTTCAATCTCTTAGATTTAACATCATCTTGCATAGGCAACCTATGAACTTTCTTAACTTCTTTGATTTTCAATAAGATGTCTGGTTAAAATTGTCTTAACTTCTATCTCATAAGTTTAACATCATCTTGCATGGGTAGCCTATGAACTACAATTAAAGGATCTAGCCCAATCATATTCTCATAGGACCATGTAAACATGTTCAGATATTCAAATAATAGTTCAGTTAATTGCTTTTTCTACTCATCGTTTAACTTGATCCCAATCTTGAGGTTTGGGGAATATTTTCAATCCCTAGGTTAACCAATTCAGTTGATTCATCAATGGAAATTCTACAATGTTCATATTTTTGCCAACTTTCAAGAATTCTCTAAGGTCATTGATATCATTCCTGATAACTAACCCAGTAAGGCTAGAGGTGACATTAATATTTTCATCTTCAACTTGCATAAGATATCCTTATCTTTCATTTAAGGCATTGGATCTAGATGTTTGTTTAAAGAAACATGAGTAAGAGATGAGGGCGAATAAAATTAGAAGAAAGTAACCTATGATTTTATTAACTTATTGCAAGTACTCCTAAGATTACAATGATGAAAGATAAAATTCAATAAAATATTAAATCATGATTCATCCTTACTCTAGAGTAAACCTATTGCTATTAAAGGAAAGGAGAATCAATTATTCAAAATTTAGATTGGTCGAGAGCAGCAGGATGTGCCCCTTGATTTAGCTTGTTGATTATTGTTGGTGAACTTGTTGGAGTCAAATTATTTTGTTGAATCTAGCATCTAAATGTCAACTAGTTGTGGGAATGTCTCCCTAATTAGTGGAGAAGAGATTGGGGCATGGTACAACCTATCACCATTCTCGCCCTTTATGTACTTCATTTGGAATTTTTCTACCAAAGTAAGAACATAATCCAGTCTAAATGTCCTTACCTGATCTTCCTTATACTATATTTTCTTAGATCCCTCTACCTTAAGGTTAGTTTCCTTGTTTACCTAATCAAACATTTGTAAGCCAAAATCCTTAAGACCTTCCTCTTGAATGTAAGGTATAGCCATTTCCTTATATTTGGCATAGTCTTGCTCACCCAAAATTGTAATCAACTAGCCATTGGAAGTAAACTTGACCTTCTAGTGGAGACTTGATGGTATAGCCCCTACCGTATAAATCTCTTGATAGCAAGTTAAAAGATCTTGGTATATCTAGCACCTAGAATGGTATAGTGAAGATTTGAGGCCTAATTTCTAACTAAAGGTCAATCTTCCCTACTATGTCCCTTCTGGAGCCATTAAAAGCTCTTATGATTGTAGAACTTAACTCAATGCCAACTACATTAGCACCTAGTAGCTTCAGAGTGGTTAAGGGGCAAACGTTGCAAGAGGATCCATTGTCTATAAAGACTCTAGTGATGATCATACCATTGCATTTGACCACTATAAAGAGTGGTTTTGTGTGTTGATTACCATCCTCCTACAATTCCTCTAGCGAGAAGGAAATTAGATCTACTATGAAGATGGAGTTGCTAAATGTTTCTCAAATTCTGAGTCAATATGCCTTTCGATACTTTTGTTTCCCTTAAAGGTCTAAAGAGGACATCTCTAAGAGGTCCAAAAGATAACAGTAAACTCATAAGAGGTATATGGGCTAGAGTCTTAGCGAATTGATTCATGATCTTATATTCACTAGATTTGATCATCTTGTTGAAAGCAAACAACCTTTCCTCATCTTTCTCTAACAACCAAGCCTTACAGCATACCTCATTAATGATAACTTTCTTTTTAAGGTCTCCTTTCAAGCTATAGACCCTACCAGGTCGGGTGATACCTCCAATAATGGAAGTGGAGCTCATCTACTAGTTATTTACCTAGTAATGAAATAGGGCAACCTTGTAATTTTCTAGTGCAAGGAAACATGGAAGACATACTTTTTTCATTTCAAGACTTTCGACTCCTCTTTTAGATTTTTATGGCATTTTAGGATCATGAGTCTAATATTTGATCTTACCATGTAATAGAAATTTTCCTCAAGATTGAATCCTCAACTAATTTTTGGATCTTCCACTATAATCATGTTAATGATTGGACTGTTATTAGGCAACGAGTTATTCTAGACATTTAGAGTTGGTTGATTAATGAAGTCTAACTATACTACTCCCGCATCAATCAAGTCTTAGATTTTACTCCTAAGTCTCCAAAACTTGTCAATGGAATGGCTTCCTTATCACAAGTGGTATTCACATTTAAGGTCAAGGTCATAGGCTTGTGGTTTATATCTTCCGTTAGAGATCTTAAAACTGACCAGATTATTTGTCTGCCTAAAGTGTGCGAAAACTTAACAAAGAGGGATAGGAATGTGGGTAAACTACCTAGGAGGTTTGTTGTTTTGTGGTTAATTTCCTACTGCCGTTGCATTTGAGTTGTCATTAAAGATGTTGTTAGTAAAAAAATTGTTAGTTGAGTTCAATACTCTTGACATTCCTCCTTGTACTTACCATGTTAGTCGTGGCTTCCTTCCTTCTGTCGGTAAGGGAGGGTTTAGATGCTAAAGGCCTTCTATTAGATGTGTCATAAGCTAAGAGCATTCCAGAGGTAATGACATCCTCAATCATGTATCCTGCTACCATTATCTTCGTGAAACTTGAACAAGTATACCCTATCAAGTGTGTGAAATAGGGTTTATTAAGTGTATTAATGATGGTAAAAACGAGCTCTTTCTTTAAGATGGTAGTAAAGACTCTTGTAGTTTAAGCCCTTCAGCACTGAGCGTATTCTTGGAAGAACTCGTTATGCTTTTTTCGAAGACTCCCCAAATCCCACATTGAAGGGGCAATTTCCACGTTAAACTAATATTGTTAGTAGAAAGCCTTGGCTAATTTATCCCAAGTGTTTATTTGATCAAGGTCCAATTGATCATACCAAGTAAGTGTAGGACCAATCAAACTATCTAAGAAAGTTTAAACCATTAACTAGCCGTATTGAGTGTATTTACCCATTTTTCTAACATAAAGTCTAGTATGTAGCTTAGGACACCTAGTTCCACCATATATTTCAAATTTTGAAACTTTGAATTTTTCTAGGAAGCCACTAGCACCATACGTTATGAAATCAATAATCTCTACTTGTTCAAACCCATCAAGACCTTCTAGGAACCTCATTTTGTTAGTGAAATGTTGAAGCAACTTTCAACCCAATATTGTATATGGAAGACTCTAATGGGAAATAAGATGGTCATGAATACTACTAAGACAAAAGAAATGATTTAATTCCGATTATTTTCGTTAAAGTCTCCACATAGTACACATGCTCTCTCCTTAGTCTTGTAAAGGGCCCCGAATCAGTTCTATAACTCATCTATTATAATACAATGCCGATTACAATCTGTTAAGACTTGGTTTACTACTACTCTTCAGACCCCTAATAGCTTGCAAAAAAAGTCAACTAACCCAACCTCTATGTTTGGAAGATATATCCCATTAGTGAATGGAGGAGCTTAAAGAAGTTGTGTATACTCCTCAATGGTTAGGGTAATCTCATGTGGGGCAATAAAGAAGGCCACAAGCTTAGGCTCTTAAAAGTGTAGAATAGCTCGGATCAAGGGAATAGTGATGTTGATCTTCATTAGCAAGAGAACGAGCCTAATTTTTTCTTGTGTGATAGCTTGATCTCTTAGTTTGTATAAGGTGAGCTAATGATCTAAGATCATCTTTAGGCCCAAAGGTTTGTGGACCTAGATCTCTTTGCATAGAAGTCAATCAATTGAAGTACTTGCCATATGGAAGACTACAAACAAAATTTCCAAATTACAAACAAACAACCTATTTTACAAGATTATAAATTACATGGGAAAATATGAAAGTTTTACAAAAAATAAAATAAAATAAAATAAAAAAGGAAGCGATTTACAAAACTCCAAGTTACAATTTTTATAAGGTGCCACATCACTAATCACTTGCCGATTCAAAAATTCGTATATGCAAAAGGGTAGGTTTTGAAGGTCCCTAAGCTCAATGACCTACATTTTCAAAGAAATAGATCTTAAGCCATATCGAAGCATTAAGCGGTGTAATCTAATCGATCCCAAGCAGTAGTTATCCCACTACACCTGAAACTTACAAAAATTGGTCTACGTCTTGGGGCCTTAAGACAGCCTATATTGGGCCATATCTATCACACATTTATATCTTAGGAAAATAACTCCCTAAAAGTTTAAACCCAATTTTCTACATCATGTGAATGGAAAAGTTGGTACAACTATTTACAAGACTAAAATATTCACAAAGTAAAATAAAATTGGTAGAAGTATTCTAGAAATATAAATTCTAATATTAGAATGTTTTAAGTGGCTTGCCCTCTTTGGATAACGTCCCTAGTGTTGTCATTTTTATTCATTTTTCCTAATCCGATTCATACTAAACTCTACACTCATTTAATACAAACTCTCAACTAAGAATTATGAAAGATTCGATTTGTTAAAGTCGCCACCCAATCATGATCTAGAAAAAGAGGTTTAAGTTAGGATTAATTAAGTGAATTAATTCCCACAAACTTAGCTATTGGTCTTTGAAAAAAAGTTTTAAACTCCAAAAATTTAAGTTCATGGTTAATATATTAAAATCTGGATGGTTACTACTTAAATATTATGATATTAGAATTTATTTTATCAATATATATATACTTTTTTTTGTAGCTTGAAAACAGTTTTATTCGATAAGATTATAGGTTGCATGAAATTTATTTATTTTAAGAGAATTAACTAAAAAAAATTATTATTGAGGTCGCTGATGGTAGATATTTTCCGATTTGCTTGCCATTACTAGGAAAATCCTTCACTTGCCATTATTAAGGGAATTCTTATTAGTTTCTTTTCTTCCGCTTGTTGATATGCTTGAACTCAGCGGGTAGCCCCTCCTGACCTAAGGTTGAGCAATGTCTTCCCTACCTTTAACGGCTACCGAGCGACAACGAACTAGCGGCACAAATCCACTACGCTCACTTTCGCTTAACCTGACCCGACAACCTAATACCCGCAACCAAAGCCAGTCTCCAGTCTGCACTCGAACCTATTTCTCATTTGGTCCGTAACGTCCGTTCCTTCTTCTTCCTATGTTGTCTTTGTTTTATTCATTATTTTATTTACTTTTTTTTGTCATTTCTTTACAATAATTAGTATAGTAACAGAATTTTATTCATTACAAAATTGTTGTTGAATTGTTGTTTATTTATTGATAATATATCATAAATAATAATTATATTGTTAATATTATAAAATTTTCAATCTTGTTAGCACGCCGGATGGGCCCAAGTTTGAATCCTTAATATGCTCTTTACACATTGCATTTTGTTTCTGCTTCATCGAACAGTGTCATCTTCTTCGTTGAAGCCGGTCGTCGGTGAACTCGCGCCCAGGTTGTCTGAAGTGATTATGCTTTGATGAGGATTGCCGAATTTCAATTTTCAAATTCCGGCGAATCTTATCTCCAAGTTAATCCGCGCGCTCAACTATGAAAATTAATATGACCAGAGTTCAAATTAAGGGTAAAGATTAATCCTGATTCATTGGTGAGCTTTAACAGCCTTAGGATTAAAATGAAGCCACGGATCGGAGTTTAAATTTTGAACTCCATTGTTTCCGGCCACCTTATCCATGGAGTCCTCAGGCTTGTCTCTAACCTCTGAACTTCCTCTATAAATAGAAGACTTCCCATCGAGCACGAGGGCACACAACAGCCAACAACACGCACAAATCACACACAGAAACCCATTTATAATCCAAGCTAGTAGCTTTTCTCTACCATTAACCACTTTCGGTTAACACTGTCATACCAACATCCATTCCCACCATCATTCTATCTTCCCACCACTAATACCTATCATCGTAATCACCCAAGTCCACCACGAAGAACCTCCATGACCATATAGCCTCCAACCGACACCCTGAAACTACCAAGATCTCCATTAACTTTCGACATACGCTTCGAACCACACCCATTCACCCACTCTAATCCTTCACAGTTGCGTTTCTACTGTAATACAACTGCCGCTAGTTGATTGAATGAGAAGTGCTGCTTAAGTCGCTCCTCCGAGGTTTCGAGCAGTAATAGTCATTAATCATTCCCTTCACTACGATTCCAACCCTTTCCACTATTCGATTTCGAACCTTGTCCAAGGCATGTGAACCGGTTCTGCTTTATCGTCTTGTAATAAAAAATTAAAAAAAGAAAGATAAAATAATAATTGAAAACAAATAATATATTATCACTTTTCAGTTTATAACTTTAGCCTCTCTCTTTTTAAAAAAAAAAATTAAAAATGCCTTCTTTTAACTTAAAAAAAAATTACAAAAAACATAATGAACTTAAAGTGGAATTTCCTTTAGAAATAAAAGAGAAAAAAATTAATTTTAATTGAAAAATAAAAAAAATGAAAAAACTATATATATATAATAATATTTTTTTTTCTCTATATTTAGTCTTTTATTTAAAAGACATGAAAATAAAAAAATAAAAATGAAAAAAAATATATAAATAATAATAAATTTTTGTTTTTTACTTCATGCTTAGTCATTCTTTTCCTTAAACCTCTTTTTTTTTTTCAAAATTTTATTTAGTAACCGTTATTGGTTTTAAAAACACGTCCTTGAATCCAAAAACCTCAATTTTCATTAATTAATGCTTTCAAAAATTAAAATCAAAATACCCAACCAATTTTCATTTTCATTTTTCTGACCTTTTGGCTAAGGGTAAACAAGTAACCTTATTTTATAAGATACTTATACATACTCTACTCGACCAAGTAAGTTCCTAGTTAATATTAAGGATTATAGGATAAGTTTTAAATATAAATTTTCCAAAACTTGCTCCCACAATATAAAGTACGGATATTAAATCTTTCTATCTTATACTTACCTTAAAACCTATACTTTAAGATATATAAAGTATTGATTTTAAGATGCTATATACCCACCTTATACAATCCTGGTTAGATTGTACATAAACACAATTCAAAAACTTTCATAACTCCTTCATTAATGCATTAAATAAAGTCATAGGCTTGTAATAGAAGGATATTTCATAGTTAGCAACTTCTAATAATTTTTTTAGACTTAGACACACTTTTAAATTATCATGCCAACACATCTCTATTATAATTTTAATTTTTGAAATGAATAGTAAAAATTTCTACCAATTTGCATTTATCACAAAACAGATGAAAATTTGCTATGTCAAGTATATTGTAATTATCTTGTATTGGCCTATTAAAATGCATTACGTAACATGCAATCTTTTATAACTAATTTTTTATTTTCTCCATATATCTTCGTCCTTAAAATGAATTTTACACATAGTACATTTAAATAGGATGGTTATAGTATTCTTAACATAGTAAATTTTTGTCCTCACAAAAGTGCCTTTTCATTTGTCCTCACATCTTTATTCTCTCTCTTATAGTCTTCTCTTTTTTGAAGATTTGTAAATATATAGACTCAAAAAACTAATTTTTCCCTCATCTCTATTCTTTCTCTTCTTGAGTTCTTTTTTTCAAGATCTAGCAAAATATACAAGGATATAACTGTGAATCTTAAGAAATAATTTGCTTTGAAGATCAAGAAAATGGAAAAGTTCAAGCTTTTCAAAATACAATTGTAAATTTTCATTGCACTCAAGTTCAAGGCATTTTGAGAGAACCTGGCAACGATATTTCATTTTAAAGCAAATCGTTATGTGTTGTTTGGTGAGATTTAGATTTTATTTTCATCATTCTTCTTCAGTCATTTATATTTTCTCTAGTGAAAGTCTATAATTTTGTTTTACTCTATGGTATGTTACACATGTATTTGTATTGAAGCTTTTCTTTCTTTCATAAATTTTGTGGCTTTTTGGTATGGATAAGAGAAATTGCGAGCTCAATTGAAAAATAAAAATCATTTATGTAAGAACAATAGTCCTAAAATTTGTGATTTTTCCACTTCTATTCTTTGTTAGGATAGTATGGGACCGTTGGTTCAAGTGGTATAAGAT
This sequence comes from Laguncularia racemosa, assembly GCA_037954665.1. Classification (NCBI taxonomy): domain Eukaryota; kingdom Viridiplantae; phylum Streptophyta; class Magnoliopsida; order Myrtales; family Combretaceae; genus Laguncularia; species Laguncularia racemosa. The sequence continues at coordinate 9,568,097 of JBBMOL010000010.1, forward strand.
AAAGGTTAGATCTTGAGTCTGGTATGTATTAGCATGACCGTAATAGTTTTGTTGCATTAAATGGAAATCTTGTAGTGGGTAAAGTTTGTACTAAGGAGACTGAAGTGGGTAAATCCCAATTGAAGTTGAAGAGATGAAGAGTTAGGCACAGAAAAAGTTATGAAGAAGAAACTGAAGATGGGTTTGAGGATTTTTTTTTTTTAATTAAAAGGGTGCATTTTGGTTCTAGGGAAAAAAAAAAGTGTACATTTTGGTGTTGGGATGGATTAATAAGTGATGCCATCAAGGTGCTTTGTAAAATTATTGAGAGGAAAAAAAAAAGAACATAGGTCATAATATGGGATAGGTGCTTATTTTCTTAACAAATGAGTGAAGAAAGAAGAGTGCATTGAAATTAAAAGGATGGTTAATTCTTTTTTTATAGAGCAGTTCTTGGTCTAGATTTTGATGATGAGTATTTAAGATGAGGTGAAGTATAGACCATTGGCACCTATATTAATTGGCAATTCATATATCAAATTGATGTGTTATTTTGTACCAAATTCATATTAATGTCAAATTACATCATACTGAAAAAGATTATAAGCAAATGGTATATAAAAATCATATTTATTTTTATTATAATTATATTATTTATATCTTATATTTTATAAGTTTTAAAACTTGTTTTTCAACATATCCAAATTGTGTTCCTATCACATATACTACGTGAAATAATCTAAAAGTATATTTGACAAATGCTAGTGTTATATGAAATAAATACTAGAATATAGATTTTTAACCTATTCTTAATAGTAGTTATTCCCAAAATATAAATTTTTTATTCTTTATTTATTCTATTTTAAAAAGTAAATGGTTCATTACTCTTAAATCACAAATAATTGAACCACTGCGATTGTTCCTAATAGTTAGTGGGATGTAGGTTGGGAGTTCAAGTGTTGCTTTTAGACAATGGATATGTCACTGCTACTTTCAGTGAAATGTCTTATTAAGGCATTGCATTGTGAACTATGATTTCCAAGTAAAATCGTTGTGCACATCTTTTCTCCTATTATTTCATCATTTGTGGTGTTCAATTCATTTAAATTTTTTGTTCAAGATCATCTTAGATAGCCAAAATGCAATCATTGATCATCTTACTCGATTCATTTAACGCTTTTGGCAACATAATCTTAAATACCCAACATGCAATTTTTCAACATCTTTCGTGTAGATTTTCATTTTCACTTTTACCTAATAAATTAAGTACAGAGTTTATCAACCTCTAGAGACACAACTTAGGAAGGAATAAAATTTTCTTCACCCACAAAATGAAGGCGACCCTTCTAAATAATGAGTTGTTGCAATTTGGCATAGAACATTGAAAAAGCACTCACAAACTTTATCATTGTAGGTACATCCAATCCTTATATGATAGAAAGCTGTAGGTAGAGCAATTCTTATATAGATCTAGTCCATATAAATCCATGATTCGAAGTTCGAACCTGTAGATCATGGGGCTACTACAATTTTACTCATATCTCCCATATTTAATGACTCAAAACATGAGCACATTAGAAGACGTGTTCAATACAAGTTGTGTATGATAAGCAAAATAAAAAATACATATTTTTAAAAATTATTTAAGATTTAAATGTATAACTTTAAAGATAAAAAAATTAAATGTATGTAAAATAAATATAAAGGAATGCATTTATAATTTATCTAATTTAAAATACTGATAAACACAGTTCAAAGTACGTAAAAGTCGATATATTGAAATATTTTGAAAATTTGTATATTTATTCCAACTAGTGCATAAATAAATGTGTGTAAGGTGTTTTTGTGCTACTCCGTACGTACAGCGGGCCATGGGAAAAGAAAACCATCTTTTGTGTGAGTTTGTCTCTTTTATCTCTCTGAAAGTCAGTTGTTTTGTCTAATGTCCTTTCACAATGATAAGAGCATCCGGCGTAAACCGTGCACATTAAAGTTAACCTCCCGGAATGATGCCTAGTGGGCTTTACGATTTACAATTTGATTAGTAAAGATAGCCGCGCAACATGGTAATACATAAAACACTGCATGCACCATTAGGTTTTTTTTTTTTTAAAGCCCTCCTTTGTGCCAAGTCATTTGAGGTTCAATATAGTAAAATTAGGGCTTAAAAGTACGGAAAATAACAATAACACATCTATTGAGAATAAGAACCCATATTATACTCCATTATATAGGTATGAAGGAAAAACTTATAAATGCTATATGTTATATAAGTTTATATGATTATTCATGAAATTATATTTATATACTATGTAATTAATAGATTCTAAAGTACTATATAGATCATATGTGATTATTTCTATATATAATAATGTTTCTTATATTAATAACTAATCATTTAAAAAAAAAAGATACCTTAAATATTAATATATTATAACTAATTGATCTTTCAATGAAGTATTTTATTAAAGCATTATATTGTAAACTATGATTTTTCAAGTAAAATCGTTGTGCTTATTTTCTTCCCTATTATTTCATCATTTATGGTGTTCAATTCATTTAAATTTTCCATGTAACACAATCTTAGATAGCCAACCTGCAATCCTTCATCATCTTACTTGATTCATTTGACACTTTTGGCAACGTAATCTTAAATACCAATACGCAATCTTTCATCAGCCTCTAGAAGCACAACATAGGAAGGAGCAAAATTTTCGTTGTCTATAAAATGAAGGCGACTCTTCTGAATAATGAGTTGTTGCGATTTGGCACACAGAACAGAACAAACACTCTCAAACTTTATCATTATAGGTACATCTAATCTTTATATGATAGAAAGCTGCAGGCAGAGCAATTCTTATACAGACCTAGTGCGTAGAGATTATATGATTCGAACTTTTTATCACGGGGCTACTACAATGTTATTCATATCTCCCATATGTAATGACTCGAAACATAAGCACTTTAGATTAGGTGACTTGCTCTATACTAGTTATTTGTTATTCATATCTATTTGACCATTTAAATAGATAAAACCAACACGACAACACATCAAAGACGATAAACCATGCAAAATGAAGGATGACAAATCGCCGATTATGCAGGCACCGTTTGAAGATTGTGACGCTCTGTCTCCAACAATTGTACGAGGAAGCGGATCAGCTTTTGGGAACCCGGAGATAATCCTCCATGGAAGATTAAACAGGCCGCGTTGCTAGACCGATGCTCTGGTTGAAGATCGTGATGCTTCCTCTTCGCCATCTGTACGAGGAGGTGGATCAGTTTTTGGGACGCAGTCCCTAATCTTGTTCCACAGAAGATTAAACAGGGCATACTGATAGACCAATGCTGCAGGGGTAAGTAAGCTAAATACACAAGGAATCCAGCAAAGTGCAGGTGGAAATAATGCAAACAGGAGAACAGTGAAAGATACGTAAACACCAGAAAAGGCCATGGTTATACAAACCCAACTGAAAATCGAAAAACGTAGAGTTGAAAGGTCCACTGTGGTTATAGCACTAAAGACGCTAGAGTAGAGGGAAACGGTTAGAAGGAAGAGGAAGATGAAATATGATGCTGGATAGCTAGCGAATACGATCTCCGGGCGCATGTTTCCACCATCCCTAACATTGGACACACTCAATAAAGCTACGATAGCTGTGGAATCTAGAATTATAATGAACTTTGATAGCTTGAATACAATTGCCCTTGTCTCAGCGGAGATACCCGATCGTGCTAAGACAGCGGAGAGGAAGCCTCCGTTGTTGTTAACTGCGACAAACATGTCTATTGTGTTTTATTTATAACAGCATTCATAACCAGAACTATATAGAACGGTTGTATAAGAGAGGAGAGAGAAAACGAAAGATAAAAAATGGGAAACTTTTATGATATTATTATCATTTTGAAAGTGACATTCCGCCGCCATATGTCACTTTCAAAGTAGAAATAATTTAGCCGTCATATACTTTCAAAGTAGAAAAAGTTCTACGTAGAATTTTTTACATTAAAATATTAAAATATTATTTACATTTATATATCAAATATATATAAAACATAATGAATTGATAAATCTTTTGTCTGGAAATTTCGCAGGCCCATTCGAGAATCCTGGCTTCAATGTTGTATGCCACGCCGAGTTCTGACCGATTCCTAGTCCTAAGCCCACCATACAATGTTGTCCTGTAAGCTGGGATAGAACTCCAGTGCTCGATGCCTATGTTCTGCAGAAAATGTTGGTCCATAAGTTAATTATCCATCAGTTCTCAATGCATTGTGTCAACTTTTGAATTTCGGTGATGGTTTGAGACTCATAATTCTATTAAGAGTGTGTATCTAAACAATTTTATATTTATTTTATTTATAAAAAAATCTTATTAAATCGTATGTTTATAAAATTACATAATTATTTGAAATTTTAACAACTACATATGGTGGAATAAAATATAAGAGAGTAAAATTACAATTTCTGAAGGATATAATAAAAAGTAATAGCTTAAAATAGCCTTGTGACCTTAAATAAAGATCTAAAACCTCAATTAGATAAATAAAATTATTAAGAAATTATTTCAAGTCAGTTGGAGATGATTAATTGAAGTTTAGAAACTGATTTCACAAAATGATCAAAATACCCTTATACCTAACCTCACCATGAAATGACCAAGAACTTGAGTCTAAACAATTATTTTGGAGTGATAGAATACTAATAAGCCAAGAATGAAAATCAAATTAAGGTAGGATGCCAAATAACTTAAATAGGCTCTTAAGATGACACTTGTCTACAATTGATGAAAAAGCATGTAAATAGTGGTTCCCATTTGAGGTTACCCTAGGAATTTGAATCTAGCACCCCTATATAAAACCCCCAAAGTCTAGCCGCCACTTTACATAGTTCCATTTCGCCATTTCTAAAATCCTACCTAGGTAAGAAGGCTAAACCCTAATCCTTACTTGAAAACTCCAATTTCTACCATAGTCTAGTAACTAATCAAGCTTCTTCACTATGTTTATCTTAGGTTTTAATTAAGAAGAAGAAGGATAGGGGCTATAGCAAGTTGGACATGTATTTATTAAGGTATGTAAGTGAAATTTGCTAAGATTAAGTACTTTAATCGTAAGTTTAGGTATTAATTAGTGACTTTCGATGCTAGAAGTGGTCTTAGGATGGAAGAATATAATTTTGGGAGTGTGTGGAAGTGGCAACCAGCTCTTGAAGGGAAGATCATGAAGTTCATAAAAAAGGTAAGGGTGCTAACTAAATATAACTTAATGATCTGTAATGGTTTGAAGTGAGTAAGATCACTAAATGGATGTTTGTGAAAGTTGGGTATGTTTGCGTTGAGGACCTTGCTATGCCACCACCCTCCATGCCCTCTTTGGATGTCTTTTGATGTTTTCAAATGATGATTAATGATTAAACATGCTAAAAGGGATGTTAGACATAAGTTTAAATAGTTAGAAATGAGTTTAGTAGGAAATTTTGCAGTTTTGAATGTTTATTAATGATGACATCACCTGTAGTGAGTTCATGATTAAATTTTTGGAAATTTAAGATGTTTATAAGCTGGTTGTAATGATAATTTGATGATTTGGGTGCCAATTTATATGATAGACAATGATTTGGATAATAAGTGATGAAAGGGAAGTGTTATGAATGATAGATTTAATGTAATTTGGTGACTTGATATCCAAATTGGTTCTTGGAAGTCAATTTCTAAAATTTCCAGAATGTATGGGTGATCTTTGAGGAGTAAATTGAGATATAATTTCATATCATGTGATGAATTGATGTGTAGATAAAGTTTAGTGGGTTAAAGATTGAATTAGGATGGGAAAATGACACTTTTGGAACCTATAAGTGTGATGCTCAGCATCAACGCTGAGCATTCCTCACTTAATGTTGCAACTAATATCTCTTCTTGCTTTTTCTTGTTCAAGAGTAATTCCTTCAAGTACTTGGCGTACTTAGGTATATGTAATAAGGCATCAATAAAGGGTAAGTTAATATGTAATTGTTTAAAAATTTCAAGGAACTTACTAAATTATTTGCTAGAGTGGTCTTTCTTAAGGCATTAAGGATAAGGTATGAGTGGTTTGTATTCCTTCACTTTTGGTGGCTCTATACCATTTTTTTTTTTTTTTATCTTTAGCTTCTATGTCTTTCTTCTTTGATTCTCTACTAATTTTCTATTCAACTTGCAATTTCTTTCCACTTCTAAGGGTTACTGCTTTCACATGTCCTATAGGATTAATCTTAGTGTTTCTTAGCAATGTCCCTTATTGCCTTTCAACAATTATCTTTGTAAGTTGACCCACTTGATTTTCTTAGTTATGGATAGAGGCTTCTTGAGTTCTTAGAGATGTTTCGATATTCTACAATCCAACCTCATTAGTATGAATATATTTAGTTAAAAGCTTTTCCAAACCTAATTTCTTCTCTTGTAGTGGGGGTCACTAAAATCCTAATAGTAGCAAATTCATCCTTTGTTGATTTCAATTATGATTGCTCCAAGAGAAATTTAGATGATTTCTCTATCTTAGATTGTAAGTGTTACTATACAAGTTATTTTGTTGCATAGAGGGGTCTCCTAAATAATCTACTTGTTCCCATTGATGTTGAATCCCAATTCCCTCTACATTAGCTTATCTCGAATTATATTAGGGATTTACAAAAGGTGCATCCAATTTCCCGCTAATTACATCAACCTTATTGGCTAAAGTTGTCATTGCATCTAATTCATAGATACTTGCTGCCCTATTTCTCACCATAGTTACTTCTCATTGAGAGCTATTCATCACCATGCCCTCAATCAAGGATTGGACCTCTTTGGATGTTTTAGTGTTCAAGGTTCCTCCTACAATGGCATCTATCATTTGCTTGGTTGACAAATTCAAACCACTATAAAAGGTTTGAAATAGCATCCATAGAGGGAGGTCATGATGTGGGAATCACCTTAACAACTCTTTATATCATTCCTAAATGTCATACAAGATATCGACTTCTAATTAAGCATAGAAAGATATGTCCTTTTGGAGTTTAGCTATTTTAGTAGGTGGAAAGTTTTTTCTAAGGAATGTTACTGCATGTGATTAGTCAACTACTATAACCGATGTGCCTAATCCTAAGGAAGAATTAAGCAATCACAATAAAACAAATAATTCGCAACAAGCAGTCTAAAACAAACTAAACACAAACAGCAAGATAAACCTTAAATTCTTACTAGATATGATGCACTAGTAAGAGGATAGTCCTAGCATGGTCTTGTTGATATAAAGCACAACAATCCCAATACCGTCACCCGCCACAATCCAAGAATTGATAAGAGTATAAAAAAATGAGAGTAAAAGACTCCAATCTTATATTCAAAATATCTAGCATCCTTGTGTTTCTCTTACAAATGGAATTTATAATAGCCTTTCTAAAAGAGAAAACTTTGGCTAAAATAAAACAAAAACAAAGCTAAGTTGAAATACAAAGAAAGTTGGCTCGAAACAACATCAAGCAACCGGCCTAAAAATTGTAAGCCTCTTAGGAAAAGCTACTAGCCTAAGTTGATACATCGCCGACCTTTGTAGATATGCCGCTGACCTTTATGGCTGGCCTTCAATCTTGCACCACCGCTTCTTCAAAGGTAAGCCACCAGCTTTAACAACATAACCTGCTAACTTTTAAAGGCAACGTTCCATGCTTGCATTAAGTCATTTAGTTTACCCGGTTGTTGTCCCGAAGCATTGACAAATGCATCTGATTGAAGGTAAAACAATCATGCAAAATGAATGAAGAAACAAGATGATTCTCCTTGGGTTCCATCTGATCAAGTAGAACTCTCAATGTAAGATTTTGTAGTCCTTTAGTTCTAGCTTAAGTAAGTAGTCCTATAACTAAAATGACTTGATTCCCATCAATAACCCCTACATAAATGAATTAAAATATACTTATTAAGATTCAATGGATGCACAACAAAAATAAATTGCCAACCAATAATAGCTAAAGTATTAATAGTCTAAATAACACTCCAAGGATTTTGACCACGAGAATAGTATTAGATTAAAATAGACTCAAATCAATCTTTATTAACATATTATGAGCTTTGTAATATTTTATAAGCAATAAGTTATAAAATTTCAAAGTTGAGCTTTCAAAATTATGTTCCCTTTAGCTTGTTTACTTTCGACAGCTTTTGATGGTTTTCGATAGTTCTTGGCAATATTTAGAACATAGTTTCCAAAAGCTTTCTAGAGCATAACTCTAGTTCTTATAGCTTATTCCGAAGTTTCTAATTCTTCTTCTTTCGTTGCTTCTGATGGTCACATTGTTCCATTACTTGTAAACTCAAAACATCTACATCAAGTTGGGGAAAACCAATTACAAACTTTGTCCAATTTTAGTAGAGCTAGAGGGGAGCTTTCTATACTTGCAAGAGTTTGAATATGATGTTAAAAAAATAGAAAAATGTGATGCGGTACTTTAACAATCAAAAGATTAAATAAGGTGAGTGCCTTTCATAAAACGCTCCATATAAGATTCTTCCTACGGTTCAAGATAATCTTATGTTTTTATTTTGCCAACTATTTATTTCATATATTTTACAAAGGAAGGGAGGGGAATCAAATAAGTCCCACCATGTCTAATAGCAATGTTGATTTCATCTAAACTATAAATTTTTGTCACAGAGAAGATTCTATGATTTTTTTTTTTTTTAGTTCTTTTTGTAAATAAGGTAATATATTAACTCAAATCGATATAAAATACATGATGAAATATGGTTACAATCGAATGAATATAATACATAATATGAATAATCATACACATGACATATTTAGCTTGCCGTGTATGGAGAACAGAAGCTATGATCAATCGAAACGCTCTCACAAAAGACAAAACCAAATTAACATGGTAGTATCATGTATGATTTACTTAAAAGTCCAACATCAATGTTTCTAATCTAACACGGTTATCCGACCGCACAGCCCACAAGACTAAAATCACGGCAGATGCCATCGAAATGACGGCGACATTCCGACACAGTTTTGCGGTACTTGGCACGTCGTCGATCAATAAAGCGCAACACGAACCGGAGAAGGCGAAGGTGAGAGATAGAATGAATGCGTGGAAAATTGAGAAAAGGGCTGAATTGAAAACAATTTTCGGAATTTGGTGACCATTATTTACGTACTCGCAAGGAAATTGTACTAGGAGCACGGCTGTGGTAAGAGACACCCAAAGGATGCACTCTACTATGGTTACTTGGATCGGTGAGGTAGATTGTTGTCTTGACATGTCGTGCAATTTTACGTGATGAGGTCGAAAGACAAATTGAATTCATGCAGAGGATCCTTTATATCACCTAGTAAAGGTGTTGCATGTTACAACAAATGGTTCCATCTTATATAGATTTCACCTGTATCCTAATTGAAGACTGACGTAGATACTTTGGTGCTACCGGTCAATGTTTTTGATATTTCTGTTCCTTAAGCGATTGGGTTCCATGGGAAAAATGTCGTGAAGGTTTCTTGGTTTCCGACCAGGAGTAGACCTTTTTGTTGTTGCTAACATTTGACATCGCGTGTCGCGGAAGTCTATTGTAAGGAACACGCAAACTATAGAGAGTAAGACGAAGGTAAAAGTTGAAATGTTTATACAGATTTAAATCAGGGATAGATTTAAGCGAGTCGGAGAGATTCTCAACCTCCCTGAAAATTTTTATAAGCCTTTATTATTTGACATTCCGGAAGATTTGTTATGTTTACTTACTTAAAGGTACACACTTTTTCTAAATTATCACATAAATTTAAAAAATAGTTTCTTAGACCAAGTTTAATACTGGTTCCTTGCTCAAATTCCAAGTTGGGGTCCTTCATAAATAAAGCCGGTCTTTAAAATTTTGGGATCATTTGATGAGGACTCAAAAAAAATTGTTATTTCCTTTATTTATTTATTTATTTTCTCTTTGGTATTAGTTTTATGTAATTTTTGTATTGTAGGTATGTGAATAATATAAGTAAATGTTAATTTTTTTATATAAAAAAATTCATAAATAAAGTGATAAGGTTTTTAAAGGAAAGAGTTTGATAGGACGTCAACCTAATATGACAATTAGATACCCAATTGCGGTTCCTAAGATGAAAAGAGCATCTTTATTTGTGAGTTCTTTATTAGAGTCCTTGCACCGACATGTTAGTTATTGAAGGAATTCTCCCCTTTAAACATCTCTTCCTTTTATTTCTAAGATCTTCGAAGAGAATCTCTTCACAATTTTTCGAAAAAATTTTGTGAGTCTTGTTATTACTACTTTCAAATTTTTAGCTAATAAAACAAGAAAATGCTTTGACAAGCAACTCTCAATTTTAAGCACCCTAATTTAATAATTGGAGTTTTTTGCTTTGAGTTTTTCATTGCTTGTTTACTTTAATAGATGGAATAAGGTTGTAATGTAATAACTATTATTAGGGAATAGAATAGAGTTATAATAAGATTGTTTTTTTGTTAATTTTTTTTTTCAAAAGAGATTAATTGAAATAAAAAAAAAGAACTTAATTATTGATTTTGATTTTAATGATAGTATTTTGGGCTAAAAATTAATTCCACTATTGAATTACTATTCATAGGTTTGAGAAATAATTAACTATTCAATTTTTTTTATAATAGAGAATCCTCATAGAAGTGTTGTTAGCCCTGAAACTTACATCCAAAGGGAAAAACGATTAGAAAACTTACCACTGAAACTTGCGACGAAGATACTTCCAGTGCATCCTTGCTCCTTGGATTTGTTTCAGACGAATCCACTTCATCTTATCTTGGTGTAATAGCCATGCAAGTGTGCAGCATTAAACCAGAAACTTCTCTCACCATGTTTCTATCTCTAATTGGAAAACTGATCCTTAGACGATCGTCTTAAAGCAATTTAGTACGTGTTCGTTTCACATAAAACGTCTTTTGGGAACTTTTTTTTTTTTACTGTTTGTTATATTTTGCAAATGGTTCCATCTCATTAGATTTCATGTTTGCACATCTTAGGATGCATGCCAAGAAACTTCGTCTCACCTGTATCCCAACTGAAGGCTGACGTAGATACTTTGGTGTCTTCGATGCTACTAGTCAAAGTTTTTGATGTATTTCTGTTCCTTAAGTTATTGGGTTCCATGGAAAGAATTTCGTGAAGGTTTCCTGGTTTCCAACCAGAAGTAGACCTTTTTGTTGTTGCTAACATTTGATGCCGCATGTCGGGGTCTTAAACCAGAATGTCTGAAGTTCTTTAACAAGGAAAATGCGAGCTAAGTTATAATTAAATGCTTACACCGTCATTTATACCCGGAACAGGTTTAGGAGACTCGGCACGATTCCCATCCTCCCTGAAAATTTTTATAGGACTTTTTAATTAGTTGATGTGACGGAAGATTTATTATGTCTACTTACTAAAAACGGGAACGATGGTTATCAAAACTACAATTTTACCTACCATTAAAACTCATAAAATTGATATAATTATATAAAATTATATAAAACCCAATAAAATTGATATGTGCAAACCCAATATGCCCCTTCATTGTTGTGAAATTTTGCAAAACTGAAAGCATGCACTAGGATTACGCCTTCAGTAGAATTTTTACTAAATGCCCTCAATGAAGGTGCGAACAGTGTCTATGCCTTTAGTGTAACTTTTTTTTTTTTAACATTCTGACACATGAAAGCATAATAATTTGACCTTTATAAAAATACTAAATAACAACACATTTAGTCTCAACTATAGTATACTTAAATTAGTCTTTTTTATATATTATGAGCTTTACAACACTAAACGAGCAAAAAAGTTATGAATTTTCGAAGTTGGAAAAAAAAAACTAATATTAATAAGATTTGCTTTTCCAAAATTTAAAGGGTCATAACTTTTTACACGTTTAGAATTATAGAACCCATAATATATCAAAAAAGTTTGATTTAAGTGTACTATAGTTAAGACCAAATACATTACAATTTGGTATTTTTATAAGAGTTAAATTGCTATATTTTTCATGTGCCAAAGTGTAAAAAAAAAAAAAAAAAGAGGTTTCACTAAAGGCGCAAATGTTATCAATGCCTTTAGTACAAATTATACTGAAGGTGCATTCTCGGTATGTACTTTTAATTTTGCAAAATTTTCTCAATAGTGAAGGTATACATTAGGTTCGTGCCTTTGAAACCTATTTTTAAAATAATTTTTGTAAGTACTATATTTTAGATTTTTTTTAAAATACTATATTTAAAAGTGTACTCCTATAATTTTCGATCATTAATTATAAAATATCTCATAATTCTTAGACCAATTTTAACATTGGTTCTTCATTCAAATTCTAAGTTAAGATCCATCATGAATAAAGGTGTGCTCCAAAATTTTTTAAATCCTCTTCTCAAAAAGTTATCATTTTTTTTCCTCCTTTTGCATTAATTTTATGTAATTTTTATATTACGGATCTTGTAAATAATATAAACAAATGTTAAAAAACTCCTTTCGAGAATCTTATAGAAAAAGTGATAAGATCTTCAAAAAGAGCTCAATATGATGTTGAAGTGGTGGCGATTAGGGACCCAAAATGTTATCCTTTAGATAAAAATGGATTTAGAGCATCTTTATTTATGATTTCCTTGTCATGCTCCAAAACCTTAAGGACAATAACAACTTGCTACGTACTCTACTTAAGTAAAATATGCTAAGACTTACTACATAAAGAGTAGGTTTCTAGAAAATTTTATTTCCTGAAATTGTTAATTAGTTCATAAAAACAGTTTATCATTTAAAAATGTTTTAGAAAATCCATAAAGTTTCGAAAATATTTATTGATATTAACTAGAAAAGTATTTCCTTTATAAAGCTCATTAAATCAAATGTTTACAAAATTTTTAAAGTCTGTTTATATTAGAAAGCAGTGACAACTATTATTGAGGCTCTTTAACTAGCAATATCCCTATCCCTAAAGTAGCAATTGACCCATACTCAATACACATACTATCAACAAACTTATGAACACTTGAAAAAGGAAAGGAGAGAATGAGCCACAAGGACTTAGCATAGAATAGTTAAGCATATTCTCGCAAGTCATGCATACCTAAATCTAATGTATTAGCACATATTCATTAAGTTATTTAAACTAAAGTAGGACAAATAGTATAAGAGTACTCATGACTCTGAACACTCCAGGGCCTAAGAGGGATCTAATCCTACTTGATAAGCATTGGGGGATTATTATGACATATCTAGTTACTGTCACCAAAACCACAATCGATACCAAAACCATTAATTGATATGAAGTAGTTTTGTTTAAATGTCCACCCCAAATGCTAAACTTGCCATTGTGATCATAGTTTATCCAACCACCTTATATAGATGTCCCATAGCATATATAGGGTTCGATTGACTTCTCTCCATTTGCATAGCTTTGTTATGCACATACTATCTTACTAGCCACCCATCACACCATCTTCGTGGCTTAAGCTCTTACCTACCATGTCATCCTAGCATTTTAAACCACAAACCAAAAACTAATCTAAGGTTGTCACTCTCTAATTTGGGTGACCACACATAAACAGCATTGTAGATATGTAGGTCAGGTTTAAATATTAGTTTATTTTAAGTATCATAAATCTAGCATGCAGCACGCAACTATTCCATACCTAAAAGGGTAAAGCCATAAGACGATCTTTGATTAATTGATCCTCCAACTCAATTAGAAGATAACATGCAATTAATAACATAATTATTTTTTAGTATTAATGTTTAAGTAATTTGATTAAAAGTACTTATCACTTCAATTATACTTGATTATTGCTTAAGCTCATAGGTATTGACTTAGTACTTAACTGAGTATCAACCTATTTAAGCTTATAGGCCTATATAGAAATTTTAGAAGCCCATTATTTTAGTCTGGTTATCAATTTCATTAATCCCTTAATTAATTGGTGTTTTGGCTTGTTAATTTAACCAATTTAAAAGTTGTGAGTTGATTTGGATAAGATTGAACCGATCAGGGATAATTGAATACGGTTCATGTTTAGCCTTATCTATTTTATTTTTATTTTAATTAATTAATTAATTAATTTTATTTTCTTAAATTCCATGTTGAAACTGACTTAGGTGAACTAGTTGGGAGGACACCAATTTGGTTTTGTTGAACTAGATTTTTAACTAATTCAATCCACCATTGAGGTAGCCTAGCCCGTTCTATTATTTATCCAACTGATTATTTTATATACATTACAACATTAATTAATTATCTAATTAACACTAAATCAAATATTTCTCATACACATATACATCACGTGCCATACCTATGTATGTTCATACCCATTTCCACTTCAATTATCTATCAATAACACTCTAAATTTTAAATTAAACAAGAGATTTAGTGCTTACCTTACTCCTTAACTCTTAAAACCTTTTAATACTTCTTAAACTTCAAGATTTGACTTCCAACACTCAATTCACCTTCCTAAACCCAAAATTAACTATTACTATCTACACAAAACCTATAGATCATATTGAACTCTACAACATATCTCGATTTGAGATACATTTACCTTACTTAAAGAGGTCCTTCACATCAAAACCTATGCTTCACCTATCAAAATCATAATCAAATACCAAAATTAGCATTCTACTCTATAGATCAAAAGATTTTAAATAACATATTTAAATTCCAAGCTTAAAATCAAACTCTTACAAATAGTGTATTACATGGCTTGGCTTAGTCCTCAAGCTCTCTAAGTTCTTGTTTAATGTTTTGATTCAATTCCTTGTTTAGATCCACAATTAACTTGTTTAGCCATTATTTGAATTTTTTATTTTATTTTTTGCATGTTTAAGTGTGTATGTGAGTTTCATTTTTTGTTTTGCTTGTTTTGTTCTCTATGCACTTACTGGTTCTACTGGGCTTAGCATTAAGGGAAAATCGCCCTCCCACTATTACTGACTAGAGTACCTAGATTAATATGATTTCAATATCAAAACACACATGGTGGATAGATTCAAGTGCAACAACTCACATCAGTATGTCCATGTGGCTTTGCATGAGTAGCTAAAAGCCTAGTGATGGTAAAAGATACATCTATATTGGTGATGGCAAGTCAATTGAGGTTAAGGCAATAGGGAAATTTAGATTGTTACTGCAAACTGATTATTATTTGGATTTGAACGAGACTATTGTTATATTGTCTTTAAATGAAATTTAGTTTCAATTGTCACTTTGGACAAATTTAGTTATATTTATTCATTTGGTAATAGGAAGTTTAGTCTCTTTTATGATTCAAAATTAGTTGGTGCTGGTTTATTATTTTATAATGATAATCTATATTTACTAGATACAATTGCTTCTTATAATGAATCCTTGCATGTTAATACATGAAATCTAAAGTGCAAATTGACCGATGAGAATTCAACTTCATTATGACACAAGAGATTAGGTCACATCTCCAAAAGGAGAATGAAAAGTCTAATGTCCGACGGTATTCTTGATCCCCTAATTTTATAGATTTTGATATATGTATTACTTGTATAAAGAGGAAATAAACAAATATTCATAGATCTATTACCACCAATGCTATAGAATTCTTAAAACAAATCCATACAAATATTTGTAAAACATTCTCTATAGCTTTTTGGAGAGGTCAACAATACTGTATAACATTTATAGATGACTTCTCATGATATGGCTACCTATATCTCATTTATGAGAAATCCCAATCACTTGATGTGTTCAAGAATTACAAAGCTGAAGTAGAAAATCAACTCAGCAAAAGGATTAGAAGTATCAAGTCTACAATAGATATGATGGATTAGGTATATATATATATATATATTTATACATAAGTGGTTACCTACATTTATATAAAGGGACTAAAACATAAGTTAAGATTCTACCTCCACAAAATTGGTTGTTCGTTGAAGAAAAAAATGGAGAAATGAATGAATGGTGCTGGCGTCGTCCGAAAACGGGAGAGGGGAGGGAAATAGTTTGTTGTATCAAATTTTGTCCAGGAGTAAATGTAAGATCGAACTAGCACCGGTTATGTAAAAGCAAAAGAGTTGGCTGAAGTTTCAGTTCATTGTATTGGAAGATTTACTGCAGATTTGATGAAACAAACGGACAATTATAAACAAATATGATAGAACAAATCAATAATAGTGTATGTTGTCATGGTTGTGCTTGGTCTTTGCTTCAAAATATTTTAGGGAGATTTAGTGTAGATATGGATAGATATTGTATGGATGTTTTGGGAATTAGATTAGATTTAAATGGACACCGTATTTAGAAGATTGGAGAGGGGTAGAGGAATGTAGGAGATAGAAACTGTTACTATGGGTCCTATACTTATATTCACTTAAACCTAGTAATAGGAATTGCTACTACATAGATACATATAGTTGCAATTTCTTATTTTTATTTTATCAACTTTTAGCTTGTTTGATTGTCCCCAAAATTTATTCATTTAATTATTTTTTGTATTTTATAGGTCAATAATTCATTATCCTCCTATTATTTGCATACGAATATTCCATTCTAAAGTTCATAGTACTCAACAAGGTTATCAAAATCGTGATTTTATGTAGAATCGTTAAGGGGTCCGTAGAATCGGAATGTAAAAACGTAAGTTTCTACAATCTATGTAAAATAACTTTCAAATTTTATAAATTTATTTACAATAGTCATTAAAAATATAATAAATAATAGAAATAAAGAAATTCAACATTTAGTTTGGCCATAAATTGCAAATTTGTAATAAAAGCCACAATATAGATAATCAAGTAAAAGTTGTATAATATAGATATTTTATTAATAAAATGATAAATCATGTATAAGCAAGTTTCACCTAGTTATACATACAAAAACTAAAAGATAATAAATAAAATTTGAAAATCAATTGTGACTTTAAGAAATTACTAATAAATAAAATATGATAACAAAGATATACCATTAAAAAAGAATAATATAAAAAAAATGACAAATAACTACTAACCAAAAATAAATAATAAAAAAGATACTATAACAAAAAAAACCTTCAAAATTATATATTACTAGATAAATTTTTACACTATTCGTGATTATTAATTCAAAATATATTTACTTAACAATATCTCTTATTAATTTAACTATGAGATAGTGAAAAGATGGAAACATAAATACATTTATACCTTTCGTATAAAATTAAAAATAAAAAAAATTCTTATAAAGTTAAAGTTATCTACCCTTTTTATTTTATTTACTATTACAAAAATATTAATTAAAATAAGAAAAGTTGTAGCAATCAAACATAGGTGCTTTAACATGAACATGGTTACAAATAGGAACAAGAAGACTAACAATCAACAAACACAAACACAGACTACAACGCAACACAACACACCGATAAGCGACGAGTGATGATCGACAAACATGTTGGGGTATGGCTTATACTCCCCTTGGACACCAGAAGGCTTTTAGCAATTAAGCCCATATTTATTCATTAAAAGTTTGGGCTTGGACTATGAATAGCTATTATTATAAATTCTCTTTTTCACTTATAATTGCATGATAAAAATGAGAGAGTGAAGTACTAATTATAGTGGGATTTTTTGTTGAACATAGCCCTAATTAATGGGTGAACTATGATAAAATCTTATACCTTTATTTTTTGAATGAAAGCTATAGCATATATATTTACTTGAATTTTGGGTTAGACTAGGCTTCTCTAGGTTGCACGTCTTCAACTAGGCCGAGCTACTTCCTCTTCACTCCTTCTGTTGATGGAAAATAAAACCTTGTAGTAGAAACGTAAAAACTCTAGTAGAATCGCGATTTTACCAAATCCACGTGTGAAATCGCGATTTTAATACGATTTTACCTCAAAAACGTTTTTACATGCAAATTCACTAAGAATGTGCTCATAAACTCATAAAATTGTAAAAATATACGAATTAATTCACGATTTTGACAACTATAGTACTCGATATTTACTTGTTTATTCTTGTTTGTCATTTCCACTTTCTTACCACAAATGATTAAGAACCTGCTAACTATTTCTTCAAAAATTTTGTAGTTATTACATAAATGATATTTTCAACCACTATAGAGAACCTTTTGACTCTCGGCATTTCAAAGAATTTCGATGATATCAGGGCATAATTATTTAATGGATTTAATAATTCTTATATATGGATTCATACTTATCTAAAGCTTTTTTTTTTCTTTTTTTTTTATATTTAGATCATAACTCTAAAAGTTCAATATTACATTTTTTTTTCTTTTAAGAAATTATTGCATCTTATAATAGTATTACTTATGTTAGCATATTATGTAATAGAAAATTTACTACTTAAGTATGCAATGTATTATTTGTTATTGGTTTTTTTTTTTGAGTAATCATAATGGCATGTCCAATTTTACTAATTTCTTTTCTTGGTATTCTCTTTTACCATATAGCCCCTTATGAGAATAATATTAAATATAATATGACATTTTTTTTTAATCAACGCATTGTTGAATTTTATCGGTATGGTTTCCGAGTCTTTGACTATAATTGCAAATATCAACTATTATTATCGTCGATATTATCATTTATTATTGTTATAACTCGGTACCTTTATTTTTATTATTTATATTTGTGTTGTTATCATGAACCTGAATTCTTACTTATAATGGGATTGCAATATTATCTTAATATGTATGTTATAGTCTTAGCAACGGTGAGTATATTTTAGATTCATGGGGATTGCTAGTCATTCAATTCCACTGAAATACCTTTTTGATAGTCACTTGTATGTCAATAAAATCAGAGGTTCCATTATCCTGCCTGTTTCATAATGAGGTAAATAGAGTTTATATTGGTTGTTATGCTTTGCATATGTGGTGAATGTCATGATTATTAAAAAGAATCCCTTTCATCTAATTGTTTCAATTTGAAACATCTTAATTTAATAAGAGAGTTTTGAAAATACTATTGATACATGCTTATATGCATGTTGTAAAATGATTTCAAGATTCTCTATAGAACATGTTTTGAGAAAATACACAAATCATATTTATGTAAGCCTTTTACTCACACTATATAATGGTAATTTAAAATTTGATAGTGTAATATTTAGAAATTGTAAATCTCCTTTTTATGATGCCAAATCTACTAATTAGTCCATGATTCCTATACCGTTAGTCTTCATAGGATCAACATAATTTATAATTATTGCTCCTATCTTCTTTGGAAATAAAAAAGCGTATATGTCTACAGCATAAAAGACCTATGTGATTCTCAAAACTTCACAATTGAGGTTTTTTTTCTTTTTAAGTATAATACAATTTATATGTTGTTCTATAATGGTGGTTTATTATTAGTATTATTAATATAATATAATATAATATAATATATATATATATATATTTTTAAGAACTTACTATATTATAAATACATGGGTCAATATAATTTTTTATTTTATAATCAGAAATCATGCTCCATATTAAAGTTTAACAAAATAAAAATATAGAGTTACCCCATTAGGTAATAATATTATACAATTTCCTTAAAGGTGTTTGATAAATATTACAGGTTTCACTCTCGTTGCTACTTCTTTATTGTTTTATCTTCACTTTGGTAATCTCCTTGCCCTTTATTCGTTCGTCATATGTGGTAAATGAGTCTCCTTCAAATAGTAAGGAATACCTCCTTTTCATCATTTACCCAACACTAAGTAGATTCGTCTCTGAATTCAATACAAGCAAGACATCCTTGATGAGGCGTGTGCCTTTCTTTGTCTCAATAGCGATTTTACCTTTGATTTCAATGTCCACTAATTCATCATTGCCAAGCATCACTTTCCAATTGCAAACATGTGTATATCTTGAAAGAAATTTTGTATTAGTTATCATGTGGTTGACTATCTTAAATACCATGTAACTTCCTTCGTCTCAAAAGCAATATGACAAGCATAGAATAGATAATCATTTTTTTCCTCAAAGTAGTTAGTTTGATGCTTCTCCTTAAGACGACAGTTTCCGTGATTTACAATTTTAGCAATGTAGCTTTCCTTTATTCCAATCGTCTTCCTCTTTCATGATGACTAGCTTTTTTACATATTCCACATATTCCAGACAGTGGATATTGACTTGTTCTATCTTCTCCATTTTCCACACTTCTTTTATTTTTAAATTTTCAAGTCTCCTTTCATTATTTCTTTAACATCTTTTGTGTTAGTTTGTCTCTTTTATCTCTGTGAAAGTCAGTTGTCTTGTGTACATGTCCTTTCACAATGGTAAGAGGTTCCGGCGTAGACCGTGCACATTAAAGTTAACCTCCCGGAATGTTGCCAAGTGGGTTTTACGATTTACAATTTGATTTGAAAAGATAACCGCGTAACATGGTAATACATAAAACACTGCATGCACCATTAGGGTTTTTTTTTTTAAGCCCTCCTTTGCGCCAGGTCATTTGGGGTTCAATATAGTAAAATTAGGGCTTAAAAGTACGGAAAATAACAATAACAAATCTATTAGTGATAAAAATCCACGATAGTTGAGAATGAAAACCTATATTCCACTCCATTATATAGGTATGCAGAAAAAATTTAGAAATGTAATATGTCATGTAACTTTGTATGATTATTCATGAAATTATATTTATATACTATGGAATTAATAGATCCTAAAGTATTATATGTATCATATGTGATTATTTTTATATATAATAATATTTCTTGTATTAATAACTAACCATTTAAAAAAAAAGATACCTTGAATATTAATATACTATAACTAGTCGATTTTTTAATGAAGTATCTCATTAAAACATTGTATTGTAAACTATTTTTTCAAGTAAAATCGTTGTGCTTAATTTTTTCCCTATTATTTCATCACTTATGGTGTTCAATTCATTTAAATTTTCTATGCAACTCAATCTTAGATAGCCAACTTGCAATCCTTCATCATCTTACTTAATTCATTTAACGCTTTTGGCAACATAATCTTAAATACCAATACGCAATCTTTCATCACCTTTCATGTAGATTTTCATTTTCACTGTTATCTAATAAAATGAGTACAAAAGTTTATCAACCTCTAGAAACACAACCTAGGAAGGAACAAAATTTTCATTATCCATAAAATGAAAGCGGCCCCGATTTGGCACAGAGAACAAAACAAACACTCACAAACTTTATCATTATAGGTACATCCAATCTTTATATGATAGAAAGCCGTAGGTAGAGCAATTCTTATACAGACGTAGTCCGTATAGATTATATGATTCGAACTTTTTATCACGGGACTACTACAATGTTTTTATCTCCCATATGTAATGACTCGAAACACAAGCACGTTAGATTAGATGACGTGCTCTATACTAGTAGTGTATGATAGGCAAGATAGATAAAACCAACACGACAACACATCAAAGAAAATAAACCATGCAAAATGAAGGATAACAAATCGCCGATTACACAGCATCGGTTGAAGATTGTGATGCTGTGTCTCCAACAATTGTACTTGGAAGCGGATCAGCTTTTGGGAATCCGGGGATAATCCTGTACATGAAAATAGAGATGAGAGAATTTCAATGAATATATCTTATTCATATTTCTTGAGATTACAACAGGAGAGCAATATATAACAAGAAGAGCAATGGGAAACCTACACTAAAAAAGGTAACAGATCACCAATTCCTTGCTACAAATCAGGAACGTAATTGGTTCCAAAAATAGGAAGAACAAAAATAGGAAGAAAATATTTACAATGGTAAAGAATATGTAAAGAATATTTCTACACACCCCCTCAAGTTGGTGCATAGATATCATGTATGCCCAACTTGTCAATCCATCTCAGAAAATCACGACTAGTTACTGCCTTAGTTAAAACATCTGCCAATTGGTCTTCTGATCGTATTTGAGGTAACTCCAAAGTTTTATTATCCAGCTTCTCCTTGATAAAGAATCTATCAACTTCAACATGTTTAGTTCTATCATGCTGGACTGGATTGTGAGCTATATCACGAGCAGCCTTATTATCACAGTACAATTGAATTGAACGCTGTAAAGGATAACCCAGGTCTTGTAGTAACAATTTCAGCCATATAGCTTCACATAATCCAAGTGCAATTCCTCTATATTCAGCTTCTGCACTTGAGCGAGAAACCACATGTTGTTTCTTGCTCCTCCAGGTAACAAGATTACCTCCTACGAATGTAAAGTAACCAGATGTAGATCTCCTATCTACTAATGCTCCAGCCCAATCAGCATCCGTATATACAACAATATCTTCTATAGTTGCATTTTTCTTGAACAAAATACCTCTTCCAGGTGAAAACTTCAAGTATCTCAATATTCTCATGACTGCCTCCATATGTTTCTCTCCAGGATTATGCATGAATTGGCTGACAATACTCAAGGCATATGCTAGATCAGGTCTTGTGTGAGCCAAATACATTAGTCTCCCAACAAGCCTTTGATATCTTCCTTTATCAACAGGAATTTGACCTTCTTCTATGCATAGTTTCAATCCTTCTTCAACTGGTGTATTAACAGGTTGACAACCTGACATTCCTGTTTCCTTCAATAAATCTAGAATATACTTTCTTTGAGATAAGAAAATTCCTTCCTTTGATCTTGAGACTTCTATTCCAAGGAAATATTTCAAATAGCCCAAATCCTTCATCTCAAATTCTTTTGACAAGTATTCTCTTAGAGCTTTTACCTCATCAGGGTCATTACCAGTTATAACCATATCATCAACATATACAATGAGAGCTGTGACTTTATCCTCCACTCTTTTCAGAAATAATGTATGGTCTGAATTACTTTGACGGTATCCAAAAACAATCATTGACTTTGTGAATCTTCCAAACCATGCTCTTGGGGACTGCTTTAATCCATATAACGCCCTTTTTAATTTGCACACTTTTCCAATCATTCTTTCATGCATCGCACATCCTGGTGGAAGCTCCATATAAATCTCCTCATTTAGTTCACCATGCAAAAAAAGCATTCTTCACATCAAACTGATGCAGAGGCCAATCCAAATTTGCTGCTAGCGACAACAATACTCGTACTGTGTTGATTTTGACAACAGGAGCAAAAGTCTCTTTATAATCAACTCCATAGGTTTGAGTATATCCTTTAGCAACCAATCGTGCTTTAAAGCGTTCAATTGTACCATCAGCTCGATATTTGACAGTGAATACCCAACGACATCCTACTGGTTTCTTTCCTGGTGGACAATCAACAAATTCCCACGTTCCATTTTTTTTTTAGTGACTCCATTTCTTCATTTATTGCTGCTTTCCACCTCGGATCAGCTAACGCTTCCTGTTCATTGTTAGGAATAACTACAGAAGATAATTGATTTATAAATGCCTTATTTGATTCTGACAAATTATGAGTTGAAACATAGTTATTCATGGGGTATTTAACTTTACTGGAAAGAGAAGGTTCATAAGTTGGTTTAGGAATACCTCTAGTGGAACGTTCAGGCAATTGTTTCCGGATAGGTTCAACTTGCATGTTAGAAGCATCCAAAATAGACGATTGGTGTGGTACATCCGGGACATCATTTTCTCCAATTGCTTCTCTACCCAGATCTTCATGTGGCAATTCTGTAGTAGTCAAGTCTCCAGTCACGTCTTCAAACTGTTGTTCAACAAATTCTTCAGGTTGTGCAGTAGATTTTTCACGTTCATTTATAGGATCAATCCTGTAGTATTCCTGAAGTTCATAATCAAGTGTCATGATGTCCTCCTGGTAATTCTTCCCCTGAAATTCAGGTTGAGCAAAATACATTTTTTCCTCATGAAAAACTGCATCTACTGTAACAAACATCTGTTTAGTGGGAGGATGATAGCATTTGTATCCTTTTTGTTGTATAGCATTTCCAAGGAACACACATCTCAAAGCTCGAGGAGCTAGTTTATGGCGTTGTTTCTTATGAATATGTACAAAGACAACACATCCAAACACTCGGAGAGGAAGACTTGATATAGGTGGATAGCTCACAGTCATGCACAAAGTGTGTAATGGTGTTTGAAAATCAAGAACTGGTGAGGGAGTCCTATTAATTAAGTAAACTGCAGCACACAAAGCTTCTCCCCAATAAGAAAAAGGCATATGAACTTGGATTAATAGAGCACGAACCACTTCAAGAAGATGTCGATTTTTTCACTCTGCTACGCCATTCTGTTGGGGCGTATCAACACATGTGGTTTGATGCAAGATGCCTTGTGTGTCTAAATAATTTTTTATCTCCAAGTTTTTATACTCACCACCATTATCACTACGGAGGATCTGAACTTGTGCATTATATTGAGTCTTGATTATTCTGCAAAACCTTTGAAATAAGATATTCACCTCACTCTTAGATTTCATTAACCACAGCCATGTCATTCTACTGCAATCATCTATAAAAGTAACAAACCAATGAGACCCCCCCAATGTATGAATTTTAGATGGTCCCCATACATCGGAGTGAATAATCATAAATGGAGATGGACTTTTATTCAATACTGGTAAAAAAGAGGTTCTATGACTCTTTGCAAGTTCACATACATCACAATGCATATTGGAAATATCAATCTTCTCAAACAAACTAGGAAATAGTTTCTTCAAGTATCCAAAAGAAGCATGTCCCAATCTTCGGTGTTGTAACCAGATTTCATTTTGATTGCTAGCAGAATTGCCTCCATTCACTGCAAGAGCTTGATGTAATTTATCTGAAATTGTTGTTTTCAAATCCAGGTAATATAAATTCCCGTGCTTAGTACCACAACCAATCGTCTGTTTTGTTTGGATGTCCTTAAACAAACAAAAGGTAGGCCAAAAAACAATAATGCAAGATAAGGCCGTTGTAATTTGAGAAATAGACAAGAGGTTATATCCAATTGAAGGAACAATAAGAACAGAATCTAAATTTAAAAATTCTGTAACTTTTAAAGATCCTTCACCAACAATAGGAACTTCATCACCATTAGCAGTTGTAACAAAATTTTGTGAGGAGGGTTTAATTTTATCAATTTGGTTAGAATCAAATGTCATATGATTGGTGGCACCAGAATCAATTATCCATGTGTTATTACTAACAGGTGAAGAAGCATAAAAGGACTTACCACCATTACCTGCCTCGGCTATCATCACTGAATGCATTTGTTCACTTTCATTAGTTGCTTTTGCTTCAATAGCTGCAGCAGTAGGTTGACCTTTATTTATGTTCTTCTTTCGAGATTTGTTATGATCCCACCAATCTGGATACCCCACCAACTCATAGCAACGTTCTTTTGTATGTCCAGATTCATTGCAGTGTATACATTTGTATGCTGATTTATTAGTGCTTCGATTACCTCTTTGTTTATTTCTGGCAATCATAGCTACAGTTTCCATAGTTTCAGAATCTCCTTTGAATGTGATTTTCCGATTAGCCTCCCGTCGGATCAAGGCATAACATTCTTCAAGACTGGGAATGGACTCCTTTCGCAAAATATCTCCACGGACTTGTTCAAAGAGGTCATCAAGTCCAGCCAAAAATATGTGCACCCTCAATCTTTCAATGGATTTTCTGTATATTTCAACATCATCAGGATCTTTCATGAAAACTTTGTCTCGATGATCGAGTTCTTGAAAAATCTCAGTGAGTTCACCATAATATTCTGAAAGTGACCTTTCATTCTGCTTAGCTCCAAAGGCCTTTTGATTCAATGCAAAAATCTGCAATTCATCATTCCCATCATAGAACGCTTTCGCCAACGCTGTCCAAATTGCATAAGCAGTAGGCAACCGGACATAGCGTTTCATAATATTAGGAGTCATTGATATTAGCAACCATCTCTTAACTTTCTGTTTTCCGCATACCACTTCTAGTATCCTTCTTCAGAGTCTTTGGGTGGTGGTGGTTTCCCACGTATATAAGAGAGCTTTTCTCTTTCCGCAATGTGCATCTCCATTAACTGTGACCAAACATCATAATTTGATTCAGTCAAAGTAATGCCAGCGTTAAACGCCCCTTCAGATTGCACTATAACTGGAACATAATTGTTCTTTGAAGATTCAGATTTATCATCCATTTATTCGCAACAGCGTTTCAAATCAATGATTTAGATCAACCACGCTCTGATACCAACATGAAAATAGAGATGAGAGAATTTCAATGAATATATCTTATTCATATTTCTTGAGATTACAACAGGAGAGCAATATATAACAAGAAGAGCAATGGGAAACCTACACTAAAAAATGTAACAGATCACCAATTCCTTGCTACAAATCAGGAACGTAATTGGTTCCAAAAATAGGAAGAACAAAAATAGGAAGAAAATATTTACAATGGTAAAGAATATGTAAAGAATATTTCTACACCTGTTCCATGGAAGATTAAACTGGCCACATTGGTATACGGTTGCTCTGGTTGAAGATCGTGATGCTTCCTCTTCGCCATCCAACGGATGAAGAGCATCAGTGTTTGGGGCACAGTCCCTAATCTTGTTCCATAGAAAATTAAACAGGCCATACTGATAGACCAATGCTCCGGGGGTAAGTAAGCTAAATACACAAGGAATCCAGCAAAGTGCAGGTGGAAATAATGCAAACAGGAGAACAGTGAAAGATACGTAAACACCAGAAAAGGTCATGGTTATACAAACCCAACTGAAAATCGAAAAACGTAGAGTTGAATGGTCCACTGTGGTTATAGCGCTAAAGACGCTAGAGTAGAGGGAAACGGTTAGAAGGAAGAGGAAGATGAAATATGATGCTGGATAGCTAGCGAATACGATCTCCGGGCGCATGTTTCCACCATCCCTAACATTGGACACACTCAATAAAGCTACGATAGCTGTGGAATCTAGAATTATAATGAACTTTGATAGCTTGAATACAATTGCCCTTGTCTCAGCGGAGATACCCGATCGTGCTAAGACAGCGGAGAGGAAGCCTCTGTTGTTGTTAACTGCGACAGACATGTCTATTGTGTTTTATTTATAACAGCATTCATAACCAGAACTATATAGAACGGTTGTATAACAGAGAAGAGAGAAAAAACGAAGGATAAAAGAGGGGAAGTGGCTGGCACATTTTGTTTATGTGACTCTCCAAAGAGACAAAGTGCCTGGCACATTTTTAAAAGTAACACAGGAGACACCAGTCACTTTCAAAGTAGAAAAAGTTCTACTAGAATTTTTTAAGTTAAAATATTAAACATTATGGTGCAGTTATCTAATTAATAAGAGATAATAATTAAAAATTCGAAGATCCAATCACGTAATCATTTGCCAAGACTTTAATTGCTAAAGGGCCTGGAAATTTCGCAGGCCCATCCGAGAATCCTGGCTTCAATGTTGTATGCCACGCCGAGTTCTGACCGATTCCTAGTCCTAAGCCCACCATACAATGTGGTCCTGTAAGCTGGGATAGAATTCCAGTGCTCGATGCCTATGTTCTGCAGAAAATGTTGGTCCATAAGTTAATTATCCATCAGTTCTCAATGCATCGTGTCAACTTTTGAATTTCGGTGGTGGTTTGAGACTCATAATTATAATTATAAGTGTGTATCTAAATAATTTTATATTTATTCTATTTAAAAAAATCTTATAAAATCGTATGTTTATAAAATTATATAATTATTTGATATTTTAATAATTACAGATGGTGGAATAGAAAATGTGAGAGTAAAATTACAATTTTTGATAGATATAATAAAAAGTAATAGCTTAAAATAGCCTTGTGACCTTAAATAAAGATCTAAGATCCCAATTAGATAAATAAAATTATTAAGAAATTATTTCAAGTCAGTTGGAGATGGTTAATTGAAGTTTAGAAACCGATTTCACAAAATGATCAAAATGCCCCTATACCCAACCTCACCATGAAATGACCAAGAATTGGGTCTAAACAATTATTTTGGAGTGACAGAATACTAATAAGCCAAGAATGAAAATCAAATTAAAAGTAGGATGTCAAATAACTTAAATAGGCTCTTAAGATGACATTTGTCTACAATCGATAAAAAAGCATGTAAATAGTGGGTCCCATTTGAGGTTACTCTAGGAATTTGAATCTAGCACCCCTATATAAAACCCCCAAAATCTAGCCGCCGCTTTGCATAGCTCCATTTTGCCATTTCTAAAATCCTACCAAAGTAAGAAGGCTAAACCTTAATCCTTACTTGAAAACTCCAATTTCTACCATAGTCTAGCAACTAATTAAGCTTCTTCACTATGTTTATCTTAGGCTTTAATTAAGAAGAAGAAGGACAGGGGCTATAGCAAGTTGGACATGTATTTATTAAGGTAAGTAAGTGAACTTTGCTCAGCTTAAGTACTTTAATCGTAAGTTTAGGTATTAATTAGTGACTTTTGATGCTAGAAGTAGTCTTAGGATGGAAGAATATAATTTTGGGAGTGTGTGGAAGTGGCAACCAACTCTTGAAGGGAAGATTGTGAAGTTCATCAAAAAGGTAAGGGTGCTAGCTAAATATAACTTGATGATTTGTAATCCTCGCTTCAATGTTGTATACCATGCCGAGTTCTGATCGATTCCTAGTCCTAAACCCACTATACCATGTGGTCTTATGAGTTGTAATAGAATTCCAGTGCTCGAGTGTATACTTCTCTCCCCTTTTTTTTTTTTTTTAACCTCATTGTATATGCATTCTTCCACTAGTTATTTAGTATATTGCTTGAGTGAGTGTACCGGAGTGACCTATCAGCTCACATGTAATGTATGACTTAAAATGAATAATTTCATCTTGATAACTAAATATTTGTAACCTAAAATTTAAAAAACTTTTGAAAACGATTAAATATTGTCTAATGGATGAAATAGGGGGATTTATAATCCCCATCAAGATAATAACATTTTTTAAATTAATTCAATTTGAACTACTATTTCCTTCGGAACAATTATTATTGTAATAAATGGTGAAAAAATCCACCCTAATTAGTCTTGAACAGCTTATTTGTGAAGATATAGGTATGGATTATGGAACACATGACACCTAAAATCAGCATGAAATATGGAAATAGGCCTTAGCCATAGGAACTTGGGCAAGGCTATTATTCGACTCCGGCCCTGTGCTGTTGGCCATTCTCAATTTCCTTCCATTTCCACCCTCTACCCATTCCCATACATCACTTTATCAAGACAATTTTAGTTTTTCTTTAAAAATTAACTAAAATATCTGCTGCGAACCAAGAATAGTAGAATTTATATCATGGCAACACCTGTAACCAGCTGATAGAACTCCAACACAACATGTATCATCACCATCACATATCCATGGGTGATTTCGTGTTGAAAAGTTAAAATGACTGAACGTGGGACCCGAAGGAGCAACAAACACCGCAAGGTATTGAGGGCATTTATCGTATTATGGACGGCCTTGGGACCTAGGGCTTATTCTTCTGGGTACACCATATTGTCCTACTTGTATAGAGTAATGTGTCATACGTAAAACTTAGTAGTGATTAAGAACTATTGAGAATTTATCATATGTAGCTATTGATGTTTGTAAATGCTCAAATATGTATATACCTATAATTAGACAATTTAGGTAGTGTATTATTTTTAATAAATTTTTTTTTATTTTTAACATATCACTTTAGACATGATACGCTAACTAGCTGGATCATATGAAATTAAATATGTTATCAAAATTAATCATATTTTCGTTTGATATAAGAATTTTTTAATTCTTCCAAAAGTTCGATTCAATACTTATGGTTAAATTGAGTGTGTTCCATTTTTTTTATTATAGCTTCATGGATAAATTATATATTAGCCGATATTTCTCACTCATTGCTGTTCAGCCAAAAAAAAAAGAAAAAGAAAAAGAATCAAACGCATTGCTGGATCTTGGAACAGTAATTTATTTAATATTTTAATATATGACTTGTAATGTTTTGCCAAAGAGAAATATGTAGTAGTGATGCGGACATCGTGGAGGGCACAGCAGCGTACACGGCCTAAGGGCACGGCCGTGTATAATTTTACCCGGGCCGTGTATAATTTTACCCGGGCCGTGTATCACTTACACGGGCACAGGGCACGCCCAGCGACACGACCGTATGCTCCAGTAGGATTCTCACAGAATCATACACGTCCTAAAGGCATGGCCGTGTATGAAACTGTGTACTGTGCTCGTCATATACACAGAAGCCCACACGGCCTAAAGGAGCGGCCGTGTATTCGACCGTGTATTATGCTCGTCGCATGCCCAGAGACATACACGGCCTAGAGGCACGGCCGTGTATGAGTCCGTGTACTATGCGTGTTGCATGCCCATAAACATACACGGCTTAGAGGCACGGCCGTGTATGAAACCGTGTACTATGAGTGTATTTTATTATTTCTTTCCACGTAAACGCTTAGATTTTTCCCTTTTAGATATTTTACGGGGACATATAAATACTCTTTTGTCAGATAGATTAGGGTTACGTTTTATTATCATATTTGAATACACTTTGAGAGAGAGTTTTCTCTAATTTTCGGGTTATGCGCAACCAGATTTACATCAAAGATCGTTTCTTTGTTATGTGAAACCAATCCAATCTCGGATTCGCACAAGATTTACGCTTTCCTCGCTGCGTCAGTTGGTATCAGAGCAAGGCAATTTCCTGCAGAGATGTCGACTAATGGTGGTGTTGATGGCGGTCGTGTTCTCGACCTTGATCGAGATGCGGAAGTCCAAGGAGTCAATCAAGGGGCTCCGAGGGTAGTGGTTGAAGCCATGGAGCAGAGACTTGGGCGTGTAGAGCAACGCCTGGAGGATCTGGTGGCGCGGTTCAACGCCATGGTGATGGACCACAACGGTCACAGGGGTGTTGTTGGGAATCGACCGGGGTTAGCAGCTGCTCGCGGCGACCTTATCAATGACTTTGTTGCTGGAAACCAATGGAACCGGAGAATTGACGGAAGCTCTTTTGAGGAAGAGGATGGAATTTTACGGAGGAGAGAACAACCACCGCGAAGGGGTGGTGTTGTTGGCGGTGGAAGATTTCGTGGCATTGATGATCGGAATGAACCAGCATATGGGGGTGGATATCGACGCAATCACCAAGGATTCGACCATGCTGAAGGCGGAGACTTCCATCTTAAGGTAGATATCCCTTCTTTTAATGGTAATTTGAATATAGAGGAGTTTTTAAATTGGCTGGCGGAGGTCGATAGGTTCTTTGACTATATGGAGGTTCCTGAGGATAGAAGGGTGAGAATGGTTGCTTGTAGATTGAAAGGAGGGGCGTCTGCATGGTGGGATAGATTGCAGCACCGTAGACAAAGGGAAGGTCGACAACCGATTAGATCATGGTACCGTATGAGAAATCTGCTGCAGCGGGATTTCTTACCACCCGATTACGAACAAATCCTCTTCCAACAGTATCAGTGGTGCCGACAAGGGCAAAGGACGGTGCATGAATACACCGCGGAGTTTATGAGGCTAGCGGAGAGAAATGATTTAAGAGAGACTGAGGGTCAACAAGTGGCACGGTTTGTAGACGGGTTGAAGCCTCATATAAGAGATAAGATAGGGGTGACGGTGTTCCGAACCGTGAATGACGTAAAGAACTTGGCTCTCCGAGCAAAAATGATGATACAAGAACAGAGCGTAAGGTTTGGAGGTAGTAAAAGGACTTACACTTACGAAGGTCCCGGTAATAGTAGTAAAGGGACTGGTGAGAGGCCTCGAGGATTGGTTGATAAGCCAGCGGTAAGTATGGACAAGAGAGAAGACAAGGCGGAAGGAAAGAGACCGGTGGAGAATAGAGACACCCCAAAGCAAAACAATCCATATGCCAAGCCGATATTGGGAAAATGTTATAGATGCAATCAGCCGGGGCATCGATCAAATGAGTGCCCAAATAGACACACCGTAAACATTGTCGAGAGGGAAGAGGAGGAAGAAGTGTGTTGTGAACCAGACGGTAATGATGAGTACTATGAGGAGGTTGACGACGGGGTAGAACCTAATTACGTAATTAGGAGGATGATGTTGGCACCGAAACAAGAGGATAGTTCACAACGACACCAATTATTTCGCACTAGGTTCACAATTGGTGGGAGAGTGTTTGACTTGATTATCGACAGTGGGAGTTGTGAAAACATCATTGGGAAGGAAGTCGTAAAGAAGCTCCAATTACCGACAGAGAAGCATCCAAGTCCGTACACCATCGGATGGATCAAAGCGGCAGAACGGATAGAGGTAAAGGAGAGATGTAGAGTTCCTTTCTCGATCGGTAAATATCGAGATGAAGTGTATTGCGACATCGTCGATATGGATGCTTGTCATTTGCTGTTCGAGAGTCCTTGGCAATTTGATGTAGATGCCCAACATGCAGGGAAGGAGAACAAGTATAGGTTAGAGAAGGAGGAGGTGAAGTACACACTACTGCCATTAATGGATAAGCAACCCAAAATCCAGAAGGCGAAAGGGAAGTCCTTTCTTACGATCACTCAATCAGAAAGAGAGATGACCGAAGACATCAAGGAATCCCGCTTGATGCATGCTCTAGTAGTGAAAAATGTGGGAGAGAACATGAGTAACGCAGAGATTCCGGATGAAGTGAAGGAATTATTAGATGAATTCAAGGAAGTCGTTCCGGAAGACT
Organism: Laguncularia racemosa; assembly: GCA_037954665.1. Lineage (NCBI taxonomy): Eukaryota > Viridiplantae > Streptophyta > Magnoliopsida > Myrtales > Combretaceae > Laguncularia > Laguncularia racemosa. The sequence goes on from JBBMOL010000010.1 coordinate 9,600,642, forward strand.
TACCAGAGGAATTACCTCCCTTGCGGGATATCCAACATCACATTGACTTAGTGCCGGGAGCTAGTCTTCCTAACCTCCCTCACTACCGGATGAGTCCCAAGGAAACGGAGATCTTACAGGAGAAGGTCCAGGACTTGCTTGATAAGGGATTCATTCGAGATAGCTTGAGTCCCTGTGCCGTACCAGCACTACTAACGCCTAAGAAAGATGGGACTTGGAGGATGTGCGTGGATAGCCGAGCGATCAACAAAATCACAATTGGGTACAAATTCCCAATACCTCGCATTGAGAACATGTTAGATCGGCTGAGTGGGGCAGTGGTGTTCTCCAAGATAGAACTTCGAAGCGGGTACCATCAAATTCGGGTCAGACCTAGGGATGAGTGGAAGACCGCTTTCAAGACGAAAGAGGGGCTATACGAATGGATGGTCATGCCATTCGGACTCAGCAATGCACCGAGTACCTTCATGCGCGTGATGAACCAGGTACTTAAACCCTTCATAGGCCGATTTGTTGTCGTATATTTTGATGACATATTAATATATAGCAAGACTCGGGAGAAGCATCTAGTGCACTTGAAAGATGTTTTAAGGGTGCTGCAAGGGAATAAACTCTATGCTAATATCAAAAAGTGTATGTTTCTGTCATCAAAGCTGTTATTTTTGGGGTTCATAGTGAGTGGGGAAGGAATCATGGTGGATGAGGATAAGGTACGAGCCATTAGAGATTGGCCTACACCCAAGACAATCACCGAGCTAAGGAGTTTCCTAGGGTTAGCATGGTTCTACAGACGTTTTATAAGACATTTTAGCACAGTGGCGGCTCCCTTAACCGAATGTTTAAAGAAAGGGCAGTTTCATTGGGACGAGGAAGCTCAGGCGGGATTCACCGTGCTCAAAGAGCGACTATGTAGCGCACCAGTGTTGACCTTACCGGACTTCGACAAATTATTCGAAGTTGATTGTGATGCTAGTGGTATAGGTATTGGGGTGGTACTCTCTCAAGAGAAGAAGCCTGTTGCATTTTATAGTGAGAAACTCTGTGAGGCCAGGCGGAAATGGTCCACATATGACAAAGAGTTCTACTCCGTGGTTAGGGCCTTGAGAATGTGGGAACATTATTTGGTGGGCAAGGAGTTCGTATTATACTCTGATTGCGTTGCCTTGAAACACCTGAGCAATCAGACCCGCATATGCAAAGACATGCACGCCCGATGGATACAATTCTTGCAGAAATTTCCATTTCGTTTGATGCATAAATCTGAGGTTCAGAACAAGGTAGCTGACGCACTAAGTCGAAGGGCGGATTTGCTAGTGACTTTGAGAGCTGAAGTAGTGGGATTTGAATAGTTGAAGGAGCTGTATGAAACGGATGAGGATTTTGGGGCTACCTGGAGAAAGTGCACTAATAAGGAACCCATTGACAGTTATTATATCCTGGAGGGTTATTTGATGAGGGAGAACCAACTTTGCATTCCTGCATCCTCCTTGAGAGAGAAGGTGATCCGAGATCTCCATGGAGGGGGATTAGCTGGCCATTTGGGGCGGGACAAAACATTAGCAGCAGTGGCTACAAGATACTATTGGCCTCATTTGCGCAGGGATGTCAGTCGGATAGTGCAATGCTGCTACATATGTCAAACGTCAAAGGGCTACTCTCAGAATACGGGACTATATACTCTGTTACCCGTACCTGAGAATATTTGGGAAGACCTATCCATGGACTTTGTCTTAGGTTTGCCTCGTACCCAACGAGGCGCTGACACTGTTTTTGTAGTTGTGGACAGATTTTCCAAGATGGCTCACTTCATCCCATGTAAGAAGACGGCAGATGTTCAGAACGTGGCCAGATTATTCTTTAAGGAGGTGGTCCAATTACATGGGGTTCCCAAATCCATCACTTCTGATAGGGACACTCGATTCCTCAACCACTTCTGGAGAACGTTTTGGTACATGTTCAACTCGTCCCTCAACTTCAGCAGCACAGCCCATCCACAAACTGATGGACAAACCGAAGTGACGAACAGGACCCTTGGCAATCTGATAAGAAGTATCTGTGGAGAGAAGCCAAAGCAATGGGACCTGGCATTATCTCAAGCGGAGTTCGCTTACAACAACTCGATCCACAGAACTACCGGTAAATTACCTTTCTCAGTGGTTTATACTAAGGCACCTTCTCACGCTCTGGACTTAGTCTCCCTACCCAAAGGTGTGGAAACCAACATAGCAGCAAAGCACCTGGCGTCGGAGATCAAATAACAAATTGAGAAAGTGAATGAGCACTACAAGAAGACAGCTGATAAGCATAAGAAGAGGAAGTTGTTTGAGGTGGGAGACCCCGTGATGGTGTTCATAATGAAAGAGCGTTTCCCCGTGGGTACATATAGCAAGTGGCAGCCGAAGAAGTATGGGCCCTACAAAATAGTGGCCAAAATCAATGACAACGCCTATGTGGTTGGCCTTCCGGAAAGCATGAAGATCTCCCGGACCTTCAACGTGGCGGATTTATCTCCATTTTACACGGATGACGCACCCCTTTACCCAGAAGCGAACTCGGGGTCGAGTTCTACCTTGGTGGGAGAGAATGATGCGGACATCGTGGAGGGCACAACAGCGTACACGGCCTAAGGGCACGGCCGTGTATCACTTACACGGGCACAGGGCACGCCCAGCGACACGACCGTGTGCTCCAGTAGGATTCTCACAGAATCATACACGTCCTAAAGGCACGGCCGTGTATGAAACCGTGTACTGTGCTCGTCATATACACAGAAGCCCACACGGCCTAAAGGAGCGGCCGTGTATTATGCTCGTCGCATGCCCAGAAACATACACGGCTTAGAGGCACGGCCGTGTATGAAACCGTGTACTACGCGTGTATTTTATTATTTCTTTCCACGTGAACGCTTAGATTTTCCCCTTTTAGATATTTTACGGGGACATATAAATACTCTTTTGTCAGATAGATTAGGGTTATGTTTTATTATAATATTTGAATACACTTTGAGAGAGAGTTTTCTCTAATTTTCGGGTTGTGCGCAACCAGATTTACATCAAAGATCGTTTCTTTGTTGTGTGAAATCAATCCAATCTCGGATTCGTTTCGTTACGCTTTCCTCGCTGCGTCAAGTAGGAACATTTGCACGTGCACAATCTATTCATTTGGTGCTTGTTGAAAAATATTAAGGATGTGTTTAGCTATTTTTTTTATATATTATTAGTTTGGCTTTTTTAAAAACTGTTTGGTATTTATTTAAATCAATATTAAAACAGAAACCGATCAAATACATACAATTACTTAATCATCCAATTTTAAATAAAAAAAATTAAATAAAAAAATCAAGATAGAGCCTAGTTGAATTCTTTGTGCAATTTCACATGGAGACAGTGGGTAGCCAAGTGGTTTTTCTGAAGTGACGTGGTAACATGTTTATTTGATTTCCCTTTCATTGCCTTCCCTAAAGTCAAATCTGGATTGCGTTCCTGCTTTATATCTAAGTGCTGAATTGAATAAATCGAGATAGACCTTTAACGCTGCAAGGACATACTTACAATCGTAATTCTACACCAATAGACATCCATGACCCATAAGATAACAGAGATGCCTTAAAACAAGATGTTGTTACTATTTGGGAGATTTTCTTAAGGATACATTCCCACACAGATTTTCTCTAAAATGACCAAAAGTTTTTTCTTTTTTTTGGTAAAAATCATGGAATATCTTTATTGATAGTTCATCGTGCGAATTCTAAATCTTCAACATGTCTTTTTGAGCGAATTACAAGTCTTGAAAATAATGGGACAACATCCATAAGAATGCAACCGTAACGAGGATTGCATTTTTTCATGTTAAGGAAAGTCACAACTCTCTTCCCAAATTAACATTGCAACAATAATGGATGTCAAGTTATAGATTAGGTATTGAATATCAGATTAGACTAGATAATAGGAAATCATTAAGAGGTAACTTGAAGGCAGTAGAAAATTCTATGGTAGTGGTGCTTGTGAGCAGGACACTAGATGATAATGATGACGGAGTCCTTGGGTCATCCATTACGCCGAATGGTCCAACTAGGAAGTTTCCATGAAATTGAAGGGTTTCACAATGTGAAAGTGATACCCAAAGAAGAGAAAGCACACTGATTTCGTTGATGCCGTAGGGAAATTTCAGTACTTTTTCATAATGAAAATATGGACGATTTTAACTTCACATATATTTATACGTGTACAAAGTCAAAGAGGACAAGTCAAAGAGGACAAGTGTCAACAAGACGTTGCTATGCTTCAGTTGGTTTTGATATTATAAATTGGAACCCTTTCATTTTCAGACAACCAATGCTCTGATGATAGGAAATAATCTCATGAAAAAAATACTCCTTGGTCTTGCATTCCTTGACTGCATCACCGCAAAGGTGTTCAGTCCAGATGACGATGCAGAAGGCGAATCATTTGATGCCTGGGAAGAACACCAGATGTCAGGCTATGCTATTGACAGCGCTTCTGGATCAATTACCAATCGCTGTTCTTCATTTGGATTGGCTTCTAAAACACTGACATCCTGGGAAGTGAACCAGGAATGCACGGCCAATAGCACAAATCCTGAGACTGTCCCGGTGGATGGCAATTCATCTTCATCAGATCATATTCGTGTCGGCCAGGAATCTGCTCCATCTGGCCAGGAAAGTGTAGAATCATCTCCAGCTTATCCTCTTGCTAGTCCCCTCACAGGCTTCTTCCCTTCAAGAGGCGAAATTAGAGTTCCTGATGGTTCAGGTACTGTATACTTCTATGTTTACGGTGTCAGGCCTCCACAGACCCAATTGGAATTATCAACCTCCCCGCATGAATGTCATGTTATTGACATCGAACGAGCAACAAATCCTCAAGCTGGAGGAAAATCAGGGGCTCGAAGCATGGTGAACTTAGGGAAAATGTTTCTTGGATTAACCTATCAGGCAGTGTTTAGTTTTGTGATTTTCCACTATCAGGACGCAGGCAATTCTTCTTCCCAAGATCATTCTACGAAACCGCCTCATCTTTTGCAGATTGCTGAAGTAAGTCTGGTGGTAGGGTTTGCTGCTTCTTTGATTGGGATATTACTAGGGCGAGCATATCCAGACAAAGCCGTGATAATAGAAGGAATAGGATCTGTTTCTGCTTCAATTAGTTTCTTCGTCATGGCGAGCATGGTTTTGACAAGCGTTTCCGAATGGGTGTGTTGGCTTGGTGCTGCTTTTTCTATATTAGCTTTTGTTCTTGCATTCCTAAAGGCTAAGGCTAAGACCGATTAATCAACCTCGTAATATATGAGTTTGAAAGTTTTCTTTACTAAAATAGTCGTTGGTATTACCATTTCAGTGTCTTTCGGATTCGGACGAGCGAAAGAGCGTGTTTATTATATGATTTTGGTAGTTTTCTTTATTATGGTACATCTATGGGTATTATCTTTTTATTATTCTTTGATTGATCATGTTTCACTAATATCAATCCATGAACTTCCATATTTTCTAAAGACCAGGGAAAGAGTTGTATTCAACAAATGTATGCCTCTTGGCAAACTATAATTAAACTTATGTAAATATAATTATTATGGTTTAGTGATATAAATACTAATATTTCAATAAGATGGATCAAATTTGAAATTTCATATTCCTTTTAAGTTGTAATATATAATGTAGTTGATTTAAAAAATAAATAAATAAATAAACTTATACAACCACTCATAGAAATTCACTTCTCATTCTCTAACTTTTAGAAAAATTTATTGTTTATGTTATAGTGTTCTTCAAAGAAATTTTCAACTTCTTATCGATAACTAACTTGTCTTCAAAATTGGAATCTTTCTTTGTTTTGAAAGTTAACTAACATTCAAAACCATCATTATAAGGTATTCCATATGACTAAACCAACTATACTTCCAACTTAATTTCTTTTGTAATCCCAATCTTGCCCTTCATTAAATTTTCTCTTGCAACCAAATTCCTTGCATTCTAGAACTTTGTATAAGTTTGGAGCCCAACTTTTACTAGCTCGTTTCTTGCTATTAGAACCTCAAATGTCTCCATTTGAATCTATCTATCTTTGATGCCTTTTGAAATTAGATTTAGACTTTTGATTCCCATCAAATGATCCATTTAGCATCCAAAGGATATAATCAAGGGGAAAATTACAAATAAGGAGATTAATATTTAAGGTCAATTTAAATAGATTATAGAACTTTCAAGTGACTAAAATAGATAACCAATATTATGTTAAGTAGTTAAAACAAGAGTTTCCATTATTGTGCTATTATAGATAGTAACGAATTCTTTACTTAAACCACTAAACACGATGTTGATTCTCTATTTTAATTAGTTGAAAATTTGATTATCTGTTTTAACCACTTAATATAATATTAATACATTATTTTAACTATTTGAAAAATTGATACTCTGTTTGAATTTGACCCCAAATATTGATCTCTTTATTTGTAATTTTTCCTATATTCCTATTAACATGTCATATTTTGTATCCAAGTCAATGAATGGACATAGGACTTGCAATTTGTATTAACATGTCATTTTCCTTGTTTGAATCTAAATGGTTCATGTTTAGAGAACTTCAATGCATAGCATGATCCATTTATCAATCACATCTGAAAATCTAAATTTATAGCCAAACTTATTTAATATGCATGTCTCATATCCAAGTTTTACCTATTTATTGAATAAAAAAAATTCTAAAACAAATATGTCACAATTATCAATTCTCTATTTGAAAAGCACATATGCAATAAGTAGGGAAAAAAAGAAAGAAAGAAAAGAAAAGGATTTAAACATTGATTAATCCAGTTCATTTTCTTATTCTTTGGAATATAAGCTATTCTTGTGAAATCTTACGGATATAACCAACAATTATTAAAAATTCATCTTTAGACTAAAAATAAGCAAGAGCTAAATTACCATAAGGACAAAGTGTACCTACTATATAAGCATTTTTTATATTGTCTTTAATTTGCTAAATACTTACAGTGAGAACTATATTAAAAACTATAAAAAAAAATGCTCAAAAGATATTTTTTTGTTTCTAAACTAAATGTATGAAGAGGTTCAATGAAAACATAATAACTTAAGAATTTGACCATTTTCAAATTTTAAGTGCTATGCAAAATAACTTAAACAAAAAATTATCATATGATTTTTTTTGTTAGATTAATGTGCCACATGAAGTGACTTACTTTAATAAAAACTATCATACACTCAATCCAGTTATCAATCCTAAATAGACTTACTAAAAGGCTTAAGTTTCTTTTTTTTTTTTCTTTTTCCTTTTTTTTCTTCAATAACAAGCTAAGTATCAAGTAAAAAAGGTGCATTAAATTTCTTCTCCCGTAAGTACAATTGAAAGTTAAAGTGGGACTAAGGGTGTATGTTTGACGACCTACATTTTTTGAACTCTTTGTAGATACAAAAATAACTTATACAAAACTCATTTACTATTATATAATTAAGTTAAAAGGTTGTAATTATCAATAGATTTTAAAGGTAATTGTTAATGATGAATGGTAATTATGGTGTTATAATTTTTAAGATGAAAAATGAGAAAATAACTTTCTTTAAAAAATAAAAAATTTAATATCATCATTATAGGGCATGCTTGGATCATTTATTTTTATTTTTATTTTATTTGCATCTTATTTATTTATAATTTGTATCTATTCAAAATTTGGTAATTGAAAAATCATCTTATATGCATCTTATCTATTTCTATTGCATAATTATGATAAAGATGATAATTGAAAAATAAAAATAAAAAAGTAAAAATTTACTTACTTTTAAAAGAAAAAGTTTGAAAAATGTATTTTATTTCATTGGAAAAGGAGATTTTAATTGATATTTTTTTAAAAAAATGAGTAATGCAATAGGTGAATAAGTATAACTTTATAGGGATTTATTAAATATTTAATTTTATAATAGAAATATTTTTATTTCTATCTTTATATATCTTATTACTAAAAGTGTAAAGTTGACACGATTCTTGATATTTGACAGTGGTATTGGCTAACTTGGATGATCAAATTCTATCAAGCGGTGAAAAACATTTGAGCAACGTTTTATAATTATGCATTAAAATTAAAATTTTATATGCAGATGAATATATAATTGTTGGGAACAAATATTTATCCGCAGGATTACATACAGCACAGGGCCCAGGATTCTCGAATGGGGCCGTGGAGTGGAGTGGAATAAGTACAGCTAGAGCCCAATGTTGAAACCCAGTCACTTGAACAGTTTGCAAAATTCGCAGGCCCACACTAATTGAAAGGCCCTTCAGCAACCTGTACAGAAGAAGGTCAAGGTCAAGGCTCTCACGCCAGTGGACTGGACTGTTAATCCAGAAAGCAAAATTTACTGTAGTGTAGCCAGATAAAAAATGATAAGAGAAAAGGATATCCATGCAAATTGGGTAAAAATCTTGGCAACATAAAATTACTCTCTGCTTGGTCACGATTTTGTTGACTCAGCGGTTGTCACTATGTATGACAATTGAAATAGTGAGTAGTCGTTTAAAAATAATAATAATATAACACGAATACATTGTCTCAAATAACTAGTATAAGTGATTAATAGAAAAAAAAATATTACTTTACATTTTATTGATTTTGCCCATCATTATTAGTCTTGGCAAGTAGCATGTTACTCCTTCGAAGTCCTCTCTTAAGTCACACGTGGAACTACTTAAATTCCAAACGTTTTCCTTTTTTTTTTTTTGTCAACAATGGTAAATTTTATCCAATTGAAAAATAAATAAATAATATCGACCGATTTGATGGATATAAAAGAATCGATAAATTAAGATTTAGACTACTAAAATCCAACCGAATAGATGGATGTATTTCATCCTAAGTTAAAATATCCCATATAGGAATAGCATTGCTTTTTGTAAAAGAGCAAAACTAACCAACTCACTAGTATAATAAAACTCATCAAAAAGACAGTATAATTCCACATAAAAGATATAAACAAAAAGAAAAATAGCAAAAACACCAAAGCCACTTACCTTAAATATTACAATAAATTATTATTAAATAAATCTATAGAAGCAAACTTATAATGATAGGAAAGTAATGTTGATGAATCAATGGTGATATGAATAAGAGAAAAATAACTACTTAAGACTTTGGAATCCTTAGGAAATACATCAATATTTAAAAAAAAAAATCATTTAAGGTTATATCCATTTTATCCAATGGATTCAAATTGGTTTTTGAATCTTCAAATTCGTATAATCTTGATATTGATATTGGAATCTTCAAAATTCATATGGTCTTCATACATCTTGGAATCTTTAGATTGGTATGGTCTTGATATTAGCTTGGAATCTCTATACTCGTATAGTTTTGATATTGGTCTTGGAATCTTCTAATTCATGTGGTCATGGTCTAGTTCTTGGGTTCAAGAATCTATATTTTTCAAATTTGTGGTCTCAGTTTATACCTTATTTTTGTATTGGAATTGATTCTCATTTTTTATTTCACTTCTCATTTTGTAAATACTAGTTACTATTATGGATTTTTTTTTTTGTTGTTGCTTAAGTAAGATAATACATTTGATTTGTATTTGTTAATTGTTATAGCTATTAACTTGATGCATTAGTATATATGTTTATACGTACATCCAATGTGCCATACTTATGATTGTGTATGCAATATCTTTATATTGGTTTCATAGCCCACCTATGTTAGGATATTTAACTTTTAGGTGCAAATGAGTATCAATTAACTTATGCTTAGGAGTTATTGGTTTTGAACAATCCTCTAGGAGCAAGCTTAATGATATTATTTGTGATAGTCACGAAGAGTAGTGAGCTCAATTTTGAAGATTTATGAGTTTTTAGCATATTTTCATATTTTGATGACTACTAAAGATTTATTATTTTTACAAATGCCCTTAGTATGATCTATTATGAATAATGAATACGGTGGACAACTATACACTTGAGAGATTAGATGAATAATATATTATGATTACCTTGTAGATTTTAGTTATAAGTTCTAAGCCTTACATGATCCTATTGTTAGGAATATGTGGTTGCGTTGTCATATTGCGATGGTTTTGGGACGTAATAGTATGAGAATTTTATTTCTCTAATATATCAATAGATCAATAGAGAAAACATTTATTTCAATACATAAACCCCAAAGACATACACCCCATTATATTCCAAAAGCTCAAGAAGGATTTAACTCTCCAAAAAGGTTCCCCGAGCACTCCAATAAAGATCTTATCCACAAACCTAACCAAGGGAAAATGGAGTCTAAACTTTCTCATGGCTTCCTGAGTTTGTGATGGAAGAAATGTCAATTGGAGCACAACGATAAAAAGACACCTACCCTTTAGCACTAAAAGAGTTAAGCAGGACTGCTTTTCACCTAAACTTGAGAACAACGATAATAAGAAAGAAGAAGATGCAATACATAATGGGACTGCTTTTGACGTAGTGCTCTAGAACCTTTTTTTTTTTTTTTTCCTTTTCCATTTACACCGGTCCAGACCCAAACATGATGTTTAACTGACTTCCACTTACTTAGAATGATGCTCTTGAAACCTTTTCTGGGAGAGTAGGCATGAAACTTTGCATTGAGCTTTTCTTCTTTCCATGGACATCACCTATGTTCTTGTTGTTCATTTAAACTTCCATTAGCTGATTGGCTAGGTAATAGCATAACAAGGCGATCACCAGTGGCCTATCCAAGAGAATATGTAGATCGTGGGCATTGCATATAGGTTTCCCATTTTGTTTTATATCATGAGGAAAAAATTATACTACCCGTGTAAAACTAAGCAAATGGCAATAAGAATGTCACTCTTTCGGCATCTATTACGATATTTATTGGAACAATTATTGACATGTTGATTTATCCTATAATTGCTGCTTTTACTTAAAAATTTTAAAAATTACGGCACAATTATGTACAATTTTGCATTGGTTGGGGTTTTGATGTCTTACATACAGATAATTTTAGTCAAATAAATTTATATTTCAAAGAATAATTATAGCTAGAAAAAAATTATTTTAAGCGGTTATATTGAGATGTGCATTACTCTTGCTTGAATGATAACAACCATTTAGAGAAAAAACTGTGTTTTCTTTTTCAACATTTCCATATATAATTTATTTATTTAACTATTTATCAATATTTAAACACTTATAACGCTAGTATATATAAAAGATGTTAATTCTTTTATAAAGTAGACAATCTATTATAAAATATTAAAGAAAAATAATCTACAGGTTAGTAAGGTTCGCATAATATATAGATAACAGTACTTGCCTAAGTATATAAATCCCGTTCCCATATCTTATAAAGTTAATTTAAGTTTTTCTTCAAACATTAACCAAAATATCTTCTGAGAACCAAGTGTAGTAGAATCGATTTTTTTGCAAAGCCTATTACTAGCTAGTTGATAGGACTCCATCACAACAGGTATCGTCACCATCACATATCCATGGGTGATTTCACGTTGAAAAGTTAAAATGAACGGACGTTGGACCCGAAGGAGCCAGAAACACGACAAGGTATTGAGGGCATTTATCTTATCATGGACGACCTTTGGACCTAGGGCATATTCTTTTGTGTATACCATATTAACCTACACGTGTGATTCGTTCAACATCTAAAAGACAAGAAAAATATTCATTACGAGTGATATGTTTTATGTAAAACTTAGCAATAATTAAGAACTAACTAATTTAACATATATAGTTATGGATATTCATAAATGCGCCGATGTATTAAAATTTGATTTGTTTGTACCTACAATTAAACAATTTATGTGACATATCACTCTTAAAATCTTTTATCTATTTTTAACATATCACCTTACACACAATACACTAATTAAATCATATGAAATCGAGTTGCTATCAATAATTAAACATGTTTCCGTTCGGTATAAGAATTCTTTAATTCTACCAAATGTTTGATTCAATTCTTATGGCTAAATTGAGTGTGTTCCATTTTTTTTTTATTACAGCTTCCTAGTAAAATATTAACTTAGAAGGAGTATTTTGAATTTTAAGCAAAAATTAAAAAACAGCTTGGAAGAAATGTGCTTCCTGATTGTCGATCACATTAATGGGAGTTTCTTTTATCAATAATATTAAAGCATAAGACATTTTAGTATTTTATATGATGTAAAAAGATAATATTTAAATGAACTAAAAAAATAGACTCGTAGCAAATAGGATCAAGGATGTACTAGGGTCGTCCTATGGAGGCAGACACTGTAGCTTGATAATTGCAGAAAAAAACATGTTTTTCAATATAATTCCATGTTTTTTTTTTAATTTTTTTCTTTAACTACTATTTGTATTACAAATATTGAAGATAAAAAAATGGAAGCTAATTTATCCGTTATGTTAACTACGGTTCATACCACAATTAATATGCGGGTGCAATAGTTTCGTTTTATGTGCACATATCTTCAGGAGCAGACCGAAGGTAGGGCTAGACCTAATGGTCGCTCCCAAACTTTGAGATGTTAAAAAAAAAATGTCCATTAAAACAAGGAAAAAATTATGAAAATGCATGTATCTTTTATGGTTTCACTTCACCCTTCAAGTGTACGGCTTATTCTCTTTCAAGTCAAATCCTTGATCTATCATATATCTATGTTTATATAATGAACTCATATATATGCATAGGTTCTATCCAAATTAAATTTCCCCATCACTTGAACTATAGTGATGACAAATACGACTAACTAGTTCAAATAGTATTTGAATCTACATATCTAGGAAGAAGTAAGATTTTCTCCCTTCATCCTCGAAGAAAGAGTCCAATATTTCGGTAGATTTTGTTAGCAGTAAAAAAACATGGATAACGCCAATGGAAGGAGAACAAAAGTATGAGAAAAAGGACGAGAAAGGATCTTCCTTTCTTAGAAGACATCACCTTCTGGTAGCAGTAAATCAAGTGTTTTGGGAAATGAAAAAAGTGAGGAAAAAAGAAGCCTGAAAAAGTCGAAAGACATAAATGATCGAACAACGTTTTCATCATGATATGCTGTGATGATTTTAATGAAACTCATAAGTAGTAGTATATCGGACACTATCATGTGCTCCTTGGATAACCAACGATCGCTCGTCCTCTCTGCAGTACCGTTCAAGATATGTTTTGCTTCTTTAAATGCATGCACTGATGCAGAATTTGTTTATCTTTATTTTGCCACCACGTACCTGCACAGATGATGATTGTTTTCATTGGTTGAACAGGATAGTCAGATGCGATCGATTCTATTTCGAGTTTGAGATTTACCCGTGGGTACTTGGGTGTGCTCATTCTTATTTGCCCTAAAGGCGATATTATGGTACCAAATTATTTATATCATATCATCAATTAACATGCTGTAGCTGGGATCCGTTCGTAAGCGTTAGGTGCGTCCTGCGTACATCTCCTGGTTCATGTGTCTGAAATGAGCGTTGTGCTTCCAAGGATTATTAGCAACAATAGATGAAATAGAGAAGGATTTGAGAAGAGGAACATGCAATCTAAACAAGTTCTTGTATCACTATAACAAGTGATGGAGGAGAAATTTGATGGAGTCTAAACTTTGAACAATCTTCATATTAAATGTTAGCATCAAGCCCTATGAAAAGAACTTGAGTATTTATGGAAACACGTGATAAATGACCATTATAAAATTGTTTTTTAAATAAATGATTGAAATTGAGTAAAATATGTCAATGATAAATGTGTGTTTTGAATGTAGTGCAATGGATTTAGGTTTAGTATCAATAGACTGATCCTTATAAGCCTTATTCTAATATCACAATTTCAAAACTCTCTAAATCATCCAAAAATTGTATTTATTTATTTGAATCCTTATTAATCCAAATAATTAGCTTGCATACTATAAAAATACTATTGCCCATTTTTCTTTTCCCTATGATGGCAAATCAATGTCAAAATCAAGGATATTGAATGTGGACAATAAAAGTAATCAATGCCCTAAAGACATTTATTAAGGGTAAAAACCTAATGAGAGCACGAAAAAAGTGTAGTATATATATGGAAAATGAAAATGAATAAGCAAAATAAAATGTACATGAATACTCAAACCACATGTTGTTGAGGAGGATCAAAAACAGAACTGTTTCATCTTTTTGCACACTTGTTCTCGTGTGAAGTATGAAATCAAATTTTAAAAAGTGTGGAGTTTACTAATTAGACTTTTGGCTATTACCTTAAGGCAACTAACAAGATCTATGTGTAAATACTAACGACTTGTGGAGAGTAATGATTTAAATACAGGTAAATTATATGTTTTGAGTCTTTGAGCCCCTAACTATTGGCCATTTACTGTTATACCCTCAACTATGAAAATGTGATCGCACCTCTCAAAATCTTAAAATGATGTGGCCAGTAAAGATTTTATTGGTAGCTATTGTTTTTCCTTTTAGGGCGGGTAAAACAGAACTAATAGATCGATAAGGTGGGGTTGTTTTTTTTTTTTCTTTTCTTTTTTTTTTTTCCTGCACCGATAAGTTTACAAAGAAAAAGGGTGCCATTAGAATAGGTCTTCTAGGGAGGCTAAAAGTGTCCTATAGGTTATCGGGGCAGAAAAACGACCCCATTTATAAAACCTATTAAGGTGGAAAATTTGCTTTATAGACCTAGATATGACATAATGGTTAAAATCCTTGTTGGTCGCACCAAGAGATTGAGGAGGTAAAATTTTTCAAAGTTGGGGGGGAAGAAGGGGTTTACTGTATGCCATTTGTGGACAATAGTTCAAGAGGTCTATCCTTAATATTCAACTTAATCTTCATTTTCTTCAAGTATATTTTCCTCTTGTCATCCATAAGTTAGCTTCATACCAACATAGCAACAATTCATAAATACATACGTACATACCTTTTGAATACTTATTATAAAGGTGAAGGATGTGTATACAATGGACACTAACTATTATCACCATTTTTTCCATTTATTCAACGTTCACTTTTGAATAAATCCAGCATATTTAATACTATAAGGTACTTTTGAATTAATATTTTTTTATGATCCTTACATTATTGGTAGGTTCTATTAATAAGTGTCAAATATAATTATCTAAATTTACTTAATAAAGAAAAGTACAAATATCGAAGCACTAATTATTACATCTTACAAGAAAGATAAGTGCATATAAAGTGAAAATTTTTTCTTCTTTTGGATTATTAATTGCTAATTGAAAGTTTATAACTCGACCATTAAATTCCAAAACTTTTAAGACTTATATCGATTTTTTTTTCTTCTTGTTTGTCTATGATATTATAATATTATTATTATTAGCGACCCAATAATTATATTAATAACGGTTTTGCTGACGAGTATATGCCAGGAACTTGATAAACATAATTGCAAAGAAATATATCCATTAAAGCTTCTTCTATGGAATATAATTTCAAACTATCTAATTTTCTAAAAGTGATGATAATAATGCATGGAAGAATGATATATATATGACTCAAGGGCAATGTCTTTTTGAAATTAGATTCATTCTCTTCTATTAGTTATTAAAATTCCAAGTAACTAGGAGTTACGATCAATTTGTTCTTCATCCATATTAAACTATTATAAAAAAAATAATGAAAATTTGGATTCTTTAGAATCTTATTCCATGAAAAGCAGGACTAAGAGTTTCTTTATTTTCAAAATTACAAAGGATAAATTCTCCACTTTATATGTGCTTGCCTTTTTCATTAATATATGTCTTTGTGGTCTATCTTTGAAAACTTACATTTTATCCTTATTAAGTAAACTTTTTTCTTAATATCATTACAAAGAGATACTTGTTCGATTTTCTTATTCTTATTGAGTATTTAGAATTTTCAAATCTTTAAAAACATAGTTTTAGATTCTTTTACAACAAACTTATCCTTATTATAAGAATGGCCAAAAAAAAAAAAGCAGAAATTAATCAAGGGAAAAAAAGGGTAAGAACTCTCATTTTTTTATTTTTTAATATTTGAATATTTATTATATTTATATATTTTCTTATTTTCTGCTTTCTTTTTGTCATATTTGTCAAAAATAAAGTAGTTACATAAGATTTAAAGCACATTTTTTCAACAATATAATATCTAGATGCGCATTTTCAAAAATAAAGTCCTAAATATACTTAAAACAAATATAAATATATACATATATACAATTCATCCTAAAAATCTTTGCGTTTACATTCATATTTTTGCTGGGGTAAGTTAAGTATCACCACCGCATGCTATCCATCGGATAACTTTTTCAAATCTGTAAAAAGGAGACTTGGTTGCTTCAAGTTGAAGAGCGAAGACCGAGAATAGAAGCAACAGATATAATGCATAAAATCAAATCAATCGACAGGATCCATCTCTTTCTACACGTGACCTTGTGAAGCTCTTAACTACCATGCACTGTAGTGTAGTTGTAATTATTTGGTCTAATTTAGCTTTACGCAGATATATCTAGGGTTTGTGTTAATAATTGGCGATAAACAAAAACATCATCATTAGTATTTCTTCTTTAAGTACCCTAATAATCCTATATTTGTCGGTTGAAACAGTTTTTATTCCGACGTTTATCATTCTTAATCTCCTCAAGTGCATGGCAAAATAAATAAATAAATGAATAATAAAAAAAAACAAACCGTAAATACAACCCATAATAAACTATTTATTAGATAATAGACATTTTAAATTTTCAAAGTATGATTGTATTTCTCTATAATTTTCAAAACTTTGTAAATAATTTTCAACTTATTACTAAAATAATAAAAGTTACCATCATCTAACCAATATTTTAAAAATAGTGTATTTATAATAAAAAAAAATAAAAATAAAGAAGCTAATGTATCAAGATTACACAGCCTAGTTCATGATATGAGAATATTAAATATCAATATAGAACAATAATAATGCTTCAAAAATGGAGTTACAATAATATTAGGCCTACTATTTTATCTTTTGTTTGTAGAACCCAGTTCAATAAACATTAAATCCATGAAGTAAAAGACTGAAATGTAAGTTTAGATATCCATGAAAATTAGAAAATCCTAATAAGGGAATGCAATTAAGGCGCGACTCATTATGGAGGGACGATCATGGGGGAAGCTGATTCCACGACATCTTGAATTTGATGGTACAATTAAATTAGGGGAAATTTTCTCTACAGGTAACACTGGTAGTGTCTTATCCTGTCCATGGTGTAGCTTTATCTTTTTCAAAAGGATAATATATTTAGGATTATAATTCAAGTTTTTGTTCAAATGTGTTATTGCATGTTCTTTAATATCAATTTTTTGTCATTTTGCTTAGTTTTGAAAATTCTTCGATATTTTCAAAGTCCTTTCAGTTAAATTATCCAACTTTAAGTTGAAAAACATGTACTATATTACATCTCAATACACCAATAGCATATTGAACCTTCGAGTAAGGATGGTAGTAACTCTTTCTTCTACTTTAATGCAACAGTGGTAATGCACAAATTTACTCCACTCCAGTCCACAACCGATCCTAAATATAATTTATTTCATTCTCTTTTTTTTCATTATATTTCCCCCCCAAACATTAGTAATCATTTGATTAAAGACTTAAAGTTCACAACTATATATATATATTTAGCATGAGAAGAGAGAGAATGGGAAGAGAAATCTTATTAAATATTTCATGAACTTTTGATGTATTGGTTAAACAATTCCAATAAGTACTCTTCCTAAGATATCTCAAATCCCCAACTCCATACCTTTGTTTGCCTTGGATGGGATTTGGTTTCCATATGCTTTCAGCTTTCCCGAAAGCAGTGCCATGCCAACCATGAACCAACTCTCACTATTCAATAAAATATATTTCAACATTATCTGTAATCTTTTTATCGTTTACATAGGTGACACCTACCAATGTTCATCTTATGTATAAGGGTACACAAATACATGTGGACATATACTATTAGTCTAAATCCTGGCTTCCTCGTAAGCTTATTGGAGAAAAAGTAGCACTAGGGAATCTTAAAACCTTTTCTTCATAGGGCTAATGTTGGTATTTATTTGGTTGTCTTCTTCTTTGTACTATTGCTTGGTAGATTTTTCCTTATGGCCTCTTGTACAAATGTCCAACTTGTAACGGGTATAGAACAACATTTACTCTTAGTTAATTAAATAAAGAAGACTACGTGCATAGATTTAGGTATGTATTTCTTTTGTGGATACTAATAATGGGTACTTTTATATTATTTATTAAAAATTTAAAAAAGAAACTATTAATATCTTTCAATATTAATCACACACCTTAAAAAAACTATATAAAAATATATAAATTCTTGTAGTTAAGTTTTATATGTGTGTTTTAAAATACCCATTAAAACTTTAGGCATTTAATACGTTTTTCTTTCTCCAATGCACCTAGTAGAGCTAAACTAATCAATACAAATCATTTTGAGGTCTTACATGGTCGGTTTTTCCAAGCCTCAGGGGTTGTTGAATAATAAGGGTGGTTTATAAAGTTAAAGTGTGAGTGATTCCATTCATTCCAATATTATAATAAAGCTTAGGTCTTTGTGCTTGCAAGTTCCCATGCTAAATAATAATGGCAATGGAGAAAGAGAGAGAGAGAGAGAGAGAATCGCGGATTAAGTTTGAAAAGAATTTGATACCAATATAATAGCATGCCACGAGTTCATACTCAATAGAAAGATTATGTGTACTGAAACATCATTGCCGAATGTTTTCAAGACTCAGTTAATTAATAAATTAAGAGGACAGTAATTTCATAATTAGCTCACCATAAATGTTCTTGTACCTTTTGCTATTTTTACATTTTGAATCTTTCGTAATTTAACTTGTTTCCTCTATCTTTTAAAATGAAAAAAAAAATATTGTGTTGAAATTTTTCAATGGTCATTAAATCACCAATAAAAGAGAAAGAATAAAACTATTAAAAGTGTTGTAAGTTATTTCGGCATAGTCACCCTGATATCTAAATTAATATAAAGCTTTTGAATATGAGAAAGTATAAAGTATGCATATGAAGACTATAGAGCTGTCGTAGGTTATTTTAGTATGGTCACTTCGATATTTAAATCAATACA
This sequence comes from Laguncularia racemosa, assembly GCA_037954665.1. Taxonomy (NCBI): domain Eukaryota; kingdom Viridiplantae; phylum Streptophyta; class Magnoliopsida; order Myrtales; family Combretaceae; genus Laguncularia; species Laguncularia racemosa. Next base: position 9,619,728 of record JBBMOL010000010.1, read on the forward strand.
AAAATTTTAAATAAGATAAAGTGTAAAGAATGCATGTGAGTGGGATAGTTTGAATCCTATACCATGTGATCTCATCTCCTATTTATAAGAGATAAGACCACGCGTTTGGTAATTATATTCATAATCTTGAGATCCACTTAGTATATTGTAAGGGATAAATATTTAATTGAGATATTTCCTTATCTATTTACAGCCTTTTTCAATTTTCTTATCTAGTTATTAGACAAGTCTAGCCAACTCGACCTTAAGCACAAGCATTCTAGCAGGGATTGATACTTCTAAGTTGTATTGACCTGCTAGAGTTCGATCTAGCCTTGGTTAGTCATTCTTCTCATTTAGGAGGCTTGGCAAACATTCAGGAGCTCACACTTTACCCTTTCAGCTTGATTTTAAACCTTGACAAGTTAGATTAGGATTTAATGATCCATGCTTAAAAAGGTTGATCAATAGTATCCTCTAACATATCTGTTTTTTTTTTTTAATTATTATTATTATCAATGAAACTTGGCACATTCTAATTAGTTCATGTATTGTGATGGAAATTTGAATTGTTATGTGTAGGTAGAAAAGTGAAGATGGATCAATTATCCTTATACAAACAACTAACATTGAAAGAAAAATACTAGAGAAAAGGGAAGACAAAATAAGATCAATTTATGTGAAAAACTCTAGGATGAAAAATCATGAGGAGCATAGTAGCGAATTCACAATAAAGTTATGGACTCTCTTTAATGTTTAGAGCTCTTTTACAACTTCTAAATGTAGACCTCAAATCCCTAAGGTGAGTATACAAAAAATAAAATAAAATTAGGAAATAAAACTAGATACATTTTACCCTGCCAATTATTATGGGCCCTAATCAACCATTGGTTAAGTATTGAGTTAGTTTGCCCCTTCATGACAAACTTATTTTTAAAATATGGCTTTGGTGAAACTATTTTGTGGATTACCATTCTAAAATTGCATGTTAAATTTGTGATTTGGTTATCTTTCAATTTCTATCCAAAAGCTAATGGAAATCACATGTTAGGGATGCGAGTTGTGGAAATCACATGTTCAACCTAATATGTTTAACACTTCATTTAGAGGAGTTAAATTTGGAGAAATAGGAAGTCGTATGAAGTCAAAGTTGGTGTTCCTAAAGTTTAACATGGTTTCAATTGATTTGATTGGATCAAGGCCATGTATCTTATTCTATCCAAATTTTTTCACAGTTTGGAAATTCTCTTTAGTAGGAAAGGAATGGAACTTCAAGAGAATCAATCTCTCTCTCTCTCTCTCTCTCTCTCTCTCTCTAGCCCCAAAAATCTTGATGCCACATTAAGGTTATGTGTAACAAAAAATTATCATTATCATTTGCTTTTTTTCTTTTTTTAGTTTGCCAAAATAAGTAATGGAAAGTTACCTTTTTCCATTTGTTCTCACATTGTTGCTACATTTCATTTTCCATCCATTTATTCCCAAACATCATCAACAACCTTCCACGTTTTTTTTTTTTCCTTCATTTTCTTTCCTTTGTAGCTACTTTGTATTTTGCAATGAACTTTAGCAACTGTAGTGCAAAAATCATTGGGGTAAATATATTTTGTAAAACCAACCCAATGTGAAAATTTTCAATTATTGTGTTTCCATCCTAACCATTGGCATCTTATGTTTCTAATTGATTTTATAATCCTTCAAATCTATATCAAACACAAAATGAAGGTTTGTATTCATTCGTATATAATGGTTACTTCATTCTAAATATTACATTGAAAATTTACAATGTTATAGTCTTGATATTGAAAATTCAAAATACTCCAACCTATGAAATGTCTCAAGTATAGAAATAACACTTAATTAATGTTTTACTAGGGAAAACCAGAAGACAAAGTATTTAGTTATAAATATAAAAATTCACTATATTTACGGTCTTAATCATTTATCTATTTACTTTACTGAATGGCTATACTTGAATTGTTATTCATAGATTGAAGTATTGAATGGCTATTTGATGTTCTTTGTAATAAGAATTTCTTATGAAATTTCTATTACGGATCTAAAATATATTTAAACACTATAGTAATTATTCCATAAAAAATAAAGTTGTAATTTAATTATTTATATAATGAAATGAACAAGCGGTAGATAAAGTTCATTGTATTGCTAATCCTATCACAAACAACGGTGAAATGCATTCTCATAGAAGTGATGACTCTTTAGAAAAAATTAGATGGTCAATTTATCTCATGTAATACATAAGATTAGATTCAAAGGGGCTTGCTTTCTCGAAGAAGGTGTTGAATGGTCAACCATGAAAATAAAACATATAAAAAATTGATTCCAGCCAACAGAAACACAATTAAAGACACTGGGAAAATCCTTGACCAAACAACTCAGATAAGTCAGAAAACATATCAGCGATGATAATGCCTGAGAAGGAGAATATTTGACAATTATAATGGTGAAAAGAGTTGGCCACGTTCTTAATTTATTGGTACTATTAATTGTGTCTCATTAAATATTCAGGTTGTACGAGTAAATATGACCAGACATACGACATTGCAATATTTAGTTATTTATTGTTCGTCCAATGCGTTTACTGTTTAGTGTTGTAGAACTAATTATTTTATGAAATACGGTGGACTGTAAAAGTTGAGTGCCATTTAGTTTGAGTTTCCCATTACGAGTGTTTTTATTTTAGTTGAATTAATAGTTCCTTTTCAGCCTGTGAATCCATGGACATTTTGAATGAACTAGACTTGATTAAAAATAGGGCATGAAACGCTAGGTTTTACCTCCACCGACATTGATTTGCACATTTCCTCAAATATTTAGGAATTATAGTTAATATCAGCTTCCCAAGATTTTAGTCTAATAATTTATATTCTCTTGATTGATTAAAATAGTATTATATAATGGAATTACCATTTGTGACGAAGAGAGTTAGGCTTTTCCTTTTTTTTTTTTTCAACTAAAGATAAATTTCATTCATAAAAAAAATAAAATTACATCAATCAAATAAATTATTACAAAAAGAATAACAAACAAAAAATGGGAATACAAAAACCTAATCATATAAATGAATATATTTCTTTTATAGTCAAAATATCATATATAAGGCATAACATCATTTGTACTGAGAGATGAGAACTCACTCATTTGCTGAGAATACTAAATCCCACAAAAAGGCATAGGTTAACCTATACATGGGGTTGTTTCAAAACCGACCTAGATCGGTCTGGAACTGTCGAGTCAAGAGCCGGTGGAAGGTGGAACCGGAACCAGCCCAAGGGGGAAGGGTCAAACTAGTTCCCTCGACCCGGTAGTTCATGAGCCAGTTAGAGCCCTGAACTGGCTTTACGATGTTTTTTTTTTTGAATTAATTTTTTTTATCTATTTTTTTAATATATGTGGCTGTATTAGAGCTAGTTTAACCCACCAATTCAATCCATATATGAACTAGCAGGCCAAACCAATGGGTTGACGATCGATTTGAAGCTCGACAATGCTTACCTACCGAGCCAATTCCAGCTTCAGACTGGTTCAAGGGCTTGAATCAACTGGGCTAATCCGGATCGGTTTGCAGACTAGAACCGACTCTCTCCTTTATCTAGGTTAACCCATATAAGGGATGAATTTAAAAAAAAAAATAGGCACATTAAAAAAATGATTATTTTAAATGATACTAACAAAGTAATATCAACCTAATCTCTACAATTTTAGTGAAAACATAACGTTAATAGATCAATAATAATGGGGATAGTAGAAACCACCCCATGTTGCCTTGAATTACCGTGAACCACCCTAATTACAAAACCTTAACTCTTTACCCACTATCCTACTTCTAACAGCTACTACTGGCGATCTATTAGTGTTTCCACCAAGACTATATTCTGGTGAGCTAAGCCCATAATGAATACAAGAGAATCTAATTGTTTTTGTATTAGATAGCTTGATTTGAGAACAATTATTAATCAGGCATTCAAGTTGGTCTTTGCATTATTTTTCCTGTTTGCTTTCAATCCAATCTGATTTCCTTATTTAGTTCAATGTTAAGCTACTTCGTTTGTATTGCATGGGGTTTTGTTTAGCTATCCTAATTGTGTTGGCCTTGACTTTGTGAAAATTTAGTTTGATAAGGGTGTTTACAGGTTCAATTGTGAAGAATTTTAATAGTTTACTTCAATTCATTTCCCATTTACATTCTATTGCTTGGTTTGTTTCTTATACTAATCATACAATAAATGAGTTCCTAAATCTTAATAACGAAATGGATCTAATATGATTGTACAATTTAATCATGTTATTATACAAAATGGCTTCTTCTTTTTTTTTTTTTAATTAACCAACTGTTATGTATTACAACTAATGAGAAAGAAGGGATTCAAATTCAGTCCATCCTATCAGGAAACTAATGTTCTTGTTACTTGGCTATATAAAATTTTAATATGGATCATTAGTTTAGACTTTTGAAAGTTATATAAAATTTTAAGGGCAAATGTCATATATATGATACTTAAACATTATCTATTTTGTAGTTAATTACCTAAAATTTAAAAGTATTAATTTATTATTTACAAACTTTTCATGATCATTTATAATATCTAAACAGGATAATTAATTGTAAAGATTATCAAAGTTTTTGTAATTAATTGTAAAAATGAACAAAGTTTAAGTAGTTTATTGCAAAAATAGGCAAAGTTTAGGTTTTAAATTGACACTTTGAAATTTCAGGTAATCGATTACAAAAATAGGCAAATTTTAAATACTAGTGAGATTAACCCCAATTTTAAAAACCATTTCCACTATGTTACCCTAAAACCCAATAATGAGTTCAATTTATACGCTATTATGAATTCTAAAATGATTTTTCCTTCTTCGTTTTTTCCCCAAATTCATATCCACTATGTGCATCTTGGCCTCCTTATTCATTTCTTTAGTTGACTATACAAATCATTTTCTATAATAATAATTTAAAAAAAAACCCTCATATTGGGGGATTTTATACATTAACTCATCAAGATCTTCCTAAAGCAAGACTTTAGTGGACTTGGTTCATACTATTTGCATACTAAAATGCTAATGTTTTCATTTTGTATAACAAACTTGAGAGCTTGAATTCCATCAACTATTCTAATTTTTACAACTTCACTACTTGATGAACCATTTCTAACAATGTCATTCAAGATTAAATACTAATCATTGATCAAATAATGACTCTAAGCATCAAATGGTTGAATAGTGGGGAGAAATTTATTTATGATACTTGGTTGATATTCATCTTTCAAAAACAAGTTTTGTATTCATCGTAGAAATATCAATTATCCATAGAATAATGTCTATGTGCAAGGATTGAGGTCATCAAGTGTGCATCACAAGTGCATTGCTAAGACCATACACTTCACATAACTAGTGTTGTGATGATAACACATAAAGGAATGAGACAAAGAGAGTGGTAAGGAGGAGGATTATGAAGTCTCGGGACTTAAATACGCTTGTGAAAAATAAGGGAGCTCAAAACTTCTATTGCAGATTTTAGGTACAAGCACTTAAAAATCTTTGGGACTATTGTTTTTATCCTTGAGCAAAGAAGCTCCATAGAAAAATTCTATTTCTTGCTTCTTTGAGTTGTTGTCAAATAAAGGGAAATAGCTAAATATTTATAAAGTCTAAAGCTTGATATTGTCTGTTCAATTGCCTTAGTAGTCAATGGAAGAGATGAAATCTCTTATTTCGTGGATCCATACATAGACTTCTCTTAAGTTTAGGTCTATAAAGAGTCTTGTTATGTGCATGAACCTACCTAAAAAAGATTGATAGTGAATAAATTGATCTTAGTTGTTCCTATTCTAAGTTCATTCACCAAATCTCTCACACATACCTAACTCCTTAGGCTTTGTCACTAGCTAAAGGAGTTAACCCCAAGTTATTGCTAGGTTTAGCCCAAGTTCTTAAGAAGCTAAATTTAGTTATGTATATGCTTTTAATTAAAAGTATAAATTTGGTATCAAATTTGAGATTTTTCTTTGGAGATGTCAAAAAGGCATCAACATGGAATAATATTAATTCATTTACTTATAGAAGAAATGTTTCTCTATTAATTCAAAGGTTGTAGCCATGGGTGGTCTAAACCTAAATATGTGAATATATTTTCTTAAACCTTCTCCCATTTATAGTCAAGAGATATATAAATACATGTAGCAACATGAGTTTTAGTTCATGTTAAAGTACACGAAAATTTGCAAGGGAAGCAATTCATGCTAAATCAAGCTTTAAGAATACTAGTGAATGTAAAAGTTGTGTGGGATTAGATAATTCTTGATCCATACTGTTTAAATATTCAAAATAATATGATCAATTCAATGCTCCTTTTCACTTTTTTTTTCTTTAAATTATTTTCTATGTACCACAACTTGAAACTTAAGGTTTTCTACATCAAAGCATCCTTGTTGACTTATTTTATCCCTTATAGGTACAAAATACTTACCCCTTTCCTTATGTCCACTATAGGTATATAAGTTCAAATGTAAAGGTCACATACAAGTTGCTTACAAGTGCACTAAATGTAGCAAAAAAAGAAGTAACCTATATGAGGATGATAGAAAGTGAATAGGATAAAGAGGAAGAGTAGGTAATTTCAATGGCTAAATGCTTTAGTGACAGTTAGAGGAGCTACTTGAGTATCAAACTCTATTAGGGATGATTAAGATCAAGTGTTCTTCACAAAGTCATTGATTGGATCTTTTAGGAAGTGATTCCAATAGAGTAACAGTATTTCTCCCAAAAAGTTCCCCTCCTCAAATGAAAGTGCCTTAGGTATCTATAGAGTTTGGTTAACAATCTCATTCATTGGATAATGATATGATCAATAGTAATAAATGAATAGATCTTCACATGGGCTTCTCGTAAAGCCAAGCCCATTTAAGGTCTTATTTAAGCATGAGCTTTATTAAGAAAAGTTGGATCAAACCAATCGATCCAATAGGTCTTAGTCCAAGTTCACCATTCCAAATCTCCCCTAATCATCTTATAACATAAGCTTAATTTTCTAGATCCTATCACCTTAACTTAAAAAGTCAAATCTATTTAATTATTAAGCTCAATGCCCATAATCAAGTTTAGCCCTTCAAGGTTATCAGACTCATGATTTTACCTAAAATCGCTAGAGAGTATGTAAAATTAAAACATAAATTTCTACGACTTATATAAATTAGTAGTAAAAAACTATACATATATTTACAGAAGTCATAAAAAAACTTAAAATGCATACTATAAATAAATAAATTCAACATAAATTTTGGTCACAATATAAGTTACAATACATATAGTTAATATAAATCATTACATTTCTACAACTTGTATAAATTAATAGTAAAAAATTATAAATATATTTATAGAAGTCATAAAACTTAAAATACATATTGTTATTAAATAAATTTAATAAAAAATTTGGTCATAATATAAGTTATAATACAAATAGTTAATATAGATCATTATGTAAATGCGTAAAACTAAAAAATACATATTAGTATTGTTAAGTCTAATTTAAAATTTTATATTATTTTCCTGATTCAATTCACATTAGATCTTATGTCCATCTAATACAAACCCTCGACTTGAACTAAGGGAAAAAAAATTACTTTCAACTTTTATTTGGAGTCGCTACCCAACTAGAGTTAGAAAAAAAATTGTTAAGTTAAAATTAATTGAGCGGATTAATTCTAAATTTAACACTAGTCAACAAAACCATTTAAAAAAAAAAACAGAAAAGCCAAAGATCCTTAACTTGGGGGCTATCTTATTAAAACTCTAAAGTTACCACCTTAACCTTATGAAAATTTTATTTTATGATATCATTTTTAGCATAAAAGAAAATATTAAAAATATATATATAAATGAAATGATGATTATACTAATAATGATTTGAATTTTTCTTTTATTTTTCAGAGTTACTTCATAAGGGTGCCTACGTATCCATTATTTAGGATCAAACAGGTCGTAGTTCACTTTTTTATAAAATTTTAGTACTTTAATCTAATTTTAATTGAAAAAAAACTAACCAGATTTACATTTATTACCATTTAAAATTTATTTATTATATATATATATATATATTTAGATAATTCTAAACCTTATTTCCCAATTTAAAAAATAAAATAAAATAAATAACTAAAACCTAACTTTTGAAAATACCAATTGAGTTTTTTTATTATTATTTCACGAAAACCATTATTTTTTAGGTGACAAAATATTTCTTATTGTTTTTTCGTAGTAAAATCATACCTTAAAAAAAATTCTTAAAGGAAAAACAAAAGAAAAATTCTAAACCTAAATCTCTTTTATGAAAGTTCTTATTATTTTATCAATAATAAAAGAAAACAAATTTTTAAAATATATGTCTTTATCATTATTATTATCTTTTTACTATTTATTTATTTTTATATTTTTATTTATTAATATTATTATCAACTAAAACTACTACTAATAATAATATGAAACCGACTAACCTAGACGCGGGTCGGTGTGATTCGGTTCGGGTCGCTTTAGTTCAGTTCGAATCACGGACTATTTGGTTCGGATCGTAGGCTAGCTAATTCATCACAACTTCAGCCCACTGTGCGGGCTTTAGCAAATGGCAACACGAGGCGAGGGGTTTGGACACTTCCTAGGCATAGGCCGATGTGGGAGTCAGTTACGTTTGGGTGGTTCGCGGTGTTTAATGGCTGCAGTGGGGGGGGGGGGGGGGGGGGGGGTACAGTGTAGTAGTTTTGTTTTTTCCTTCTTCTTCGTTCTTTCTCTTTTCTTTTCTTTTTTCTCTCTTTTCTCCCCCCCCCCTGCTTCTACTCAAGAATCAACCTTATTTATAGGCTTGGACACGCCTAAAGAGAATGAACTTGAATCAAAACAACGGTTAGGGTTTGTTTTTATCCTCTTGTGATTTAAAAAAAAAATTGATGCCAATCTTTTATATTTGAGTTGTTTTGTGATTTATTTATTTCCCTTTGTTAAGATTTAAAAAAAAAAACGTTTTGATTCGTCGGATTTTGCTCGCGATTTTCTCTCCTTTAATTTTCTGATCGCCATCCTCGCTGGAGAAGATGATCACATGTTGAGCACATGATTTTTGCCAACTAATGAGACGCTACCACGTAGCAACCCTTTCATAGCCAAAAGAAAAAAAATTTCAAAGTGTATCCTAAGAGTTTCGAACATATGACCTCTCGCTTTCCTCAACATTTGGGGCACATGGGTGGACCGATTTTGCTAGTCCTTTTTCTTGTTTATTTTATATAATGAATTTGCATATAAGCTATCGTTCTTATTTAATTTTCTATTGATTTGAAATTCCTGAGCTTGATTTAGAGACCCATATTTTAATCTTATTGAAAATTTTATTAGTATTATTTTTTGTTACTTATTATTACTATTTTTTATATTTTTATTTCATATTAATTTATTTATTATTATTTCTATTTTGTTATTCTTCCTTTGATTCTTATTATCTCATAAACCAAGCTTTTATTTATTATAATTTTTTATTTTTATTATTTTTTATTATTTTATTTTTAAAAAATTTAAATGAGGGGCAAAAATAAGGTGTTTATAGCTACCCCTATTTGTAGTAAAGTTTAAGAAAACTTAGCTACAAAGACTAAAAAAAAAAAAAAAGGCATCATTTTTACCTAAGAGAAAGGATGGATAATGCTATATTTAGTTGGCTATCCGAACCTGGATCCATTAAGAAGTTATTTGACCAACAAATTGAGTAAGGAAGATGCTCCACGAGTTAGCAATCCTATGTTGCAAAAGAAGATAGTTGCTTTACAAGGACTAATAGTCCTTAGTGAGTGGTCTTGAACAAAAAGCAACCTTTAAGAAGAGCTTATTTAGCAAAATGCTTTTATGAGCTAACTAATCAATGATAGGGGGCATCTTATGAGACTAGCAACCTTAAAGAAGGGATTGTTTAGAAAAGTGCTCTTATGAGCTGACCAATTGATAACAGGAAGCGTCTTACAAGACTAGTAACCATAAAATGAGGATATCTAGGAAAGTGCTCCATTGTGAGCTAACTAATTAATAGTGGGACATGTCTTTTAGACTTGCGACCTTAAGAGAGAAGGTCTAGGAAAGTGCACTTATAAGCTGACTAACCGACAATAGGAAGCGTCCAACTTTAGTCTAATATGCGGGCTGGTGAATTCAGATCGTGGGCTGGTGAATTCATCACAACTTTAGTCTAATATGCGGGCTCTGGCGAAAGGCAATGCGAGGTAAGGGGTCTGGACACTTCTTGGGCACGAGCCAACATGGGAGTTAGTTACGTTTGGGTGTTTTGTGGTGTTTAACGATGGCGAGGAACGACGGCCGTGGGGGGTTACGATGTAGCAGTTTTCTTTTTTTTTTTTCCTTCTTCTTCGTTCTTTCTCTTTTTTTCTCTCTCTCTTTTCATCCCCCTTTCTACTCGAGAATCAGCCTTATTTATAGGCTTAGACGCAATTGAAGAGAATGAACTTGAATCAAAACCGCAGTTGGGGTTTGTTTTTATCCTCTTGTGATTTAAAACAAATTGATGCCAATCTTTTATATTCGAGTTGTTTTGTGATTTATCTGTTTCCCTTTGTTAAGATTTAAAAAAAAAAAACATTTTGATTCGCTGAATTTTGCTCGTGATTTTCTCTCCTTCGGTTTTCCAGTCGCCATCCTCACTGGAGAAGACGATAACGTACTGAGCACGTGATTTTTGCTAACCAATGAGATGTCGCCATGTGGCAGCCCTTTCTCGGCCAAAAGAAAAAAATTTCAAAGTGCATCCTAAGAGTTTTGAACACATGACCTCTCGCTTTGCTCAACATTTAGGGCGCATGGGCGGACTAGCTATGCTGGTCCTTTTTCTCATTTATTTTATACAATGAATTTGCATATAAGCTATCGTTCTTATTTAATTTTCAATTGATTTGAAATTCCCAAGCTTGATTTAGAGACCCATATTTTAATCTTGTTGAAAATTTTATTAGTATTATTTTTTGTTACTTGTTATTACTATATTTTTATATCTTTATTTATTATTTTTTTATTTCATATTAATTAATTAATTAATTTTTATTATTATTTATATTGTGTTATTCTTCCTTTGATTTTCATTATCTCGTAAACTAAGCTTTTATTTATTATTATTATTTTATTTTTAAAAAATTTAAATGGGAGGCAAAAATGGGGTGTCTACAAGTATTAATATAAATTACACTATAACATGAATCATTATAATATAATAGTTAAACCAAAAATAAAACATTAATCATCAATTATTTAAAATTATCAAAACTGCCACAAGTTTACTGAACTATAATCATAATCAATTTTATCATTATTGTTATTGTTATTGTTAATGTCATTATTAGTATTATTGTAAGTGCTCCATTAGATATATATATTAAGTGAGATTTAATATATTTTTCCATTGATTTTGATATGTTTTTGAAGAATTTAAATTTTAATTTAGTAATATTTTGATTTTAGGGCTTTGATAGATAATGGAATGAAAAAAGAAGAAAACAAATCCAATTTTACTCAATTTAGAGTTAAATTGAAGAAGTTATGAAAGTTGGAAGTTAGACATGATCTAGACATAACCATGTCTAGGTTTTACTGAAGTTGAAGCTTCATAGATTTATACACGACCATGTCTAAAGGTCATATATCTTTTTTATCTAACAGATTTAGACACAACCTATAAACACGACCATATTTAGGCCTTGTTTGCTATAATGTCAATTTTTACACAAATTTGAGTTATGAAGTGGACATGACCTTAAGCACGACTATATTTGATAGCATGTTTACCCCAAATTGCATAGTTTTTGACATGAATTGTATAAATAGAAGAAGACTTTACATAGAGGAGAAAGAGACCATATTTGTTTCTACTGTTCTAAGGTTTTGAGAGAAAAATAAGGCTATTTCCTTTAACTTTAAGATTTTAGGGTTTTTACTTGTTTTATTTGATTTTCTTGATGATGCATGTCATTATATCATTGTTGAATTCAATTACAAACATATTTAGCACTTAATTTCCTTAGTATCTAGAATTGTAGAACTTAGGTTTATTATATGATTTGAGATTTTCTTGTAATATTCAATGAATTTTTATGTTTATTAATTCATAAATGTGTTCTTTATTTTGATCAGCTTAATATTGCTAGCTTATTAATCGGTCTATTTGATATTATATATCAAGATTGAGAAATCTAATATATAATTAAATCTTACATGTATGAAAAGGATTGATGTAATCTTAGAAATAAGTTACATGGTTCTTCTAGAATAAATTGCCTTAGTTAAGAGAATTTGTTGTTATTAATGCAATCTTTTAATTATACTATTATCAAGAGATTCAGATAGGTAATTTTAATATTAGGTTTAGCAAGCTTAAGAAAGTTGTTAAATTAAGTTAAGAATTCCCTTGGTTAATTAATTATAAGAAGGAATTGAATGTGTTTTGTTATTATCACATAATAATACCTAAGAGAAGTAAAGTCTAGATACTGGTTTTACCAACTTAAAGTTAATTTTAATTTGATTTGCTTTTCTGTCTTGTCACAAAATCTTAGTTCTTTAGTTTTTATTATAGTTTTTAATTTAATCCAATTCCATAATTTACTGGTTAGATAATAGAGTGATTGTCAATATTAGTACTGTGGGACAATATCTATATTTCCATACAATATACTACAAAATTTAATAGGTACACTTGCCTCACATCAAATTTTTGGTGCTGTTGTCGAGGACTTCGATACTAAGAACAGTAATCTCTTTGTTAATTTAACCATTTTTCTTGTTTTTGCTTTATTCATTCTTTTATTATTTTTTTAGTGCATGACTAGAAATAATCCACTAGACTAACTGCTATTTGACTTAGAAATTGAAAGGACAACAAGGCGATTATGAAAGATAATATGGAAAATAGTGGAGGAACTAAATCAAAGATCTCTTTTGAGAATTAAGACGAAAGAGAAGTTAAAATAGTTGGTAATCATGGCAGATGAAAATTAGAACTAACAGGGGACTATGTTCGACTACTCTAAACCTTCTCTAGTCGGTGCCAACTCTAGTATCGTAAGGCTACTTGTCACTGCTAACAACTTTCAAATTCAACTCCATATAATTCAAATGGTGCAACAATTTGTCTAATTTAATGAACTACAAGATGAGGACCCCATTGCACACATTTCTAATTTTTTGGAGATTTATGATACTTTTAAGATAAATGGAGCTTCAGATGATGCAATAAAATTGCGGCTTTTTCCTTTTTCACTAAAAGGTCGGGAAAAACAATGTTTGAATTCACTCTTAAGGAGATCTATCATAACCTAGGATGATATGGCTCAGAAGTTCTTGGAAAAATACTTTCTACCTACTAAGGCCGCCAAACCCTAAAAGGATATATCATCTTATGCTCAACTTGAAGCTAAGATTTTGTATGACGCATGGGAGAGATACAAGGAATTATTGAGAAGATGCCCACATCATAGCCTACCAATTTAGATGCAAATTCAAACTTTCTACAATGGTTCGAATCTATCAACTAGGTAGATGATAGATGCTACTGCAGGGGGAACATTAAACATGAAAACACCCAAAGAGGTTCAATCTTTGATTAAGATGGGAAGATGCTAGGGTGAGAAATAAAGTAGCAAGCATTTATGAAGTGGATGTGGTGACAAACTTAGATAATAAGGTTGATACTATAAATAGGAAATAAGATGTACTTTCTATGAATCTAAAGTGTCTCTCGAGAGAAGTTGATACCGAAAATTAGTGGGAATAGGCTGACTACTTAGGAAACTTCTCTAGACCACAAAATAACCCCTATAGTAACACTTACAACCCAAGGTGGAGAAATCATCCAAATTTCTCTTGGAGCTATTAAAATCAAAATTAGTAAAGGATGAACTTGCATCCTCCAAGATTCCAAAGACCCCTACTGCATGAAGAGAGATTAAGTTTGGAAGAACTTTTAACTAAATATATTCAAATTAATGAGGCTAGATTGTAGAATACAGAAACTTCTTTAAGAAATCAAAAAGCCTCCATCCGTAACTTGGAAAATCAAGTGGGATAACTTGCAAAGGTAATGGTTGAAAGACAACAGGAGACACAGCTAGGAAACATCAAGATAAATCCTATAAAACATGTAAAAGTGGTAACCCTTAGAAGTGGAATGAAATTGCAGGTTGAAGAGAAAACTATAGAAGGTTCAGCAAGGAGTGAAGAGGAACTTAAGGAAAAAGACAAGATAAGCCACCAAAAGTAAAGGAATATAGACCACCCATACCCTATCCTCAATGCTTGAAGAAAGATCACTCTGATGAGCAATTTAGTAAGTTCCTTAACATTTTTAAATAGTTATATATTAACTTACCTTTTATTGATACTTTACCGCAAATGTCTAAATATGCCAAGTACTTGAAGGATTTGTTATCCAACAAGAGGAAGCTAGAAGAGACATCAACTGCAACATTGAATGAGGAATGCTTGACGCTAATGCAAAAGAAGTTGCCATAAAAATTAAAAGATCTATGGAATTTTACTTTACCCTATGTTATTGGCAATTAATCAATAAATGAAGCATTAGCTGAATTAGGTGCAAGTATAAATTTAATGCCACATTTAATCGTTAAAAAGTTAGGATTAGAGGTCTATAAACTATCTCATTGGTATTATTGAAGATCTGTTGGATAAGGTAGGTATATTCATTTTTCCAGTGGACTTTGTAATCTTAGATACAAATGAGGACTTCAAAGCACCACTAATTTTAAGTCGCCTTTTCTTAGCTACTTTCAAGGTAGTTATAGATGTAGAAAATCAAATGTTAACTCTAAAAGTTGAGGATAGAGAGAGAACTTTCAAAACGCTTGACAAAATTCAACAACCCCTTAAAGGTAATGATACTTGTTATTTCCTAAATACATCTAACCTACTTGGTTCTACTTGTGTGCAGGATGACATTTGCAAAAACCTAGTTCAGCAACCTGTTAGTCATGGTGAGAAAAAGGGTTCGAGTAAATTTAAGCAATTTGAGTATCAAAATTTTCATGGACGTTCACCCGATTAGAAAAGATAAGTGCATCGAGCCAACGACATTAAACAAAGGCACTTCTTAAGAGGCAACCTAAGTTTTTTTTTTTAGTAACTTTCCTTAGTTTAGTTTAATTTAATTAGATTTATAATAATTTTTTTTCTTTTAACTGTTTTATTTTAGTTTCAGTTCCTCTTTGCATTTTTGTGGCTTTTACATGTTTAAAGCATTCAAGGTCAACCACTTTACGCATTGAGCTCCGTTTGCAATGGAAGAGATGCCATGTTTAGGGGAGTATTGGTTTTTTTTTCCCCACTAACTTCCTCCATTACTTTTGTGTTTTCTTTGATTCTTATTCTGTTAATTTTTCTTTTTATTTGTATATTGAGGACACTATATGACTTAAAGTGTGGAGAAGAGAGTTATAAATGTGTAGTTAATTAAAGAAATAAAAATTTTGCTTACTTAACCTAAAAATCATAAAGTTAACTTGCAATTTTGAAAAAGAAAATAACTCCTTAGATAATTTAGAACACTTGATCAAAGTTTTGAACTTTGAGATTTGGAGATTTCAAGAACATCACTAGTTAGGAATTAGTCATGAACCTCTTTTTATTTTACTTTAATGTATACTTTTTTCTTTTTAGCATTTTTAAAACACTATAATTCTCAATAAATAGTATTACTTATCCATTGAAAATTTATGGAAAAAGATCAATAGAGTAAAAAATGAAATAAATAAATTGAAATAAAAAATAAATTAAATTAAGTTTAACTATGGGCTTTATTGACTTAAGAAATTAAGCCCGTGATGTGCCTTTTTTGTGTGGAATAACGCCTGTTAACTTGAGTGAAGAACTCGGGATTATCGATTAAAAGCTTGCTAAAAGGGTTAAGAAAAAAGTCCATATTAAAGCTAAATGTAAGTAAATAAGTTCTATTAAATAAAGGTAATTGATGGTTCGAAGATGTATCTTAAAACCTAATAACTTAAGATTATTTGGTCTAGCACTTACTGACCGATGAAACTATCTGAAAAGAAAAGAAAAGAAAGAGAAATGATTAAGAGATAAGTGAATATATTTACCTTAGATTATAGTTTTTAACAAAATCAAAGAAGGGGGTGTATACATTTTAATAAAGTTAGTAAAGTGTTTATGACTTTTTCTTGATTTTAGAGATGATTATTCAGGTTTCAATTTTCACATATTTTAAGATAATTGATTAAGTGAAAAATATAAGAGTTATAATTAATTTTCTTTTGGACTACAAGTTAATTTAGAGTTTAAATAAGAATTAATTTGATTGATTTCTTAAATAATAGTAATTCAATTAAGTGTTTCTTGTCCTCCTATTTAATTTAATTAATTTGCTTGAAGATAGGCAAATGCTTAAGTGTAGGGAAGTTTGATAAGTGCTCAATTAGATATATATATTAAGTAACATTTAACATTTTTCTCCTTAATTTTGGCATGTTTTTGAAGAATTTAAATTTTAATTAAGTAATATTTTAATTTTAGGGCTTTGATGAATAGTGGAATGAAAAAGCAAGAAAATGAATCTAAATTTACTCAATTTGGAGCTAAATTAAAGAAGTTATGAAGGTTTGAAATTATACATGACTTAGACATGACTATGTCTAGGTCTTGCTGAAGTTAAAGCTTCATAAATTTAGACATGACCTAGATACGACCATGTCTAAAGTTGTGTATCTTTCTGATATAATTGATTTAGACATGACTTACAAACATGACCATATCTAGGTCGTGTTTACCAGAGCATCAATTTTTACACAAAACACATAGTTTCTGACATAAATTATATAAATAGAAGAAGACTTTACGTAGAAGAGAAAGAGACTGTATTTGTTTCTATTGCTCTAAGGTTTTAAGAGGAAAATATGACTACTTCCTTTAACTTTAAGAATTTAGGGTTTTTACTTGTTTTATTTGATTTTCTTGATGATGCAGGTCATTATATCATTGTTGAATTCAATTACAGATATGTTTAGCACTTAATTTTCTTAGCATCTAGACTTGTAGAAACTAGGTTTATTATGTGATTTGAGATTTTCTTGTAATATTTAATGAATTCTTATGTTTATTAATTCATGCATGTGCTCTTTATTTTGATTGACTTAATATTGTTAGTATATTAATCCATCTATTTGATATTATATATCAAGGTTGAGAAATCTGATATATAATTAGATCTTACATGTGTGGAGAGGATTAATGTAGTATTAAAGATAAGTTACATAGTTCTTCAGGAATTAATTGCCTTAGTTAAGGGAATTTGTTATTTTTAATGCAATCTTTTAATTATGTTATTATGAATATATTTAGATATGTAATTTTAATATTAAGGTTTAGTAAGCTTGAGAAAGTTGTTAAACTAAGTTAAGAATTCCCTTGGTTAATCAATTATAAGAAGGAATTGAATGCGTTTTGTTATTGTCACATAATAATACCTAGGATAAGCAAAGTCTAAATAATAGTTTTACTAACTTGAAGTTAATTTTAATTTGATTTGCTTTTACACTTTTTACAAAATCGTAGTCTTTTAGTTAGTGTTTTATTATAGTTTTTAATTTAATCCAATTTCATAATTTATTAGTTAGATAATAGAGTGATTGTTAATATTAGTACTCGAATTCTCTATGAGACAATATTCGTATTCCCATACACTATACTACAAAATTTAATAGATACACTTGCCTTATATCAACTATCACCAATAAGTAAAATTGCATAGAATCAAATGAAATTATGTGAAATCGCGTAAAGTTGATAGAGTTGTAAACTTGTAGAATTATATACCTAAATTCACTATTCTACTACGAGTTTATGCTAAAATGATTTTATATGTGATTTAATTTAGAAAACCTCATAAAATTGTAAACTCCTATAATTGTATTAGTAGAATTACAATTTTGATAACTATGAACACTTTATATCTACCACATCCATTCTGCTCATAAAAGTTCCAATATTACATGTTACATAGTTAAATTGATAATCTTTTTCCCTTATAAGCTTTTTAATAAACTTAGGATATGAAAACTCTTGTATTTTCGACACAACATTTGAGTCATCGAGGGAATGTAGCTATCCTTATTTCCTTAGTATAAATTCGGACAACGAATTATGTTTCTCCCATAGAGCAAACTATCCCTAGTGGAATCCTCCATTGCATCCATATTCGCATAGAGAAAATGATAATGTATGGTCTATGAGCACTTGCTAATATGCTTAAAAAGAAGAAAAAAATTTCATCTTCCTGTATATGTTTAATTTTTCTTAAAATATGTAATAAAAGTGACACTATTCATTCTTTGGTCTTTCACCAAGTAATCTCTTGTACTTATTTATGCAACCCTTCCTCCTTTACACTATGTTTGGACGGATGCAATCAGTAGAAATCTTAAGTAGCCGGTGAAAATTGTTGGAAATTATATATATAGTTATTTTAGTAAGAGATAAAAATGAAATAAAATAAGTAAAAATGGATGGAATTGTTTACACTTTAGAATTATTTTTTTTTTTTTCAAATTTAGCAAGAAATTAAAGGAAATCGATGAAAATGTTATGGAGCCAAAAAAACACCCTTTGAAAAGAAAAGAAAATCATTATCTTGTTTATCTTTCTTTTTTTTTTTATATATCTTTTTCATTAACAAAATATGGAAAAATAAAGTATTTTCACATATTTTCTTTAATTTTTATGTTTTATATCGGAGCAAAAAATGGAAATTATATTTTTCATATTTTCCTTTCCTTTCTTTTTTTTTTTAATTTTTTTTTCTATTTTTACTTTATTTAAAAGTTATCAAACATATAATATTAACCAGACTTACATAGCGCATCAATTATTTACTCCTAGCTTCTTTTTTCATGGATTTTTTTTTTCTTTTTCTTAAATTCCAAATTAAAAGATTAGAAATTTCCTTGGCAGTCCCACTCTTGGTCAACAGAAGCACAGTACCGATAAGACAGTCAAGTTATCAGGATTGGATACCGTGGATGATAGATCCTCTTACAGTCCCCCCAAGGCCAAAATAAATATTTGTAGACTGCATGGCCCGTATGGCATCCTGTCTTCATCATTAATATCACCATATATTTTATATTACGATGGGCACCAAGTGAGCTAGATTTTTGGTTCTTCTTCCTTTTACCAAACAAACCCTATTTTTAAAGATTCTCCTACACATCTCCCAAGAAGAAAAGAAGGATAAAAGAAAGCTCCTAATGAGAGTTGGCAATGTCAGTTGCTTTGCTAGCTCATTGGGGTTCTTCATTTATTAAAATACTAACCCTGATTATAATATTCCATCAAAAAGTTAAAGAAAGACTTAAAAAGCCATGCACATGTTGTTACTTTAAGCAACCCAGTTAACCAAAGGAATTGCTTGCTATTTGGGAAAAAAAAAAACGAAATTGAAGAAAGATACATAAAAAAACCTCAAAAGTTATTTGGAGATAATTTTTTTTCTTATAAAGAAAAGAACAATGGAAAGTTTTTAAATTGGATTACAATTATTTTATTGATTAAAATTTTTAAATAATTGAATATGAATTCTTATAGAAATTTTTTATTTTTTTTATTTTTTAAAGATTGATTAGATAATTTACAAATAAGTAGGAAGTATACTATTAGATAAAAATTTTCATTTTTTGGACCTTTGATTAAGCGCTTTGAAAATACCTATTATCATTTTCTATTAACATCTAAATATGGGGTTGATAGTTTGAAAATTGTGTGTAATTTTTTTTATTTTTTATTTTAGTAAAGCATGCTCCATAAGTACCATAAGATACCCATTGGAGCACCATAACTTAATCTATTTGAGTTAAATGCTGGATAAATAATGATCTAAATTTAAGAAAAGGTATTGCCAATGCAAATTTTTATACACTTGCGTTAATCATATTAAAAGAAAAAGAAAAGAAAGAAAGAGGGAGAGTGAGGGATAGTTCGAATGTAGCTACTACATATTTTAGGAGTTTAACAATTGTATTCAAAATTATCGATTCTTTTGCAATGTATAATTGACTGTTATACAAAGCCCTTGTTAATAAAATCTAATTATAAATATGTTTAAATTTCACATAAAAATAAACAACATTGATAGTTGTGATACATTGTGTAGTAGATTTTATGAAAACCAGATAAAATAATTATTCATCTTTTATAAAATACTATTTCATGGAATTTTTAATACTATTAAAAAAAGAATTGCAATTTCTTTTCAAGACAAAAAGAATAGCTATTTTTTTTAGTTTCTTCTTGTACGTTTCCATATTTTATCTATGAGACCTTATCTAAAAAACAAGCCATGGTTTAGAGCAAATGTATATTGGTATATTTAGATATATTTATAATTTTAATCTTACCTTATTTCATTTTACCAAACAAGTGTATTAAAACTTTTACATGTATATTGAGACAATGTTATTCAATGTATCTAGACACTTGTTGAAAGATAGGTAAAAAGCAATTTTTTTTTCTTTGGATATATTAAATTTAGGGATAATATTATATTTAGTATCTCAATTTTTTTATTTTTATAATTAACTACCTAAAGTTTGAAAAAATCAACTTATTACTTGAAATTTACTTATTTTTTATTTAATTACTTAAATTTACTTATTTTTTTATTAATTATATAAAATTTATTATTTTTTATAATTAACTACATAAATGATCACAAAAGGTTTGTAAAGAATAAATTAATATTTTTAAATTAATTATAAAAATAGATAAAATTTAGATATTAAATATGATATTTAGCTTTAAATTTATTCTAGAATATGTAATCAAATCTTCTTTTTTTCCTTAAATTATTTATTTATTTTTTTCCATAATATCCTATGTAATATGCTGGATACTTGTTAACGCATCCGTGGTGTAATATTTACCGATAAATTAATTAGTTAAGAAATGACAAAGGAAATTAATGTAAAGAAAGCGTTGGTTGGGGTTGGCGCTGGGGCTTGGGATGGTAGCGTCAAGTGTGATTAATATAGTATTACTTTACAGTAGCAGTGACGGTGGTTAATCATCAACAGCTCTCTTTTTGATGCAAGCGTGGGTATAAATTCCAGTACTATTCCTCCTACTTACTTTTCCTTTACTCTCTTCAAATACCCATTTCCTTTTGCTTTTTTAAACTTTCTCTCTCCGTTTCAGTGTTTTGTTTGTTAAGCATTCTTAGGTTTCGAGGCAGTCTTTGTTTTTCTTTTGTTTGTTTATATGTTTGTTCTTTTGTTGCAGTGTATTGTAAGGTAAAAAGTTTGGGCCTTTGGAGGTGTACCCAGAATTGAATTTGTGGAATTGTGGGTTTGGAGTAGAAAAAAGCTAGACTTGACCAAGTTAACAGGGTGTAGTACCAAAAGTAGGTGACTTCAGAATCAGATATTGGTTATCTTTCTCTTACTACTTTTAGTTCCGTTTCAGAGAGGGTGGAAGGGTAGTACTGAGACTGGTTTATCTTTTTTCCTCTGACTTTAGGGTTTTGAATGCGGATTTATTGTACTGAAATCAGTGCCCATTTTTCCTTTTCTTTAATTGATCAATTACTGATTCCCTGAACTTTTCAGCTCAACTGTTGTTTTCTTTTTTCTCTTCACTGTATTTAAGTTCCATGGGAAGGCAGGCCTTGATTTTTGTTGGGTTTTTGTACTTTAGTTGTCCCTCTTAGAAGGAGTTTGGTTGATCTTTGTGCAAGATAAGTAGTTTGATATTTCTCCAACTTGGCTTTTATCTATTTTGATTTTTGGTAAACTGCTTGTAATTGGGTTTGTCATAGCTTGCTGGTTGAGAACACTATTTCATTTGTTGACGGCTCCTAGGTTTAGGGTCTTTTCGCCTGGGGGTGACATTTGGTTTGAGGTGTAGAAAAAGAAACTTCTTTAATAGAAAGACATCTGAGTGTGAGAGAAAAGAGGTTGTTTTCTGGTTAGTTTTGTTAGTAATTGGCAAAAAGAGATGGATGGGGGTGTGAAGGATCAATTTGAGAATGAGAAAAGGAATGAGGATTCTAACAATTATAATTCGGGTAATATTTCTTCTGACTGGCGATTCTGCCAGCCGAATCTCTCAAATGCACCTTTAAATTTGGTTTCTTCTGGCAACCCAGTTCCATTTTGTAAAGAAGATCTGATGCGTTCATCTGTATCGATGGTGGACTCTATAAACCCAGCAATTTGGGAGCATCCCAATAATTTGCAAAATGTGGGATATTCTGACATTAGTGTCCAGAATAATTTAAGCACTTTGAATACGCTAGGAATTTTGAATGGTAATCCTGCCTCTTTGAGAAGTGGCATTGACAGAACACATGATATGGGGTGGAACCCACGGATGCCAATGGTGAAAGGTAATACACTTTTACCAAACCTGAGCGAGGCCATCCCAGAGAGTTTATCTCAGTTCCCAGTTGATTCTGGATTGATTGAGCGAGCTGCACGGTTCTCATGTTTTAATGGTGGTAATTTTACTGATATGTTGAACCCTTTTGGTGCTGCCGATCCTATTGGCGTATATACTAGAGTTGAGGGGTCAATGCCAGGTCCACGGGAGGTTCTTCCAGGTAATTTTGTAAAGCCTGTGCATTATATGCAGCAGCATAACAATGACCTAGATGGTGGTGGAGCATCTAGAGATATTCCTGGTTCTGTTAAGCATGGAACTCCTGAACGTAGCCCTCAAAAAAATGAGGGAAAAGATGCAGGTTTAGTGATATCTCAAGACAAGGAAAAAGATTGCACTAATCGGTTGGGTAATGGGGCTGACGAAGCAGAGTGGAGTGGTGATGCTCGGGGAAGTGGCCATGATGATCCATCTATGTTGGAGACTACTGGTGGAGAAGCTTCCTGTAAGGGACTTGTCTCTAAAAAAAGGAGACGTGGTGATGAGGCAAGTAACGTTGATTATGAATTTTGGATATAATTTTCCTTACTTCTCGTCTCTTGTTTATTAAATTTTTTTTTTGGTAGGATGCTGAGCTAGATAAAGGAAAGGGAGTTGCGCAGACATCTGAGATTGATAAGGATGATGAAGAAGCTCAACAGAAAGTGAACCAAACTCCTGATTGTCTTGCAAATAAGGGCACTGGAAAAAATAATAAACAGGGATCCCAAGCTTCAGATCCTCCAAAAGAAGAATATATCCATGTTAGAGCGCGAAGAGGACAGGCAACCAATAGCCATAGTCTGGCTGAAAGAGTGAGAAATTACACAAGTCTCTGCTGTTACCCCAGAAATGTTTCAGTGAACATATAATTGAATTACTTGTTTCATTCATGAAAAAGGTTCGGAGAGAAAAGATCAGTGAAAGGATGAAGTTTCTTCAAGACCTTGTCCCTGGCTGCAGCAAGGTGGGTTTACTTAATGCAGTTAACCTGTTGTGGTTATTTAAGCTGCTTTATAAGTCACTTTCTGTAAAGAGATTGATCGGCATTACAGGTCACTGGAAAGGCTGTTATGCTAGATGAAATCATCAACTATGTCCAATCACTACAGCGGCAGGTTGAGGTATGGTGGAAATAGGTGTTTGTTAGAATTTCTGCCATGGTGATTTTTAACTTGCTTTTGTGTGTGGCAGGCTTTGAGTAGGGCAAGGATGCCTCTTTTAACATAAAATGTTCAAATGAGTTCTCCTCTAATATCCACTTTACTGAATTGGCAAAATTGGATGAATGGAAATATGATTTAATACACCAGTTAATATGCTGTCAAAAGCTTAGTGCTATGCTCAAATTTCTTTTTTCCATCTTATCTTTTGCACAATCCAATTTGTCATCGTGAGGTTTTGCAATTTTTGCAGTTTTTGTCAATGAAACTAGCCACAGTGAACCCACGAGTAGATTTTAACATAGAAGGGCTCCTTGCCAAAGATGTAAGGGTCTATTAATTTATCTGCTTAATGAGAAGTTTTCTGGAAATCCCATCTAGTTATTATATTAATAAATGTACTGTGCAGATGCTTCAGTCACGGGCTGGTCCTTCATCTACTTTGGGTTTTCCACCAGATATGCCAATGTCTTATCCTCCTATGCATATACCTCAACCAAGACTTATTCAACCAGGCATTCCTGGAGTGGCAGGTCCTGATTTAGTTAGAAGAATTAATAATAATTCACTAATGGCACCCATGACTGGAGGACTCAAGGAACCTCCTCAGGTTCTTTCAAACTTTGCCTCTAAGCGCTTCTTTTATCTGATCAATTGTCTCAACTGGTAGTCCTCTCCTCTCCACGTCCACTCAACCCACATTTCATGATGATTTGTTACGAACTGCGAAGGGGCTGGCTTGAAAATAATTTTAGGCATATTGCCGAAGATAGCAAGCCTCATCTGATAATCAATCCCTTTGTAGAAGATTTTTTGGTTTATAAGAAAAATGTCTACAGCATTGTTTCTTGAAGACAAGATGTTATTTTTCCTGTTTTAAGTTTCTGTTGTTCATGTGTCCCTTGTATGATTGTTGCAGCTGCCCAACCACTGGGAGGATGAACTGAACAATGTGGTACAGATGGGCTTTTCTAGTGGTGCTACCTCAAGCGGCCAAGTTGTTGATGGTAATTTTATTGGCTTCCTTGAAAAAGTTTCATCTATTTAACAGTTCTGTCTATATATATCCTGGGATCAAAATTTTCTTGTATAAAGTTCTATCTACTGATGCAGGATCGCTCCCACAAGGTCATATGAAAGTTGAACTATGAAATGTTATCTGGGCTCACGAGATACAGCCGCTGTACAGCTTATCACATACACAGCCCTATGAGGTGGTTAATCTCTCAAGATCCCCTGCAAGTGGTGGCCATCAAGTTGATAATATTAGATTGTTGCTATATCCTAGTTGAAGATCCACTGGATGTGTTGTAATTTTTGGTGGCAATTATAGGGGGATGAGTTGCTAAATTTCATGCAGTGCTCATTTTGATTATTTTTTAGTTTCTTGTATGGCATGATCGGGCTTACCATCTTTTTGCCAAGGTCGCGGGGTACAGAGGAAGAACATGGCTGACTACCTGTAATATAGGGAGATAAAAATGGGTTTTGGTAATGTTTATAGCAAAGTTGCTAGTTGAACTTGATTAGTTAAGATGTTAGTTGGAAGTTTCATTAATTTTTGAGCTACTGTCATGAGTGACTTGGAGAAGAAATGAATCTGTTGGGTATTGGATGTCTCTCTTTTGCAAAATTGCAGAGTTGTTGTCAGACTGATGAGAAAGCATATTCAATCAATGTTTTTGGATTCCAAGCCTCTCTTTGGAAAAATAAAAAGATAAAAAAAAAAAGAAAAAAAAAAAGGTTTTGGTTTTTGATAAAGGAAGGTGCACCAGATACCTCATAGCCGCCTTGTAGGCGTGAGCTTACATTAAACCATTGGATGACCGGTGCATCTATCTTTAGTGCATTCAAGGCTACGTATTTTTGGCCACTTTTTTGTTTCGTCTCGTCCATCCATCCAGTAGCTTGAATCAACATCGGTGTCTAACCTTTGGATTAAATGATGTTGTGCAAAATGATCCTGACTACATAACATGAGGATTCACTCCGAGAACTCAAGGTGTCTGAGCTTGTTTGAAAGCTGCCAAACAGCTATTAATCCTACTCGCTATGGAAGTAGTGTTGTGATTTATGCACCTTATATGCTATTACAATACCACTATTACATTAGCTGCAACCTTAAATCAAGTATGTAACAGTACCCTTGCTTCTCTATTGGCATTGCCAAAAGCAATTTCCAGAAGGAAAATGCTATTGCCCTCAATAGCTCGGTCTCTCTCTTTTCCTTGCACTCTTCATCAGCTAATACTTGCCGTGTTGCAACAGTGACTGTCTGCCGGCAAAGTCTCTGCCCACCAGCCAGCAGCCCTCTACCAACATGGCCACACCCACATTTGCTGTCATAGAAGGCTCGGCTCGGTATTTAGGTCCCATCCTATTGAAGCTTCCAGCCCGTTTGGCAATGCAAAAGGTCTTGGGACCAAGGTCTGATCTTTGGATAGTAAAGTACCATCAACACCATAACGAGGGAATTAATCTATTAAAAAGCTGTAGATCAGCCGTGTCGCTATTTTCCACAATCTTTTACTGTTGTTGGAAGTCATTACCATTTATAACTTGTTGACATTATTACAATAGTCGATAATTCGTTAATTCAATCATACTAAATATCGAAAAAGGTATCAAGGAAGATAAACATATTGATATTGTTGATTCCTCATTGCTCATAAAAAGTTGGTTTAGATAGTCTTGAGTTGATAGTCATCAACTGATAAAGCAACACTCAAAATTTCATTGGTGCATTATTATGTAATTTCACAAAATGAAAAAAAAAATTATATATAGTATATAATTTGAAAAGTTTTTACTTGTATTTCCTCCTTTATTAATCTTTTGGTGTTTGGCCAATGGTGAAGAAGAAAATCTTTTTGATGATTTTTAATTTTTTTTCCAAGGGACAAAATCCCTATTATAAAGTATGGTAGTTATCTATGGACGAACTACACGACCTTTTGTACCAGTGAAGGAATATTTTGCTATATCATGTTATTTATGCACAATGGTCATATAAAATTACTATAATATACATTTATATAATCAAATAATAGTATTTATATCATGTTTAAAATAACTTGTAGATATATATCAATTGTGATAATCTTTTAAATAAATACATTTATAATATTAATGTGATATAGTTTTAAATCAAAATTCACGAAATGCAACTTTAGGTGCTTATGAAATGAGATTTGATGCCAATTTCAAATTAAACACATAAACAAGCAATCCTCTACGGTCATTGTGGCATACCTTATAATTTATCTTGAATCTAAACAATATGTCAATTGTACAATCTATTACTTCACTACTTGTATCTCGTAAGATAGTTGGGCGGTTGGTGATCCATTTCAAATCCATATAATATATAAGTTAAGAATTGTGAATGAGTCAAATCTATTCAAGAATTAATCGAGTTTGAGTTGTCAACACTTACAGGAGTTTGAGCCATTTAAATACTTTATTGAATCAAGTTCTAATTTCATAATATTTAGCTTGATTCATGACCTTAATTGAGCTGAAACCAAGCTTCAATATTAGACTAATGCAAATCAAGTTTGAATATCATGTCATTTTGATTAATATATATGTATATATATTTTTAATAAATCAAACTTAAAAGGATTTAATTAGGCTCGAACTCTTTAAGTATCACTTCAGATTAAACACAAGCCAAAATTTCTAGGCTTAATAAAACAGAAGTTGAAATCGAGTTCGATACGGAGTCGTTTTAACTCAAATCTTTTACCGCTCTAGTTGTAGCAAACAGATGACCTTTTTTTTCAATGTAAAAGCTCTTACGTAATGAGTTGCGAAAGTTGGGAATGACTTCATCATTCAATTATCAATGGATTAATTTATTAGAACTTCCGTAGTTTCAAATTCTAACCCCAAGCCAACATGTTAAATCCCAAATAATCGCACTGGGGCCCGTGATTCCAGCACAAGTAGAAACATAATAAAAGCACGCCTGCATGCATTCCCATGCTCGAAGATGCCTTGGTCGCCAAATACAAACACAAACTACTACTGTTCCTTACTAAAGCTCTGCAGTGAAACCCTTGATCAGAAACAAGTAAAGAAGCTTCATTGTCGCATAATTAAATCCTTAACACACCCAGAAACCATTTTGTCAAACACCCTCATCAAGGCGTATGGTAGTATTGGCAATATAATCTATGCACGTAAAGTGTTCGACCAAATTCCTCAACCAAACTTATTCTCATGGAACACCATTCTTTCTGCTTATGCAAAATCTGGGTTTGTTTTCGATATGAGGAAAATCTTTGATGAAATGCCTAAGAGAGATGCAGTCTCGTGGAACTGTCTCATTTCGGGGTATGCAAGTAATGGGCTGATTGCAGAGGCAGTGAACATTTATAATGCAATGGTGAGAGAAGGGATTGAGAATTTGTGTAGGATCACCTTTTCGACGATGGTGATATTGGCGTCGAATAAAGGGTGTTTTGATTTGGGTAGACAGATACATGGGCATATAGTGAAGTTTGGATTTGTGGAATATGTTTTTGTGGGGAGTCCATTGGTAGATATGTATTCAAAAGCCGGGCTGGTGAAAGATGCAATGATTGTTTTTAATGGTTTGCCCGAGAGAAATGTGGTTATGTATAATACCATGATCACGGGGCTTATGAGATGTGGGATGGTTGAGGAGTCTAAGAAGTTGTTTAGGGGAATGAAGCAGAGAGATTCTATTTCGTGGACGTCGATGATTACAGGACTCGTACAAAATGGTTTGGAGAGAGAGGCTATTGATTTTTTCAGAGAGATGAGATTGGAATGCTTCGCAATGGATCAGTTCACATTTGGAAGTGCTTTGACTGCTTGTGGGGGTCTTTTCGCATTGGAAAAAGGCAGGCAGATCCATGCATATGCAACTAGGACCGATCATGTCAACAATGTCTTCGTTGGTAGCGCTCTTGTTGATATGTACTGCAAGTGTAAAAATATAAAGTACGCAGGGAGAGTATTCAAGAGAATGACTCGTAAAAATGTCATATCATGGACTGCGATGCTTGTGGGTTATTGCCAAAATGGTTACAGTGAGGATGCTATTCACGTATTTCACAGTATGCAGAAACACGGTGTTGAGGAGGATGAATATACTTTAGGAAGTGTAATTAGTTCTTGTGCGAACCTAGCAAGCTTAGAAGAGGGTGCACAATTCCATGGCAGGGCATTACTTTCAGGATTTATTTCTTTTAGAACAGTTTCAAATGCATTGGTAACGTTGTATGGTAAATGTGGTAACTTAGCAGAAGCTCATCAGCTATTTGATGGGATGAGCATAAGGGATGAAGTTTCTTGGACAGCGTTGGTTTCAGCTTATGCTCAATTTGGCAAAGCCAAAGAAGCGATTGACTTGTTTGAAAAAATGCTGACCCAAAGTCTAAAACCTGATGCCGTTACGTTTATTGGAGTACTTTTGGCCTGCAGTAGAGCTGGACTGGTGGAGAAAGGACAGCAGTACTTTGAATCTATGACAAAAAAACATGGAATAACTCCAATTCCTGAACACTATACTTGCATGATTGATCTTTTCAGCCGATCTGGAAGGTTAGAAGAAGCAAAAGAATTCATAAACAATATGCCATACTCTCCTGATGCTTTTGGGTGGGGTACGTTGCTAAGTGCTTGTAGGATATATGGTAGGATGGAAATTGGGAAGTGGGCCGCTAAGTCTCTCATTGAAGTAGAGCCCCATCATCCGGCTAGCTATGTTCTTCTTACAAAAATTTATGCCACTGAAGGAAAATGGGATAAGGTGGCGCAATTAAGAGGGGAAATGAGGGACAGAGGAGTAAAGAAGGACCCAGGTTATAGTTGGATCAAGTACAAAAATAAAGTCTATGTTTTTTCGGCTGATGACAAGTTAAGTCAATATTCAGATCACTTATTGGCTGAGCTAGACCAATTAAATTCTAGGATCATGGAGGAAGGTTATGTGCCTGATACGAGCTATGTTTTCCATGATGTTGCAGATTCAGAAAAGATAAAGATGTTAAATCACCACAGTGAAAGGCTTGCAATTGCCTTTGGGTTGAGTCATATTCCTCCCAGTCTTCCTATACGCATTATAAAAAATCTTAGGGTTTGTGGGGATTGTCACAATGCGACAAAATATATTTCATTAGTCACTCGAAGGGAAATTCTGGTTAGAGATGCTGTCCGCTATCATCTTTTCAAAGATGGAAAGTGTTCATGTGGAGATTTTTGGTGATTTCTTTCTATTGAAATTCAAAGTTCTTTGAAATGAAGGTCACCTTTCATGCCGTGAAATGATTGACTAAGAAAAGATGGCTCATAAATAGGAAGATGTTTTAGAACTTGGTGTTGAGGTCAGCAATACAATCATCTTATCTAAAAGTTTAAATTTGTAAATATGGTATAAGTTATTATATTCATTACACACCGCTTTTCCTCATTTATGGGCTGGGATTTTGAGTGGAGCTCACAAAGTGGACAACTTAATTAAATAGGGTAAAATAGCTACCATCTCTCGAAATCATGCCTTTGAGTGCTTGGAAGTTCATTTTGAGAAAATATTAGGGACAAACACTCAATTGTTTTGCCGTGAAAACAGTTTTTTTTTTTTTTTTGAAGATTCTCACATCACATTGCCATCCAAAATAGAGCATACTTCAAAAGAAGAATTTGGTGCCCGTTTGTTCTTTAGTAGTTGTCATGAGGTAATTATTTCTATTCAGTTGAACATGAGGCTGAAGAAGCACTCCATGATTTGGTCCACGTATTTGGTTTTGCATTGAATTCCCGTTTGTACAGTCATCTTCTGAAATATCCATACGGGCAAGCATTTTGCAGTATTCATTTTTCTTGGAATCTTGACTTAATGGTACTTTTTGAAACCAAGCTCCATTAAAGTAATATGATAGAATGTCAATATCAAAAGAGCTGGCCAGCTGAGGTTTTTACTTATATACTTTTGGTGGGATCTGACCTTAAGTTGGCTCTGCATGGGGTTAAACAAGAAGGTCAAAACCAAGCAGAGGAGTTGCATGATCCATAAAGTTTGTCGGATATCCCTGATTTATGTCAACATCCTATGGAAATGTTTACTGAAGCTCCTCCAAGAGAAGAATCCAGCAACCGGAGTTTTTTATTTTCACAGAACAGATGCACATTACACAGAGAATGTTTAAAGATCAGAGGTAGAGTACTGATATCTCACCAAACCATCAGAGGTGGAGTACTGATTTCTGACCACGGCTCTCAAAAGCTGAAAGAATCTCACATGCCAAGAAGAAGAATAAGAGTAGACATCGGTTTAGGACCTAGTGTTTAGGCTGGTTGTTTGGCCTATTGTTTTTTATGTTCTTGCCTAGGAGTCTCTCCTTTGGCTATGCTTTCTTTATGTTTGTTACAAGGTGACTTATCTGTTTTTCTGTATCTTTTGTTTCTTTTTATAGCTTTTCCTTCATTTAATGGAAAAAAAAAGAAAGAAATCTGAACTTACCCAAAAGAAAATGCAGAGCTTTCTATCCTCTTTTTTGAACCAGATTAGGGCATTGATCACACCAGTGCATACCTTGAAAAATCGCCATGGACATGAATTAGTCGGCACATTAGACCGCAAAGCTATTCACCTAAAATTCGAAGTGCATGTCTTCAAGGAAATTATTACTTAGAAGATGTGATTTCTGGGAACATGAATGACAATGCACGCAAAACGTACGAGATAAGATTTCAATTCGATAAACATTATACATGTTAGCTGAAGATGATTCGAGATAATAGTGACGCAACGAGGAAAACATATAAACACGAAATCAATTCTAGGATTAGACCTCACGAATAAACAAAGAATAATTTGAGCTTATTCTTTAAAAATCTCAATTGCGCACAATTGAAGAAGCAGAGAAAACTCTTTTCTAAATGTGTATATTTTGACAAAGATTAAAAACTAACCCTAAAATGGCCTAAAGACTATTTATAGTTCTTAGGGAAATAATTAACAAGGAAATAAATATGTACACGTGAAAATAAATATATATATACACGTCCGTCATCTGGTTTATACACGGCCGTGTATAAGGCTGTGTATGCTTCTGTGGATACTTCTGACACAACACACGGTCGTGCCTTCTTACCGCGTATAAGGCCGTGTATGTTTCTGTGGATATTCCTAATACAACACACAGCCGTGCCCCCTTGTCGTGTATGCGACCGTATATGTTTCTATGAATTATCTTGACTCAACACACGGCCATGCCGTGAACTGTGTATACGGCCGTGTATGTTTCTGTGGAGAACCAGACTCACTACACGGCCTTGCCTTGTAAAAAACACGCCCGATCAACCCGTGTCAGCAATGATGTCCACATCATTCTCTCCCACCAATGAAGAACTCGACCCCGAGTTCTCTTCAGGATAGAGAGATTCGTCATCAAAGTAAAATGGATATAAATCAGTTACATTGAAGGTTTTCGAAATCTTCATGCTTTCAAGAAGTTCAACCACATATGCATTATCATTTATCTTGGCAATAATCTTGTAAGGACCGTACTTCTTTGGTTACCATTTACTATAAGTGCCTACGGGAAAACGTTCTTTCTTTAAGAATACCATCACTTGATCTCCCACTTCAAACAGTTTTTTCTTCTGATGCTTGTCTACGGCTTTCTTGTACTTCTCATTAACCTTCTCGATCTTCTCTTTCACTTTGGATGCCGCAGTTTGGTATTGTTCCGCCAGGTGTTTTGCAGCTACATTGGACTCTACACCCTTGGGCAAAAGAGCTAAATCTAATGTGTGAGATGGCGCTTTTATATAGACCACTGAAAAAAGGAGATTTCCCAGTAGTTATATGGATGGAACTGTTGTAAGCGAATTCGGCTTGAGAAAGCGCCGAATCCCATTGTCTTGGCTTCTCTGCACAAATACTTCGTATTAAGTTGCCAAGGGTCCTGTTCGTCACCTCCGTCTGCCCATCAGTCTGAGGGTGGGCTGTGCTGCTAAAATTAAGTGAGGAATTGAACATGTACCATAGTGTCCTCTAGAAGTAGCTAAGAAACCGAGTATCTCTATCGGAAGTAATTGACTTGGGAATCCCGTGCAACCTGACCACCTCCTTAAAGAATAACTTGGCAACACCCTGTGCATCAGCCGTCTTTCTGCAAGAAATGAAGTAAGCCATCTTGGAGAACCTGTCTACAACCATAAAAACAGTGTCAGCACCTCGTTGGGTACGAGGCAAACCTAACACGAAGTCCGTAGATAGATCTTTCCAGATATTCTCAGGTACCAGTAGCGGAGTGTACAACCCAGTATTCTGAGAATGTCCTTTAGATGTCTGACAGACGTAACACCTTTGCACAATTCTCCCTACATCTCTTCTCAGCTGAGGCCAATGATATCTTGCAGCTACTGCCGCCAGAGTCTTATCTCATCTCAAATGTCCGACTAGTCCTCCTCCATGTAGGTCCCTAATCAACTTTTTCCTCAAGGATGATTCAGGAATACAGAGTTGATTTCCCCTTATTAAGTATCCCTCCAGGATATAGTAACTGTCATTGGGTTCCTGATTGATACATTTTTTCCATATAATCCCAAAATCCACATCCTCCTCATACAGTTCCTTCAACTACTCAAAACCTACCATCTCAGCCCTCATGGTGACCAATAAATCCGTTCTCCTACTTAATGCGTCTGCCACCTTATTTTGGACCCCGGATTTGTGCATCAAGCGGAATGGAAACTTTTGCAGAAATTGGATCCATCTGACATGCATGTCTTTACAGATACGGGTCTGACTACTCAAATGTTTTAAAGCGACACAATTCGAGTACAGGATAAATTCTTTACCTACTAAGTAGTGCTCTCACATCCTCAAAGCTCTGACTACGGAATAGAACTCTTTATCATAAGTGGACCAGTTCCTTCTAGCTTCACAGAGCTTCTTACTATGGAAGGCCACAGGTCTCTTCTCTTGAGATAACACGGCTCCAATGCCCACACCACTGGTATCACAGTCCACTTCAAATAGTTTGTCAAAGTCTGGTAACGCCAACATCGGCGCACTACACAATCTTTCTTTGAGTACAGCAAATCCAGACTCAGCCTCCTCACCCCCATTGAAATCTTCCTTTCTTCAAGCACTTAGTTAATGGGGCAGTGAAGGTACTGAAATGCCATATAAAGCGCCTATAAAATCCTGCTAACCTCAGAAAGCTCCTCAACTCAGTGATCGTTTTGGGAGTAGGCCAATCTCTAATAGCCCTTACTTTGTCCTCATCTACCGTTATGCCCTCACCGCTCACTACAAAACCGAAGAACAGCAACTTTTTTGACATGAATATGCACTTCTTGAGATTGGCATAAAGCTTATTCTCTTTTAGCACAGTTAATACACTTCTCAAATGCACTAAGTGTTCATCCTCAGTCTTGCTATATATTAAGATATCATCGAAGTCTACTACCACAAACCTACCAATGAAAGGTTTAAGTACTTAATTCATTATGCGTATGAAGGTACTAGGTGCATTGCTGAGGCCGAATGGCATAACCAACCATTCGTATAACCCTTCCTTCGTCTTGAAAGCGGTTTTCCTTTCATCCCCAGGTCTGACTCGAATCTGATGATATCCACTCCTAAGATCCACCTTCGAAAATATCACCGCTCCACTCTGCCTATCCAACATGTCTTCAATGCAAGGAATTGGGAATTTATACCTAATTGTGATCTTGTTGATCGCACGGCTGTCCACACACATCCTCCAACTACCATCCTTTTTGGGCGTCAATAGCACCGGAACGGCACACGGGCTCATGCTGTCCCTGATGAATCCTTTATCCAGTATTTCCTAGACTTTCTCCTGTAGGATTTCCGTCTCTTTGGGGCTCATCCTATAATGAGGGAGATTAGGAAAGCTAGCCCTAGGCACCAAGTCAATACGGTGTTGGATGTCACGCAATGGAGGCAACCCTTCTAGTAAATCTTCCGGCACTACCTCTTTGAACTCTTCTAATACTCCCTTTACTTCTTCCAGAACCTCTTCACTACCCATGTCTTCTCCCGCATTTTTCACAACAAGAGCATGCATCACTCGGGATTCTTTAATGTCATCTGTCATCTCCTTCTCTGACTGAGTGATTGTCAGAAAGGATTTCCCTTCCGTCCTTTGTGTCTTGGGTCTTTTATCTATCAATGGCAGCAATGTATATTTCACGCCCCCTTTCTCCAACCTATACTTATTTTCTTTCCCTGCATGTTGGGCATCCACGTCAAACTGCCAAGGTCGTCCGAATAATAAGTGGTAGGCATCCATATCGACGATATCGCAATAGACTTCATCCCGATATTTACCTATCGAGAAAGGAACCCGACATCTCTCCTTCACCTCAATTCGCTCCGCCGCCTTAATCCACCCTATGGTGTAAGGGTTCGGATGTTTCTCTACCTGCAGCTGGAGTTGTTTCACAACCTCTCTCCCGATTATATTCTCACAACTCCCACTGTCAACAATCAGGTCGAACACTCTCCCACCAATTATGCACCTAGTGTAGAACAACTGGTGTCGTTGCGAACTACCCTCCTGTTTCGGTGCCAGCATCATCCTTCTGATCACATAGCTCGGTTCCACTCCATCATCAACCTCATCATAATATTCATCCTTATCGTCCGGTTCACAGCACACTTCCTCCTCTTCCTCCCTTTTGACAATGTTTATAGTCTGTCGATTCGAGCATTCGTTGGATCGGTGCCCCGGTTGATTACACCTATAGCACTTCCCCAGAATCAGTTTAGCATACGGATTACTTTGCTTTGGGGTCTCTTTGATCTCAAGAGGCTTCTTCCCTTCGGCATTGTCTTCCTTCTTCTCTATACCTCCAGCGAGCTTCTCGACTACTTCTCTAACCCTTTCACCATCCACCCGGCTGCCACTGCCAACACTATCGTACACATAATTCCTTTTGCCCCCACCAAGCCTCGCACTTTGTTCTTGAATCATCATCTCAGCTCTAAGGGCCAAATTCTTTGCCTCATTGACAGTTCTAAACACCGTCACCCCGATTTTATCCCTAAGCTAGGGCTTCAACCCGTCCACAAATCGCGCTACCTGCTAACCCTTGGTCTCCCTCAGATCATTCCTCTCCGCCAGCCTCATAAACTCGGCGGTGTATTCATGCACCGTCCTCTGTCCCTGACGACATCGTTGGTACTACTGGAAGAGGATCTACTCATAGTTGGGTAGTAGAAAATCCCTCTACAACAGGTTCTTCATGCGGTACCATGTCCGTACAAGTTGCTTTCCCTCTCTTTGCCTCCGGTTTTGCAAACGATCCCACCATGCAGATGCCCCTCCTTTCAGCCTACAAGCAACCAGCCGTACTCTCCTATCTTCGAGTACCTCCATATAGTCGAAAAATCTATCAACTTCTGCAAGCCAATCCAGGAAATCTTCTATATTAAGATTACTATTAAATGATGGAATATCTACCTTGAGACGGAAATCACCGCCATCTGTATGATCGTATCCCTGGTGGTTTCTTCGATATCCGCCACCTTACTCCTAATCAATTCGGTCATCGACCCCACGGTATCTACCACCACCAACACTGCCTCTCCTCGGTGGTTATCCCCTCCTCTGCAGGAATTCACCCTCTTCCTCAGAGGAACTCTCGTCTAGCCGTGGATTCCATTGATTTGCAGCTGTAGGTTGATTGATAGGACCGCCCCGAGCGACTACTACTCTTGGTCGATCTCTACCAACATCCCTGTTTCCGTTGTGGCCCATCGCCATGGCGTCGAAACGCATAATCAGGTCTTCCAAGCGCTGCTCTATGCGCCCGAGCCTCTGTTCCATGGCTTTGACCACTATCCTTGGAGCTCATTGATTGACTCCTTGGACTTCCGCACCCCGATCTAGGTCGAGAACGCGACCACCGTCAACACCGTCGTTAGTCGACATCTTCACAGGAAATTGCCTTGCTCTGATACCAACTGACGCAGCGAGAAAAGCGTACAAACACGAGACCAATTCTAGGATTGGACCTCATGAATAAACAAAGAATAATTTGAGTTTATTCCTTGAAAATCTCAATTGCGCATAATTGAGGAAGTAGAGAAAACTCTTTTATAAATGTGTATATTTTGACAAAGATTAAAAAATAACCCTAAAATGGCCTAAAGGCTATTTATAGTCCTTAGGGAAATAATTAACAAGGAAATAAAAATGTACACATGGAAATGAATATATATATACACGTTCGTCATCTGGTTTATACACGGCCGTGTATGCTTCTGTGGATACTCTTGACACAACACACGACCGTGCCCCCTTGTCATGTATGCGGCCGTGTATGTTTCTGTGAATTATCTCGACTCAACACACAGCTGCGACGTGAACCGTGTATACGGTCGTGTATATTTCTGTGGAGAACCAAACTCACTACACGACCGTGACTTGTAAAAGACAAGCCCGATCAACCCGTGTCAGCAATGATGCCCACATCAAATAGCTCATATGCTTGTCAAATCATAACTTGATCTTATCCTAAAGATGATATATCTACTTCTTCTCTGTAATTGTGGGTAAGGTGTGTAGCCAGAATGCGCATATCTACAAGAAGGTGTCAATTTCTATTATTAAGACAATCCATGTAACATTGTAAGTTTATTTTATTCCTCTTTTTTCTTTTTTTTTTTCTCTTTTGTCCTATGGAAGATATGATTGTGGTATGTGATTGTAAAAAATATGTTGGGCTCGAATGTCAGCAAGGATTTAAAGGGGGAACGATAGAATAGTAGGGGTTCTGTTTCAATCATTATACCATGCGTGAGGATTTCTATTTGTCGTTAAGATGGTTGAAGTATTGGTGGGAACTTTTGAATAGAAAGCTTCTAAAGAGTTCATTTGTATTCAATTCAGAGTAGCCGACATTGCTTTCACTTGGTGTGTTGCTAGAGCACCTTATAAAGTGAGCCAGTGACTTAGATTAATGTCAACCCCATCATTCATGCGATGTGACTCAGGCCATACGCCAATTTATGGAAGATTTGTGGTGTGACCTATCCAGTGAACAGCGCAATGAAATCGACTTCCAGACAAGTAAAATTGTGGGCATCAACATATATTGCAGCAGTGGCATAGATTGATTCTGTCAAGCCGTTTCAGCTACTTTACTAGCCAGAGAACTTTTGCCTTCAAAGTCAGACATTGCCGGGCCGGGAAAAGATCTATGCTTATCCAGCGTGCTATAAGGCTGTGCCGCTTGTGACATCTAATATTGAAGTTGTTGACATTCCAGACAATACGAAATTTCCTTTTCTCAGAATGTTTAGTTGTATCAGTAGAGTGTGGGTTTGGTTGCATGTTCTTACGCAGCAAGTTATTCCTCTCAAGTTTCATGCTTGCTATCATTAATCCATGCAAATATTTTATGTATTCAGGTAAATTTCCTCCCTAGTGTTCCGGGATCTGCAGCATTTTATGCATTTTGATTTACTGATGCCCTCTATAAAACCACTATTTCCAGAAGCTGAAGTTACTTCTTTCCTTGATGGTTGAGATTGGCTTCCACTCATAGGAATACATTTGTATTTATGTCCGGGAGAATATCAACCAGAAAGATGTGTTCCTGACATTTAGAGTAGACATTCTCCCTGACATAAAAAATTGTATGCCAAGTCGAATAATATGTCTAAACATACGCACTTGTATCCTATATTATGTATATTATCTCACTAATCACTATGTACAAAGATTGCATATTATAATTAGAATTTTGTCAACTTATACAAGAATCATTTTGATTATTAGTGATGGGAATCCCTTCGGGACAAGAAATAAAGAAAAATGCGTAGAGAGAGGGATGGCTTTGGAATTAAAAATCGAAAGCTTTGGAATATCTCAATTTTATATCAATTTACAATCATATAAACTTGTAACATGACACACTCACTACTCAATTGAATTTTTTATGTAAAGCCATTAGTAGAGAGAGAATGTTTCTCCCTCTACATACGTTGGCAGTTTGCCATGCTATATTTTTCTCTCGGGTCATGCATTATTATATGACCTGCTGACTATGATCCAGCTGCGCAAACTATACTTCAGATTTGATTGATGGAAAAATCTAATCTCCTTGGTCAAATCCATCTAACGAAGATCGGGATCATCTGTGGAGGTTGTCAACTCCATGGCTGCTAGGTTCAGCCTCAAATGTGACATATGAGTATTGCTTCAACCAGTTATTGCTTCTCATACCCGAAGTCACTTGATTCTTCAATAAATCAATCTTTGTCGATACAGGCTTCAAAAGATCCTTCAGGAGTGGCACTGAATCAGCTCTAATCTCCCCTCAGAAACTCAATTCCTCCTCAACTGAATGCGACATTTGAAACCTCACTCCTCCAGCTGTTATACATCCTTGGAAGCCCCTGAAATAGCAACCGTGAAATATACCATGTGGTAACTTTGAAGACACATGAAGATGTCTAGAAATTAATGTAAGATGGCAAGAGATGATAATAACAAAGGAATACTGGCTCTAGAGCGCTAAAACTTGAATTACATAAAAGAGGCATTACAATTAACTCATTCATGCGCACCTGTTCTGTAGTAGTCTTGTTTCCTTAGCTGACGCACCAAAACATAAATCCCCCCATCTGAAGCACTTTATGAGCTATAAGCATTGATGCATCAACGCATCTTTAGGACATTTCCATTGAAGCCTAAACTCAGCTAAATACTGTGATTCATGTGGAATTATGAAAGTAATCAGGCCCTTTGATGATCAAGATCTTATTTGTCTGTGAACAGATTACACATGCTACAAAGTTTTGGTACAGAAGATAAACAACTATGCAAGGACAATGTGTGCATCCACATTTATCTGGAAGAACAGAAACTACCCAATTTTTTCCTCATCTGAATGAAATTGACACCACCCCAAAATTTCATGTTTTGCCAGTCTAATCTTGTTTTCATCTTCATGCATGAGCATGTTTATTGCCTTCTTTTGCCCAGTGCACCTCAATATAAGTCAACCTGCTGATGCATCTTGCTTCAAAGAATCAGATATCTACCCCTAATACCCTATGAACATGTTATTTTTCTCATATATCTACAGTGGAATGAGTTTGGTCATACCAATCCACAAGTATTGCAAAACTGTAAATTACTTTATGTAAGCAGATAGGCCAGTCCATTTCTCCTGGTATATATACAAAGAACATCATCAATGGTGAGCAGCTTGAATCCGTCATCTTCTCTACTCTTTATCTTTTGAGATCTGCAGGGCACATGAGACGAACAATCTGACTCATCAAATGGATGCAAAGTGCCATCATCCCTTGAATAAATGACATTACAGTAAAATGTCATAGAGTACCACGAAAGCAAACAACTAGAGCTAGTTGAAGAAATACGGTGACTGCAGAACTTCTTTTAGATCAAAGTCTCCCCGCTCAGGCAGAGGAGGAAACTCCACTTTAGGAAAGGACTTTTGGAAACTTTCCAATAACTGCACATACAAATGCTATAATTAGAGATTTTATTAAAAATTTACTTGGATTATGAATGGAATTGTACTCATAGATTCTCATGCCTACTATTTGAAAATAAAAATGTATGGAAGGATACGACTTTTAGCTTCACCATTTGAATTTAACTTCTTGAATGAATTTCAACTACACATACACATATAGATCTGCTCAACCTTGCATTATTTGAGTAACAATATAAAAAAAGTACCATATAAACTAGAATTCTTGGTGAATAGGATACTTGTATAGATGACACATCCAGGTGGCAAACACATAAACTGAAGCCAGAATGGACTTAAAACCAATGAGCAAAATAGGACCCAATATAGAGCCCATCATTCAAATGATTTTGCTAATATGTTCACAATGCATATGTTGTTTAAGAAAAAAGAAAAGACAACAGGAAGTAAAATAGATGAAAAGTTAAATTTGAATTTCCAATGTAAATGGAACACGGCTTGCAATGAAATGAAAAGGCTTTCCTATTCACTGAAATCATACTTACATTTTCTAAGATCGGTGCACCATAAAGCTCAACAAACTTTTCTCTGAGAATCCTATTCATTTTGTCAACATCACATGCATGCGTCCAGTAGGAATCATGGACTCCTGTTATCAAATAAGAAAGCAAAATATGGATCTCGGTAACAAATATAGCCATGGAATTCATAAAGATGGGGAAATACAGACCTGCAAAGCTTAAGCCATGTTTTTTGCAGGCAACAGCTGTCATCATCATGTGTGAACCATCTAGGGAGTGGACAAAATTGGGAGGAAAAGCAGTCCTTTGCCTTTTGACCATGATCTAAAACAGTTTCAAAATGAACTAAATAATTAGAAACCTAAAGCAGTGTTTCAATATAAAAAGGTAGGTTGAAAGAAAATAAATATCACTAATCAGAAAGACAATCTAGTCTTTACTATGTTTGAAATTCAAAAAATTTATCTGGTTCCAAAGTTTCTAAGTTCTGATAGACACAATAAATACATTGGTGGATGATATTGCATATTGCATAGCCCCTACTGGAGCTATGCCATCTATATCGGAGTCTGAATACCCTAAAGGAGAGACCCACCTTATCTGTTTCTCGTCGCAATGTCAAAACCTGGAGGGAAGTCTTAATCTGCAAAAGATTCAATAAAGCATTTATCATTTAGCATCCGAGAGGAACAGCTTCCTGGTATTGTACAGCCAGAGCAAATTGATAATCAGAACATGCCACATTCTTCACAAATATTACCAGATGCCTTCCTACTTGACGATATGGCTGAA
This sequence comes from Laguncularia racemosa, assembly GCA_037954665.1. Taxonomy (NCBI): domain Eukaryota; kingdom Viridiplantae; phylum Streptophyta; class Magnoliopsida; order Myrtales; family Combretaceae; genus Laguncularia; species Laguncularia racemosa. The sequence goes on from JBBMOL010000010.1 coordinate 9,661,162, forward strand.
CAACAGGAAGTCCAAGAGGAGTTGTCCACCTTACTGGTTGGTTCTCTGAAGCTATCACCTGTTTAAATGCAACCCTGCCTTCAGCTCTCAAATAGAAGACTAAATTATGTAATAAACAACTATACAATAGCAGGAAAATTTTTTTAGGGTGGTTCTTAATAATACAGAAATAAAAGGGCATTGCCACAAGAAGTAGTATGTGAAAGGATATACTCCAGAAGCTTATAAAAGAGAAAACTCAAAGGTTCAGATAGTTTTTGGAAGATGGTAAAGAAGCTGAGACATGGTTCTTGTACTACATAGAAGCATAATTAGACTCTGCAGCAAGTACTACTAGGTTGTTACATGCTAATTATATCACCACAACCAGTATGTTATGATGCAGATTTAACTGAAAGCATTGCCTATCCCTAAATAATAATGGACCAAGACCTTTGGTTTCAGAATTATAAAACCAAGTCTCCTAAAAGTCATAATACCACAATTGCATCCATAGCTTGTGCTACTTGGAACAAGGCAAGAAGGTAGACACTCGAAAAACTTTGAGTTATACAGTGTTTTCACCTCTATCCATTAAACAATGTCTATTACCATGTTTGGGTGAATTAATAGCAACTCAGTGGGATGGGAAAATCCTGCCAAATAATGAACAACTATCCATGGGCTATTCATCCTTTACTCCTTCCCATTATCCACAAACCCCAACTGCCCTTGAAACCATATCCCCACCAGACCCCCCACTTCCACAAGCCAGCAGCAGAAACTCCACACCCACTGCCACCACAGAAGCATCCATACCGACCACTGTGTTGTTCCTTCATTTGGGTCATGCCTTCGCCTAGGTCATTTGTTCCTTCGTGTTGTGTCAGGTTGTAGGCTTGTGATTCTACTCACAATCAGTGGTTCACCTACAGGGTTAGGTCAGTGGCTCGTGGTTTGCATCAACAAGGTTTGAGGCTTGTTCTCATGGGAGAGGCTTGTCCTTGGTGGTTCATGAACCTAGTGGCAGTGATGGCTTTGGGTTTGCTCAGTTGTTGGTAGTGGTTGGTGATTGGGGTTTGGTGGTAGGTGGGGTTAGGAATTTAAGGAATTAGTGTCTAAGGTTTTGGGTTTTCAATTTCAAAAGAAATGAATACTTCTGTAATTTTAATTATATTCCCTATCTATTTAATACTATATATTTTAGTTCAACTAAATGAAGTAATAACCTATTATTTATATCTTCTATTCTTAATGAATAGAGATTTTATTACATCCCTATTACTTTCAGCAAAGAGAATGTATTTTTAGTGTTTTTTATTTCTTGTTTAGTAATCATAGTGCATTCCTTTCACAAAAAATATCTTACATCTATGTTCTATAACAATCAAATACTGTGATAATAATGGATAATGCTTGCACTAACCGAGTAGAGCCTAAAGGTGGGACATAATTGAAGATAGTGGTAGCAATTGGTGATTGATGTCCATGCTTAAATAGAGTGGAGGATTAGCTATTGAAAATAAGAAAAAAGATTACCCTTTTTAATTTAAATTTGCCAACAGCAAGCATGAGAAAAGGAAAGATAAACAAATAAAAAATGATGAACTCATAAAAAGCAATAAAAAATCCTCATTTTCATTACGAGAATTACTTCCTTATTTTTAATATAATATCTTCTGTTGTAGTTAAGCATCATCACCAATCCCTGGCCAATACTGTCACCTCTCACCACAACCTACCATTGAATAATTCTAATTCAACCCCTTATCAAAAAAAAAATTTCTACTTCAACCCTATTTATTACTGAATAATATATAGCTGTTATGACCTCTGAGTAGTGGAATAGCACACCTGCTAGTATCAACGCTATTGAGCACCTGGATTATACTCTTGATCAGGCCTTTTTTTTTTTTAATCATGGAAACAAATTTTTTTGAATGTTACCCATTGTCTTTTGTCTGGAGTTCCCAGAACTTTTTAGGATTGCCAAATGCGATGTAAATTTTAGACTATAACAATGTTAGAAAAGGGTTCCTAAATGTTTTCAACTAACCAATCATCCATAACCTCGAGTATAGATGGGGCAATCAGAGTGAGATCCAACATAGGTCAACTTTCTATTCACTCGTAAGATCAAAGCAATCTAAGGGGACCACTATGGCTCCTCTCTTCTCGAGAATCCATACACACCTTATCAATGTATGGATAGCTATCTCTCGAGCACATGTTTAGGTTCAACCTCAATAGGAAAATAAAATAAAGCACCCAACAATGTGTCTTCATAGACCAAAAGCTTCAAGATCACTACTCTCATTCTAGGACAGGGATCGTACCATTCGAGCCTTTTTTCATGCTTCTTCCAGAGGTCTAGAAAAAGCTGCAATTAATAGGAAACATGCGTCTAACACACAAGAAGCGAGCCATCTTCTTAAAAGAAAAACGAAAAAATTGACATCTGTGTTACACATATATAGAGTGTGTCCCAAAGTATTAAATACTTTAATGGCACAAAATTTTAGCTTAGAAAAAACTTGAGTAAAAATAAACCTATTTTGATAGAGTTTAAGCAAACAAATACTCCACTTCAATAAAGGAAAAGCTCTCAACTCCTAGTCTTACCTTTCTCTCACAATCTTCACCCATTTCATGCCCTGCCATAATCTTCAACTTTATTTAAACTAGAATCTTTCGGCTGGTAGTCTCCTTATTGATTAACAAAGGGCATGTCCCCTCTAATTACCAGACACCAGCAATTTTTTTCCACGTTTGTTTTCCTTTCAATAGGTGTTTGCTCCCTGTCTTTGTGGGAACAAATAAATATGAAACTCCACAACATATATAAAAGTACCCCACAAAATGAAAGAAAATGACACCAACCAAGGCAACTAATTCTACACAATTACCACCTAGGAGTGGTAAATCCTACTTATCCTGATGTCCTGGAACATAACATTCTGCTGTTGTCACTACTTGATTGAGTAAAATGATATTTGCTAAAAGGCATTAACTAAAAGTCACAAGAAAACAAAAATCAAGAAAGTAAGAAGTACCTTCGCGCATTCTCCCAGCCATCCCATGATGCCTCTGGCAGCTTCAAACATCTCTCCCAAAGCAGTCAATGTAGTCTGTTTTGCAGTCAGAAAATTAGGATGCTTCCAGACAACATATTTTCATCACAAATATGTCTACTTACTTTTGCAGCATAACAAGATGCAGCAAACAGCTGTGAATCATCTGCAATAGCATTACGCTCTTTTAATCTCCTCTTAATTTGGTCACGGGCACCAATATAAGTGACTCCATATACTGACGTCATCACTGTCTGTTTAACCAATTTCCGGTCCACCTAATAATCAATTTATCATTATGATGGTTAGATTATAGCCAGAGCCTACAGCAATCAAAGGTAAAGATTTGCACAAGATGCTGGCTAAAATATATTACTTTTCCAAAATAGATTTTACTTGCTATTACCCCCGTGAGTAGCCTATGCAAGAAAAATCATTCTGTTCAACATCACTTTTTTATTTTATTTTTTATTTTTTTCAAATAGAAACATATGAATTTACTGCAAAGGTACCAAGGAATACCAAACCTGAAAAAAAAAAAAAACCTCAGCTTGAAAATTATCAAAAAGATCAAATATAGTTCAAAAATTCACAAAAATTGCTCTCTACACCCTGTGCACAAGAGCTATAAAATTATCTTTAACATCAGTGTATTTGCAATAAATGGAAAAAATATATATATTATTAAACCACAAAGTAACCAAAGGGGGGGAAAAACAAATGACAAAAATTATTTGTTCAGAAGTCTTCAATTTGCCAGTCTTGCTTGCAAAAGGATATCAAGAATACCTGATTGACCAATTGCCTTGCATGCAGCACATTTGGATTATTTGCAGGATCTACCTCTGCATCCCTCCTCATAATATCAAGAACCCTGGAACATTGCACAGATAAGATGAAAGTTTGAGATGAATTCTTTTGTGAAAGTTATTTGATCCCTTTGTTATTAGCAAATTACGATGTATATCACTTTTTCAAATAGAACAATGGCATATGGGTATTTCCTGCTTTCATATTTTCATAACTATTTTTCTAGTAGAGTCAGAAGCTGCACATTACTTGTCCACCAGAGATGATGTGAATAAGTGTAAAGAAAGCAATATAAAGTAATATACACCCTGCTAAAATGATCCTTTCTCCAAGATTAATGAAAAAGTGCTCTTCCAAAGATATACAATATCCTTATCCAAAAAAAAAAAAAAAGAGAGATATACATACTGTTGCAAACAATAACTTAAAGAAGAATAAACTGAAATGTTCTCCATTTCGTTTTCTTGACATGGTAGAATATCCATTATCAACAACTTCCTATTACCAAGATAATCAAATAATTTCAGGGCCATCTATTTATAGTGTTAAATTTAAACCAGTCAATTATATTTACCAAAAAAGAAATTCTCAATTATATTAAAAATTGAATTGATAACAATAAAAGTGAATCAATTACAAAGGGTTTCAACTTTCAACTGAGAGAAAAGTACATTGGATAAGTCATAAAACTTTTCAAAAGCTTGAAGATAACAATTACAACTAATTTCAAACTCAGACTACTTCATCTTAATTTCACTTACCATTCCACATAAGCTTGTCAGACATACATGAAAACATGAAATATGAAAGCAATTGATGATTACCTGGAAGCAATCTCTGAATAAACATCTGCAGGTTTGTCTCCGGTGACCAAATTGACTGCCTCAGCTCCCAGCTACAGACCATGTAAGTGCTTTTGTAAGAAAAAACATAGGAATATAAAAGCCCCCCTCCGCAAAATAAACTACTAAAATGATTGAGCCAATAAAGTCTAGCTAATTCACACAAGTTGCATAGTCTACTAGTACTGAAAAGAAGACAAAGACCGGCCCAATCCAATTTAGGAAATTGAAAGAAATAGTATTCCAAACTCAAGTACCATGGAAAAAAGAACTATACAATAGCATTGCTGTTGTCTTTTTTGGGTAAACTCAGTAAATAAATATAGTATACATTAAGCATATTTGGTCAACAGACTAATGCACACAAGTGAAGAATGTCTATCTTATAGTCACATAGCATATAAAAAATAAGCATACAACAAGCAGCGAAAGCTCATGCCAAACACAGATTATTACATAAGATTCAGTTTGTAACTCCCAGAATTTCAGATACTATCAATCTCAATGACATGCTTTTAAAGGACATCGTATGCTTATATGTTTAATGTATGTATCTTCAACTTCAGTTGACCTGACCATAAGACAGAAACCCATTCATGAACCATACAAAGTTCAAGGACAATAACAGAAGCAGCAGCAATTGCAAACTAATTAGATGTAGGCCTTAAGTAATCAGAAAGATGAAGAACAAGTCTTTTGGCAACAGCATGAATAAAGTAAATACTCAGTAATAATGGGATCTGAACCTGTATACCTTGTCCCTTCCTAGTGCAGCATAATGTTGCAGGCCATTGCATGATCCATCCTGCAAATATTGCAGTAAAGTCAATCCAAAACCAAGATGAGGTCTCATTTTGATGGCTCAAACACACTGACAAATTTGAAGATTGGATGAAACAATTACCTTCAGCAAAAAAGAAAAAGAAAAAAAAAGGATGCTCAACGGACAATCATATGCCCATAAAAGTACTGAATCGAAAAGCATTTCCTAGTGCCTCCACCCAAAGACTCAAAAGCTCCTATGGATACCAGTCTGGACAATCCCACAGCACCAAGTTTATTTTAGCTATATATTCTAATGAAAGATGACATGGACATGCTACATAAACTTGACTCAGCAGATGGTTTCTTTAATACTTTTATGATGCCTACAAAATCTATCAAATTCAAATGTAGTTTAGCTGATTAATTGCAAAATATCAAAGCACTAAATATATGAGAATTCATATCATGAAAAGGTATGGTGCTTTCATCCATCTATGTTTGGCATTCATATAGAAAGGAGAAAAAAGACCATCTAAGAAAACTAAGTTGCCACATTTGGGTTTATATAGAGAGGAGAAAAATAGACCTGGAAAAGCCAAGGCGCTTATTTCTACTCCAAAAACAAGTGGATAGTAGCATGTAAATTTTGGTAAACTGATACGTAACATTCTAACATGTCCTCCCTTCTTTGGGAAACACAGTAAAAATACCAAGTTACTTATTTCTACTTCAAGAACAAGTGGACATTGGCATGGAAGTTTCGATAACATTCCAAAGTGTCTTCCCTTTCTACTTTTGCTGATCCTTATACAGAACCTTTAAGCACCATAGACAGCATTCCGCAAATTCCATAATGAAGATTGAAAATTTCCGATTCTCTATGCATGAATGTTCCGGAAATGCAAATTTCAGAAGTAAGGATTTCAATCTTTATTGTGCAATATACTATATTGTGATTGGCAAGAAATATTTGCAATTAACCAGTACTCTATTAAAAGGCATATTAGTTAATATATACTAATCGCTCCCTTTCCTTGGAAACAGCAAATCAATCACTCAGTTCATAACAATCAAGAGTCTAAAAAGTTATCTAATCAACCACTGAAGTCTCAAGGGAGATATAGGAGTACAAACCTGGTGGACAGGCATATGTGAAGGGAAAGTCTCAGGAGATGAGCTTCTCAGTGCATCTGTAAGATTCATACAGGCTGCCAAGCATTGCAAAGGATCCTCTGCATTCGTCCACCACCGCCTTCCTTCTAGAGGCCGGTCAGCAGAGTCAAATATATCATCTAGGTGATTTTCAGTGAATGCAATTCGACCATCATAGGATAACTTGTCCACACCACCAGCATATAAATTTGCCAAATGTATCTTCAGCCAGCGTAGACCTGATGTTCCGAGAGGGCGTCCTTCCGCAAACTCCAGAATGCCTCGACACAGATCCGACCCAAGATGGTTCAAATACGGGTGCATTGGATATGCACGACCTCGAAAATCAAGGTTGTGCGGATAATAGAAGCCCTCCTCATCCTTCATTTTCCGCGCTACCTGCTCACCATGAATGAATGTATGATTGCTGCAAATTCATAGGAATAACAAACAACTGCTGAATGATTCAACTAAAAGCTGCTTACAGCTAGTTTAAGTTCAATGTCACACCGCTGTGAATGCATTTCACTGTTTTCTTTTTTCACATTCTTCACTTTCCATTTCCATTTACGCAATTCCGCTTCATCTTCTGTTTCTGGTTGTTCTGGCAGAGGAATCTTTATAGGGAAATTGTAGCAATTAGCAAACAAAAAAATAGTTGAAATAAGAAGAAGAAGGATAAAAATTCGCTCAAATGGGGGCACCCACATCTTCACAGTCAACTAAGCCAGCAAGGTGACCTCCACTAGCCCATATTCGGTCCACAATAGAGAGTATCCTCTTATTTATCCTCCATTTGGTATTTCCAAGAGTATCCAGGGCCTTAACTCCAAAAATACTTATAATCATCAGCACAACATATATAAACTATAAAGTACATGCATGTTTTGGTAAGAAAGGATAAGTAATGGCCAAAAACCTCATGAAGGGTCCTCCCCATTTATTTAGCTTAACATGGAAAAAGTCTTCCTTTTTTGCTAGGATCAACGAAGCTAACCTTGATTAAATGTTAATGTTCACATACCTCAAAAACAGGCTCCAACTGACTCAGAGGAGCCCTTTTAACTGCTTCCCGTTGTTGTCTTGCTCCATGAGTTCGCATGACATAAGATGGTAAAAAAAAATGAGCACCTTTGTCATATCTGACAAAGGAATTAATCAGCAATTAACTTTGAATGATTAAAAAAAATATTAGCAAGGCAAATATTGAATCAAGTAGTCTTTCTGTTTCTTTTTTTAGAGGAAATAGGACTGAAAATCCATTCCTGCATATAGCTATATAGAACCCCAAAATCCTTAAAAAGCCAATAAATATTTGTCCATGTAGAGACTACTGATGATAATAGACAGACGACATAAAGAAAATAATGAATTAACAATAAATCCAGAGTAAAAGACTTAATTATTGTACCCAGTCCAGTTTAAAGGTGGCACCAACATGGGCATGTAAGGAATTACCATATGCTTAGCCTGTTCAGAAGCACCTCAAATTAGTCGTAGACATCATAAAATGAAAGAAACGATAAAGGATGTGAATGTTTCTGACTGACAATCTAGGTGCAAGAAATGTCCAAATGAAATATGCAGACTTACAGTTTTTTCTAAACCCTTGCAAACCAGTGAATCGCATTCAATAATGCCATATCTCCTGCTTCCTTTCCTACACACACAAAAAAAAAAAAAGAAAATTACATACTAAAGAGGGTGTGAAAGCATGATCACATAGAGAGAAAGAGGGGAGGAGAGAGGTGGTGCAAGTTTTCTCACTGTGATTCTTTTGTAACAGTTTTGAGAGTATGTGTAAATGCAGGACGAATATCTGGAGGAGCATCACCTAATGGTTGATTTGGGGGTTGTATATAAGCAGTTTCTGTTAATAACTGAATCAGACGGCATCCAACCTGAAAGAAGACAAGAACCATAATCCATCATATACCAAATGTAGACATCAACTATAACCGACAGGAAAATTATGCTCGGAAACAAGCAGACCTTGACATGATTTTCCTGACCCCAAGGTTTTGACTCATTTTGTGCTTTCACTATCCCCTTTAACTGCTTCAGTTTCTGCTTTTTCATCAGATGACTAACCCTTTTCCTCAATCTCTCTTGTTCTTCAGTCACTTGCTGAGGCTGATCAACAGCTTTCTGAAGATCAGATTCACTTTCACTAGTCTTACTTTTCGAGGGTTTCTTCTTTGTCTTCTCCAGAAAATTATGTAGCATAGCCTAATCAACAAAATGATTAATAAAGTTCACTAGACCAATGGCTTACTGGAATGCCAATAAAAAGCATCCAGAAGCTGTAAATCAATCAACATAATCAATTGAAATAACATTTCAAGGACATAAGACCAATTATCTTCAACAAGTAGTACATAAATTGACTTTAGCCTATGTTTTATTGGCTTTTTCCCTATCTTTTCCCCGCATTTCTCCTATATTTTCAAGAAGAGCTAGTGACCTTCCGACAATAAAGTAACTTGAGCTAACAGATACATTTGGAATATTTAAAAGCTTAGGCTTTTAAATAAGTTGTCATAGCATTAAATTCTAATTTAGCATCTGGTCTGAAGGTGTTAAATTCAAATCTTACAACCCTGTTTAAACTGACCATCGGTGTCTTTAATTAATACCACAGTCTATACCTACATCTAAAGCATTAGGCATCCAAATGAGTTGGCGCATTCTTCACACAGAACAATTCACAAAACCAATCAATTTAAGCTCAGGATTCCATAGCTTAACAACTTCCAACAGAAGGAAAAACAACTCATTTATATAAATTAACTTTCTAGAAACTGTGAGAAGTTTCCCAATGCTAAATTCACACACCTCCTGTTCCAGGGCTTCCCCGATATGGCATGCAGCATGGACAACCCTACAACTGCCATTGCCTCCATCGGTAGTCATCAACAACCCCATTAACTTATGCATTGTAATAACAGCCATCTTATCGGGTGGCAGAACATCAAAGTACAAAGCGTGGGATGGCTTAACCTTCTTGGTCCTACACAGTTCTTGTTCAGTAGCGATCGCATCTCTCAGAGGCTCAAACCAACCAAGAAACAACGACTTCATGTAAGGCAAATTTGGTGCAAGCTTATGCTCACACATATCCATTAACAACTCTTGATACTCCTTAGCTGCCTCTTCCCATCCTTCTGTCTCCATTTTGATTTGCCGCTTCTTCAAAGCATTGTACTTTAGCACTGTCATACCATTCACCATTTTCTTAGGCTTATTCGCAGAAGGCTGCGACTTCGATTGTGATTGTGAATGTGAATGTGATTGTACTTGAAATTGTTCTTCAATGTTACTATTCATTTCCTCTACTAATTCATGTAACTCGTCAGACCCCGATAAGTCCTCTTCAGAAGCAATTGCCTCCGCGACACTACCGTAACTACGCAGAAACCTACTAAACCCTGAAAAATGAATCGACCCAGTTGAGTTTTCGCATTTGGGTGGAATAAAGTTGAGATCTTTAGATGAAAAATGACCAATTTGGCGAAAAGCCAGAGATGGGTTACCGCAAAAAATAGGGCTTGAGGTGCTTCGGATGATTTTATGAATGGTACCGGAAGATTGAGAAGTGAAAAATGGTTTGATTGTCCTTGAAGAAGCTTGTTTGGCCAAGTTTCTCCACATCTCTGTTATTGTGTGTGCTGATGGAAGTTAGTTTAAACAATGAGGTTGGACGGAGATTGGAGACATTCAAATCGGTGTGTGTATTTTGGGAGGAGAACCAAGAAAGTTGAAGAAGAAGCCAAGGCAGACAGCCGCCTCAAAACCCTGCTTAAAACCTATTGTTATGTATTTGCGATCCCACGCACGTCCCAAACGTGGGAGGAGATCCAAGACAGAGCCCCACCCGTTTGGATAAGTCGGTCGGATATGGGTAGCCCGCTTATCCGTTATACTGCATATTTATAAAATAATGATTAAAAAAAGTTTTTTTTTTTAATTTTTTTTTTTTAAAAAAAAAAAAGAGTTCAAGTTGGAGATTCTTGAAAACGCATCCTTTATACGAACCTTCAACTTGGACAAAATCTTACAAGGAAAACCCATGTATCTAAGCGCCTTCAGTAAAGGTAAATAATTAATTAATACCTTGTATAGAATCTATCCTATAAAATATACTGGCAACAATTTTAAGAATTCCAATATCCAACTTGTAGAAATTATTAAATAATAATGAATGTAAAATAGAATTATATATTTTAACTAAATATGTTAATTTTTTTGATAAATTGTAAGATTTGTATAAGTGGAGAGTATACTTTATTCGTATATTAGTTATTTTACTACTTTTATTTTGTAATATCACTTTTTGTCAAAGATGATCTACAAGAGAGATTATACAATGTTGCTTTTCTACACTTTTAAAGAGTGTACCTCTATGTAATTTAAATGAATAGGATGCTATAGAAACAGTGATAAATACAAATTGTCAAAAATTAACTTAGAAATTTAATACTATAAAAATATAACAAAAGTATTTATAGGTTTCATATATCTTATAGGTTTTATATGATATAAATTATAAGATATATTATTCTATAAATTTTATAAAGTATAAATTTCATTATGGTTCTAGATATTATAGTATAAGTTTAGGTTTAAAAATTAAGAAACTAGTATCTGTAGATGAAATACAAATAGCTTCCTATGTCTCATCAATCGTGTTCCACTTTTATCTCTAATAGTGATGCAATAGCATATTGTGACTTTAGTAAATACAATCATATCGTAAAAAAAAAATGAAAATTAAAAATGTATAGTTGAGTGTAAAATGAAGTGCACAATATGAAAGTTTAAATACTCAATCAGTTCAATCTCCGGTTCAAGAAAGATAAATAAACAAAATTCAATCCAAGCCATTAATTTTCGATGGTTTACCTTCACATGTGGTCATGAGTCATGACCCCTTGCTTGACAAAAGGCAGGAATCATATACATATGGCGAATCCTGGCTCCGTAACTAAGTCTTTTTTATAAGAGACATGTTATTTATTTATTTATTTAATTGTTGAAATGTTTGTAAAATGGATGCTAGACACGATGCTTAAAAAATTTTTGGATACGTGTGCCCTTTTCTTAACATTTTAAATAGCCAAAGATTGAAAGTGCAATTAATCCATGAGTGTGTAATAATAACGCAAGGTGTATACTTTTGTAGTATAAAATATATGTACCAGATTGGCCTCCAGTGCATCGTCGTAAGTAATAAAATCTAGGTAGAGATTTTTATTTTATTACAATGCAATATAATTGAATAATAAACTACATTTATACTTATGTGTTCTTTGTATGAATTATTGGTTAAGGAGTCCCATATAGGAGGTTTAATGAGAAATTTTGGTATGTGAAAGACTTTTGACATATTGCATAAGCATTTTTATTGTTCTAAAATGAAGCACGATGTGCAATTTATTTGTGATAAGTGTATAACTTATACGCAAGCAAAGTCTAAAGTAAAGCCACATGAGTTTTATACACCATTGCTTGTACCTACTCAACCTTGGATTGGTATTTCTATAAATTTTGTGATTAGGTTACTTAGGACTCAAAGTGATAAAGATAGCATATTTGTTGTTGTTGATAGGTTTAATAAGATGGCACATTTTATTACATGTTCTAAAACCAATGATGCAACACATTGTTGATTTGTTCTTCAAAGAAATAGTATATTTGCATAGATTGCTTAAAACAATAGTAAGTGATTGAGATGTTAAGTTCCTAAGTCATTTTTAGCAGACTTTATGGAATAAATTAGGGACTAAACTTCAATTTTCAACTATTGCGCATCCCTAAATAGATGGGTAAACTGAAGTAGTTAATAAGACACTACTTTGTTACGTGCTATCATTCAAAAGAACTTGAAACAATGGGAAAGTTGTTTTCCTCGTATTAAGTTTGCATATAATAGAACTGTTCATTCTACTAAGTCATATTCACCTTTTGTGATTGTGTATAGCTTTAATAATTTAACTTCCTTAGATATCTCACCTTTGCCTACTAATGAATTTGCTAATTTGGATGGAAAGTAAAAGGCCGATTTTGTTAGAGATTTACATGCTAAAGTTTGTGCTAATATAGACAAGAAGAATGAGCATTACATAAGGCATGCTAATAAAGGGCGCATTAAGGTTGTTTTTTAGCCTAGCGATTGGGTTTAGATACATTTTCACAAGAAAAGGTTTTTCGAACAAAGGAAATCCAAGTTACAACCTAGAGGAAATGGGTCATTCCAAGTGTTAGAAAGCATGAATGACAATACGTGAGTGCTACTTTTAATGTTACTAATTTATCTTTGTATGATACAGGTGATTCGCGGATAAATCCTTTCAAAGAGGGAGGGAATGATGGGAATTAGCTTACACCAACTCTTTCCAATGATCCATTGGAAGGCCAATGACAAAGGCAAGGACAAAACACATGGAGCAGGCTTTGAATGGACTTGTTTATGGTCATTCAAATCAAGCATTGAAGTTGAGCAATCCAAGAGATAAAGAGATTGTTTTCCATTTATCAAGCATCTCCTATAATAATAATGAAGATCAAAGCTTAGAACAACACTAGCAGATGGAGTTTCTAAGCTTGAAAGTCGTCATTGCTTAGAAGATGTTGAAGGCTACCTAAGAGACGTTGAAGGCTACCACCTTTGCCTTTAAAGGTTGCAAGCGTTGAAGATGCAGGCCGCCAGCCTTTGGTCAGCTTTGAAAGCCAGCCTTTATTTTCCATTTTTGTGTTTTCTTTTGTCTTTTGCTTCCTTTATTGTAAAGACTATAAATAATCTTTTGCGGGGCAAATTAAGGTAGACACCATTCTTATGAAATTGAAGAATTCTTCTTTGTTATTTATTAAGAACTCAATCCGATCTTATTAAGGCAACTTGTAGCGATCAAAACCCTCATTATAACTCTGACTCCAATCGAGATTGCGAATTAAGGTCAAGTTTCATTGTGCTTGTTTTCAAGACGATCCTAGGGCTCTTTTCTATCTGATCGGGTTCTAGGTTCATCTCAACCTAAGGTTTGCATCAAAACTCCACAAGGGACAACGTCGTATATCAATTATCGAGGTGCCCCTTAGGAATCTGTGACCTTCAACCCCTAGATCGAGCCATTCATAAGTAACAAGTAGGACAATTACTAAGTTTTCGATAGATACATTCATTTACTATAACTAGCAAACACAACTAATAAGTATGGTAAACACATACCTAAAAGAGTGGTTTTAGTTTCTACTTGTTTGAAATTATCAAGTTCCTCAAAGTCTATTAAGAAACAATAATTGATTCTTAGTTTTACTCTAAAACAAGACCTAAGTTTCACTAGGTTATTCAAATAAGAATTAGTTACCTAATTCTCCTTCTCTAGGCTCTATCGTAAGTAATACCAACTCAGTATTGGAGAAAAATCAAAATAGAATGGTTAAAAGAATATTCTTAGACAACACGACTGTACATATGGCCGTATAAAAGAACATAGGTAGAAACACGACCATGTACATAGCCGTGTACCTTACCGTACACAAAGTTCACTCAGCATACCTAAGTTCACGATCGTGTACCTCAACATAGGTAAGTACTGAGTACCTAGCCATATACTTCAACACAGGCAAGTACACGCCTATGTACATAGCTATGTATAACCCATTTCGCCAATTAGCTTTTCATGTTCTTCACGAGTAAGTACATGATCATGCACCATGGTCGTTTATCTCTCTAAGCCTCACAAATTCTCCAATTTCCTCCCCATTCAAACCCTTCTCCATTTCATCTCTCATTAATCAACTAAAGACTCTAATTCCTACATAAAATATACTTAATTCCATGAATTTATATGTAATTGGAATACTTGCTTATCTTGGTTTGAATTTACAACTTGAAACATGTTTGATCTTGTATCTTTGATATCCAATCGAAAATGCCTAAAAACCCTAAATTTCTACAACATTATGTTTTAATCAAGTTCCTGTTAAATTAGATAACACATAAAACCCTTAATTTGATAAACATAATTGCCTTCGCAATTACTTGATTTAGGAGTTGAAGTGTGACTTAGGATGAGTTAAGGTTTTTTTGCAAAACAAAAGTCAATATTGACAACTAAGAGAAAATCGTCAATTAAAGTTTTTATTTAACTTATATAGTATGTTATTGAAAATACTAAAGTATCATCATTTTAAAATGCTTAATTACTTAAATACCCCTCATTTTAAAGTTTATTTTATTTAATTTTTCTGTATTTTATGGATATCGATTCAGGCGAATCCATCATGGGGTCCTATGCTTTTTATCGGCTGCATTGACAAGAATCTCATCAAATATCTTTTAAAGGCCCCAGACGTAACAGAAGGAGCGGTGGACTATCTCGTCGTTCTCATGAACCCATAGGGTTTGAGTGTATTTCTCGATCGAACAAATATAGGTGTCAGGACGTAGAAGGATGTGTTCAAGTCGGGGTTTTTTCTAGTAGGTTACTTCATGGTCTTATATGCTATAACGAGGGAGAAGGAGCTAGGGTTTCTAGGGGGGGAAGCTTCGATAGAGGAGTCTGTCAAATCGCACGGGAAGAGTAAAGTAATATGACCAAGAGAGTAAAGTGATCTGATTGGGTGGAGGAGAATGCGTGCGTGTGTGATAGTGTTGCGTGATATAGTGGAAGTGCGAGTGTATGGAATGTTTGTTCGAGTTGAGAGGAATGCAAGCGTGTGCGTGAGGTGTTGGCTGTTATGGTGGAGATGCGCAGTGCATGGAGTGAGCTTTGGAATGGGCCGAGTAACGACTAAAGATGGACACGGGCTGATGTAACCAAGCCGGCTGACTTGGGCTGGGGACAGTTCAATTATGAAATTGCATTAGTTAATTAAGCCCACCCATTAGAATGATTCCATAATTTGTTAACCTGCACATGGGTTGTTAGCATTGTAACAAACAATATCCTATAAGATACAGGCAAAAGGAAAACAAGAAAGGGATATGAATGAAAAATCAAATTCTCCCAAGTATTGATTACAATAACCAATTTGCATCTGAATTGTTGTTGTTAATCCTTGTTACATTTGGTATCAGAGTTGTGTTGTGCCATGGAGACTCGTGAATCCAAGAAGTTTGATGATGCTTGTGTAATGCGGTGAAGGAGCACACCAAGGAAGCCCTTAAACCCATCCACGATACACTAAAGAGAATGCAAAAGCTAATGGACCAGCAGATACTGACCATTGCCGGCTTGAAGACAAGCAAATCTGACCAGCTGGATGCAACTGGCTCCATGGCAAAGGATCCTAGTAAGTTGCCTGAAACTGATGATAGACATAGATTAGCACTAGCGCGTGCAGTAACTATAGAGAACCACCTGCAAACACGAGCACCTAGGGTGGATTTTCCATCTTTTAATGGTAATGATATTAAGGATTGGTTATATAAGGCACAGCAATACTTCGAAATTGATTCTACCCTTGAGGATTGGAAGATTAGAGTGGCTGCTATGTATTTAGAGGGAAGGGCATTGAAGTGGTATCACTCTTACATTCAGACCTTAGAGAACCCCCATACTATTACTTGGAATGAGTTAGTTAAGGCACTGCAAGCGAGGTTTGGGAAGAAGGAGTATGAAGATCCTATGGCAGAACTTAAGGAATTACACCAAGTTGGCGCTCTGCAAGACTACTTAGAAGAATTTGAGCACTTAGTGACTCAGGTTAAGCTTCCAGAGGCTTACTTGATAAGCTGCTTCCTGAGTGGACTGCACCCTACCATAAAATACCCTATACGCATGTTCAACCCCCAAACTCTACAAGAGACCTACTCCTTAGCCAAATTGCAAGAAGCAAACCTCCTTTCCACTAGTCAATACCTCAAAACCCCTCGCCTAAACACAACACCTAACTCACCCTCCTCTTACACACCATTTCCGTCCTACCGGACCCCAACCTACACCAGGAACCCACCAATCACTACTGCCCACCATAAGAACTCTTAAACACATAATAACACCCCTAAACCATCAAACTCCACCAGTCCACAAACCAGACTTACCAAAAGACTTACTCTTGAGGAACTAGAAGAAAAGAGAAGGAAAAGGCAATGTTTTTGGTGTGATGAACCTTTTGGTCCAGGCCATAGATGCAAGAAAAGGCTGAATATGTTGCTAGTCGAGGCTGAGGATGGAAAGGAAGATGCAGAGGAGGAAGACATTCCTCCGGAAGAAGTGGAAGCTGATTCCGCTAAGCTCACTCTCAATGTTTTGAACTGGGATCAAAGACACAGCCTAAGCAATATGAAGGTGAGTGGATATTACAAGAAAAGGAAGTTGAACATACTAATTGACACAGGCATCTTACTAAATTTCATCGACGAGAGCCTGGCCAAGGGTCTCGGATGCTTATTTTCTGATGTACCTTCCCTCAAGGTAACATTGGCTGATGGTACCGACTTAACTAGTACAAGTAAGATTTCCAGGTTTCTCTTGGGAAATGCAAGGACATGAATTCACAATCGCGGTGTATTTGTTAACCTTGTCCGGTTATGATATGATTTTGGGAGTACCATGGCTGAAGTCATTAGGCACCATCCTCTGGAATTTCCAACACCTGACTATGAGCTTTCATTGGAATGGCCATAAGTGTGAGTTGACCGCGGATAAGGAGCGGCTTAGGGTTGTGAAAGCAAACGAGTTATCCAAACTGTTTGAAGGAAATGGAGAGCTACATTACCAATGTTGGATAGTCCAAGCTTTGAATGAAGAGGATGATAGGAAGAAACAACAAAAGTTGCAACCAGAGCTATTGGATTTACTAGAGGAGTTCCACGATCTTTTTGAAGAACCACATGAGTTACCACCACATAGGAAATTTGATCATAAAATTCCTTTACAGGAAGACTTCAGGGTTGTCAACATTCGACCCTATAGACATTCTTCCATGCAGAAGACTGTCCTAGAAGATATGGTGAAGGAAATGCTCTTGAATCAGGTTTTTAAGGCCTATTTAAGGAGGTTTGTCTTAGTTTTTTTTTATGATATACTCATCTATAGCAAGAGCTTAGAGGAACATGGGGAACACTTGAAGGAAGTATTCCAGGTTTTGAAGCGGGAGCAACTTTACTTGAAAAGATCCAAATATACCTTTGGGGCTATTAAGGTAGAATATTTGGGACACATTATCACGAGGGAAGGAGTAACAACAGATCCAAGGAAGATTGAGTCCATTGTCAACTGGACTGTTCCAAAGAGTTTAAGGCAATTGAGAGGTTTTTTGGGGTTATCCGGCTATTATAGGCAATTCATTAAAGGATATAGTGTTATCACCAGACCGCTCACATTATTGCTGAAGAAAGATAATTTTAAGTGGAATGGTGATTGCCAGATAGCCTCTGTCAGACTTAAGGTTGCTTTGTCCAGCTCCCCAGTCTTAAGACTTCTGGATTATAATAAGGAGTTCGTGGTAGAAACGGATGCTAGTGGGGAAGGAGTAGGGGCTGTTCTGATGCAAGAACATCACCCCATAGCCTATCTTAGCAAGACGTTGAACAGTAGGCAGCAAGGAATGTTTGTGTATGAGAAGGAACTCTTAGCCCTGGTTTATGCAGTTGAGAAGTGGAGACATTACTTAATGGGGAGGCACTTTGTTATCAAGACTGATCACCAAAGTTTAAAGCACCTACCGGAGCAACGGTTGGTCACTTCCAACCAACATAAATGGTTAACTAAGTTGTTGGGCATGGATTACGAAATAAGGTATAAAAGTGGACGAACTAATCAAGCTGCGGACGCCTTGTCCAGAATGGGACAATTGGAGCTAAGGGCAATTGCAGTCACTGCCACCATGCCAGAACTGGTAGAGGAACTAAGGCACAATTGGTCTCTTCCTGGAGGTTATCAAAACATGCTTGATTGCCTTAGGAGGGGAGAAGAATACAAGCATTTCACCTTGGATCAAGGGTTGTTGAGGAGGAAGGGCAACTGTGTAGTGGGGCCATCTGTGGAGCTTAGAAGGAAGCTACTAAAGATGTACCATGATGAAGTAGTAGGAGAACACTCAAGGGCTCATACCACCTATAAGAAGATAAATTTTGTCTTCTATTGGCCCAAGTTAGAGCGTGATGTGAGGCAATATGTAAAGGAGTGTTAGGTCTGCCAAAGACACAAGTTCGAACATGTGGCCTTACCAGGACTGTTACAACCGCTGCCAATACCAAGCACTTGTTAGGCGGATGTAACCATGGACTTCATTGAAGGGCTGCCTAAGTCTAATGGGCAAGAAGTGATTATGGTGATTGTGGACCGTTTGAGTAAGTATGCCCACTTCATGTCCCTTCCACATCCTTACTCAGCTCCACAAGTGGCAAAGTTATACTTGGATCATTTGTACAAGTTGCATGGAATGCCCGAAAGCATCACCTGTGACAGGGATCCCATGTTTGTTAGTCAATTTTGGAAGGAATTCTTTATATTACAAGGAGTTGAACTAAAATTATCTACGGCATATCATCCTCAAACGGATGGCCAAACAGAAAGGTCAATAGGTGTTTGGAAACCTACCTGAGATGCATGACAAGCGACCATCCTAAGAAATGGGGACAGTACCTATCTCTAGCAGAGTTCTGGTACAACACTAACTATCATGCTAGTGCCAAGAAGACCCCCTTTGAAATCCTATACGGGTATTCTCCCCCACTACACCTTCCTTACATTCCTAAGGATTCTAGGAATGCCACGATTGACAATTTGCTAACAAGCAGGGAAGACACTATACGCATCCTGAAGTTCCACTTAACAAGGGCTCAGAACCGGATGAAGCAACAAGCTGATAGAAAAAGGTTAGACAGGGAGTTCAACATAGGGGATTGGGTACTATTGAAGTTACAACCCTATAAACAGTTAAGTGTGCGAAAATTAAATAACCAGAAGTTATCTCCTAAGTATTACGGACCGTATAAGGTAATAGACAGGGTTGGGAAGGTGGCTTACTGACTGGATCTACCAAGCGAAGCGAACATCCATCCCACCTTTCACATCTCCCAGCTTAAGCTCTACCATGGTCAGGAAAGGAACTGCTTACCCTTGTTACCTGTTACAAAAAAAGAAGACAAGTTAGAACCTCTTAGGATCTTGGAACGAAAGATGATCAAAAGGGGAAATCAAGCAGACACCATGGGTCTTATACTGTGGAAGGATCGACCCCTCTCGGATGCGACGTGAGAATTCCTAACAGATTTAAGGCTTAGATTTCCCCATGCACCCTTGTAGACAAGGGAAATTTCAGACGAAGGGATTGTAACAAGGGAGAAGGAGCTAGGGTTTCTAGGGGGGGGGGGGGGGGGGGGGGGGGGGTGGGGAAGCTTCAAGAGAGGAGTCTGTCAAATCACACGGGAAGAGTAAAGTAATATGACCAGGAGAGTAAAGTGATCTGATTGGGTGGAGGAGAATGCGTGCGTGTGTGATAGTGTTACGTGATATGGTGGAAGTGCGAGTGTGTGGAATGTCTGTTCAAGTTGAGAGGAATGCAAGTGTGTGCGTGAGGTGTTGGCTATTATGGTGGAGATGCGCAGTGCATGGAGTGGGCTCTGGAATGGGCCAAGTAACGACTGAAGATGGACACGGGCTGATGTAACCAGGCCGGGTGACTTAGGCTGGGGACAATTCAATTACGAAATTGTATTAGTTAATTAAGCCCACCCATTAGAATGATTTCATAATTTGTTAACCTGCACATGGGTTGTTAGTATTGTAACAAACAATATCTTTACAGGCAGAAGGAAAACAAGAAAGGGATATGAATGAAAAATCAAATTCTCCCGAGTATTGATTACAATAACCAATTTGCATCCGAATTGTTGTTGTTAATCCTTGTTACATATGCGGTCCCAAGTGAGCAATAAGGGCAACATTAACATTGTTGCTAGTGTGTAAAGGCAGTTTCCTGGCAGCTGCCATGGTTAGTTTAACGATAATTTAAAAACCCTAACCCCAACCTTAGATTTTGAGTTTTCTTGGCTCTTTCTTGAATTGAATTAGAAGATCAAGAGAGAGAGAGAGGTGCTT
The DNA here is from genome assembly GCA_037954665.1 of Laguncularia racemosa. Taxonomy (NCBI): domain Eukaryota; kingdom Viridiplantae; phylum Streptophyta; class Magnoliopsida; order Myrtales; family Combretaceae; genus Laguncularia; species Laguncularia racemosa. The sequence goes on from JBBMOL010000010.1 coordinate 9,681,835, forward strand.
CACTTGGTTTTCGTTAAGTTTGATGGGTCGTGGGCTGGCCCACGGTGAGAAGCCCGGCACGGGTGTTGTGGTCGATGGGTAGTTAATGGATGGTGCTGCCGATTTGATTTTCTCGCCTAGTAACCTAGAGGCCTCTGAGTGCCAAGCCTTTTTATGAGCTATCCCTATGGTGTCTAGTTTAGTTCTAATTTTAGCCCATTCTTGAACAGCTGAAGGTTTACATTATACTCCTGTAAAGTAAATTTTACTTTGCATACTTATCATGAATGTACTTTGTATATCTATATTTTCATTTCTAATATTTAACAAACATGTGTTTTATCTTTATCTATCCTTATTAATTAGTGGATATGTATCATATTCTGATTAGTTTATAATAATTAATTTAACAAAAATAATATTATTTAAATGTATTTAATTAAATAATATAATAAAAATTATTAAAGAAAAAAATAAAAAAGGAATAATGGTAGGAGAAAAATTAAACCCCTAAGTGTTAATTTTGGCCACATTAAGACTAAGGATAGTTATTCACCATCTAATAGGGTAGATAGAATCAACCCCTTTAAAGTGGTAGGTGGACACTTCATCACAAATAAATAAAAATAATAATAATCCTAGGTCAATGTTAGGTCATGCTACTTGATTATGACTCGATAGCCTTTTTCTTCTTCTTTTTTTTTTTTCAAAAAATGTAAATAATTCTTTAAACATTCACCTTGAAGTGAATTTATCCCGTGAACTTATAAAGAAAGCTTTAACACCTTAGACTCTATAAATTGGCAAATAACTTAGAGATATTGCAAATAACATCAATAAACTTTAATCTTAGTATTGAAATACCCCTTCAAACTTATCAAAGTAGACTTTAACACCTTCTAAAATTTTACCTTTGTCTTTATATATATATATATATATATATTGAAAAAGTAAATATCCATTAGTGTTGCCAATTCATTCAAGTTTAGGAGGTGGTAAAGCTCACTTTGTAAATTCAGGGGTTGTATCTGCAGCGAGGACAAAGCTTACAAGGTCAAATGTTCATTAGTGACTGATATAAATAAAACATAGGTGTTGATAGGTCATCTCGAATAGAACCTATGCCTAGCTAAAGCCTAAGCCTAGCTTTACACAAGAGGCATGGCCTTGAGCCCAAGTAGCAACCCGACCTCTTTCTCTTATAGCCTTTTATACTCAATCAACCATAGATAAGACTTGCTATAGGCCATTAACCCTCACAATTGCCTACTTTCTCACAACTCGAACACTCTGAACATGTAGATGGAGGTATACCCCACATTCTCCATGACCAACCATCCAACAACATCCTCTATACATACCTAGGACTATCTATAGGTAAGGGATTAGAACCTAAAACTCTCATCCTTATCTTTAAGCTTTTCTTCACAACTCGCATCAATATTCTAACTTGAGCATCCGATTGAGTATATCGAATAGCTCCAAGACCTCTTAGTTCACCGTTTGATTGTCTTCTATAGGTTTTCACACCTCTTACAAAATCCACAAACAATTGTGGGTATACAGGTAAAATAATTATTATGAACTAATAAAAAGTTTACATATATATATATATATATATATATTGATTAGTGACAAATAGATATAAAATATAGATATATCAAGTGTTAAAGGATGAATTTAGATATTACCTAAAAATTTATTTTAAAAAATTCTTTTATATTCTATAACTAATCTTTCAGTGATTAGAACATTTCTTATCCATATTATATGTGGTTAGACCATGAGTCTATTTTTGGTTAGAACTTGGCATTTATTTGTTTACAATGTCATGATATAGTCAATTGTGCTATAGTTGCTTACGGAACTACATGTAGTCATACCACACGTGTGTATATGCATAGTCTTTGGGCTTTCTATAATTATATTATACTAACAAATGTGTATTCACGTTGTACATAAAATTAAAAAGAAAAAAAATCATTAATAGATAACTGAATAAAATATAAAGTAGTTTTTAGAAAGAAAAAAAATTGAGTTTGCATTATTAATTCACATTTGTTGAAAACTAAGAATATTGAGAAAAAATAGGAGATGATATTGATCATTTTATACAATTAATTAATGTCAAAATAAATCCCCACATGTCCCTTTAGGTATGGCGGTGTTCTTTTAGGTGGATAGGATGAACGGTGAATAGATGGAATTTAAAATAAAAGATATTACGCATAATTACTTATCACAGACTAATTTTTTAAGTAATTTGGTCAATTTAATTATCACAATAAAATTCCGTTATCTCCCTAAATAATATAACTTTTTTTTTTAATTTTTGGTTAATTTACACATTTTTCAACTTTGAGTAGGTAATGTATTGTGATCATACAGATTTATAAGAATAGAATTGGTGCCCATAATAAATAAATAAGCATCAAAATCAACGCCAATAAAAAAAGGAAAGAGAAAATGAAAGTGTGTAGATATGTCACATAGAATTCTCCTGTAGAATGTTTCTAATCGATATAATGTTTTTTTTTTCTCCTAATATGTCAATTAATCATGATTGCGTTGCTAATAATATTATTTACCATCTTTTGCAAACTTTAAATTAAGATCTATTAAGTTCAGAAGAAAACTTATTAGTGCATGAATAAACAAACAAAGAAATAGTTAATTACTAGATAACCATCTAATAATAAATGGGAAATATGGAAAAGAAATTTAAAAAAAATGGAAATTTTAAAATTAGTAATAATTGATCATTCTTGAAAAAATATATATATATTGTTGAGTGTCACCACGTGTAATTGCAATGTTACTAATCTCTTCCATTGTTCATGTTTGTTCATTTGGCGTCATATCCTCCATGCGGATGTGTTTTACATCCTAGCATATACTGATGGGAAAATTTAAATGATGACAAAAGAAAGCCATTAGTGCCAAGAAGCGAATGCTGAATTATGAAAGCAATGAATATAGGAGTTGAGAGAGAGAGAGAGAGAGAGAGAGAGGAGTAAGTGGTTACTAGTTATGAACTGTAAAATGAAAAAAGAACTACTAAAAAAAACGAAAAGAGAGAATAAATAACAACTATTCGATTAAAAATAATAGAAAGAAATATCAGTTATATATGACAAAAAAACGTGTATAAAAATGGGTATATTATGATATGAAACATAGAAATAGGAGAAGTGGAGTCGAATATCCTCTACTCTCTCGATTATAATAGATTTAATTATAATATTACATGTAGATGATCATTTCCTATAACAAATACATATTGTAATGTAATGCATAATTATATGTCACAATTATATAATACGCTATAATTATCTAAATTATATAACTATATAAGATGTTTATGGTTACATTTGTACTTACAACTCCTAATATTAATATCACATTTAGTTATATACACACATGTATGTTCATTTATTTATGTAATATATATGAATGATATAATTACATGGCGCTATAACATTACAAGCAAAGTAAAAAAGGACAATCAAGAGAGGAGAGCTATAACTTACTTGAGTGAAAAGTTGAGTAGAGAGACTTCGAATTATTCGGTCTATGATTACAAGTAGCATGCATTTGGTGAGAGCTGAATGTGTGGAGACATTACTTGTTATCCAAAGAATTCGTGATATACACCAATCACAAATCTATGAAGGGATAGAAAAAATTGTTGTGTTGACATGCAAAAAAGGTGGAATTCCTAGATTTCTTTATTTATGTCATCAAATATAAGTAAGAAAATATAAACATAGCCACAAAAACATTGTTATGCGGGTACACCCTATACATCCTTATAAACATCATATGGACTAAGAAGTTAGGGTTTGATGTTCTATTGAGCAATATGCTATTGATGGATATTTTGCTCCTATTAAATTCACTTGAGAGTGAAGAGTAGCTATAGATGGATATTATGTTTCTTCTAGTTATTTTGTTTTGGTTAGGAAAAGTGTGTATTCTTACTAGATCTTTGAGAGATATGCCTATGAAAGATGCCTTTGCCTATGCTAGAGGTTTAGTTGGTCATCTTGAGTACGATGTATAATAGAGATTCTTAAAGAGCACTTTTACTAGCTTAATATGAGGCGGGGCAAGAATAAAGCATTGGAGAGGTGTGGTGTGTATAAGAGAGTTAAGAGTATGAGGGAGGCTCATGAATTATATATGCTTTTGCTCATACCATCACATCCATGGATTAACTATGAGTGTTCTAGACTAACCTTAAACTTAGGGAGCAAAAGACTTCATAATTTTCACAATTGATAGATTTTAAAAAATGTCTCACTTCATACTCTACCAATGGTGTTGTTTTATGGCTAATCTTTTCTTGTAGAAAATATTTCGGTTTCATAATGTACCTCACAATATTATTTCTAATTGAGGTGTTAGGTTCTTTAGTTTCATTAGGAAGTCTCAAGGGAGGTGACTAGGAACTAAATTGCTTTTTAGTATAATTTGTCATTCATAGACAAATGGACAAACTGAGGTAGTAAACCAAATATTCGGAGTTTTGCTCAACTACAGTATTTGTGGAACTTATGTTAGCTACGATAGGTCAATCACAATTCTACCAGTAAGTCTCTTTTTGAGGTAATATATGGCTATAACCACACTACACCACATCGGAGTTGTTACCATATCCTACTTTAAAAGAGGATCGTCATAAAGGAAGTGACAAACCCAAGGTGGTTCAAAAAATTCATCAACAAGCTTACAAGCTCTTGACTAAGCAAACATAGAAATATAAATAATAGGGGAAGGAAACAAGTGATTTTTCAACTGGATGATCTAGTGTGGCTAGTTTTTTAGTTCAAAGAGCACCAAAATCTAACAATAAGAGTCGATGAAACTTTCAAGATTTTAGGGTGGATCAACAACAATCTCTACAAGTTAGAATTTCCACAATAATATGGAGTACTAATGGTTTTCGATGTATCAAATTTATCACCATATATTCCTAAAGATGAAAATTCAACAAATTTAAGGATAAATCTTCAAGAACCTAACCTAGCAATGGGAATCATACACCCACTTGATCCTATTACTAGAGTTAAGAGTTAGGGGAATTACTAGTGTGTAAATTTCTTAATGGCTCAAATCCATATGTTACCAAACCGTATCATAATATGTGATTAATTCATATGAAGGCTCTAGTAAGTTTAAATGTTATTGTTTACCATTAGAGCTACAACAAGGCATTGAAAGTCCAATTACATTGTAGTAGGAAATAGACAAAGGATCGATTTGGCTACATGTCCAAATAGCTTGATTTGGCCATTTGAATGGCATGAAAAATGCTACCCTCAATAGCAATGGTTCAATAGATTTGATGATAAATTTTCAAGAACCTCAACCTTGCAATGGGAACCATACACCCAATTGATCCTACTATTGATATTTGGAGAAATTACTGATTCAATGCATAAATTTCTTAGCAGTATAGATAGATCTAGATGTTATCAAACCGCATCATAATATATGATTAATTAATACTAGGGTTGTAGGTAGTTCAAATGTTTACCATTGGAGTCACAAGAAGGCATTGGAAGTTTAGTTACATTGTAGTAGGAAAAGGATAGAGGATAGATTTGGCAAAGGGCCTAATCTAGCCATTTGAATGGCATGAAAAACCTACTGTCAATAGCATTGGTTCAAACTGGCAAGCTCTCTAAAAGATAAAGAAGATAACAAGAAGGGTTAAGTGTCCAATTGGAATATCATCCAATCCAAATAGGGCATAGGAAGCATCTAAGTGGAAAGATGGATGCTATTTAAATCATCCGAATGGTGCGAATGGGAAGGATCTAAATGGCACATGAAAAGAATGCAATTTTACCGATGCGTTCCTGTGACTGATCTGTCCTTATTCCTACCCGGCAAATTATTAGGGTTCTTTTACACTATGTTTAGGACGAGGGAATGAGGGAGGGAGGAATTGGGGGTAGGTATTAGCATTCCACTGATTGGTTTATGACGGAATGTAGGAGAGGCGAATAATTGTAAATATTTGACTAGCCCCACTAAATTTGAATTTCCCCAAAATCACACGGAAAGTGAAGGAAAAGATGCAAAACTTGTAATTATCAATTTGCCCGCCACTTTATACATGCCCTTCCTTGAAGCTTTCCCATATTGATAATTTGACTCTATTTCTTAAGAAAATTCTACAGTATAGACACATTCTCCAATTACAGTATAATCATTCAAATAGATTTTCTTAGAAACTATTAACAATTTTATGAGCTATTGACAAGTTTACTTTTAACAACAAATCATCCTCGATTACAATAAAACAAGTACTGTTCACAATAAAACAGGACCCTTTTAATCACTATTGAGTCGTACGGAATCCCTCTCTATATTGTTTTATTTTTTATAATAATTAATATTCCTTCCTAATTCTTGCTGGTGTTTTTGGAAAGTTGAATCATTCTTTATCATATTTGTGGAGCACTCGCTCGATTTTTGTACTTACCAATCTTTGAAACCGTAGCTATGCGTCATATAAGATTGAGTTAAGTTAATCTGCATGATCAGTGACATACATAGAAGATCAGTCGTATCTAGCAATTTACATCCAAAATCATTAAAGATCGTTTCTTTTATTACTAGTTAACCGATCGAGAAGCGACTTGGACTCCGCATGTTCCCGTCACTCAACCCCAGGGCAAGGGTCATTTATCATGGACCATTGGTTATATCCAGTGTAGGGGCGCTCAAAAATAGTGAGGCATGTTATGTTGGCATGATAACAACTAAACTATGGGGTACCTTGGTGGGACTGCAAGCCCTAAAGAGAATTTAGTTATTAATGAATATGCTTCAACCTCCGGCCCCACTGAATTTTTCTTAAAATGAGCATTTGTTCATGTATGCAGGCCCCTTGAAGTGGTTCGCGTAAGGCAGGCGAAGCTTGACTGAACGCAGGAAAAAGACCTTCAATTATTTGATGATGTCCCCTGTACTTTCTTCGTTATTGATTTTCCATATCTACTAGAAGGAAAGGGAAAAGAGAAGAATTATTGTAAAATTATCTTGACAAAAGATATAGTCACAACACAATCTATCCATAGCAGTTCTGAGGTTTATCACCAGAATGAAACCCCACGGTCCAACCTCAGAATCTAGAGCTATTTCTTTGGCAACCAACCCCCAAATTGTTAGGGGATTTTTGCCTCCATAGGAGGCAACTCATTGCAACTGTTAATTAATTTACCAATAGAATTATCTAGCAAAACTTGTATACCTCCACACTCACAATATCTTTCACTCGTTCCATGGATCACTTTCTGTCCTCACTTCTGATGGTTCCACCACCTCAGGATCTGCAACCCCACCACCTGTGGTGGAAGATTCAGTGAAGCTATCTTCAGATGCTTCTGCTGACTCTTCTTCCACCCTGCCCCATCTTCCTCCAAGGGCAATGGCCATCATCTCGTATATTTTGTTCCCCAATTCAGCCGGGCTGTCCGGCTATTTTGTATAAAATTAAAGACAACATTAGGAGAGGACATTCTTTACATTGTGAAAGAGGGAAAGAAAAATAGTGATGGTAACTTACAGTGAATCCACTGGAAATCAATGCAGTATCATACAAGAGGTCTACTGCTCTTTTAGCATCTGTGCTGTCGGGTGCATTCTTACATGCAGCCTGCAAATGATAAATTAAGTATTGACCTTATGACAAGCTGGAAAACCGATTAGGCTGCTCAGAGCACCTAAATCTGTAGGATGCTTTTTCCTTTTGAGGTTAATTAGCTACTTATCAGTATTGCAATCAAATGACAGCCCCATTGTCACAGCACTAATAAATCTCACCGCTGTAATTAGATCGCAAAAATAATCATGACATAATTATGTCATAGCAAACTTCAATCAACAAGATAGAACAGCAGGTAAATATAACATAAACGGATCACCACATTGTCTAATTTAGACTTAAATTTACAAACAATTTAAAATTAGACCTGAACCTCGGTGCTTTTCCAGAACCTTCATGCAGCATGAGCTAATAATACAATCAAAATCTCTGGTGCAAACATAGGAGCTTCACTCATAATAGATTGTAAAGCATCAAGCACTTATCTAACAAACTTCCACATTTTTTCCTACTTTTACAAGTCCTTACCTTTTGGAATTTTCATACTCACCTAAACCTATCTTGCAAGTTTCTTATACTGACCTTTTGGTTTTAAAAAAGCACAAAAGCAAAAGCTTACAAACAACATATTTGGATGTGACCAATGAAGAATCAAATAGGTCAGTAGCTCTTACATCTAGATCCTTGACTATGGGATGGTCTGGGTTGATCTCCAGGATTCTCCTTCCACGCATAAATTCCAAACTTGAAGTATCGCCAAGAGCCTGAGCTTTCATCAGTCTGCAAAGATTAATGAGGACTTGTTAAAACAGTAACCACAAGAAAAGTCATTACTGCAATAATCTAAATTTGGTCTGTGCAGCTTGACAGCATCACTGACCTTTCCATGTTAGCAGACCACCCAAACTTGCCAGAAACAAGCACACAAGGAGATGAGCTCAGCCGCTTTGAAACTTGTACTTTTGCAACCTTTTCACCAAGTTGTTGCTTGATCCAATCACATAGTAGATTGTACTCTTGTTTAGTTTCTCTCTCCTTCACCTCATCCTCGTCATCTATAGTAATCAGGAGAAATTTTATAAAGTAGCTTTTGGAATCTCAAGGAGAGAAATCAAAGGGAATGCTAAATTTCTAACCTAGCTCTAAATCTTCCTTGCTAATATCAACAAATTTCTTCTCCTTGTAGGTCTGCAGGTTCTGAATGGCAACTTCATCAATAGGCTCAATAAGATAAAGAACCTGCCAAAGAGAACAGCATCAGCAACTCCTCCCAATAAGGGAGATAAATCCATCAATAAAACGACCTGGAAGACACAACACCAATAGCTCCTACTTAAGAATTGGCAAATCCACAAGGAGACAGAATAACAATATAAACTTCATTGGACTTCAACTAACGTATATATCACACTGTTGCACATGAAAATGCAGTCCTAAAAAATTTCATTTCATCACCCCCTCCCTTCACCCTTCTCATTACCCCCTTTGCACAAGACATGACAACTGAGATATTTTTCACCCAGTGTCATCAATTTCAGGAATAGGAAAAAATTTTCCTGTCACCCTCATCTATTAGACCTTTCCATTAAGGTTCTAGTGGTCACATCTCCTCTAATTTCAGGCTCAATGAAGCATTCAACTAAAACTATGCTAGTAACATGTCTTACCTCAATATCTTTTTGTACTAACTTCTCCAAGAATGGGGCAGTCTTCGCACTCTTCAAGCTGTCAGTTGCCAAATAGTATATTGCCTTCTGGTTCTCAGCCATGTTTTCAACATAATCATCCAAGCTTGTCAACTCTTCCTCACTTTTGGAAGTGTGGAAACGTAGTAATGGTGTGATTCGTTTATGGTTGCCAGAATCCTCTATACATCCCAACTTCATAAATCTCCCAAAGTTCTCCCAGAACTTCTTGTAATCCTGATAACAATTGAAAGGTAAGAATTTCTCCGATAAACCTCAGTGCAAGGATAAAAGAGACTCTTGAATCCTTCTCACCTCCTTATTTTCACTCTCAGCAAGGTCTTGGATCATATCAAATGTTTTTCTCACAAGTCGCTTCCTCATTATCCTCACCTGCAAGCCAAACAATAGAATATGAAAATGTGATTCAATTAGATTTAGTACATGCAGAATGGAGCCCACATATGCTTCAAATATATTCTTTCACAACTCCATTACTGGGAGCATATTAAGGCTATATTGTGATATTATAAGTGCATAAACATTCAAAACTTTGTGATTGTGCATCAAGCTACATGCACAAAATAAAAAATTAACTCTGCTTTAGGCTTCGCATATATCCAAACTTACAACTCGGCTTTCTTGAAGGATCTCTCTGGAAACATTAAGAGGAAGGTCATCTGAATCCACCACGCCCTTAACAAAGCTCAAGTAGCGAGGGAACTGCAGGAATAAAACATATGATTATCATCTTAACAATAAATACACCAATATTGACATGTTTGAAATACAGAAAGATTGAAGTACTCAGAATTCAATATTCTACCTACAGTAAGATAATTCCTGTAACCATTCCTGATGTTATTCAAATTTCAATACCACCAGGATAAACGATAATCTTTCACACTCACCAGTTCACCATCAAAATCATCAGAAATGAACACACGTTTCACATAGAGCCGTATGTTCTTGGTTTTGGGATTTATTACATCTTCATTGTTTAGGGGTCCCATTCCAGGAATATATAACACACTTCTGAACTCTACCTCACCCTGCAGGAATCAAGTCAATTTAAACTCCTAGTAAGCTGAAATTGAATATATCCATATCCAGGTTATCAAAAGGATACAGTACCTCAGTAGTGAAGTGAGTATATGCAAGTGGATCCAGAAATTCATTAAATGTCTTCTTGTAGAATTCCTCATAGTCGGCTTTTTCAACTTCCTTTGGATTCCTCATCTACAGCAGATCAAAATAATTTGAAAATTAATAAGAGACAAAAACATTAAACATGTACAAGAGCAGATCATGATCTTATATCCAAAACTCACCCATATCGGTTTTGTTTCATTGGCCAATTCCCAGTCCCAGTACTTCTCAGTTTTAGTTGTCTTCTTCTTCTTTTCCTCCTGCATCCATATAGCAGCACAGATTAGATTCCTCAAAGTGCCAAAAATATCAAAGTATATTTGAAAAGGCTACATCATTTACTTCTGGCTTTTCCTCCTCTCCTTCTTTTGGTGGCTCCTCCTCTTCCACCTATCAAATTGGTTTAGACAAGGATCAGTTGGAAACAACGCCAAATTCAAGATACTTACAACACTGTAGGTAATGAGGAGAAAAGGCAATACAATTTTTCACCACGTTCAGGCCTTCTGGCAAAACTTTGTTTCCAAATATATAGTCTTTGGGTAAATGATGTTAACAAAGTTTTTATCTGCTAGCCAAAAGGTTTGCAATGTTCTGGTCCTTATAATCTCAAATGTTCTCTTACTTAGTAGATAGGATTGAAGATTTTACTTCAAAGTGTTATTTTACTATAATGATGTCCAGTTCTACAAATGCTAAGCATACTTAAAAACCTTGTTAACAATCTTTAAGGAAAAAAAAAGGCAAACAAGAAATACACATTTTTCACTTTCAGACCTTTGCAACTCAACATTACAATCATCTTATAAAATAGTGAACACAGGCTCTCTAACCAAACAAGATTAAGAAGAGGAGTGCTCACCTCAATGGTCCTGGATTTCTCCTGCCACGTATAAATAGGGAATGAAACAAATTGCGAGTAATTCTTCACCAAATTTTGTATCTTAGTTGATTCAGAGAATTCATACTTGTCATCTTCCTGAAAACAAATCCTTCCACACATGAGCAAGATCACCACAAAACCATTATCATGCAAAAATACTAATTAGAAGCATTTTCATAAGTACATAAACTGAATAAAAAAGCAAGAATCAATATACCCTCAAATAGAGAGTTATCTGTGTTCCACGAGGAAGAAGCTTCTCTGGATCAGCCTCCTCTCTAATCACATAGGAGCTACTATCAGCCACTGCTTCCCAGACATATTGCTTATCTGACCTTGGGCTCTTTGTAGACACAACAACCTACATAGGTAGAAGGTAACAACATCAGATCACTAAAAAAAATCCCTGCCAACATGGCAAATCATCATAGCCATAACTACAGAGAGCCACATCCAACCTTCTCTGCAACAAGAAAGGCAGAATAGAACCCAACACCAAATTGACCAATTAGGCTGTTGTCTGCACCAAGATCTTTATTTTCCTGTGTATAATAAACAACTGACTTAGCATACGGTATATAGAAAAGCCTTATGAATACACATACCAATTATAAATGACTTGCTATGAAATAAAATTGACTGAAAAGCATACCTTTAGAGCATTCAAGAACTTTGAGGTACCAGACTGAGCAATTGTTCCCAGACAATCGATGAGCTCCTCTTTTGTCATTCCAATACCAGTATCCCTATAAATATCAGGTATATGAATTGATATTAAATAGTTTCTCAACCGCATGAAGATATCAAACACAAGTTGAAATAAACATACGTTATAGTTATGGTTCCATTATCTGGGTCAGGCTTGATTCGTATCTCTAAGTCACCAGCATCCCCAAGAAGAGCTGGCTCGGTAACACTCAAGAACCTCAATTTGTCAAGAGCATCGCTGGCATTACTGAGGAAAAATTTTCAAAAAGCAACAGGTCAACTCTACATATTCAAAATACCCCAAGAATACCAATAAATGCCTGCTAGGTTAAATGTTTCTATATCTAACTACTAGTAACTTAATATTTACTAGTAGGCATACAGGTGGTGCTCTTGTATATATGCTTCAATGGATAATTCTTCCTACTTACACCACAAAACACTTAATCATGAGGCTTACTTACCTGACGAGCTCACGAAGAAAAACCTCCTTGTGGCTGTATAAACTATGAACAATCAAGTCCAGTAGACGGCTCACCTGCAGCAAGCAAATACATCTTAGCAAAAACACACCATAAGGGGGCATGAAACTATCAATTCAAGTCAAAAGATTTGCACTTTATAAAGTAATTCGATTTCATGAAAAATAAAAAAGAATGCGCAGCATACTAGTGATCCCACTTCACTGTACACATCAAGTGGTCAAATTTCAAAACTTTACATCAATATCAACATTAGACAGATGAGTACTAAACGACCATCATTCCTATAACAAAACACCATTAGCACAACAATGCTCGACAATTAAATTTCAAAAAAAGGAACAAGGATTAAAGCTTTTTTCTACATTCTCAACATATTTTTTTACTCTTCTCCAAAACCCAAATGAGGACCTACTTTAAAAATTAAAATATGAAGTAAAGTAGTGACTTACTTCAGCTTGGTATTCGAACTTCTCACCAGAAGTATCGGTACCTTCTTCTTTCTCGGCAACAGCAGCTTCACAACGGACTCCGATACGATTGTTTCTCTTCTCAAGCTTCCACTTCAATCCACCACAAGAAAACCCTTTCCTGAGCCCATTTTGAGGTAAGAACGCACTTCTGAAACACACCACCTTCGAAGATAACGAACTAGGAGATGATGATGAAGAAGGGGAAGAAGGGAGTAGTGCAAGAGAGTGAGTTGTTAAGCCTCTGCTGAGAACTGGAGCCATTAGGAGGAGTAAAACCCTGTGCGAGAGAGAGAAAAAGAGAGAGAGATGGGGTTTATCGGAATTGGTTGTACAGTCGCCTTATCGTTTGAGAAGGGGTTAAGAGGGGATAGTGAGGAGGGTTCTAGAAACTTGAAGGGAGGTTTTGCTTGGGGTTTTGCGTTCGGGAATCGTAAGGTCGAGATGCCTCCATTTCAGCATTCACGATAACTTCTTTGTTTCTTCCTTTCCTTCCTTTTTTTTTCTTTTTTCTTTTTTTTAATTCTTAATTTTATAAGATTTATATTAGGAAAAATAACAATATGTTTTTAGATTATATCTCTTAAGAATTTGGAGGAAGAAAAATTACATTTAAATATAGTGTTTTCTCATCAAATATGTTAAACTTTTAAAATTAATGAAAAATGTTTTAATTTATTAATAAATATTTTCAATTGATGTTAAATGTATTGTATATATAACAATAAAAAGAATTTTAAAAAATTCAATTGAGAAAGCCCTACATGTGTCATGGACCATAAAGGATACCATGCCCCAAGAGGTTCCCAAGGCCTAGAAATAGAGTTGATTGAACTCAAATCCAATAGAAGATTCTAAAAGTTAAAAAAATTTCAAAAGGTTCCCATAATGTCTAAATTCATGGTAAACAGGTAGGTAAGGTAGGTGATGTGATTATAGTAGGTAAGAATAAATTGTAATCATTAAATCAAGTTAATCTAGGTAGTTCATTTAAATAGGCCTTCTTATATATAGAGAGGTAATTATCTCAATTATAGTCCATCTAAACATTTGAATGAATTTAATTTATACTCAAAGTTTTTCTCTTTAAGTGTTTTGTGTATGTTTTTAAGCTAAACTTAGCCTTCCTTAGTATAGTTAGGAGTGCTAAGTATCGCATATGAGCATCTTGATAGAGTGAATAAAAATATTCTTATCATGTTTCACAACACAATGAATATATAAGAAGAAAAGCAGAAGCAAAAAAATTAAATCATGTACATATCTCCAGCTATTGCAAATAAAGACATGAATTTTCTTTGTTTCAGTTTAGTACTTTTAAGCCCTCTCTCGCTCAAAAAATGATAGTGTAATTTTCTTTAGTAAGTGAGTGGGATTATGAACCTATAACTAAAAATCACATCTTAAATATATCATTTACCATCATAGATCTTAACCGCTATGATCTGAGCTTAGATGCAAGATTTTCTCATGTGAATATGCATGTGAAGATATATATCAAATCATATCTTAAATGGATCACATCTTAAATAGATTTCTCAGAAAAATCGCATAATATCTGGATGCGAATCCAAATGCGAGAAATTCTAACATTCTCCCACTTGGTCTATTTATCCTAATATCAAAATAACATGAAACACAATATATGAATCATGGCGATAGGTCTTCTCATAACAAGTATTATCTTCCATGTATTACAATATACAGCAGCTGAGTTATCACAGTACAATCTTAATGGCTTAAAGATAGAATTAATAATTTTAAGCCTAGACATGAAACTCTTCAACCATACACTATGTGAAGTAGCCTTAAAACAAGATACGAACTCAACCTCTATAGTGAAAGTAGTAGTTAAGGTCTGCTTTGCACTCTTCCAAGATACGACTCCACCGACAAGCAGGAAAATGTAACCAGACATTGATTTACGTGAATCAATACAGCCAGCAAAGTTTGCATCAGAATATCTAATGACCTCTAGATTGCCAGTCCGTTTATACTTGAGCATGTAATCCTTTTATTCCTTGAAGGTATCTCATTGCCTTCTTTGCAACTCTCTAATGGTCAACACCTGGGTTACTCTAATATCTCCCTAGCGTCCTAACAGCAAAAAAATGTCAGGTCTAGTACAAACCTGAGCATACATTAGACTTCCAACTGCTGACGCATATGGGAGGTTTTTCATTTGTTCTCGCTCGAGCTCATTTTTAGGGCACTGGCTTAAAGTCAATCTGTCACCCTTCATAATGGGTGCTACACTTTGTGAACAACCCTTCATCCAAAATCTCTCTAAAACTTTGTTGATATAGGTCCCTTAAGACAAACCTAAAATGCCTCGAGATCTTTCCTTATAGATCTTAATGCCAATGACATAAGATGCCTCACCCATATCTTTCATATCAAAGTTCTTCATGAGGAATTGTTTTACCTCATATAGCAAACTCTTATCATTGGTTGCAAGCAAAATATCATCCACATATAGCACAAGAAAACAAATTTTGCTCCCATTGACCTTTTGGTATATACATTGATCCATAATGTTCTCTTCAAAACCAATTGAAGTGATGACATCATAAAATTTCAAATACCATTGATGTGAGGCTTGTTTTAATCCATATATGGATTTATTAAGCTTACAAACTAAATACCCATCATTACTAGTAGAGAATCCTTCAGGTTGTTTCATGTAACCTCTTCCTCTAGATTACCATTAACGAATGTCGTTTTCACATCCATTTGGTGCAACTCCAAATCAAAATGTGCTACCAATGCCATAATTACACGAAGGGAATCTTTCTTAGATACGGGAGAAAATGTCTCCATGTAGTTGATTCCTTCCTTTTGAGTGAATCCTTTAGCAACAAGTTTTGCTTTATATCTCTCAACATTGTCTTGTGAGTCTTTCTTTGTTTTAAAGACCCATTTGCATCCAATGGCTTTTACACCATCAGGCAACTTAACGAGATTCCAAACTCTATTAGATGCCATCGAATCCATCTCTTCTTTCATGGCACTATACCATAAGTTCGAATTCCCAGAACTCATGGCCTATGAAAACGTCTTAGGATCATTTTCAGCTCTAACATTGTAGTCAGACCCTTGTAGATACACAACATAATCACTAGGAATTGTTAATTTCCTTACTCTAATAAATCTTCTTAATGTTGCATCAACATTCTCTTGAGGAATAAGATCATGTTGTTTAACTAGTTGTTCAATAGCTTCAAACATCTGTTAAACTTTAGCATCTACTAGATCAGGATCAACAGTTTGTGGTACCTCTAGGGCTAGCTCTTCAACACGCATCTATGTTAAAGGCATGTTGTTAACAACAACGATCAACCCACTACTTGAAGTGGCACACTGAGCATTTGTATGATCTTTCTCAGAACTAAGTCCTCAGGATTGATCGCTCTCACTAATCAAGTCATTCTCAAGAAATTTTGCATTTCTTGATTCCACAAACCTAGTGTTATGAGATGAACGATAAAATCTATATCCCTTAGACCTTTTGGCATATCTAATGAAATACCTACTAATAGTCTTTAGGTCTAACTTCTTCTCATGTAGATTGTAGACTCTTACTTCAGACGGACATCCCTAAACGCGTACATATCACAAACTCGGTTTCCATCCCTTGAATAACTCAAATGGCATCTTTTAGATAGCCTTAGTTGGAACCCGGTTCAATATATACACAATCGTTTTAAGAGCTTCGATCCACAAGAAGCTAGGAAGCTTGGAACTTGCAAGCATGCTCCGCACCATGTCTAATCATGTTCGATTTCTCCTTTCAGCTACTCCATTTTGATCTGGAGAGCTAGGTAAACTGTATTGGGCAACAATCTCATTCTCTTAAAGAAACCTTGCAAATAGACCAGTCGCTCATCCACTCTCTATGTATCTACTATAGTACTCTCCGCCTCTATCGGATCTCATGATTTTAATTTGTTTTCCACATTATTTCTCTACTTCAGCTTTAAACACTTTAAAAGCATCTAGTGCTTCATTCTTATTGTTAAGTAAGTAGAAATACAAATATTATGAGTAATCATCTATGAAAGACACAAAGTACTTATTACAATATGCATCTATGTCTGGACTACAAATGTCTATATGTATGACTTCCAATAATTCAAAGCTCCTCTTAGTACCCTTCTTTAACTTGTTAATCTGTTTTCCCTTAATACAACTTATACAAGTCTCAAAGTTAGTAAAATCTGAAATACTCAGTATCCCATCATTCACCAACCTTTTAATTCTATCAATGGAGATATGTCCTAATCTTTAATGCCACAACATAGACGATTCTTCATTCATAACACATAATTTAGTGCCAACCTTTCTTGAACATGCATTATAGCATGGTTATCATCATTTTGTAAATTAAGTAGAAAGACCATCAAACAAGGTACCATATCCAATAACATCAGATTTATAAAATAAATTAAATCTAGAATATGAAAAGTTAAAAGAATAACCATTTGACACAAGTCTAGAAACTGAAATTAAATTTCTAGAATTACTAAAGATATCAAATGTCTTTTTCAAATTCAAAATGAAACCACTACTTAAAACTAAGTTGCACGTTCCAATAGCCTCCACATGTGAGGACATCTTATTGCTTGAATAGATGCTATGCTCACTTCCCATTGGCTTTTGCAGGTCTTTAAAGTCCTATAATGAATTGGTCACATGGATTGTAGAACTAGAATCAATCCACCATGTGTTATGATTAACATAAATCATATTTGATTCATAACAGACAAGTGAAAGTTAAGTATCTTTCTTATCAAGTCACTGCATGAACTTGGAGCATTGTTTCTTCAAGTGTCTCATCTTTTTACAAAAGAAACACACAACCTCCTTCTTTATGTCCTTTGCAGGAGGGATTTTCCCTTTCCCCTTATCTTTGGCCTAATCTTTCCTATTACTCTTTCCATGAGTAATCAAGTTTACCCTTTCCTTCTCCCTCTCCTCCATAAGTAGTCTACCCTCTTCTTGAACACACATGGTTAACAACTCATTAATTGACCATTTATCCTTATGTATGTTGTATGATATCTTAAATGGGTCATACTCTTGAGATAAAGTGCAAAGGATGTAGTGAATCGGGAAAGATTCCAATAACTCAACTTCCAATGCCTTCAATTGGGCCGTAATATCCCTCATGCGCGTGATATGATCACACATACCCTTAATGTTGGTGAGCCTCAAAGTTGAAAGCTCTATAATTAGGATACTAGCCATTACCTTATATAAAGTAGCAAATTGCCCATCAATGGCCTTTAGTAGATTTTAGACCCTTTGATAATGCTCAACGAAGCTCCTTATACCAGCAGAAATTTTAGTCTTTATGAACATAACTGACAAGCGATCAAATCGCTCCCATTTTTCATAAAGACTTATTGCATTCGAAGTGTTGATTTCAGTTATTGTAGGAGTCTTTAGTTTCCTTATAGCATAATCAATGTCCATCCATCCTAAATGAAGAAGAACTCTCTTCTTCCAAACCTTATAGTTATCCCCTTTAAGTTTAGAAACATCACATCGCATATAAGAAAAATTGACAGGTTGAATTGCTGCAAGAATTAAACATACATGCTCATGTTACAAAATTTTTTTAGGCTAATTAAGATATGTTATGTTTTACCAATGTAAAATCATGCTAAAGTATGAATCTAGTGACATAAAACTTACTTGTGGGCTAAAATCCTAATTCAATTAGATTCATCTGAAATCTTATAATAAAACTATCAAATCATGTTCATTTTTCTAATCCTTGTGGGTAAATTAGAAAATATAATTTGATATTTTATTCTAATTAATCATATACAACATAATAAATATTCCTATGGGATAAGATTTGCTATATTGCATATAATTAATCACAACTAATGTTTATTTTCATGTGTGATCCTATCATCCTTAATATATACAATTTTAATAAATTAAAGATGTTGTGGCTATTCTTTAATTAATTGAAATTATATAGATTACATAAACATTAACTAAATCCTTATGCTCAATTATTGCAAAAAACCGTAAGCAATAACTTATGAACTCAACTCCAACACACTCATATCATCTAATCAACATTACACGTATAATAATAAACCATAAATCATACATGCAAGCAAATAATAATATAAGTATATATCACGATAATTAAATTCATACAGAGCCAATATGAATTAATTTACTTCAATAATTAACAAAATAATTTTAATATGTAAAATTATTTACTATATGTTATCTATATAATTAACAATAAATAATATAGATATATGAAAATTATGAAAATTCAATTTTCATTAAGTGTTAGAAATCCTAATTCAAAGCCTATTACATTTATACTAAAATTGGGCAAAAGAGTCATGCAAAATGACTCAGCCCAGTTGGTCTATCTCTCTACCATGTTGCAAAAGGTTAAAGGTTCAAATCCTGTGAGCAACACATTTTGCGTGTTTTTGCTTTTCAAATGCGTGTGTTTTTTTTAGTCGACTTAAGATCAAGTCGTCTTCTACCTTTAGCCGAGTCGTAGCGACCCGAATCTGAGTCGTAATTTTCCAACTTATTTCGATCTCAAAATTAACGTTTTAAAGCTTGGAACACATGGAATTTGATTTTCTACCAATTCCCAATCTTATTAAGACTAAAAAACATCAAATTCAAACTAAATCGAAATAAAGCAAAGCAAAGGTATTTTCGAAAAATAAAGGCTCTGATACTAAATGATAGAGTGAATAAAAATATTCCTATTATGTTCCACAACACAAGGAACATATAAGAAGAAAAGCGGAGGAGAAAAATTTAAATCATGTACATACCTCCAGCAATTGCAAATAAAAACACTAATTTTCTTTGTTTCGATTTAATACTTCTAAGCCCCCTCTCACTCAAAAAATGATGGTGTAATTTTCTCTAGTGAGTGAGTGGGATTAGGGACCTATAACAAAAAATCACATCCTAAATATATCATTTACCATCATAGATCTTAATCGATGTGATCTGAGCATAGATGAAAGATTTTCTTGCATAGATATGCATGTGAAGATATGTATCAAATCATATCTTAAATGGATCACATCTTAAATAGATTTTTTGCAAAAATTGCATAATATCCAGATGCGAATCCAAATCAGGGAAATTCTAACACGTCTATGGAAATATGCCCATGACATGTGGTATTAGAACCTGAAAAGTTACAAGTGGAGAAGATGTTACTGAAAATTAGAACAACATCTCAACAATTGATGAGGTGGCTAAGTAGAAAGACTAGCATACCACTAAGGTTAGGACCGGGTCTAGGAATATGCTGAACTCTCCTTTTGCCATAATAGATAAGGCAAAACTAAGTATTGTTGAGGCAAAGGAGTAGTTGGATGAATCTCAAGCCTATATGGAAGAGTTGGAGGAGGGACTTTGAGGCAAGTTACAAGGGGCTTTAGAAGAGCTTAAGTTACATGATAAAGCTTTAGAGGAGAAAGAAGAGATCCTCCAAACTCGAGTTAATACTTTGGTGGTTAAGAAAGAAGCTTATAAAGCCAAGATTGATGTTGTTACTGTGGCCATGCATTAGGACATAGAGGATCGTAAGAAGTAGTTGGTAGCATGTAAAGTAGTTGTGGCAAATAGTTATCCAACCAATCTAGAGGGTTGATATTCCTAAGTTTGAATATTTCAAAGGGACATGATCCGCTTGAGAGGTAGATTACTTTTTATGAGGGTTGAAGAAGTATTTCAATGCTGTGGGGATCTTGGATGACTTGAGTTAGGTATGTACCATTATTATGTATTTGAAAAATTCTACAATGGTTTGTTGGCATAAGAGAGCAAACGAAATCAACACTTGGGCTAATTTTGTCCATGAGATCAAAGGCCAATTCTCTCCTTAAAAAGCCTAAAAAGAAACTAAGATCAAATTGCACCATTTAACTCGTAAGGGCGCAATAAAGCAATACGTGCAAGAGTTATTAGAATTGATGCTGAAATCCTTAATCTCAACCCTACTAATTGATTCATGAAAATTTTACATGTGCAAATTACTAGCAAATATGCTAAGTTAATCAAGTAATACAACAAGAATAGGATTGTCATTTCCATGAGGATTGAATTAAATGCTAAACCAATATTAGTTTATTGTTATCTAAGCACATAAAAATTTACTAAAATAAAAATATACTAATGCTAATTAAAACTAACCAAGAATATTAAAATGATCACTAGAAGAAGCCTTTCTTGATCAATCAATAATGGCGTGGGAAAATTAAATTCACCCAATATACTAATTGTATTGCAACTAAATTATAATTATATTTAACTTCTTAGCTATTTTTCGTGAATTTGCTAAAATCCTTTATTTCTTTTATGAGTCTTAAAGTCATTTTATGATATAATAATTTAAATCATCTCTTGTATCATTAAATTATCAATCGACTAAATTAATTTTCTAAAACTTTCTAGTCAAATTAATATGTATTCAAATTTATAATTATTCCTCTTCCAAATCGTAATTGGCTAGTAGCTTAAATTAATTTCTCCTAAATTCCTTTAGTTAGAAATTAACAAAAATACTACATTAAGGTCTAGATGCAAAATTCAATTTAATTAACAATAGTTACAATCTTCTAACTTTACCAAATTAATTAAACACGAATCTTAACTAATTCTAAATTCTCTTCCGATTCAATAAGATATTTTATAATTATATATTTTGGGCCTTAAACACACAATTATAGTATCAAAATTTAAATAAAAATAATTCAAATATCTAAATATATTATAATAAAGTAACAAATATGAATTAGTAATTAGGATTCATCAATCTTCCATATAAAAGAATTTAGTATATTGTTAAATTAAAAAAAAAAAACTCATCAACAAATAGGAACAATTTATATGATGATTCATAATTTGTTAAAAAATTAAAGTTTTTAATTTATAATCTGTTAAAAATCATTCAAGAATGGATAAAGAATTAAAATTTTAGATGTGACCGTTCATGCTCGACATCTCTTATTCGTGGATAGGGATGTAAGCAGGACGGGTATTGTCGAGTTCCCGACTCACTCGTCCTGCTAAAAACCCTATAGGGCTTGGGACAGGTAATGGGACAAATGTTAAACCCGTTGGGAATCTGAACCTGTTAATATATATATATATATATATATATATATATATATATATTATATATATATAAATTTATAATTTGGTTAACTGTTGTAATTTAGTTAATTACACTAGATTTAATTATACAAATGATTTCTCAATCTACTTGCATAATATCAATAATCAAAATTGATACTCTAGAAATACCAATTTCATACAATAAATAACATGCATAATTAAATTAAGAATCTAAAGAATCCATTGAATAATAATCGAAATAAGATTACATAATAATTATAGGGTTCTACAAATCTAGATACTAAAAGAAATTAAGTTAACATTATGGGTTAAAATCTAACAATAGAATTAAAACAACTCATAATAGAAAGAAAAAACCTTTTTATAAATCTTTTAGGTTATATATTTTTCTATTTATATTGCGCAGCTGTTGAATCCAACATGAGCTTTCAACACAGTCATGTTTAGGTTATGTTTAACTTAAATCTTTCGAGCTTATCCAAATCTTGGGAATATATAACCAACACGGCCCTAACATATAACTCTGAGAGTTATATGTTGATAGGTCGTGTTGTACTAATTCAACATAGTCCTATTAACTTGAAATGTTTGACTTCAGTTACTCTGAGAGTTACATGACTGCTAACTCGATTATGTTGTTTCCTTATGTATCTTTCTAATTCTTCTTCAAAATCAACATGACTATGTTAAATAACTGTGTTGATCTTCAAATGTACATAACTCTATATTTCCACATTTCACTTCTCTCTTGTCCAAACAAACTCCAAGACCTCCAAAGCAATTGAAAAATAAATCAAAAGGAAACCTGCAACAGTAAAACCTTCATCATCCTTCGTAAGTCGTGACTTCGTCCTCTTGTGCAAGCTACCGTCGCTCGTTCGTCGTCCACACTTAGCACTCTATCTTTGTCAACTGTCGTCTCTCGTTGTTGTTAGCAGTTCAAGTCTCGTGTCTCTCGTCTCTCGTTTCGTAGTCGTCATCTCAGTCATCTCGATCGTCATCTTGAACATGTCAGTCATCTTCATTGTCGTTTGGTGTCTCTCATCTCTCAATTGTGTTAAGGTTATATCTCACTCTCACTCTCTCAATTTAGTTCAATTTTTTTTTCTTCAGATCTTTGTTCCAACTCAGGTTTGCATTAGTAGCCTTGAATTTTAACATTGGAAAACCGTGAAAGCTATGGTTGAAACAGTAAACAAGAAGCCATGATTTTTCAAATAGGTTAATTACTGGACATAGAGAAGGATTATGCTTGTAGTTTTTGTTATATGTGATGCCTTAGTTGTAGTTTGCAAAGTATTCAATAAAATGCACAATGATTCTTATGTTCATTAGACATAAATGGTTGCTGGTTTGAGTTAGAGAACTGATAAAACTGTTGGCGATTCCATTAGACATATATGTGATGTCTTGGTTGTAGGTTGCTGCACTACCTAAATGGAGATTGACAATTCCAATTTCATGTTGTGCAAGTTTTTTTTGTGTGTGGAAATGAAAACTCTTAATTTCTGCCTTGATATAAACTTGTAGATTGGACATTTTAGAGAACCGTATCTTGCTTTGAAGTCACACCTAATTATAACCTAAGGATGTTAGAAATGTTAACTACATTTTATTTCTTTATGTTATTTATTAAGTTGTATGGCTGGTTCAGTAATTTTTATCTTATTATAATTAAAAATGTTTTTATGTTGGTAACTTTATTTACCAGCATGTAGACTTTCAAATAATATTAAAATGCATATGATTAGATATGTTGAAACTGCAAATATTATTTATTTCCAAGAATATAAGTTATATTTTACAAAAATAATCATAATGAATAAGTAAAGATTTTAAACTAATAATAATATATATATATATTTTAATTCTAATGGGCTTGGGATGGGTTTCGAGTTGCTTATTAGAACCTTGTAGGATTTAGGATGAGTAACACGTATTTCATGAAAAAACCTTATAGGGTTTGGGACGGGTTTGGAAATCTCTATAGGATAATGGGATGGGTAATGAGATTCTTAAACCCGGCCCAAACCCATCCCGCTAACATCCCTATTCGTGGATCTCTTGGGGCTACCTTTTGTTAACACTCTCCTTTATTCTGTTCGTCTGCACCTTTGTGTCCATGGATATCTCGTGCTCTGTTCTCAAACTCCGTGTGTTCCTCCCTTTCCAAGTTGGTTATGATTATCTTTTTATTTTTATGAGTCCCTCTTCAAAATTGGCATGTTGGCTAGCTCTAGGATGTGTGGCTTCATGGGCTCATAATTTGCATGGAATTTCAACAGGCCTTATACATTACATATGTAATCACGCAGACTTCCTCTTATGCATTAGGTGGGTACAAGGCTTGACGTGTGGGAATTAGGAAAGACAGGTTCCTCAGTT
The DNA here is from genome assembly GCA_037954665.1 of Laguncularia racemosa. NCBI lineage: Eukaryota > Viridiplantae > Streptophyta > Magnoliopsida > Myrtales > Combretaceae > Laguncularia > Laguncularia racemosa. The sequence goes on from JBBMOL010000010.1 coordinate 9,706,341, forward strand.
CCATAGACTTACGAGACTGAAATTGTTTAATGTCATTCACATGAGCTTTGATTTTCATCTTGGTCTAATTTTCCATTAATTCTTGCACTAAGATATCTTGTGTATATATTTTACAAATCAATAAAAAAATTTCATCAAAAGTATAATAGTATATACATAAGTGTAATATAAAATTGAATAAAAATATGTAAATTTACAACTTATCAATGATACCCTTGTGATATTCCTTGATGGATTGAAACCTTGGGCAAAGCTAGAATTGGAGCGAAGAGGGGGTGAAGACAATTCTAAGGCTATCGTAGTTGTTGAAAGCTTGATGGAATTTAAGAGAACAAAACCTAGATCACCGATGAATAGGGGGAAGGGTAGAGTCGAAAAGGAGAAGAGTGATGGTTCCTTGAAAGAGAAGGTAAAGGTAAAAGACGAGGATGGTGAATAGGGAATGCCTTGTGAATGGATGGATGGTGAGCGGTGGAAACCCCATGAATTAAAATGTTACTTTTGTACTGAGCCTCAATGTACCAAGGACTGCTCAAGGAAGGACCAATTGGCTACCCTAGTCGCAAGTGAGAGTTCGAATGGAGGAGATGAGGCTAAACTAGGTCTAGTGCAGATCTTTGGTGTAATGAAATCTCAAGATACATAGAAGTGTAAAGGGTTAATGCATACAAACGTATTGGTTGCACGTAAGAAGTTAAATGCCCTTGTGGACATAGGAACCTCTCACCTTTTTATATTGGAAGAAGCAGCAACTAAGCTAGGATTGAAGGTTGAAAAAGCAAGGACTTGGCTCAAGATAGTAAACTTTAAGAAAATTCTTAACATTGGAGTTGCTAAAGAGGTTAACCTATGTATTGGTGGATGGCAAGAGAAGGAATCCATTGAGGTGGTGCCCCTTGATGACTTTAAGCTTGTGATTGGCATAGACATCTTAGACAAGATTGATGCTTTAATTGTTTCTTGAGCAAACTGCTTTGTATGTTGGATTGAAAAGCCCAATGCATTGTCTTTGTAACTCGGAAGATGGCTCAAGCCACTAAGTTTCTTTCGGCTATGCAAATGTCTAAGGGACTAAAGAGAAATGAGATCATATACCTAACAACTTTGAAGATTGATGAGAGGTTAGAGAAGTAAATATAAGATCCACCTCTAGTGGGGGGGTTATCTAAAGAGTTCGGTGATGTCATGCCTCCTGAACTACCAAAGTAACTCCCTCTAAGAAGAGAAGTAGATCATAAGATTAAATTGGAGCATAGGGCCAAACCTCCAACAGTTATGTCATCTTGATTGTCTCCCTAAAGAATTAGAGGTGCTTAAGTGCCAATTGAAGGAGTTATTAGAGGCAGGTTTTATTCAATCATGCAAGGCACCATTTAGGGCCTTAGTGTTGTTCCAAAAGAAGCATGATGGCTCCCTCTAACTATGTATTGACTATGGGGCTCTAAAAAAGATCACAATAAAGAACAAGTATCCAATTCCCTGGGTATTTGACCTCTTTAATCGATTGGGCAAGGGATGATACTTCTCCAAACTTGATTTACAATCGAAATACCATTAGATCAAAGTTGTTAAAGGAGATGAACCAAAGATAGCATTTGTCACAAGGTATGGTGCTTTCGAATTCCTAATTATGCCGTTTAGACTCACAAATGCACTTGTTACCTTTTGTACACTTATGAATAAAGTCCTAGCTCCATTCTTAGATTACTTTATGGTAGTGTTGAGTCTAATTTTGAATTTTCCTATTCTTAATCCAATCTAGACTAGACCCTATGCTCATCTAATATAGATCCTCGACTTGAGTTAGGAACTTCGTTTAATTTTTTGGAGTCGCCACCCAACTGTTGTTGGGAAATATTGAATTAAGATTAAAGGAGCGGATTAGTCTTAATTTGGACCACTAGTCGTCGTTATTTCCCCTTCTCGTTTTTGAAAAGAGGAAAAGGGAAAACCGGAGTTTATAAGTTCGGAGGCTAACCTATTAAAACCTTACGGTTACCACCTAATCTCCTAAAATTGTTCCTATTTAGAAATGTGTTTTATTTTGTTTCTTTTACTTTTATTATTTCAAGAAAATGATTTTTTATTTCATTTTATGGGTTGAACCGAATGGGTGCCTACGTACCTGCTATCTAGGATCAAACAAGCCGTAGTTTGCTTTTCTGAAAATTTTAAGTGTGTTTGTGAATTTTAATTTTGAAATCTCTTTCAATTTATGTTTTTACCATTTTTGGGATTTTTTTCTAAAAAAATCTAAGCCTAAGCTTTAATCTGATTTTTGAAAATGATTTTTAGGGAAAAACATCAATTTTGGATTTATTTGAAGAAAATGATTTTTCTAAGTGATAAAACTCATTTTTTATGATTTATTATTATTATTATTATTATTATTATTATTATTATTTTGAATTTTTATGATTTTTATGATTCTTCTACTATTTTTGTAATTTTTCTAAATTTTCATGATTTTTATTGTTTTTTTATTATTTTTATGATTTTTGTTGATTTTTTTTTGAATTTTTGTTAAAATTTTTATCTTAAATTGTTATTTATTCTACTTTGAAATCTAAAATTTCATTATTACTTCTTCTAATATTTTTATTATTTATCTATATTATTATTATTTATTATTATTATTTTTATTATTTTTTTCTACATTATTAAATCCTAAAAATCTAATTTCTATATTTTCCTACTTATGGAAATAAAACATAAACAAATAAATAACTAAATAAATAACCAACAAATAAATAATCAAATAATAAATCAAATAAATACAAATAAAATAAATAAACAAAATTTGAAAAAAAAAATCCGGAAAATTCGACTTACCTGGATCTGGGTCGGTGCGCGGGTCGGGTTGGTTGGGTTGAATCGGGTCGGGTCGGATCGGTCGAACACGACGGCGGAGAGGGCTCGTTCACGACGTTCCGACGGTCTTTTGCAACGGGTGAGGTGTCGAATCCTAGCTTCTTGAGGGTGCTGAATCCAATGGTGGCGGTGGTTTGCTCTCAGATCGTCTCCTGGTGGTGGTTAAACTCCGGTCGGTGATCGCGATTTTGGTTCTCCTCCGGTGCTCTCCGATTTGCTCTCTTTTCTCACTTTCTCTCAATTGTGATCTGTCTTTTGGCTTCCTCTACTCCTCCTCTATTTATAGGAGTTCAAAATCGAGCTGGATAAGCTCAGATTTCCGCCGATCGAAGCAAATCGGATCGACGGTTAAATAAACCAACTCCGATTCGTGCAAATCCTTTGATTTGTTGAGATTTGATTCTAATTGGATAATGTTTATCTCAATTTTGTTGAAGATCTGTTGGATTTGTGCAAAAAATCGGATCGAAACGGCTAAAATGCGAATTTTTTCTTCCGCCGGCGATCTCGGGCCCGAGGTAGAAGACAATCACGCGTCCGACGCGTGCGTTTCCTCCAGCCAATTGGATGCTGCCACGTGTCCTGGATAAGTAAAAAAATGCAAAACGCGGAAACTGCCTCCCCCGCGATTCGAACTTGCGACCGAGCCCCCCCACGCGCGCCTTAGCCCGTGGTCCGGACCAGCTGGGCTAGCCCACTTTCCTGATTTTTCTAATTTCGCAAATTGCATATATGCAATGCGATTTTTTTATTTTTTTTGTATTTTTTGAAATTTAAAAAATTTGTAAAAATTATTTATTAATTATTATTGCCATTTCTGAAATCATTTTTCAAAATTGATGTTTTTTCCTATTTATTTTTATTTTTTTGAATATTTTTAATTATTTATGCTAAATTAGGAAAAAATTAGAAAAATTGGAAAAAATTAAGAATTGATTATTATCAATTATTATTCATTCCTAGGGCAAAAATGGGGTGTTTAGAGGTAGTATATCTAAATGACATAATGGTTTATCACAATGGAAGAGCATGTACAAAACCTTCGATCAGTATTCCAGGCTTTATGAGAAAATGACTTGTATGTGAAGGAAAAGTGTGCCTTTGCCTAAGAGGAAGTGACATTCCTTAGGGATGTTATGGGATGAGGTATAATTTGTATGGATGGTGAGAAGATTCGTGCGATTAATGAATGGAAAGAGCTTACTAAACTCACATAATTGAGATCATTATTAGGGTTAGCAAATTACTACAAGAGATTCATCTTAGTTCATTTAAAGATAACTATCTCTTTAATAGACTTATTAAAGAAGAATGCCCCTTGGGATTGGAACAAAGAGAGACAAGAAGCTTTTGATGACCTAAAGCTAACGGTCACAAGAGAGTCAGTCCTTATCCCCCTAAACTTTAGCAAGCCCTTCGAGGTATACACGAATGCTAGTGATTTTGCTCTTAGTGGTGTTTTGATGCAAGATGGACACCTAATAGCCTTTGAGAGCTAGAAATTGAATTAGAATGAATAAAGTTATACAGTACATGAAAAAGAGATGACAACAATAGTCCATTGTTTGAGAACATGGAGACATTATCACCTTGATGGAAGATTTGTGGTAAAGACGGATAACATGGTTGCAAATTACTTTCAAACATGGAAGAAGCTCACCTTAAAATAGGCTTGATGGCAAGTTTCCATAGCTAAATTTTATTTTGATCTATAAGATAAGCTAGAGAAGACCAATGTAGTAGTTGATGCACTCAGTCAAAAGGTGGAGTTAGTAGTAATCAACATACTCAAGTCATATCTCATAACTTAAATTAAAGGAATGGAACAAGATGAGATGTCTAAGGCCTTACTTACCTAATGAAGAGAAGGTAAGACAAAAATGTTTTAAGAGGAAGGAGGATTGATTTATATGAAACATTGTGTGGATTTATGTGCCTAGATCTTCAAATTTGAGGAGGGAGATGATCAAAGAATGTCACAACTCAAAATAAGCATGGCATCCAAGCATGCATCATACACAAGCTCTTATTGAAGACAAATGCTTTTTGCTCCATTTGAGAGATGATGTGGAGAATTGTGTTAGGACTAGCCTTGTGTGTCAACAAGACAAAGTAGAGTAAAAAGTTGTGATTAAGCTATTGGAGCCCTTCTCAATACTAGGAGAACCTAGGGAGAGTGTCATTATAGACTTTTAAATCAGCTGACCAAAGTTAGAAGGATATGGCACTATCATGGTAGTAGTGGATAGATTCTACACGTATGCCACTTTCATTCTAGCTGTAAAAAGAATGTCCTAATGATGAGGCAACTCGATTTTTTTTTAAACATGTAGTGAAGTATATAGTTGTATAAGTTGGCTAAATGGGTCAACTCGTCTTAACCCGCATTGACCTCAAGTCAATGTGAGCTAACTTGCTTTGGCTTACTTAATAAGTAAGTTGAAATTTGCGGCTCAACTTACCTCATTGTAGGACATTTGATTTATTTACATAATTTAATGGGTTAAGCAAGCCAACCCACTAACCCGCTATGATTTTTTTACACAAAATTTAATATTTAAAATAAATTTACTAAAAGTAAATATTGTTTTTTAAATTAATTTTTTCAAAATAGTATTTATATAAACTTTATAGAATTTATATAAAGTAGAACATAACTTAACATAGATGTTTGAGAATAACTATAAATTTTTACTTATCCAAAATAAATAAAAGTAAGAAAAATACAAATTAACTCAAAAAGGCAACAAAAAGAATATTTGTCACTTAAGCTATATGTGGCTCCATTTCTTTCTCTTTTTGCCACTTTATTGAGAGCTACATATTTCACACTATCTAAACTTACAATTTTAGTAACATTTTGATTAAAAAAAAAAACCATTAAACTCATAAGCAAAGAACATCGAGACTATTTGAACCAAATTAAGCAACTGGAGAAAGTTTGCACAAATAATATATGCTAAACAATAAATAATGAACCACACTAAGTAGCATGAGAATGTAAAGAGATATGGACTAGAGGGAAATTTAAGGTTTCATTGAAAAATGGATTTATTATTATTATTATTTTAATTTTACAAGTTAGTGGGCTAACTCGACTTAAAGTGAGTTGGCCCACTTTAACCCATAGGTTAAGTGAGGTAGGTTGAAAAGCTTACAATTTTAAGCGGGTAAAATTTTTTTAGCCTCACCCGTATTTTTTACAAGTTAAATGAATTGACTTACATAACCCACCTCACTTGCATAGCTCTAACGAAGTATTGGGGCTCATTATTAGTAATTAAGATGGACAATTCACAGGGAAGTTATGGAAAAAATTATTTAAGTTATTAGGATCCGAGTTAAATTTCTCAACCAATCTTCACCCTCAAACTAATGGATAGACAAAGTGTATGAATGCCTTAGTGGAGTTGTGCTTAAGACACTTTGTAGGGGTAAATTGGAGGGATTGGGTGAAACTCCTAGACATGGCCTAATTATCTTTTTATTTACAGAATAATGAGTTCACAAGTCAAAATCCATTTGAGATTATTTTGGGAAAGCAACTATCGACTCCTAGCATAGTTGCCATAGGATATACTGGAAGTAGCTCTCCAGCATACAGATTTGTAAGGGAATGGCAAGAAAGTAAGGACTTGACCTAAGCATATTTACAAAGGTCTATAAAGTGGATAGAGGAGTTTGTTGACAAGAAGAGGAGACCAATGGAGTACCAGCTCGAAGACCAACTATTGGTTAAGTTGCACTAAATTCAACACACAAAAAGGATAACTACATAAAGGGCTTTTGAAGAGATATGAAGGGTCATTTCTAGTATTCAAATGAGTGGGAAAGTATCCTCTAAGTTTAAGCTACCACCTTGAATTAAATTTCACTTAGTATTCCATATGAGTATGTTAAAGCCTTACTATGGAGACATAGAAGATCTAGAAAGGATGATCTCTTAGAGGGCCTCACTTGGGGTTTAAGACTCATTTGATAGAATGATAGAAAAAAATTTAGCAGATTGATATGTGCAATGCTGAGGTCAACCCTCAAGGTATGAACATATGATTATGTGGAAAGGGTTGTCAGAGAGCAAGGCTAGTTGGGAACTAGCTAAGGTATGGTGGCAATTTCAAGATAAATTAAGTAGTTCCATGAGGAGAATGCAATAACAGCATCACCGAGTTTAGTGAGGGAGGATGTCACAAACCATAAAAGATACCGTGTCCCAAGTGGTTCTCAAGGCCCAAAAATGGAGCAATCTAAAGCCTAAGTCTAATTGAAAATTCTAGAAGTTGGAAGTTTCCAAAAGGTTCCTAGAATTTCTAGATTAATAGTAGAGTAGTAGGTAGGGTAGGTGAATGTAGTATATGGGAATAAATTGTAATCATTAGATTAAGTAAATCTTGGTTGTTCATATAGATAGGCCTTCTTGTATATATAGAAATGACCCTCTCAATTGTAATCCATCTAAATATTTAAGTGAATTTAATTTACATTCAAAGCTTCTCTCTATTTTCTCTCTTGAAGTGTTTTGTGTGTGTTTTCATACTAAACTTAACATTCTTTAGTATTGCCAAAAGCACTAAATGCTAAATAAGAGTGTCTAGAGTAATAAGCCCATGACATGTGCACATGGTTGGCACCTTAGCTAATTGTGCTGCACACATACTCGTCATATAATGCAATGAAAATTTATTTGAGGCTTTTGATTAGCCTGAACTAGCTTTAAATAACAAATCTATTTTAGGCTAAATTAAAGCCCTAATCAACTAGCTCTCAAAAAATTGGAAATGTAATATTTTTAAAGACAAAGTCTAGTACACATGTAAAAAAAAAAAAAAAAAAATGACCTTTAGGTTAAGTTTCTTGTTCATCTGATTAATTCAAAAATTGATTTTTTTTTTCATAAATAAACCAAAGTCTAATCAAAACATCATTTAAAGTTACGATTAACTAAATTAGCCTCATTTTCATGATACAAAAATAATTAATCTTGACTATGGTTTAAATATAACATTCTCATTTAAAGCTCGAAAACCATCAAATTGCATATGTGTACTTTTAACTTTGAAAAATACAAAAGGACCCTTGAATGAAACTCCATGACCACTACCTCACCAATAACTTCTTTTTTTTTTTTTTTTTTGCTAATTTTCTATTTTTTTATTTTTTAAAATTGTCTCATTTTTATTCTGTTGATTTTTCTCATTTTTTCAATTTGTTTGGTTTTTTTTTCTAATTTTTCTATTTTTTTAATTAGGACTTTTTCCTTATTAGAATGAAAAAAAAAAACCTAAAATAGAGCAAAAATTGAATGTCTATAGTAGCCAATGCCAAGAAAAAAAAAAAAAGGGGGTATCCATCCCATTATGCAAGCATTCTTAATCCCCCAACATTCACTTTTTGCTGTCCATAAAATCATCAAATATAACTTGAAAATCTTTGATTACGGGAAGATTAAGATTTCCTTCATATTATCTATCTTGTATATTTCACATTGTCTACGTCTTCCATTATGCTACTTTGATTAGATATTCATAGCCTAGTTTTAGGATCCAAATCAACTTACTTATAGCTATTCCTTATTTATATTTATCTTTATACAATTCCAATTCTTCCAATTTATTTTTCTTAGATTTGTTTAGATTCTCAAACAAGGTATTATAGTAAGAAAAGAATGGATAACTCGAAGATAGGTATACTTATTAACGAACTCTCTATCCTCTTCAATCTAATTAGTTTCTATTTCTTATAGGATAAGAATATGGATTAGAAATTCTTTATTTTTTTTCAACCCAATTGCTCTTTTGATTCTAGAAAAAACTATCTTTATCAATATGTCGCTTCTTTTACACATTTATTTTATGTCTAACCTAGAATGGGAAATAGCTAATAAGTAGGACTTATCTATTTAATTTAGGATAGTATTTTAAGGGAAAATTAAAAAAAACAAAGAAAATGCAAAAAGAAAAGAAAAGAAAAGAAGGTTAGAAACACACACACAAAAGGAATAGTTGAAAAGTAGAAAAAAAGTATAAAAGTGCAAAAAAAATTAAATAAAGAAAATTAAAAAAAATGAAAAAAAAAAAGAAAACAAGAAAAAAAATCAAAATAAAAATTATGAAATAAAATAATGAGGTTAGGGAAAACATAAATTTTCAAGTTGAAAAATATAGTTATCTAGGTGGAAAACAATTTTTTATCACTTTTACTTCTTAGTACATACAAGTACTTTAATGGATTCAAAGCTTTTCCTTTAATTGCATTGTTTTTAATCAAGGTTGAATCCAATTTGCTCACTCAAATGAGAGATAAATAGCATCAAGTTAAAAATTAGGACAATTACTTGTTAAAGCTCCAAATTGTATGTTAGCATAACAAAAATTCAATTTAAAGTCAATTGGGTACAACTTGAGCCATAAATTCATTAAATCACTCACTGCTTGTTTTCTTTATTGAATGTAATATGATTTTAATATGGTAGTTATTACTAAATAGAATAGAGTTGTAATAAGATTATTATCTATTGATTTTAATTTTAATAAGGGTGTTTTGGAAGGGAAAAAAATATTGAATTTCTATTCATAAGTTTGAATAATGAATGACTATTCAATATCACTCGTAATAGGGATTTCTTATGAAATTACCTATTATAGACCTAAAATTCAACTAAACAATTACTATTACAATGAAAGAAACAAGCAATTAATGTTAGAGTTTATTTCTACCACATATGTAATGTGATGATTGGTGCTACAAGCCTACAATTGATTAGGAAGTGTGTATGGGGAGTAGAAGGTTATGGCGTCAAATCCCCCATTTTTCCTTTCACCATTATATTTTATGGTTTTAGGTCTTGTAAGCTCAAGTGCAATTTAATTAAATAAATTAATTGAGATTAGCTACTATGGTAAAAGTTTTGGGAGAGTGCAATGAGGCTTGGAGTTCAATCCCTTGCTTAAATATGAAATTTTATTTTTCAACCTGGCATGCATAGTGTGTTCACCCAAAACTATGCATGATTGCATGTGTGTTGCCTTCCTTTTCCAACTAGAATAACCTTGAGAGCTTAAGGAGGAAAATCTTCAACTAAATGAATTCAATTTTTTGATTTCCCAAGCTCCTTAACAATGGATAGTTGCTTTCATATAAATATGAAGTCGTAAAGCTTGATTTTTTACACACACAAAAACTCAATTAGATTTGACTTGAAAATCACTCAAATTAGCTCTCTCTCTCTCTCTCTCTCTCTCTCTCTATACACACACACACACGTGTCATGTAGATACCCAAAGCCCCCACTCTTTCTTCACCATGAACCATCAAATATTGATACACACACTATCAACTATCATGTTTAGTTTCTTTGAGGGATGGATCTATAAGAAATCACCCATCTAAATAACAAAAAAAAAAAAAAACTAACTTGAATGATCTTACCTTTTTTGATAGAACTCATTGGATTTTTCATTGATTCCATGTCTTACTAAAACAAAATTTGTGTCATCTTGACTAGCTAGCAAAAATTGACCTCCACAAAAAGGATGATTCCTTTGTATCAACACAAGAGTCCCTAAGCACACAAATTCTTTATAATATAAATAAAAAATAGATAATTTGTCTTGACCACTTCACCATTGGCTAAATACCTTATAACCACCCTTCAACTACCAATAACCAACATAAAAGCACCACAACCACAAATTTAGATCCTAACTCCCCTTACCTCTTGACTTCCGACAACCACTGGGTTGTTCTAAGGAAGCTCCACTCATTCAAACACCTACTCAACCTAGTTTGACTCACTTAAACCACTTAACCCAACTTAACAATCTCCTTACTACAATTTTGTATTTTATTGTTTATTTAATTTAGCAAATAAAAATTGTGTAGAAAGATGGAATTACTGAAAAGTTGCAAATTTGTCAAATTGATCTAGCTGTGTTAATGTTATAGAATTTTATACCATTTTTTTTGTAATTTTTTATTTCAAAATAGTTGTATCGGTTAGGTTATAAGTTGTCATTTGTAATTTCATTTATAAGCTATAATTTTAATTGTAAATATATTGGTAATCAAGAATATATTTTTTTTTTTTACATTCATAGAAAGCCAAGTGAGAAACCAATCATAATACTTCAAGGAGGTCCATATTGATAGTAACTCTTTTCCATAAGAGATTTCGAACTTTTGTTTCAAGAAATTCACCCCTAGACTACTAAAACTTCCTATTGAGAAAAATGGGCCCAGTTATTTCCTTAATGAAAATAAACCTCAATTGACATTCAATTTGAGACTTGGTCTGTAGTGGATTGAGTACTTTACCATTGCACCAAAAGCTATAGTTAATGGTATTATGCAACTCAAATTATTTCAATCATGTAGCAACCCAAGTGTCATATTTGATGGTAAGATGGCCTATATTGACCTCCCACAAACAAAATGCTGATTCATGTAAGATACACTAATAACAAGGAGATTCTTTATAGAGGATTTGACAATTGGCAACAAAATTGGTTGAATACATATTATTAATCCTAGTCAAACAATCAAGAAGGCAAAGGGTAAATTGACTTTCTTTTTTTAAAAAAAAATCTTTTAGGAAGAGTAAAATTCTTTTGCAAAAATAAAAACCAACATTACTTCTTGATTGTCCAAAATATAGTAGATAGTCAAAGCTTCTTAGTCATATTAAATCATTTTTAACATGTTTTAAGTAAGTATAACAAGTTCAAATCAGTTAGAGCCACAAAGAAAAGCAAAACAACCAAATAATATGTAGAAATGTAAAAGTATTGGGATGAAGAAAATTAGGCAACGGTATATAGAGGTTCATCTTTATAAGTTAGTTTTTTATTCCAGTATTGCATTAAGGAATTGGTTTGTCCACACTAGTAACCATCGATCTTGAAATTGTCTCTAGCACCAAAAGATGCAAGGGTGACATTAACATTTGTGGTAATTTTAATTGATCTTTTATTCCACTAAGAGTTATATTTTACCTAAGGCAGACACAATATGGTCCAGTCAAACTAAAATCAAATTGCAGTTTATAGCTTGAATTGCAACCCTCTTTGAAACAAACTGCTTTAAATGGTTTGGAAAGCCAAACTAAATATTTTCAAAATGATTTGATTCAATTCACATTCGATCAATACCACATTTTCCTTCTTTTATTATATTATTTCTTTTATGTTTACTAATTTATCTTATTGTTATCGATATCTAAATTGATTTTTTTACTTAATCATGCTCTCTTATAAAGAAGTGCAACTACGTTTTTCGCACATTTGATGTTAATTAGAATAAAACTAATAATGTAGAAGGTGGAATGAAGACACTCTTACATAAGTTAGGAACTTGTTTCCTTTTCTTTTAATTGATGTGGCTCTGCTTGGCTCAAAGTAGCTCTGTTTTGTATATGGTACCCAATCATGCTACTTTAATCAATTTAAAGGGTCGAATTGAAGTGCAAACTGAACTGCATTATCAAGTTTGAACCAATTGAATTTGCCATTTGATGTACAAACCTAATTTCACCTTAATATCAAATGCTACGTTTAGCATTATTAGTAACTTAAACACAATGATATGCATTGAACAGCAATTACAATCCATAGAGAAACCTAAATAAAGTAAATGGATGAGACTTCGTTGTCTATGCAGGCAACATGTACACCTCAAACCCTGTAGGGACATGAGTAGGGGTTAAGAATTGTATGGACCCATTGACCTCCGAACACACACCAAGTCACGAACGACAGCTTAAATCCTTCTCGTCATTGACATCCCTCCATTAAGGATTTGTATTAAACCATCAACCAAATGTGCAGCTAGAATCTCCACATCTTTCACCTATATTTAACTGAATTTACTTAGGTTTCTTCAAGAAAAATATAATAACCGTTGCCTACGTTTATTATATTTAGGTTCTCTTTCGAATTGACGAGAGAATGTAAGTATTTATAAAGATTCGGTGCTTTTAATTTACGAGTAAAATGGATCTAGTAGAGACTACAAGACAAGCCCAATACCACCGTGAATCTATTTTTAAAAACAAAGGAAGATTTTTTTTTTTTTTAAATTTTTCTACCCATTTTTGTTCAAGTAGGAAAGCAAAGAGATAATTGCACATGCGCATTGTTAACTATTAGTGATATGCAAATACTCTTAATTTCAAAGTATTCACATTTATGTAACTTTTGAAGATGAGTAAATTGGGAGAACAAAAAAAAAAGAAAAAGAAAAGAAAAGATAAGTAAATATTCTCCAACTATTGTTAGAACATTAAAATCATCACTAAAAAGACTATAGATGATAATAGTTTTAAATTTTTTATAACGATTTAAGATATATTATACATCACATTATCAAAAGTTATAGAAAAGTAAAAATATATTTTAGAAGCATACGTTATCTTAAAAAATATATTTGCCAAAAAATAAATAAAAAAAGCAACTCATACCTAGATAAGCAATTGGGAGCAAATCATGCGGATCCCTTCATAAAATGAATTATTTGAGCTACTAGGTTCAAAAGATTGCTTTGCATATATACTAGTATTTTGCAAGAAATGGATAAAGTGCTAAGAGTGCTTAAAAAGCTAGGATAACACTCTTAAATATTGTAATTTTTTAAAAAATATTTCATAAATGTTATACCCAAAATAATTATTCCAAAAATAAGTTTCGAATGGGTGAATACTGTTTGCATTTTCATGAATTTGTATTGAAGGTGTGGATAGCACCTGTATCTTCAGTGTAAATTTTTTTTTTTTAACTAAAGACATGTATATTGTATGCGCCTTAATAACCTATTTTTAGAATAATTTTTTAGGTATAATATTTACATAATATTTTTAAAAAAGTATCATATTTAAAAGTGTAACCTTGAAAAACTAAGAATACATCATAGGATTATTGGACCTTTTTCTTGGAGAAGAAATCGATGATACCATCCATACCAATAAGCGAAGCTCTATGTTTTTTTTTTTTTTTTTTTTTTTCATTTATACCAATAAGGGAAGCATTATATTTATTGCTTATCTTTACTTGCTCAGCTTTATAAAAGTTTTATATTTTCATTTAGTTTTACTATCTATATCCTTTTCAATTATATGATACTGATTAAAAATTAAAAAATAAAAAGAATAAAGTAGATACTTTGATTTGAGTAATTCCTAGACATAAACCATAAACCATGATATAAAATGTAAAATTAAAACTTTATTGACATTCAAACTTTTTTATACATAGAACAAATAGAGATGGTAATTTACTTCAATTTTCAAGCACATTTATTTTTTTATTTTTTGGTTAAATCTGATTATATTTTGTATTTAAATTTTGTTAAATCTGATTATAATTATAAAAATCTGTATGCTTAGATTAGTGGATAAGGCTTTCAGCTTCGTTAAATTTGACTTGCCCATACTTGTCAAAATAGGCAACATCCTCTTTTGGAGGATTAAGTAAATAAAATTCCAGTCGACCAACTATCAAAATTTCCCCCAATTATTTTACAGATGTGCAAGGTCAACTTTATTTCATTTATTTTTCCTGTAAACGGCATTAATTAAATAGTATCAAATAAGGAAAGTATATTAGCTCGGCAGATCCAATGAGCCAATAAATTAAGAACATATTTCTTAGAATGTATGTTTGTTCCCTCTATATAAGAGAACACTGTACCAATAATTTTAATTTATACCTTATGACTTGTGACGATATTTCAATGTGTGTGTACAATCTACTAATTTCTTTTTTAATTTCTGTAATCCAAAGTAAATATTTCTTCTCAGCCATCGTTTTTATAAAGGGCAAATTATATACGTAGAGAGGCTTTTTTTTTTTTTTAATTTACAATTTGTAAATCATTATCCAATTAATTTAATCATAGAGCCATATATAAACCAAACAACCCATAACAAATATTTGTAAAATTCAATCATCAGAAAATTAACAATTTCACTATTAAAAAAGGTACAAACTATTAGGATTTTTTAAATAAATCTATAATCTTATAAATTTTATTAAAGCATGGTATTCGTACTATATTATAATAGGATCTAACATGAATCAAGTCCATGTTTGAATTTTCCTACTACTAAAAATAATATAAAGGAATAGTAAACTATAAAATTATAGGAAGACAATAGAAATATACATCCCAAATATGCCATGCATAAGGATTTTGCTTAAAAATAAAGTAGAGAATGAGCAATATATACAATGAAATTCACCCTTCACCTACCAACTCATGAATGGCACACCTTTCTCATATTATAAACCCCAACCTTTTATAAATTATCAAAATGCTCAAACTCACCTTTATATCAACCCCAATCTAAAGCACCTCAATTTTTCCAATTTCTTCTCTCTTCTCCAACAACATGTCTAGTAAAGGTCCTAGCAACTTGAAAAGAAACTTTCTGGAGAAGAACAGAAGTCCCAACAATGAGAAAGATAAAGCTTCAAGCCAAAGCTTTTTAAACAGACATTTGAAGAAAATATATCCCATTGGGCTTAATAGAAGCAACTCATCACTCTCTCTTTCTTCTGTGTCTCTGTCCCTCTCTCAAAACTCAAATGACTCCATCCTTACCGATTCTACTTCCCCATTGGAAAGCAGGATTTCGTTAGCTCTCCGGCTTATCTCGCCGCGGGCTTCGGTCCATCAAAGGAGAGAGGTTGCGGTTACTAGGAGCTTTCAGCCTCAGCATCAGCCTCAACTTCAACCTCATGCTAGCCAACCTTTGAATGAAGATGGAGAGTTGAGGAGGTGCAATTGGATTACAAAGAATAGTGGTATGCATCGTTTTATTTTGCTACGATATTTCATAAATTAGTTTAAAAATTAAATGCAAAAATCGAAAAGAAGGTGTAGTCACAATGTTTGCATATTTTGAATCAAAATTTTTATCTTTGGTTTTTAAGATTTATTATCAACCCCCTTTTTTTTTTTTTTTCATTTTTTTTAAACAAATGCCATACGGGTCGAGTAACAAGTGCTCAGCAAATCCATCGACCACCATCAAGATTTAAGTGGGTCAGAAAGCACGGTTCGAAGTCCATTTTAATGATTATGCATCTTACGAAAAAAATAAATATAATAAAAAATATGATACATTTCCATTTTAGACTTGGTAATTGAGATACCCGTTATTATTTTTCTTATTATATTTTTAGAGGGCAATCTGATTGCGTAATTTTAAAAGTTCCAACTGCCATGATGGCAGTTATCTTAAGGACTGGAATCCAATTATATTAAAAGGATATAAAAATGGTAAAGGTCATGATTAGTGAGATAAGAATATGCCCTACTTCTTTATTAACACATAACGCCCAGTGGTTGAAGTTTCCAACATTCGGCCAATTGAACTAGATTTCCGAGTTCCTACCTAACCCTTTCCATTTTGAGGCCAAATATGAACTATATATATAAAGGGCATTGTCTATTTTCATATTAATTCTTTGTATGATGGTCGTCTGTTGGTATTTCTTTTCATAAGTTGATTAAATTAGAACTAATTGTTATAATTAGTAACACCAACTATCTCTTATTATTAAATTAATCTACATTGATTAGTGGTCTACATAGTTTTCTAACTATTACTTTATCCTTACTATTAAAGGATACTGGTACATATTTAAAAATATTGTATTCATCTATAGAATTAAGATATATGAGTTAAAATTAGGATAGTGGTATGTGAGTTATAATAAATGAGATACCGGAAGGTTATTTGGACGATTTTATAAAGATATGTATCTACTATTTCTAAATAAATGGTAGTAATCATATAAAAAAAGTTATATCTATTAAACGATTACATAAGTGATTTATTTAAGTACACGTAATATGAGTGCAGCGTTTGCTAGTAACATATTAATTGAGCTAGTCATTGTTAGTTTTTTCATTTATTCTTATAAGAATAATTAATGTTAATATATATCTTGAATTCAACCAGCATATGACATTTTTTTTGCTTTTTGTAATAACTGTTGTATCTTTGTAATGCTGGACCCAGATAAAGTCTACGTAGCATTTCATGATGAACGCTGGGGCGTTCCAGTTTATGATGATCGGTAAGTAATTATTGAATATTATTTTAGTATATTTATCAAAATATTACGAACCAACTCTTATTTATAGATTTATTTATTTTTCTCATACAAAAAATAATAAAACAGTCAATTGTTTGAGCTACTGGCGATGTCGGGTATGCTGATGGATTTCAACTGGAGAGAAATCTTGAAAAGAAATGAACTATTTAGGTAACATAATGTAACCTTATATGTTAGTTGTTACTTCGATTTTACCATAACTATGTTGTTCTTTTCATTCAATGGTGTATTTAATGTGACATAGAGAAGCTTTTGCTGGATTTGATCCTAATGCTGTTGCTAAAATGGGGGAGAAGGAGATAGCAGAAATCGCATCGGATAAAGCTATTACATTAGCAGAATGCAGAGTGAGGTGCATAATCGATAATGCCAGATGCATATTGAAGGCAAGTTATAGTTTTATAAGCTTTAATGGTATCAACATATCACTCTATCACTATCACTATCACATATTGAAATATCGTTAGTATTCATTCAATATCCATCGATCATTCAGTTTTTTGCTAACCAGTTAAGCTTATATGTACATAGATAATAGACTAACTGAGTTTGCACAAAACACAGGTTGTGAGGGAATTCGGATCTTTCAGTAACTACATGTGGAGTTATGTCAATCACAAACCGATAATCAATAGATACAAATTTCCAAGGAACGTTCCGCTCAGAAGTCCGAAAGCAGAGATCATCAGCAAGGATTTGCAGAAGAGAGGGTTTCGGTTCGTTGGACCGGTGATCGTGCACTCGTTCATGCAGGCTGCAGGGTTGACGATCGATCATCTTGTGGATTGTTATAGGTACAATGAGTGTGTAAATTTAGCAGAAAGACCATGGAGGCATATATAGATTTCAGATGCTTAGAGATTAGACTTCAATTGCCAATGGGTTCTAAAAGGTCACAACAACTATAATAACTTTATACAGGTTTTGTATTTAAGCTTTTAAATTATCTTATATAGGACTGCAAATACAGATTGATGACACCATAACTTTGATTTGAAAAGCTGTGTAATTTTATTTTTTTTCTCCAACTTGCTTTCTTGGGGATGTATTGGCTCATTTGGTGAGCAATTACCATTACAAATATTATAATGAGAATGGACACCTTGATTACGAATTTAGAACCTCTTTTTTTTTTATTATTATTAATAATGATGGTACTTCCTATCTGTATTATTAGTAAACAATGAAAATTTCAAACCAGTTTTAAAATTGAGGAAGATGGAACATTTGCATCACATCAATTTCTCATTCCCCTGTAGGTCTTAATTACTATGTCATTGATTCTTTTTGGAGCATGTAATTACAAAATATATAAATAAAGCTTTTGGATATTATTTTATTCTACTATCTTAATCTTCATATTCTCTGTTGGGGATATATAAATTTTATACATTATTTAATAAGCACTTGCAATTGTTAATATTGAAGAACTGTCATAGAGACGCTGGTGGATATACAATCACTTTGACTAGAACATTTTGTACGGTTCTTATTTTGTCTTGATAAACAATTCAGAATTGAACCCTTGTGATATCTTGTACACATTCGGACGATTGGCTGAGTGAATAAGCCAACTTCAAAGTGTAGTTCCACCTAAAACATATATACAACCAGTATTGGTTATCATATTAGTGTTAACTGCTATCAATGCTAAATCGTAACGTATACATAAAAGCAAACAAAAAATTATAAAGAAAAGAACACATCCACAATCGGCCAGCATGCAAAAATTAGCAGCCCCCACTAGTAGAATGTCCAGTACTGTCATAACTTAACCTTTCTCCTTTTTCTTGCCCCAGTATTCTAATGCGAGTACTTAAAATCCACAGGATGCAATATTAAACAAATCCACATCAGATTTAGTTGGTTGTTATTTAGTCCTTATCTATTTGGTAATTGGTTTGTTTTTAGAATCTTTAAAAGTCTACAAAGAGATAATGATGAATTAGATTTGTTACTTAAAAAGTGGAAAACATATAATCTTTGATTTGGTTTGTTTAAGCCTATAAATAGGTTGACTTTTGATCAAATAAAATGGGGAATTTTTTTTTGTGATCTTCTGCTGCATCTTTTGCTATATTATTCAACAATCTGGTATCAGAGTAGGTTTAGCCTTTGGGAGCTCATAATTGTATTTGTGTCGGATTTGTTCTATCGATACCATGACGGACCTACAAGCTATTGGTGGAATGAAGAGGCACAACAACAATAACTACAACGCTTGGTCAACCTGCATGATGTCGTATATGCAAGGGCAAGATCTATGGGAGGTTGTCAATGGTAGCGAGGTGACACCACCGGAAGCCGAAGATGCAAATGGCATGCTGCGAAAGTGGAAGATCAAAGCAGGCAAGGCAATGTTTGTCTTGAAGACGACAGTTGAAGAGGATGTGCTAGAACACATTCAGGATGCCAAAACCCCAAAGCAAGCGTGGGATATGTTTGCTAACCTGTTCTCAAAGAAGAATGACATAAGGCTTCAACTGTTAGAGAGTGAATTACTCTCAATAGCACAACGTGACATGACGGTTGCACAATATTTCCATAAAGTGAAGTTGCTATGTCGAGAAATCTCAGAGTTAGATCCACAAGCCCCGATTGGAGAGACAAGGATGAAGCGAATTATCATCCATGGTCTGAGGCCTGAATATAGAGGTTTTGTTGCTACTGTACAAAGATGGCAATCTTAGCCATCGCTTGTAGAATTCGAAAATTTGCTAGTTGGTCAAGAAGCCTTAGCCAAGCAAATGGGAGGAGTTTCACTAAAGAGTCAAGAGGAAGCACTCTATGCCAACAAAGGCAGATTGAATTCGAAGCAGCATGAGTTTGGTGGATATAAAAGGAATGATGATGAGACAAGAGGTCATCAAAGCGAAGGAACTGCTCATGGAAGGGAAGGCTCAAGGAGTCGATTTCATGGCAAAAAGTTTGAAGGAAAGTGCTTCAACTGTAAGAAGAAGGGACATATGGCAAGAGACTGCAGGTTGAGGAAAAAGTATGTGGAAAGTAATGTTGTTACTTCTAACGTTGAGAAGGAGTGGGATGCTGAAGCACTCTTTGCTGCAGAAGAAGAGGAATTTGCCCTTACAGTAACAACATCAAATCAAATCAATTACGAAAACGATTGGATTATTGACTTAGGTTGCTCCAATCACATGACAGGTGATGTTGGAAAGTTGCAAGATTTATCAGACTATAAGGGAAGTCGTGTTGTGGTGATAGCAAACAACTCAAAGCTACCAATAGCTCATATTGGGAGTACAACTGTCGCTCCTCAAACCAGTGACAATGGGGTGTCACTTCAAAATGTCTATCATGTCCTAGGTATGAAGAAAAATCTCCTCTCGGTAGCACAATTAACGGCTTTTAGTCACTTTGTCCTGTTTGGACCGCGAGATGTGAAGGTATATCGTGATCTTGAGATCTTAGAAGAGCCAGTGGTGAAGGGACAAAAGTTAGAGTCGGTCTATGTGCTGTCAACAGAGACTGCCTATGTAGACAAGGCAAAAAGGAACGAGACTGCTGATTTATGGCATATGCGACTAAGCCATGTTAGCTACTCCAAGTTAGAAGTGATGATAAAGAAGCAAATGCTGAAGGGACTTCCGCAAATTGAGGTTAGAATAGACACTGTGTGTGCAGGTTGTCAATATGGAAAAGCACATCAATTGCCATTTGAAGACTCCAAAATTAAAGCAAGGAACCTTTAGAGTTAGTACACTCTGATGTGTTTAGGCCAATTAAGCAAGCTTCGATTAGTGGAATGAAGTACATGGTGACCTTCATTGATGACTTCTCAAGGTATGTGTGGGTTTACTTTATGAAAGAAAAATCTGAGACTATTTCAAAGTTTAGGGAGTTCAAGAAGGAAGCAGAAGCGGAGGTTGATGGAAAGGTTAGTTGTCTACGCACAGACAACGGAGGAGAATTCACCTCATATGAGTTTTCAAATTTTCTTCAGGAGTGTAGAATACGTCATCAATTCACATGTCCTAACACACCGTAGCAAAATGGCACAGCAGAAAGGAAGAACCGGCACCTGGCTGAAATATGTCGAAGTTTGCTTCACGCTAAAAATGTTCCTGGACGTTTTTGGGTAGAAGCAATGAGGACAGCTGCATATGTGATAAATAGGCTTTCTCAACAAAGGTTAGGTTTCCATTCACCCTTTGAAAGGTTATAGAGTACAAAGCCTGCTGTAAGTCATTTCAAAGTTTTTGGTTATGTATGCTATGTGTTTGTACCTGATCATTTACGTAGCAAGATGGACAAGAAGGCTGTTAGGTGTATTTTTGTAGGATATGACAATTACAGGAAAGGATGGCGGTGCTATAATCCAATGAATGGGAAGTGCTATACATCTGAAATGTGGTGTTTGATGAAGCTTCATCATGGTGGTCTTTGGATAAGGAAGTATTATTAGACTCAAATGTCTTTAAGGAGGCATTGGAACATCCTCAAATCCACCTAAGTCTGGATGAAGCGGAAGGCTTTAACGATGAAGGTAATGCCAAGGAAAACAGTGCTCACAATCCTTGGCAAATTGGTGTGTATCAACATCCAAGCGAAGAAAGTGAGTCTAGTGCAGTGTTAGCACCAATTCCGCTCAAAAGGTCAACAAGAACCAAAAAGCCAAATCCTAAGTATGCAAATGCCACCATTGTAGAAGAAGCAGAAGAGAAAGAACCTGAGACATATGAGGAAGCATCTTAAGATCCCAAGTGGATTAAAGCAATGGAGGAGGAAATCACAGCTTTAGAGCGGAATCAAACTTGGGAGATTGTACCAAAGCCAAAAGATGTCAAACCTATTTCTTGCAAATGGGTTTACAAAGTAAAGCACTGCACAGATGGATCAGTTGAGAGGCACAAGGCTCGTCTGGTAGCTCGAGGGTTTTCTCAACAATATAGACTAGACTATGATGAAACGTTTAGTCCAGTAGCAAAGCTTACAACCGTTCGAGTCCTTCTAGCACTTGCAGCCAACAAGGATTGGAATCTTTGGCAGATGGATGTGAAGAATGCATTCTTACATGGAGAACTAGATCGGGAAATCTACATGTATCAACCGGTGGGCTTCCAGTGTCGAGAACATCCAAAGTATGTATGTAAGCTTCGGAAGGCACTTTATGGACTAAAACAGGCACCAAAGGCATGGTATGGTAAGATTGCTGAATTCCTTACTCATAGTGGTTACTTGGTAGCACCTGCAAACACTAGTCTATTTGTCAAAGCTGTTGGAAGCAAACTAGCAATTGTGCTAGTGTATGTGGATGATCTGATCCTTATAGGAGAAAATGAGAAAGAAATCCTTCGAACAAAAGAGAATTTGTCAATTCGGTTCCAAATGAAAGAGCTTGGACAACTTAACCACTTTCTTGGTTTGGAGGCTGATCATAGAAAAGATGGGATCCTACTCCATCAGCAAAAGTATTCCACAGATCCGTTGAAGAAATTTGGAATGCTCAACTGCAAGCCGATATCAACACCGATGGAGCCAAATGTCAAGATGTGTGCTTACGAAGGAAAAGACTTGAAAGATGAGACTATGTATCGAGAATTGGTGGGTAGTCTAATATATTTAACTCTGACAAGACCCGACATCTCCTATGCTGTTGGTGTGATGAGTAGGTACATGCAAAATCCAAAGACATCTCACTTAAAAGCAGTTCGAAGGATTTTGAGATATGTTAAGGGAACACTTGGGTACGGCATTATGTACAAAAGAGGTGGAAGCTATAAGCTGGTTGGATATTGTGATGCAGACTATACAGTTGATCATGATACTCGAAGGTCTACTACAGGGTATGTGTTTATGCTTGGATCCGAAGCAATTTCTTGGTGCAGCAAGAGGTAGCCAACTGTTTCTTTATCATCAATTGAAGCGGAGTATAGGGCAACAGCTATGGCAGCTCAAGAAAGCACTTGGCTTATACAACTGTTGAGGGATGTACATCAACCAGTAGAGTATGCAATTCCGCTACATTGTGACAATCAATCGGCTATACGTTTAGTAGAGAATTCAGTGTTTCATGCAAGAACCAAGCATGTGAAAATGCATTATCACTTCATCAGGGAAAAAGTTCTTGAAAAAGAAGTGGACTTAAGGAAAATCAAGAAAGAGGATCAAGCTGCAAATGTGTTCACAAAAGGTTTGAGCAACAACAAGCTTGAAAGTCTTTGTCATCAGATTGGCATGGTGAATAGAGTAGAAGCTGATGTTGAGGGGGAGTATTAAACAAATCAACATTAGATTTAGTTAGTTGTTATTTAATCCTTATCTATTTGGTAGTTGGTTTATTTTTAGAATCTTTAGAAGTCTACAAATGAAATAATGATGAATTAAATTTATTGTCTAAAAAGTGGAAAACATATAATCTTTGATTTGATTTGTTTAAGCCTATAAATAAGCTGACTTTTGATCAAATAAAATGGAGAGTTTTTTTTTGTGATCTTCTGCTGCATCTTTTGCTATATCTTTCAACACGCGACTCCACCAGGCACCATGCAGGGGAATAAAAGAGTTTTGTCAGATGAAAAGCTTAAGAGTGGTGAAGACTCTATATTACAAGTGATTTCTCAATAACCACAGCT
This sequence comes from Laguncularia racemosa, assembly GCA_037954665.1. Classification (NCBI taxonomy): domain Eukaryota; kingdom Viridiplantae; phylum Streptophyta; class Magnoliopsida; order Myrtales; family Combretaceae; genus Laguncularia; species Laguncularia racemosa. Next base: position 9,729,919 of record JBBMOL010000010.1, read on the forward strand.
TATAGAAAGTTTGTTATCTAGGTCTTGTTCTTCTAAAGTATGAAAGGATCATCAAATCTGGTTTCTTGGTAGAATCCCATTTCGTCCTAGTTGTTTTGGAACCATAAAAAAGTCCTCCATTCCTGCCTTATGCTAAAAGCCTACATGAATTATGATATAGGCTTATGTCCAAAAAAAAAAAATAAAATTATGGGCTAGTGCCAGCTTGAATGGTAAAGTCGTGTAATAATGTAAATTTGTTTCATCATTGCACCAGTCGAAAAAGAAGGAACATTCTAAGACGAGCAATGAAGAGGGAGAATGTGTCATCATCGTCATCGGTGCAGAACGAGAATCTTCACATTCATAAAAACGCTCTAGATGAACGAACTGCAAGAATGATACCAGAGTTTCAAGTGACTGTATAGTAACACTGAAACAAAATTAATAAATGAGGTAATTGCTTGCTTTAATTATGTCAAATTAGCAGCATATTTACCTGGCAGTTTGTACTAATCAAGATTGACACAACTGCAACCCTCTTTTAGTCTGTGAATTGATCGAATGAACACAAAGTCATCATGCTTCTTTCAGCATTGAGCAACTTTCGGAGGTATCACATTCCAATACCCAGGATAGCTCAACCTCTCCAGAGACAATAATACATCCAGCTGTGATTGGGGGTTTTGCACTACTTCAGACCAAAATGGCATAAAATAAGGTGCAGGAGACTCTGATGAGCATCCTTTCTACAAAGGTGGATGTTGCAAAAATGGAACTACAGTTAGTCATAGTGTATGCTATATCAGGAAAGAGATTAATGTAAACCAGTGACTTCTATCACCAGAAGGTGACTAGGGGCTTATTTGGGTTCTCTTTTTTTTTTTTTAAATAATCTGCATCAAATTTGTGTTTGAGCGTCTACTGAAACCTGATGTTTGCAAAAATTACTTGATTTCAAAGCTGATTTTTACATGTATTTTCATTTTGTTATGTTATTATAACTTCCTTAGGATGATTAGAGAATGAAAGTTGGAGAATGAAAATTCACATATCTCAAAATAAAAAATCTAGGAAAAAGAATAGATCGATTAACTGGTTCTTCAGTGGAGGAAAAAAAAATGGAAGTAAATTAATCCACGTACTCTCAAAGTAAAAACAATCAAGAAAAAAGAATTGATAAAAATATAACTTTTAACTGGTTTTTTTCTCAAGAAAAAAAAGGCAGGTAAATAAATCCATTTTTATCAGGATTTAGTAGATATTTTGAAGACTAGGAGGAATACATATGTAATTCTATTTTCAACTTTTTGATATCTTATTTTACCAAAATTTGAAACGGACGCCCAAAATAAAAAAGATACCTAAAGACAGATAAGTAAACCCGATAGGAGCTGTGGCAATACCTTCAGAATTGATCATGCAAGGCTATATAGCTGCTCTGCAAAATCATCTAACCTAATGTACTTTCCACCACTAGACCAACAGGCAATTAGTTCTATTCAGGCAGCAACTATAAAGAATGATTTTTGAAAATGCACGATAGGATCACATAATAAGGGCAAGAGTACACCATCTACCTGTTCCAGTCTATCCTTTACTCCAAAATCAGTGCCTTCAGAAGCAGGGCGTGTTCAGTGGCTCCTCAAAGCAGGGCATGCAGTATGAACCTACTTGCTTCAGCATATGCTCTGATTACTGAAGGCACCCTTTCATTGAGATGCTAGAGACTTTTTACACTAGTTGCTTAATTTACTTGCTGACAGAACCAACTACTTTCAAAAGAAAAGCATAGTCATATGCTGTTTCCTCAAGGTGCTGATGATGACCACCTTCACTAAGATGACCTCCAGTCATATTTGTCCGTAAAAGAACTGAGTGAGAACAGGTGGAGCACTTAGAAGAGCGTACTTTGGCCACCCATTTGGCAGCTTCCCACACTCCAACCCTGAGAGGACAGAAAAGCCTCAATAGACCTTTCAACAGCATATGGGCATGCATAATATATAACTACATAAGTGAGTGCCTGATATGTCACCTTGAGTCAAGAAAAGATGCCGTGATGAATGCCGCTGGGTAGCAACAACCACCCTGAGCAATGTTATCATAAGGCGAATAACTCATGATGTACTCAAATTGAGACATTATCTGAGGATTCCCAAATTCTTCATAATCCAATGTGGTAAGAGGCAAAGAAGGATCTAGTAGCGTGTTGCATATGTCCAGGAACGGAACCTGATACAACATTATCTAACCATGTTATTTCACAATTCAGAGTAGTCTTGAAGTAAAACGGACATAGGCTACAAGCCCTCTCCTGCATCAACCAGAAAATCAATCATGACGAGCTTTGGATAATTACCCCCATTAGTTGTCAAGAAGTGCATTTATACACCTAACTGCCACTAAAAGCTATATTTCTAGGAACCTTTGATGATGGTGTGGAGAGGAAAAACTTTTTGGGGAAAATAAGTTTAAGTGCACTTTTTGAAAGATAAGGGTAAGTGCACAAACATGAAAGTTAAGGAGGCTAAGTACAATTAAATCCCCATAATAATGAAGAAGTGAGAGATGCATAATAATTGATCCACAACTGGCAACTATATCTATGCTGTAACCATTTATACCTACCAAACCTCCTCCACCTAGGAAAAGAACAAGGCTGCTCCATCTTACAGAAACATAAAATAAACATGAACTCTGCCAAAGCTGGTTACCTTCAAAATCACAGCACGAAATAGTTTTGGATCCATGTTCATAATAGCACCCATGAGAAGACCTCCTGCACTATAACCAACAGCACATAGCTGATCTTTGTGAACCAGACCCTCATTGACTAGGTAATGGCTACATAGTGCAAAGTCATTTATTGAATTATGCTTAACAAACCCAGTCCCAGATCTATGCCATGAGGAATCAACACCGCCCCCACCCCTGTATAATAAGTACTGTCAATTCAACCATAACAAGAAACAGATGCAATCCATAAAAAAATGACCAACTCCAATTGAAGAATGGTTCACATGAAGTTCACAAAATGTTTTCAGTCAACAAAAGAATTAAGGGCAACAGAAGGTGTCAGCTTTTAACATGAGACATTATCTACATTTCACAAACATGTGTTTGTTTTGTAAAAAAAAAAACGTTTCCTGAACATTCTTAATGTTTTTTATAATCAAAGATATCTGCATTTTGGATAATTTCAACTGACAGAAATAAGGGGTTTATAATAATAGAAAGTTCGACTGCCTAAATTACTTTAAAAAAAAAGGAAGTTTGAGCTGACTACTATTAAAAACAAGCTTTAAAGTGTTTTTTTTTTTAATAAATCATCATTTTTGGAATAGTAGTCAGCAATTTATCAATTCTCAAGCTGCATTGACTTAATAGATATATCTCTTGTAAATAATCTTCCAGAGAGATGGTACCCCTTTGCACTATTTAAGATAGCTTTGTGTCTTTATAGTAATGATCTCAAGAGCTTGTGGTCAATACCTAGTAGTAGGTAGTAGTGTGAGGAGAAGTGCAGTGGTCAGTGACTAACATGTAGAGGAAATCATTTTCCTCATTATTAATACAGGCATGGTAACTAGCGCCTACCTGGCCTGGCCACTTGCCATCAGCCTCTATTGCAGTTGTCTGCCATCACCAATTACTAGAAATAATTATTAACTGCAACTGCTCTAAAAAACTATGATAATATTCCTTTTTTGTAATAATATTTGACAATTGTAAATGTTACAACATACTATTAGAAAAAAGTCTGGAAAATGTTTTCTTTCAAACATAAGCATCCAAAATCCATCAAATTGTGAGAAGCATTTCATATTACTGAAGCAAAAGCAAAGCTATAGAAATTATGTCTAAAATTTAGTTTCTTTGCTTTAGAGGTGTTTAGAGAACTAAACCAAATGGTGAACCAAACAACAGAATACATTTCTTTTACAATGCAATGTGATTCGCAGAAGGTCTCATCAGTTTATATTTCAGTTTGGAGACTGAGAGCCAGATTGAACCCAACAACATTATCAAAGAAAAAATGACAAAAATTTCTCACTTAAATCGAAATGCCTTCACTCCACTTCCTTTCTGTTTATTTTACTTACATGTACTTATTTTATTTTGTCTTTATAAAGTCTAAGCTATTTTAACCACAAAAAATCTAGTATTTGATCCACTTGGCAAAAAGTTCTCTTTGTGAATGGACCAAAAACATTTTATTTTCTCTATAGTAGGGGAGGACACTTGATATTGAGGAGTCAAAATTCAATTTAGATGCACATGATGAAAAGAAATATCAAAAGAAATCCAAAGAGAGAAAAATGAACAAGAATCCATCTTTCAAATCCATTTAAAGTATTTAGATTTGAAGGGGATTGTGAATGAAAAGTGCAAGGCGGTTCCAACCTGGTCATATCTGAATCAATCAAACTTAACTTCATTTTGTCAATCCCTACTTCTTTTGCTAGATTCCCAAAACACTCTTAAGAAACCTAAATTTGAAGAAACCAACCTCACATCAGCAAATGCTATCACCCAACCCCGATCAAGGAGACTTAGACACTGTGGACACCAGCTTACATCCAAAACTTCACCATATGCACCATAACCATGTATAAGCCCAGGAGATTGGCCCATCTGCCATGCTGCTTTAGAGTAGAGGAATGTCAAGGGTATCTTAACACCATCTTCAGAAATAACATCCCGTCTTCCACAGAAATACACATCAGACAAGTCCTTCCAACCCAGCGTTTCAAGATTTAACACACACTTATCATTATCTTTCCCAAAATTTAAAGGCTTGATGCACTCTTTAGCTGGAGAATGTGATCCAGAATCACCAGAAGCACATGTAACTTCTTCCTGATAAAGAGTAGAGAAAGTTCTCTTTGACATATCATAATCCACAATTACATCAGGCATCTGCAGTAATTATAAAATAAGATCAAAGAATGAACAATTAAGTAATAGATCTGCTATTACTCATTAGGTCGGCTATCAAAGCCAAATAGACATCACATTTTGTCAATATAGCATGCTATCGTATGCAACCATGGGATGAGTCCTGCACAAAATGTTATCAGCTCAAAAACTATGTCAATTTGCTCGAAATAATTTACAAGTTAATCATGTCTTCGGTGCAACTCACTATTTATCCTAATTCTGCTCTCATTTCCCTTTCTCATTCTTTTGTATGTATATGCCAAAGCTAGAGTAGCTCTCATCAATGGGGAAATGAGTGAAGCATGATTAAAATGGTACAATTGAGCACACAGACCTGCTTCAGGAGGAAATACTTAGGCCTTGTAACTTTTGAAGACTACACACAAAATGGATGCTGGGGAGACCACAAAAGAATGGAGAAATGGAGGAAGACAGTTTAGAATGATACATATTTAGGTATTAACAAACAGAATAAGGCTTGAGTGTGGTTGTTGTTTGTTGTTGTCATCTATGTATGTATGTATGCAAGTGTATATATATATATATATATATATATATATATGAAATATACATCAGAAACATTTAATATGTGATATATATATATATATGAAAACAGAAAACATGGTTACCTCCATGAATGTATATCAATATTAACAAACGAAGTAAATAAAGTATTATATTGACTGAATTAGCAAGCATAAATTTTATAAATGTCAACTCAATGACATTTTATTATGAAATATTACTGATAAAACCCTTCAACTGTGTTAAAGAATACCATATTTCCAAGTGCAATGCTTTCCATTGATTAAAATATTTCCCTTGCTCCAAATTCAATATAGAAAGTTTACTGGTAATTCACAAAACAGATGCATGTTAATAATACTAACATTTTCCAATAATAAGACAAATGCTTCCATGATAAAATGAAATGGCAGAATAAGATCCATATAGCCAACCAAGTGGGCGCATGAACAGAAACTGCTTTCACGTGGTTAATGTAGAGCTTTCACTTAGATCATAAAAGTAACTTCATTAAAGAAACTGAATTAAACATCTAATGCCTTTAAAAAGTTTAAATTGACGGATAAGATTTTGCAAATATTCTTAAGAAACTGAAAGGAAAAGCAAAAAATAGCTGCTTAAGTAGACCATTACAGGAAGCATCTAGATGAGTCAGAAAACTTTGCAATGATTCGATGAAAGAGGTAATCGGTTTATACTGAAGCATACAAGAAAAAAGCTAGAATCAAATCAATCATGCAATTGTCATCAACTCTGAGCATAGGACATGTTCAATAATTAATTGTGCCATCATTTTACTGCTATAGCAGGATTATCTCAACAAAACAGGATCGGTCCTTTTTTTAAAAAAAAAAAAAAATGCTTTGAAAAACCATTATTTTGGGAAAGGATGAGTACAGTTATTTCAGATATTAAGTCAGAGTAGAAGTACAGTGTAATCAAATGCTTGTAACAAATAAAAGTTGAATTGCAAAATGCTTTGACTTGCACAATCAAATGGTTCAGCTGAAAATCCTTACCACAGGAGAAGAAAGCACTGCACGATACACACAACTCATGAAGTCATGATTGGAACCCGGAAGAATGCTGCACAGATTTGAAGGCATAGGAAAAAACCACGGATTGAGATTCTCAAGCTTCTGGCATTGCTGTACAGCATTAGAATTAACTGAAAATCAGAAGCTGCTTTCCTAATCAAAGTCATCCAGCCTTCAGACTGGATTCATTCCACATGTATAATTATAGAGTGCCATAATAATAAGAGTATGCCATGCTATCGACATTTTTACAGAACCCCTAATCAAACAAGTTATCAATAAGTGCAGATGTATAATTATGCAAAGGACAATGTCAAAATCACTACATAATCTTGGGGTGTTTTTAAATTTTACACCTTAGTTTTGAAATTGCTAAATGCCACACTTTATGGAACTTTTGCTTGTCAATTTCACTACCTTACCTCTAACTTGTACTTTTACCAATGGGTATTTATCACGTCATATCATGAAGATAGTAAATTTGATAAATAGAAGTACAATTAAGCATGCAATTTCACGAATTCAAACTTCACCTAAGAATTTTTAGAAACAAAAATTTAATTGGATATGGCATTTAGCAATTTCAAACTTCAATTGTAAACCTAAAAAAACACAAAATTTAAGTAGTAATTTTGATATACTCCCATTATTTAACCTGTACATAGACACCTAACAATCAATATCATTATTATCTTCCCAATAAATCCTACAAGTTGACTTCCACAGCATCTATATAATTAGGAAACACTTCATGCCAGCAGCTCTGTCCTGTAGCATTTCCAATAAAAAAGTTTGAGAAAGCTAAACCAATCAATTAAGATTACCCAGAGAAGCTAAATTAATTAATTGTTGACAAGCAAAAGGATTAGTATTATTTCAACAAGATAGCAGAGTACAGAGGCTTAAGAACTTAAGCAAACAATTCATTTATCTATCAAAGTTTTTATGTCAAAATGAAACTTGCCTTAATTAAATAATGTAAAAATCATTTGCAGACAGAACCATGTGGATGAGAACCCACTCAGAAGTGAGAATTGTATAAGAGAAGGTAATGTCATATAAATTGAAAGTTCAATTTCAGGGATTCTCTCATTTCACCATTCAGATTCAGCAACCACTGAACAGCAAGCTGAAGTAAAGACTCAGATCACAAGGGATCATAATGACCAGTCTATGTATTTTAACTTCTTTTTCATAAGAAAATCTGACCTATTTTAAGCTAATAGCATTCCTCAAATCATTCAAAGTGCAGATAAAACAGAAGCAGCAGTATCAAAAGAAAGAAAGTTCAGAATCCAGAGGAGTGTAAATTACTTCATTTCATCAGGCGTAGAAAGAAGACACTCACAAGTGACTTCTCTCTCCAATTCTATAAGTTTTTGCACAATTTAAATAGTTTTTCTCAGATGATAACCAGGAAGAACAAATATGTTGCACTGTACTGTACTAAGCACTTGCAAATGCCTAATATGTCATAGAAGTTGATTAAAATTCAGAATAGTAATTGTGTATAGTATAGACCTTAAAACTGATATTGATGGGCAAATTGATGGAACATAACATAGGTGAACCATTTTTATTAATGCATAGGACTAAATGCCCATCAAAAACATCCATGTCTTGAAAGAAGATGTCTTCACCGGGAAGAATGACATCCTACAAAACAATACATAAGACAAAAAATAAGATACAGAAAGGGAAGGGAAAAATGCAGATGGCCACAAAAGTGAAATTTGGTAAAGAAAGATAGATGATCACCAGCACAAACATCAGGGAAACTAGATATTAATGACTAAAGAAACAGGGAATGACATCAAAAGAAGGGTTTAGGAAATTTGAACCTAGGAGTGTAAATGAGTCAAAACCACTCGCAAATTACTGACTGTGATACTCACTCATTTTTTATTTGGCAATAGTCAAATCAAGCTTGAGCTTCATAATGGTAAGCTCAATTAGTTTGAAAGCCTAATCAAGCTTGAGTTGAGTTTAAATATTAATTGATTTCCAATATTAATATTATTTATTTTAATTAGAAAAAAAAAAATTCAAGTCAAGCTCCAGCTCAAGTGTCACTTTGAGGTGTCACTTTGAGTTGAGTTCGAATTCAAAATTCTAAGATCAAGCATTGAAATTTTGAATTCAACTCAAACTCGAGTTTAGCACTATATGGTCTTGACCCATCTCATTTATAGCCCTACTTAAACTAGAATAAGTCAGTAAGTGAATCATACCTGAGGATTAGGAGACCGTATATCTTGAACCTGGCATTTTGTCAAGTAATAACCTTGGCCACTCCAACCCATACTTTCACTTAAAGGAGCATTTGTTAATATATAGAAAGAACCACAATGATGCTCCAGAAAAAACTGCACATCAGACAGGCGCTCACATACTTGCCACAAGCCACGAAGTGGATTGATAGCATCTAGTAAATATACCTGCAGACGTTTCACTAACCTGTAAATTACTTCATTCTATCCAACATAAATTATTCACATAATTAAAAAAAGTAACAGAAAAAGGGATAGGTAAATTCCTTCCTCTGATGAAGTACGCGAGTTTGAATTCACTGTTATGAATTTGCCATCCTTTGTATTAGTGATGTCAACACAAAATCTGGAATCATTTTCTGTGAATATCACCACATCATCTGAACTATGAGACCTTAAATTTGTGCAAAGGACCCTGCCAAAGATTAGATACATGAGAACATTTTTTAATAGGCTTGAAGATGAAAAGCTTAAGGCTCACATGGTTTACCGATTTGGCCGCTGATTACTGTCAAATAATGTATAAAACAGAGTGCAACTATCCTGGGCCCAAGCCAAGCTGACAACTCCCTCAACATTGGCATGTGAGAGAACAGAGCCAGTTCTAAGGTCCTTTATTTGAAGGGTAAAACATTCACTTCCAGTCGTATCAACAGTATAGGCGAGGAAATTATGGTCTGGTGAAACTCGGCATGTACCAACATGTACATAACCTATCAAAAGCACATAAATTAGCTCAGTATTTCAACAATGAGCAATATTAAAACATCAGGTAGCGTTTGGCTGGCATTGAAATTCGGCACTGGACTGGACAAAATTTTTTGTCCCTTGTTTGGTTGCCACACATGAAGGAAGTACTGGACTAAAGACCAATTACGTACTGGACAAAATCAGAAATTTTAGTACCACATGTAATTCGGTACTAAAAATTAGGTACTGGACTAAATGTAATTTTTCTGAAATTCCGGATTTGCCCTTCATACTTACCTTGAAAGAAAATAAAAATAGTAAGTATAATAATAAATGATAAAAATGTAAAAATTCATAAAAAAAATAATAAAAATATTAGAAAAATAAAAATAAAGATTTAGATTTTGAAATAGGATAAATAAAAATCTAGGAGAAAATTTTTCAATAAAAATTTAATAAAATTATAAAAATTTAATAAAAATTATGAAAATTAATAAAAGTTAATAAAAATTATAAAAATCATAATAAATTAAGTAAAAAAGCAATAAAAATTTATAATAGTATAAATGAGTTGAAAAATAAAAAAAAAATGAATTTTTATCACTTAGAAAAATCATTTTCTTAAATAAATCCAAAATTGGTGTTTTTCCTTAAAATTATCATTTTCAAAAAAAATCAAATTATCAAGCCTAGGTTTAGATTTTTTAGAAAAATCCTAAAATGGTAAAAACATAAATTAAAAGAAATTTCATAATTAAAATTCACAAACACACTAAAGTTTTTCAAGAAAAGCGAACTACAGTTTATTTGATCCTGAATAATAGGTATGTAGGCACCCATTTGGGACAACCCTAAAAAAGGAATAAAAAATATTTTCCTAGCATAATTCACTTAAAAACACAATAAAAGACGACAAAAATAAAATAAAAGATATTTTGAGATAAAGTAAATTTTAGGAGATTAGGTGGTAACCTTAGGGTTTTAATAGGTTAGCCTCTAAACTTAGAAACGCCGGTTTTCCCCTATCCTCTTTTCACAAAAAAACGAGAAGAGGAAATCACGACGACTAATGGTCCAAATTAGGACTAATCCGCTCCATTAGTCTTAATTCAATCTTTCCCAACAACAGTTAGGTGTCGACTCCAAAAATAAAACGAAATTCTTTTTCCTAGAATATTTAATATAATATATTAAACCTTCAAGTCATTTTTTTATAATAATATCAAATATATATAAATAACTATGATATAAATAAAAGGGAAAAATTGTCAATTTTACTCTGTCCAGTTCAGTACTTTGTAATTTCAAACACTACATAACACAAAAGCCTTCTCTAGTAATTAAAAAGGGCAAAACTGTCAAATTTACTATGTCCAGTCCAGTACTTTGCAATCCAAACACTAGACAGCACAAAAATCCTTGTCCAGTACTAAACAAACCAAACGTGGTACAAAAATATTTTTTGTCCAGTCCTTCTTTTTTAGTACTGTCCAGTACTCTTGTTCTGTCCAGTACCAGTAACCAAACGGTACCTCAAGTACAATTAACCATGACCTTTCTAGACACTGACCTACAGTGCTAAGGAGCTAGTTTGTTGGCAAGGATTTTATAGACTACTAAAATACATAGCAATTTTTGTTAACAAAGCACCTCCATGCACTTGTTAAACATGATAAGGAAAAGCACAGCTTTCAGAACATAGAATATAAATTTTACAAGAAAGACGAGTACATAATGTGTTGAGCATCTTAGTAGCAGCAGTTTGTAATCGAATTGCTACAAATACTGCAAAACTGAATGCAAATACTTAGGACATGCCCCCTTTAACTCACCCAGAAAGATGGACCAAAGAAGACAGCAGCCAAAGAGAAGTACAGAACAATGGATACCTTTTAGGTCCCACTTAAGTGAACAAGTCAACTTATTTCCTCTACAAAGAAAGTTTCATATGCAGAAAACATCCTCAAAAAGTAAAGGTTGCAAGTAACTTGCCATATTGTTCAGCAATGGCATTCCAGTCAAGTAAGATTTCCTCCTTTCTGAGTCCTCTTGCATGATTAGCAACTTTCTTCACCCAACCAACATTTTCATTTTCCAACCTCCGACATAATACCGGGAACTCCTTCCCCTCTGGTATATATTGGTAGTACAACCTGCTCAATGTATCCATATTTTATTCAGATCCAGTTCCCACTCATCAATAGCATAGAGAAAAATTACTGCCTTATAAGGATTGCACAATTATTTCTACCACTCATGATGGTTACATATCATTATTAAAAACAAGGATTCAGCCAATTCTGTTGAACTTTTAGCACTGGACACCTTTCTCTTGTGCAGTTAAGTTTGTCTAAAGCCTTCTTAACCATTTTGCCATGTTGCCCAGCAGATTTATTTCATAAGGTAATTTGCCTTTTGCAAATTCAAAAAATAAGGTCAATCTAAATAAAGTAGAATTTGAAATATGTACTCCAATCCCCAAACCCTGGATGGTGATAGAATATTTGAAAAAGGACAAAAATATTAAATTTTTCAAAAATAATCCCTGAATTACGTCCCATGCAAAAATATTTCTGAAAGTACCTCACATGAAATCATGTTTCAAGCATCTTGCAAACACGATTTCAGACTAATACTAAAAGTGTGTCTTGAATACAAGATTTTAACTTGCAGAATTCTCACAGCAATAGACATTTTGCATTCTCTCCCAAAATTAAATTACTTGTTCAAAGAATTTGCAAATTAAAAAAAAAAAAAAAAACACTTCGAAATATGCCATTTCCACCACCTATTCAACCACATCCATGCCTCAATAATTCACTCCTCCAAACTCTACAATTCAAACAACAATAATAATAACAGCTAATTTTCATTCATCTTCTTAAATTAACCAACACACGTAAATACATCTAAGGACAACAATAATTATATAATAAGTTCCATTCACTTTGCATTAAGTTTGTCTCAATGTACTCTCAAATATAGGTTGAGTTCATTGTACATAAACTGTATAGAAACAAACTTAATGCAAAATGAATAAAACTTGTTATAAGATTATTTATTGTTCTTACATGTATTTATGTTTGTTGGTTATTTTATGGAGATAAATGAAACTTAAATTGTTATTATTGTTGTTGTTGTTGTTGTTGTTTGAATTGTGGAGTTTGAGGGAGTATGGATTATGTAGCATATGGATATGGCTGAATAGATAGTGAAAAAGATATATATATACCATGAAGTGTTGTCTCCATTTGCAAATTGTTTGAGCAGGTGACGCAAATTTCGGGAAAAAATGCCAAATGTATGCAACTGTCGGGCCGCAAATCAAAATCATGTCTTGAAAAGACGATTTCATGCAAGATACTTTTAGGAATAGTTTTGAAAGTGGAATATTTTGGGGATTATTTTTTAAAAGGACAACAGTTTTGTCCTTTTTCCTAGAATATTTTCCTGAAAAGTGCAATTTTAGTCCAACTTTCCAGACTTTTGGTCAATGTAATGAAATGTTTCGTTACATTACAATTTTAAAAATCATAATGTCCTATTTTGTGCCCACACAACATTCAAAATATTTGGGAGCACTAAAATTGTCCTGGATTAGGCTTGATTTGTTTCACGGAAAACATTTTCCAAGTAGCTTATAAGGTATGTTATAATGATCATTTGGGTGGCTCAACTGTTATGGAAGTAATCAGAATTAACCGCAGCTACATGCAATTTTTAGTTGTGCATAGTGGTAGGCAGATGAGATGACAGTGGCTGGTAGCCGGTAGTGATGGTAGCAAGGATGTAAAATCACGATGAAAATGGAAAAAAAAAATGATTTCTTACTAAAAACAGAAATCAGTTTCCTGATTTCGCAATTCGCATTGTCATTTTCCACTAATTACAGCTATTGGATGCTATGGCCATATGCGCCTCTTGCCACCATTTATCAATAAAAACTACTAGGTACTCCAACTTTTCGACATTACTACCTAATCTTTGACAAGTATAAAAATCAAATTACAGCAACAACTTCGGCAAAAAAAAATACAGATTTATTTTTCCAGGGAACTAAGTAGAAAATATACACATAATCATTAGCGTACCACAGTCGGATTGATCATGAGCATTACAGCAGCAAGTCTGACAAACAACAGTAGAACCATTATCGAGTCCAAAAACTAACTCCTCTTTCCTCAACCAAAGATAAAAAGTTTTTCATAAAGCAAGTAATCAGCTTTTGGAAAGACAAAAATTTTCTCCTCCCCAGCCTTTTAAAGAACCCATAGAATAAAAATGAACGGCAATAACATGGAAATGGAAAAATGAAAATGGGTATTAAGAAAAAAGAACAAACCAAGGACCCCATCTCTCAGGAGGAGTAGAAATTTTAGTGGGAAGTCGAGCTTTCATCTCAGAAACCAGTTCTTTCTGCAATGACTGGGTGTCCTCCATGAAAGCCTGAGCATAGGAGTTCTCACTGTGGAGATAATCAATAAAGTCAGGGTCTTGAGTGTTCGACATCCAATGATAAGGGTCTTCCCAGGTTTTGCCATGAGCTGAGACATTGAAAGGGAGTTTCCTTGCAATGGGTGGAGGTATTTTGGGGAGAGGGAATTTGGGGTCTTTGCAATATGAGGTGAAGAATCTGGAAAAAAGGAGATAGAGTTTGGTGGATTTATTAGTTAAGTTCGTAAGAGAAGGAATCGCCATTTTAGGACTGAAGGATTCGTTTGTGGCTGGAGAGACGACTGAGCGAGAAAGCAGAAGCAGCTGTGTGTTCAAGCTTTTGAAAGCTAGCTTTGTCATTGAACCGGTACCCCAGCAGACGCACGGAGCATCTGGCCATCGGCTAGAACCGAAGCCGAGAAGCCGCTTTGGTTTGGATGGTTCATAAGGAATAGAATTGGATAAAAATGTTTAGTATTGTATTGGTAGAAGTATTACATATATATATATATATATATATCTTATATTTGGTATTTGAATTTTATTTATTTTTATAATTAATTATCTAAAATTTAAAAATATTAAAACTCTTGTAACTTAGTGGCATAAATGCTAATTTTTATATTGGATGAATCAGATTTGAATTTCTCCCCCTTATTGTAAACATGAAAAGAAAAAAAAAGTATTAATTTACTATTTATAATTTTTTTGATATTATTTATAATACCTAAAATAACTCTATTTAAGTAATTAATTATAAAAGTGAGAAAAGTTTATATAAGTAATTGCAAAATAGAGTAAAATTTAAGTAGTTAATTACAAAATTGATAAAGTTCAAATACAATATTTACACTTTTAAACTTCAAATAATTAACTACTAAAACAAGCAAAATTTAATTTTCAAATATAATACTTACCCCCCAAAAATCACCATTACTAGACAAAATAAGGTTTTCATGAGATACTTAAACTCGACTTAATACTTATTAGAATTTGATTTGATGGTAGTTTAGTTGAGCTCAAATTTGAGTTATCAAGTAGTTTATCAAATTGAGCTTAAACTTTATAATATTTGACTAATTCATAAAACTAATTAAATTTAAGCTAAGATTAAATATTAATCGAATTTAAGGAATTTTAAATATCAATATTATTTAAGTAGGAGAAAATATTTTCTAGACAAATTGGAATAATTTAAAGCTTATTAAATATTATTTTAAGTTGAGTTCGAGCTTTAACTCAAGTTACATTGTTGGAACCACAACCATGTTAGAAGGTTTGTTTGAAAAGTCCAGACTATTTGAAGAATGACACAGCGTAGAAAGCGTAAAACACGAGACCAATTCGTGAATTGGACCTCACGAATAAATAATGAATAATCTGAGTTTATTCCTTGAAATTCTCAATTGCGCACAATTGAGGAAATAGAGAAGACTCGTCTCTAAGCGTCTGTAATTTTGTAAAAGATTAAAAAAACTAACCTTAAAATGACCTAGAAACTATTTATAGTCTTCTGGAAAACAATTAAAAAAGGAAATATATATGCACATGTGGGAATAAATATATGTATACACGTCTGTCATCTGGTTGATACACGACCGTGTATGTTTCTGTGGGTCTTCTAGACACAACACACGGTCATGCCTTCTTGTCGTGTATAAGGCCGTGTAAGTCTCTGTGGGTCTTCCAAACACAACACACGGCCGTGCTTTCTTGCCATGCATGTTTTTGTGAATTATCTCGACTCAACACATGGTTGTGCCATTGAACCGTGTATATGACCGTGTATGTTTCTGTGGAGCTTCCAGACACATTACACGGCCGTGCTTTGTAAATGACACGCCAAATCAACCCGTGTTAGCTATGATGTTTACATCATTCTCTCCCACCAATGAAGAACTCGGCCCCAAGTTCTCTTCCGGATATAGAGGGTCGCCATCAGAGTAGAATGGAAATAAGTCAGCTACATTGAAGGTTTTTGAAATCTTCATGCTTTCAGGAAGTCCGACCACATACACATTATCATTTATTTTTGCAACAATCTTGTAAGGGCCATATTTCTTTGGTTGCCATTTACTATAAGTGCCTACGAGAGAGTGTTCTTTTCTTAAGAACACCATCACTTGATCTCCCACTTCAAACAGTTTTTTCTTCCTATGCTTGTTTACAGCTTTTTTGTACTTCTCATTAGCCTTCTCAATCTTCTCTTTCACTTCAGATGCCACAGCTTGATGTTGTTCCGCTAGGTGTTTTGCAGCTACATTGGACTCTACACCTTTGGGCAAGAGAGCTAAATCCAATGTGTGAGATAGCACTTTTATATAGACTACTGAAAAAGGAGATTTCCCAATAGTTCTATGGATGGAACTTTTATAAGCAAATTCAGCTTGAGAAAGCGCCAAATCCCATTGTCTTGGCTTCTCTCCACAAATGCTTCGTATTAAGTTGCCAAGGGTCCTGTTCGTCACCCCCGTCTGCCCATCAGTCTGAGGGTGGGCTGTACTACTAAAATTGAGTGAGGAATTGAACATGTACCATAGTGTCATCCAGAAGTGGCTAAGAAACCGGGTATCTCTATCTGATGTAATTAACTTGGGAACCCCGTGCAACCTGACCACCTCCTTAAAGAATAACTTGGTAACACCTTGTGCATCAGTTGTCTTCTTGCAAAGGATGAAGTGACCCATCTTGGGGAACTTGTTTACAACCACAAAAATAGTGTCAGCACCTCATTGGGTACGAGGCAAACCTAAAACGAAGTCTATAGATAGATCTTCCCAGATATTCTCAGGTACTGATAGCGGAGTGTACAACCCAGTATTCTGATAATGTCCTTTGGATGTCTGACAAACGTAACACCTTTGCACCATTCTCCCTACATCCCTTATCAGCTGAGGCCAATGATATCTTGCAGCCACTACCGCTAGAGTCTTATCTCACCCCAGATGTCCGGCTAGTCCTCCTCCATGTAGGTCCCTAATCAACTTTTCCCTCAAGGATGATTCAGGAATACAGAGTTGATTTCCTTTCATTAAGTAACCCTCTAGGATATAGTAACTGTCATTGGGTTCCTGATTGATACACCTCTTCTATATAGTCCCGAAATCCACATCCTCCTCATACAGTTCCTTCATCTGCTCAAAACCTACCACCTCAGCCCTCATGGTAATCAATAGATCAGCTCTCCTACTCAATGCATCCGCCACCTTATTTTGAACCCCGGATTTGTGCATTCAGCGGAATGGAAACTTTTGCAGAAATTGGATCCATCTAGCATGTATGTCTTTACAGATACGGGTCTGACTACTCAGATGTTTTAGAGTGACATAATTCGAATACAGGATAAATTCTTTTCCTACCAAGTAATGCTCCTACATCCTCAGAGCTCTGACCACGGAATATAACTCTTTATCGTAAGTAGACCAACTCCTTCTAGCTTCACAAAGCTTCTCATTATGAAAGGCCACGGGTCTCTTTTCTTGAGATAACACTGCTCCAATACTTACCCCACTGGCATCACAGTCTACCTTAAATAATTTGGCAAAGTCTAGTAACGCTAACACTGGCGCACTACACAATCTTTCCTTTAACACAGCAAACCCGGACTCAGCTTCTTCACCCCATTGAAACTTCCCCTTTTTCAGGCACTCGGTTAATGGGGCAGCGACAGTACTGAAATGCTGTATGAAGTGCCTATAAAACCCTGCCAACCCCAGAAAGCTCCTCAACTCAGTGATCGTTTTGGGAGTAGGCCAATCTCTAATAGCCCTTACTTTGTCCTCATCTACCGTTATTCCCTCACTGCTTACTACAAAACCCAAGAACAACAACTTCTTTGACATGAATATGCACTTCTTGAGATTGGCATAAAGCTTATTCTCTTTCAGCACAATTAATACACTTCTCAAATGCACTAAGTTGTCATCCTCAGTCTTACTATATATTAAGATGTCATCGAAATACACTACCACAAAACTACTAATAAAAGGCTTAAGTACCTGATTCATCACGCGTATGAAGGTACTGGGTGCATTGTTGAGGCCGAATGGCATAACCAACCATTCATATAGCCCTTCCTTCGTCTTGAAAGCGGTTTTCCACTCATCCTCAGGTTTGACTCAGATCTGATGGTATCTACTCCTAAGATCCACCTTCGAAAATATCACCGCTCCACTCAGCCTATCCAGCATGTCCTCAATGCGAAGAATTGGGAATTTATACCCAATTGTGATTTTGTTGATCGCACGGTTGTCTACGCACATCCTCCAGCTTCCATCCTTCTTTGGCGTCAATAGCGCCGAAACAGCACACGGGCTCATGCTGTCCCTGATAAATCCTTTATCCAGTAACTCCTAGACTTTCTCCTCTAGGACCTCCGTCTCTTTTAGGCTCATCCTATAATGAGGGAGATTAGGAAGACTAGCCCTAAGCACCAAGTCAATATGGTGTTGGATGTCACGCAATGGAGGCAACCCTTCTGGTAAATCTTCTGGCACTACCTCTTTGAACTCTTCTAACACCCCCTTTACTTCTTCCGAAACTCCCTCACTACTCACTTCTTCTCCAGCACTCTTCACGACAAGTGCATGCATCACTTGGGATTCTTTCAGGTCTTCAGCCATCTCCTTTTCTGACTGGGTGATGGTTAGAAAGGATTTTCCTTCTGCCCTTTGTGTCTTAGGTCGTTTGTCCGTCAATGGCAGTAATGTGTATTTCACGCCCCCTCTCTCCAGCCTATACTTATTCTCTTTTCCGGCATGTTGGGCATCCACTTCAAACTGTCATGGTCGCTCGAATAACAAATGGCAAGCATCTATATCGACGATGTCACAATAGACTTCATCTCGATATTTGCCTATAGAGAAGGGAACCCGGCACCTCTCCTTCACCTCAATCTGCTCTGCCGCCTTAATCCACCCTATGGTGTAAGGGTTCCGATGTTTCTCTACCGACAGTTGGAGTTGCTTCACAACCTCTCTCCCGATTATATTCTCACAACTCCCACTGTCAACAATCAGGTCGAACACTCTCCCACCAATTGTGCATCTAGTGCGGAACAACTGGTGTCGCTGCGAACTACCCTCCTACTTCGGTGCCAGCATCATCCTTCTAATTACATAGCTCGACTCCACCCCATCATCAACCTCATCATAATATTCATCCTCACCATCCGACTCACAACACACTTCCTCCTCTTCTTCCCTTTCGACAATTTTTATAGTCCGTCGATTCGAGCATTCGTTGGATCGGTGCCCCGGTTGGTTACACCTATAACACTTCCCCAGAATTGGTTTAGCATACGGATTACTATGCCTTGGGGTCTCTTTGATCTCAAGAGGTTTCTTCCCTTCAGCCTTTTCTTCCTTCTTCTCTATACCTCCAGCAGGCTTCTCAGCTACTCCTTTAATCCTTTCACCAACTACCCGGCTGCCACTGTCAATACTATCATACACATAATTCCTTTTGCCCTCACCAAGCCTCGCACTTTGTTCTTGAATCATCATCTTAGCTCTAAGGGCCAAATTCTTTGCCTCATTTACAGTTCTAAACACCGTCACCCCAATTTTATCCCTAATCTAGGGCTTCAACCCGTCCATAAATCGCGCTACCTGCTGACCCTCGATCTCCCTCAGATCATTCCTCTCCGCCAACCTCATGAACTCGGCGGTATATTCATGCACTGTCCTTTGTCCCTGACGGCATCGTTGGTACTGCTGGAAGAGGATCTGCTCATAGTCGGGTGGTAGAAAATCCTTCTGCAGCAGGTTCTTCATGCGGTACCATGTTCTTATTGGTTGCTTCCCTTCTCTTTGCCTCTTGTTTTGCAAATGATCCCACCATGCAGATGCCCCTCCTTTCAGCCTACACGCAACCAACCTCACTCTCCTATCCTCAGGTATCTCCATATAGTCGAAGAATCTATCGACTTCTGCAAGCCAATATAGGAAATCTTCTATATTAAGATTCCATTAAATGATGAAATATCTATCTTAAGACGGAAATCACCGCCATCTGCCTAATCATATCCCTGATAGTTTCTTCGATATCCACCATCATATTCCAGATCAACCCTATTGTCGATCCTGCGGTATCTGCCACCACTAACATCGCCTCTCCTTCGTTATTGCCCTCTCCTCTGTAGGAAATCACCCTCTTCCTCAGAAGAACTCTCATCTAGCCATTGATTCCATTGATTTGCGGCTACAGGTTAATTGATAGGACCGCCATGAGCGACTGCTACCCTTGGTCGATCTCCACCAACGCCCCTGTTACCATTGTGGCTCACCACCATGGCGTCGAAACGCGTAATCAGATCCTCCAAGCGCTGCTCTACACGCCCGAGCCTCTGTTCCATGGCTTCGACCACTGCCCTTGGAGCCCATTGATTGACTCCTTGGACTTCTGCATCCCGATTTAGGTCGAGAATGCGACCGCCGTCAACACCGTCGTTAGCCGACATCTCCGCAGGAAATTGCCTTACTCTGATACCAACTGACACAGCGTAGAAAGCGTAAAACACGAGGCCAATTCGTGGATTGGACCTCATGAATAAACAAAGAATAATCTGAGTTTATTCCTTGAAATTCTCAATTGCGCACAATTGAGGAAATAGAGAAGACTCGTCTCTAAGTGTCTGTAATTTTGTAAAAGATTAAAAAAACTAACCCTAAAATGACCTAGAAACTATTTATAGTCTTCTGGAAAATAATTAAAAAAGGAAATATATATGTACACGTGGGAATAAATATATGTATGCACGTCCGTTATCTGGTTGATACACGGCCGTGTATAAGACCGTGTATGTTTCTGTAGGCCTTCCAGACACAACACACGGTTGTGCCTTCTTGCCGTGTATAAGACCGTATAAGTCTCTGTGGGTCTTCCAAACACAACACACGGCTGTGCTTTCTTGTCGTGTATATGACCGTGTATGTTTCTGTGAATTATCTCGACTCAACACACAGCCGTACCATTGAACCGTGTATACGACCGTGTATGTTTCTGTGGAGCTTCCAGACACATTACACGGCCGTGCCTTGTAAATGAAACGCCTAATCAACCCGTGTTAGCTATGATGTCCGCATCAAAGAATTATCAAAGCGTCTAAGAGTTTTCATTAAAAGTCCAAACCATTCAATGAGTAATAACCGGCTTTAGAATTTGTCAATTGAAGTTATAATTTTGCAACAAGTCTTACTTATTTACAAACGCTTGAGCTATTAATGTAGTTGCTAGATTAAAAGTGTAATTGGTCTTTTATTTATTCAACCGTGAACTTTTAGAAGCCTCAACTAATTTATGGTTTATAGTTTCTATTTTGTCCTTTAAGTTATTTTAATTTTCAATGATGTTACATTTATGCCACTAGATAGGGTTTGTAATGTTATTTAGCATTTAAAGACTTATAAAATGTATTATTCATGGTTGAAGTTTAACACTATAAATTTTTATGAGTAATTTCGATAAGATAGATTTTTCTTAAATTTCTTTTTTATTTTTATCAATAAATTTGTTAATTTATTGTAGTCAATGACTATGTTTATCAATCTCTTAGTGTACATTTCTAGATATGAAATTTGGGAGTGATATCGATTCGTTATTTGATCAAACCTCAGTTCAGTTTTGGTATTAATTTGTTATACCTAATATTGATTTTGTTGATATCCTTCATATATGAATCCTAATATCGATTCCTTATTTTGTTGAGTTTTATGTTGATATGAGAGATGTAGTTGTGGGACCGCTAGCTTGTGGCATATAAGGTTAAGGGGAATGTTTAATCGAGGTTTTAGTATTAGATGTTGGTGGTGATGATACAATGGTAATATAACTTATGTTAATTAATTGATTCACTTAAAATATATATATATATATATATAATTATTGGAGAATTTTTTCATTTCTACATCTTACTTAAATTGGGCTAGTTGTAGCTGCGATTTACATTCATATTTTATCTTCTTTCTCTTTTCATTGGTCGTAGGCCAAAAATCCCTATTCGTCGTAATTGCAATTTATCAGGCAAATCTGTTAATCATATGACCATCCTAAAACCAAACCTAGACGTAAGCAGAAGAGGTTTCTCAAAACATCGTAAGCAAATAAAAAATGTTGAATTTGAGGATCCGAGCAACAGGGTCTCATGACATTAATTTTAAAACATTTTCAAGTGATTGAAAAATTACCGACGATATAAATGTCTTGTAAATAAAACATGACCGCCACATTGATGAAGCCATCTTAAACCACGAATGCCAAATCACGGATACAGTAGTTTATTATTATTATTATCACAAGAAAAATGAGAGATGGAGAGAAGAAAGCTTACATATACTAGTTAGAAAAACCTAAGAAGCACATGATCACAATACATGTCTTGGTCATATATTTGATCACAAGTCACAACAAGACTCAAGTGGATATGTCAGGACCATATGAAAGCGGCTAAGCGAGTAAAGCAAAAAACCTGAATGCCACATGGCTTGCTTGTGCAAGGTGACACTCTCACGGGCTTAACCTTCCTTTGGAATAATGGAAAGTGGGAGAAAAGAACGGGAAATAAAGGATCTAGAGAGAAAAATTTTAAATTCTATTATTGTTTGGTGAGAGATGGAATTATAAGGGAAAAGGATAAGGAGAGGAAATGTTTCTATGAGTCTCATAATATTTATTTTCTTGTAAATTGGAGAGAAAAGAGAAGGAGAGTAATTAAATATTATCTCTCTTTTCTGTCTTTAGTAATAATTAATATTTCTTCATTTTTTCTTCCTCCCATTATTCAAACACATTTTAAGTTATTATTTCCATTATAATTTCTTCCTTTTTTAATTTTTCCTCTTTTAACTCTTTCATTCCTTTTTCTTTCCCCCCTACCAAATAAAGTGTAAGAGTCGTCAAGTGAGCTTCAGCCCGATCTAACCATTTTGCTCCTTGGAATATTTTTTTTTAACCAAAGCTCGTTGATTCTAATATTACATTTGATATAATTCGTAATACATGATTAATATAATCAACTCTAATTATGGGTTTATAATCAATAATAGTTGACATAACGATATAGTGCAATTACTAGTCAGTTATACCTATTCATACAATCTTCCTCTTGTGCCATCACTGGCAAAGTAAAAAACTCTTGTGCTATTGCATGCCATCTAAATTATGTGATGGCAGTGTCTTTTTAGGTAGAGGCTTATCCAACAATAGTTTTTGGTCACCCAGTGCTATGGAAATGGCTTATAAGCAAGAGCTATCTGTGCTCCGAGTACAATGTAATTAAATCTTATCATCTACATATAAATGCATGTAGATATGGGCTCCTTCCACATAAAAAGGATAATTTGTTATTACAATAGAAGTAAAAATGGTGTGGATGATTCAAAAATCGAACTTGATTTGCTTTTAAGGCGCATGGCAAGCAGATAGTAGATAGTAATACTATAGGAATCTAGATAAAATAGCGTTGCATCCGATGGAAAAAAAAAATTTATCGCTTACATTATTCATTATATATATATATATATATATATATTGAATCATTGATGGAGTTCAAAATCACTCTAATAGGATCAATAAACTAAAGAAATCAACTCTTTAATCTAAGAGATGGATGGATCCTATGTTGATCCATTATTATGTTAGAGTTTAGAAAAGATGCAAATGCAGTTTTTTTTTTTTTTTTTTTTTTAAAGAAATCATAAAGTAAAATAGATTTTGCTCACAATCTCAAATCCATATGATAGCATTGACATGAACAATTTAACAGGTTAATTTCAATAGCAAATATATCAAAGAATTATGTAAT
This sequence comes from Laguncularia racemosa, assembly GCA_037954665.1. NCBI lineage: Eukaryota > Viridiplantae > Streptophyta > Magnoliopsida > Myrtales > Combretaceae > Laguncularia > Laguncularia racemosa. Next base: position 9,753,600 of record JBBMOL010000010.1, read on the forward strand.
TGAATGGATATGAGGATATTGGGCCAGGAAAAAAAGAAGAAGAAGTAATTAGGTCACTTACTCAAATGCTTTAACTCGCCCAAAAATTTCTAGATTTTGACTGAGATTTCGAATTTTACAACATCTTAACATGTATTGTGTTTCAAGGGTATGATACTTTCACCACCATCCAACTCAATATCTTGCACAAGCGATAACTCCTTGCACTAGGTAGGTGCTCTCATTATACTTCATTGTGCTCTACTCTACACTGATACTAGCATTGAACACCTTGCCTGCAACCTAATTAACTTAGCTTATGATAATGTTTTCTATGATTCTATTTGTTAGTAATTATTTTGGTATTTTCATCCATTTGCAATGTAATCTCATCTTTTATTAATAATTTTGGAAGGAGGAGGATGGCCCGTTTGACCAAAATAAATAAATAAATAAGGGTCTTCCTTTAAAGGCTAAAAATAGTACTTTAAATTATTTGCCGTGCCTTGTTGGTTTGATCTCTTTACATTCGAATATGATTAAAAGATTTGCGGCATAGTAATGGAAGCTAATATTAAGGTTCAAGATAGCGGTCATTTCTCTTTTGATCCGTTGTTATGCTAGATTAGGATCCTGAGAGAGAGCCTTTTATATGATGATTTGTAGAGACCATATAAATATGTTTCTATTACGTTTATTAGAAGATTTATCTATTATATTTATTCACTTTATTTTTAATTTTGAAAACATTGGTATTATCTTGATGGAGACAGGGGCCACACGGCAATGATGGAGACAGGGGCCACACGACCGTGCTATAAATGATGGAGCCAGGGGACACACGGCCTGGACACACGGCCGTGCTTATAGACCGTGTATCCAATTCAGAGCCACAGACGTATACACGGCTTCCTCACACGGCTAGGAGACAACCGTGCTTCGCGACCGTGCCCTCAGACAGATTTCCACAGAAGTATACACGGCCTCACACACGGCCGTGTATCGTGACCGTGTATAACGATCGAGTATCCCACAGAGGCTGACACGGTTCCGGGCACGGCTTGGGACACGGCTTGCGGAACTTTCACAGAATCATACACGGCTTAGAGGCACGGCCGTGTATGAGACCGTGTACTAGGCTTGTCACTTGCCCAGAAGCGTACACGGCCTGGAGGCACGGCCGTGTATGCGACAATTTATAGACGTGTATTTTACTATTTATTTCCACGTGTACGCTTAGATTTTCCCCTTTTAGATATTTTACGGGGCCATATAAATACTCTTTTGTTAGATAGATTAGGGTTACGTTTTAATATACATTTGAATACACTTTGAGAGAGAGTTTTCTCCAATTTCCGGGTTGTGCGCAACCTAATTTGCATCAAAGCGTGTGTCTTTGTTGTGTGAAACCAATCCAATTTCGGATTCGTTTCGTTTTAGCTTCCGCGCTGCGTCAGTTGGTATCAGAGCAAGGTTATTTCCTGCGGAGATGTCGGCTAACGACGGTGTTGATGGCGGTCGTGTTCTTGACGGTGTTCAAGATGCGAGGTTTCAAGGGAACCATCAATGGGTTCTTAGGGCAGAGTTCGACGCAATGCATCAGAAGGTCGGGCGTATGGAACAGCGCCTTGATGAACTGATCGAGCGTTTCGATGCTCTGGTGGTCGACCCCAATAGGGTTGGAGGCGCTGGCAGAAATCCACCACGTGCGGTGGAGGAATTCGGGGGACGCGTGATCCGACCTGTCGTTGAGAACAGGTGGGGGCGTGTGGAGAGTGAAGAGTCCAGCGAAGAGAGTGATGATACGTACGGAAGTAGACCGCGGCGAGGACGTGGTGGAAGAGGCGGTGGTCATCGGATGGCTCCTCATGGAAACTATCCTAGAGAAGTTGATCACAGGAGGAACCGTGGGGGTTATGATCACGGGGATGGCGGAGACTACCGGTTGAAGGTTGATATTCTTTGGTTCGATAGCAGTCTCAACATCGAAGGTGTCCTGGATTGGTTGGCGGAAGTGGACCGGTTCTTCGACTACATGGAAATTCCCGAAGATCGTCGGGTAAGGCTGGTGGCGTGTAGGTTGAAGAGTGGTGCTTCGGCATGGTGGGAGAGATTGCAAAGTAGGAGGCAGCGGGAAGGAAGGCATCCGGTAAGGTCGTGGTATCGCATGAAGCAGCTGCTGCAACATGACTTCCTCCCGCCGGATTACAAACAGATATTGTTCCAACAACATCAGCGGTGCCGCCAAGGACAACGTTCCGTGCATGAGTATACGGCGGAGTTCATGAGGCTGGCAGAACGGAATGATTTGAAGGAGAGCGAGGGTCAGCAAGTTGCGAGGTATGTGGAAGGGCTAAAATTACAAATCAAAGATAAGATTGGAGTGACGATGGTGAGAACCCTCGTTGAAGCAAAGAACTTGGCTCTCCGAGCCAAGCTTGTGTTGCAGGAGCAAGGGAGTAGATACGGGGGAGGACAGAAAGGGTATGTAGGCGAAGCTACAGGTGGTGGTAGCCGACCGATACTTGAGAAAAGTCGAGTTACACCATATAAACCAACGGAGGACATGTCTAGGAGGGAGGAGAAATGTGAGGGGAAGAAGCCGATGGAGCCGAAAGGAGTTCAAAGACAGAACAATCCCTATGCCAAACCCATATTGGGCAAGTGTTTCCGATGCAACCAACCGAGTCATCGATCAAACGAATGCCCAGCGAGGAAGAGCGTCAACATCCTCGATAGGGAAGATGATGAGGAAATTTGCTGTGAGCCCGATGGAGAGGGAGAGTACTATGAGGAAGAAGAAGAAGCAGCGGAGCCATCATATGTAATTCGGCGTTTGATACTCACTCCAAAACAGGAAGAGTTCACGCAGAGGCACCAATTGTTTCGTACACGGTGTACGATCATGGGGAAGCTATTTGAGTTGATTGTAGACAGCGGCAGTTGCGAGAACATCATAGGAAGGGAGGTTGTAACACAACTGCAGCTACCCGTTGAGAAGCACCCGAATCCTTATACTATTGGTTGGATCAAGGCCGCCGAGAAAATTGAAGTTAAGGAGAGATGCAGGGTACCTTTCTCAATAGGGAAGTACCGGGATGAAGCATTCTGCGACATTGTAGACATGGATGCTTGCCACATCTTGTTTGGGAGGCCATGGCAGTTTGACGTGGACACGCAACATGCGGGCAAAGAAAATGTCTACTGGTTGAAGAAGGAGGGTGTGAAGTACACCTTATTACCATTGAAGAGGGAAGGACGTGCTAAAGGGAAGAAGGTGGAGAGTCGCTCATTCTTAACCGTCACTCAATCCGAGAAGGAAGTGATGGACGACTTGAGGGAATCGCGAGTAGTACACGTCCTCATTGTGAAAGGAGTGACTGAAGGAGGGGAGGAACTTGATAGAGAAGTGCCAGGGGCGATGAAGGATCTTCTTGAAGAGTTCAAGGAAGTGATCCCAGACGACCTACCCGAGGGACTACCTCCTTTGAGGGATATTCAACACCAGATTGACCTGGTGCCCGGGGCTAGTCTCCCAAACCTCCCGCATTACCGAATGAGTCCCAAGGAAGCCGGGATTCTCCAGGAGAAGGTCCAAGAGCTCTTGGACAAAGGTTTCATCAGAGATAGCCTAAGCCCATGTGCGGTTCCGGCATTGTTAACTCCCAAGAAAGATGGGAGTTGGAGGATGTGTGTTGATAGCCGAGCTATCAACAAGATTACCATAGGGTATAAATTCCCTATACCCCGCATTGAGGATATGTTGGACCGTTTGAGTGGCGCTACTATTTTCTCCAAGATAGACTTGCGGAGTGGGTATCACCAGATTCGAATCCGTCTTGGAGACGAGTGGAAAACGGCATTTAAGACCAAGGAGGGGCTATATGAGTGGCTAGTGATGCCATTTGGGCTGAGTAACGCACCGAGCACCTTCATGAGAGTAATGAACCAGGTATTGAAACCTTTCAATGGTCGTTTTCTTGTAGTGTACTTTGACGATATTCTGATATACAGTAAATCCGAAGAAGAACACTTAGAACATCTAAGGTGTGTGTTATCTACGTTAAAGGCGAATAAGTTGTTCGCTAATCTAAAAAAATGCACCTTTATGTCAAGACGACTGTTGTTTCTGGGGTTTGTTGTTAGTAGTGAGGGAGTGATGGTAGATGACGAGAAGGTAAAAGCAATTAGGGAATGGCCTGTTCCAAGAACCGTAACGGAATTGAGAAGCTTCCTCGGCTTAGCCAGTTTCTACAGAAGGTTCATTAGGCATTTTAGTACTGTTGCTGCACCCTTGACCGAATGCCTAAAGAAGGGAAAGTTCCAATGGGGCGAAGAATCTAACTTGAGCTTCATGAACCTGAAGCAGAGATTGTGTAGCGCGCCTGTACTAGCTCTACCAGACTTTGAAAAATTGTTCGAAGTGGATTGCGATGCTAGTGGGGTCGGAGTAGGTGCAGTACTATCACAGGAGAAGAGACCGATAGCCTTTTACAGTAAGAAGCTGTGTGAAGCAAGGAGGACTTGGTCTACCTATGATAAGGAGTTCTACGCCGTGGTAAGGGCCCTTAAAGTGTGGGAACACTACCTGGTCGGGAAAGAGTTTGTTTTGTATTCGGATGGTGGGGCTCTTAAACATTTGAGTGTTCAAACCCGAATTAGTAAGGATATGCACGCCAGGTGGATTGAGTTTTTGTAGAGGTTTCCTTTCAGGTTGATGCACAAGTCAGGTGTGCAAAACAAAGTCGCGGACGCCCTGAGTAGAAGAGCGAATGTCCTGCTTACTTTGAGTACAGACATTGTCGGCTTTGAAAAGCTAAAGGAACTGTACGAGAACGATGGCGACTTTAAGGACACTTGGATTAAGTGTGCCAACAGGGAACCGTGTGACGATTACCATATACATGAGGGGTATTTGATGAAAGGGAACCAGTTGTGCATTCCCGAATCTTCTTTGCGGGAAAAGCTTATCAGGGACTTGCATGGTGGAGGATTGGCGGGACATATGGGTAGAGATAAGACATTAGCTGCAGTTACCGCCAGATACTTTTGGCCTCGGTTGAAGAGGGATGTGTACCGGATTGTGGAAAGGTGCTACATTTGTCAAGTGTCTAAGAGGCAATCCCAAAACACTGGTTTATACACTCCTCTCCCCGTGCCTTCTAACATTTTGGAGGATTTGTCGATGGACTTCATACTGGGTTTGCCTCGTACCCAACGAGGTGCTGACTCTGTGTTTGTTGTAGTTGACAGGTTCTCCAAGATGGCTCATTTCATCCCATGCAGGAAGACCGCCGACGCACGGGCTATTGCACGATTGTTCTTCAAGGAAGTGGTGCGGCTGCATGGAGTCCCAAAGTCTATCACATCAGATAGGGATAGCAAATTCCTTAGTCACTTTTGGAAGACCCTCTGGTTTATGTTTGACTCTTCCTTAAATTACAGCAGCACCGCTCATCCTCAAACTGACGGACAGACCGAGGTGACTAACAGAACTCTCGGAAACCTCATCAGAAGCATCTGTGGTGAGAAACCGGGACAATGGGATCAAGCATTGGCTCAAGCCGAATTCGCTTACAACAGTTCTGTCCACCGAACTATTGGAAGGTCTCCATTCTCGGTGATATACACAAAAACACCACAACATGCGCTAGACTTGCTCAAATTACCCAAGGACATGGTGGGCGATGTAGCAGCTAAACATATGGCGGAGCAACACCAAGCCACTACCGAAGAAGTTAAGCGAAAGATAGAGGAATCCAACACACGGTACAAAGGGGATGCCGATAGGCATAGGCGGCAGAAGCTCTTTACAGTTGGCGATCAGGTAATGGTTTACCTTCGGAAGGAGCGATTCCCTGTAGGGAAGTATGGGAAACTTCAACCCAGGAAGTACGGTCCCTATGAAGTTGTACGCAAGATCAATGACAACGCATATGTTGTACAACTCCCGAAAGATATGAATATATCTTGCACTTTCAATGTAGCGGACTTGTCACCTTTTCATGCCGATGATACTCCTCTATATCCGGATGAGAACTCGGGGTTGAGTTCTCCATTGGTGGGGGAGAATGATGGAGACAGGGGCCACACGGCCGTGCTATAAATGATGGAGCCAGGGGACACACGGCCGTGCTTATAGACCGTGTACCCAATTCAGAGCCACAGATGTATACACGGCTTCCTCACACGGCTAGGAGATAACCGTGCTTCACGACCGTGCCCTCAGACAGATTTCCACAGAAGTATACACGGCCTCACACACGGCCGTGTATCGTGACCGTGTATAATGATCGAGTATCCCACAGAGGCTGACACGGTTCCGGGCACGGCTTGGGACACGGCTTGCGGAACTTTCACAGAATCATACACGGCTTAGAGGCACGGCCGTGTATGAGACCGTATACTAGGCTTGTCACTTGCCCAGAAGCGTACACGGCCTGGAGGCACGGCCGTGTATGCGACAATTTATAGACGTGTATTTTACTATTTATTTCCACGTGTACGCTTAGATTTTCCCCTTTTAGATATTTTACGGGGCCATATAAATACTCTTTTGTCAGATAGATTAGGGTTACGTTTTAATATACATTTGAATACACTTTGAGAGAGAGTTTTCTCCAATTTTCGGGTTGTGCGCAACCTAATTTGCATCAAAGCGTGTGTCTTTGTTGTGTGAAACCAATCCAATTTCGGATTCGTTTCGTTTTAGCTTCCGCGCTGCGTCATATCTAAAGTGCCATATTGGATTATAATAAGATTACAATTATGAGATCGTATGATACAAGAATCCTTAACTTGGACTTAGTCTAGATTCCCCAAAAAAAAGAAAAAGTGATAGTGATCTCGTTACTACGGGTAAAAATATAGTGAGGAGTTCCAACTAGCAGTTAGGCATGATAAGAACAGAGACAACGCCAAGGGAGAGTGTTGAAATTCACACTTACCATCAGTCACTGAACACTTCTACATCGAAGTCTTTGGAATTGTCAATACGCGAAACATACGAAAGAGGTAATAAAAGCTTGTGGTAATCGTATATTATAGTTGAAATAAAAAAAAAAAAAACTTGATAATAGATAAAATTTGTGGCTATTATATGATAGCGTGTTAAAGTTCACCATGATTATCATCTTCTTAATCACAGTTCGAGGAGTAGATCTTATTTATAAATTGTATTGTATACTTGAGTTAATAAATTGTTAATTTCGGAATGTGATGTTTGTGAAAAATAAAGTGTAAAAAATGAATCAAAATTATTGTTTATGTATATCCTATTATACTTACAATTTCTACGACAAAATTTTAGTATCAAATTAAATATACCAAACACAGCATAGCAACTTTGAGATTTTAATTAAGTCGTGCTACTGATAGCGATCCAGATCTTCTGACCACCTTTGTCAGTTCTCTAGGAAAACCTCTCTAGGATATCGAAATATCACTTCACGCTTGCCGACATTAGGCGGTGCATGTGTGCACCAGATTCCTTTAACATTTCCATTCATGCCTGATGGGATTTGAAACTTAAAACTTAATAACATAATACTCGAAACCTGCTTCAGTTTGCATGTAAATTCGTGCATCCAACTTTTCGTACCAGAATGGAAATTACCCAGGATCTTACTGGTCTAGATAGAATATCCCGAATTCAAACTTAGTAAATCTAGTCGGATCAAACATTAGGAATCAGGACAAAATCACACATGCAAAACTGTACGGCCAGATAGCACAAGGTACACAAGTATGATAGTATTAATTAAAAGACAAAACCCTAGTTTACAACAAACGAGCACGCGACATAGTGTTCCCCCGAAGACAAAACTGGCTTGTAACCTGTGAGAGAGCATATCACGAAAACGTTGGGTCTCTTACGTAAATCCCTTGAACTGCTTCAAAAGGTGTTTTATCGGAATGCTCTCCTGCATGGGGTCCCAAAATTTTTACTAAACCTAGGGTTTTGCTCGATGATGTCGGCCACAAGAGAGGTACTAGGATAGACACACGACGCTTAATTCCCATTTGCCTATATTTTTCCAAGTACATGATATTGTTTTTTAAGCGATATGGTTTCCAAAGAGGTATATGATATAAGGATAACATATATTCGGGCATATTTGGATTTTGGTTACTAGTGAGTTTGCCATGTTTTATGGACCAACCGGCAAGGATTTGTTATGTACAGGACGTCGTCTTCTCACATGAGAATAATCCATTGTAAAATATTGCGATGTGTCGGTTGCATCCATCCATTCTCGCCATGTCCCTCTCCTGTTTCCATGCATTGTTTGCCCTTTGTCGTTGAAATGATTGCCTATAATATACACATATTGTAAGAACAAATTGAGATGGAAATTAACAAATAAAAGTATTTTTCGATTATGTACATAATCAAGACAAATGTAAGATATTCAATATATGGGCAAACATGTAGATATTATGCAAATCTAGAAGTGAGTGGTTTCTATAAAATGTCATAAACTCCTTTTTACCTGAAACAAGGAAAAAAGGTAACGACTGCCCTTCTAAGATTTTCTTAATCAAAGGATTAATTACATTAGAAATCTCCATATTTGTATCAGTATTTAATCAAGTCATACGTAGGTATCAACTATTTAAAATCCTCTACATTTATGTTATTGCACTGAATAGGCCCGCTATTTCTATATTCTTTCATGGTGATGGAAATACACTGACTTGGCACTCACCAACTCGTTCACTTGGCTGACAATTGAGTTGTAAGCTAAAGAGATCGAACTTTACAAGATTTTTCCAATTGGATTCTTCCTTCTGTGTTTGTACCAATCACATTTTATTATACATAACAGCGTTGAAATGCACATGGGAATATCTAAAATGGAAAAGGAATTTATTTCTTTTCTGCAAAGCTGATGCTCATTGCGTGGTGCTAGAACTAATTTATCAAGCAAACATATAATTACCTGAGTTATCAACTTCCATTTTCTGCTCGGTGGACGATAACGAGCCTAAACCTTCAGGATCTTTTGCCTACTTTTCGCAGAAAAACGAAGAAGAAAGATAACACACATGAGTACTAAATCTTTACAAAAGAACATAAATGAAAAGAAACGTCGTAAGCTATCGTTTTCTCTTGATCTCTTTGCTTAATTTGTGCGAAAATAAACGAGAAGATTAGAAGAAAGATAAAAACAATGAGTACTGTGAGCGATAATGTTAAAAATACTGAAGTTTGAGCAAATTTTCAGTTTTATACCTAAAATTTAAGAATGTTTACTGTCAATCTTTTGTTGTTGAATTTACTAGCTCTGCCATTGCCCTTAATGACTGCCATGATAGGCTAATGAACATTTGTCACAACATCTCTTTGAATGTGATGAAAATAGTAAATTGATATTTAAATGTTTAAGTGAGTATGGTTTTTAACAGTTTCAACAAAAAAATTTGGAATTTCAATTTGATATGATTTGTAACATTTTAGAATTTCAAGGTAAACTATTTTTTCTCTCGTCTTACTTGGGTAGATTTTGGCGGTGATGATATCCCGAAGGGAACATCCTCTAGGAACTTGAGCTTTCTTGGAAGTTTAATGGTGGAAAGCTTGGCTTCTTGTACTGTAAAATAACAATAATACATACGAATCAATAACCCGTTATGACTGGAATTTAAGGTACGGACACTTTACGTATATGCATGAATGGTGAAATTAATCGAGATTATAACATTATAAACGTACCTTGTTGTTCATTTGACGTTTGAACAAAAACTTCTTGGTAAGCGAAGCAGTGAGTTCTTGGCAACAAGGTGAAGCTTATACAAAGCATGAAAATGATCACGATACCCATACTTAAGATGACACGATTAGCAGAATGATACCTGCGTGGACCTAGGTTAGATGAGACCCCCAATTTATAATGCAAAACGCTCTCATACAGTACGGACACAAAGAGAGAGAGAGAGAGAGAGAGAGAGAAGCATACACAAAGCACAAAATGGAGAGTTCCAAAAGGACGGTACAATCTACAGTTTTAATATAAGTTGGATTTTGGGAAGGTTTTCGTTTCACTCTGTTTGAGCTGGCTTTGTTGGCTTTGTCAGCTACAACTAATAGTGGGGTCCGTGATTTTTGTATTGGGATTTTCCTTCGCCATCCTATGTACAATCCGATGGAAGAATTAGGACGGTTGGACACGTGAATTACACTTAGAACCATGTTTGAGCCCAAATTTCACTCAGGTTCTACGTGACAGGAGTTTAACATACTGTTATGAGTTCGGTTTTCAATCTTATCATTAATTTATGTATAAATAATAAAAATTTAATATTTATAATTAATAATAAATTTTAATATTATATCGATTCAATTAAAATAATAAATAAGATTATAGAAGTTAGAAAGTCTCATTTTTAGTAGTTAAAATATTTATTTAGAACATTAGAGATCGGTCTATACAAGGTGATAATTTTAAGTTTATTAAATGAGTTAAATGGCTTATTTTATAAGACATTTACCCACATCTTGTATTACTAAAAATATACATCACTTTTTTTAACTATTTTCTAATGTATGTATATTACACACTAGCAGACATAAAGGGATGGGTCCTTGCTACTCCTAACTTCACAGAAACTTAATAATTATAATCTTAAGCTCTATTTACTTTGAGATAATAGAAATTTAACAGAATAGCTATTTTTGAAACAATAGTTATCCCTCAAATTAGTTGAAATTTGGGAATCACTATTTTAAGAGGGCTTTAATTCTTTCTTTATAAGAAATAACTATTACCTTAATTATACAATGTTGGACATTCTTTCTAGAGAGGGAATAGGTTGAATAATTAGTGTCAATACTTATCAAAACTACACCACAATTGTACCATTATTACTACTATCATCTCAACACTGCTAGCATCACCACCAATACCACCACAACATTCACCATTGCATCACTACCATTGATATAAACCTCACCCTTATACCATCACTACCAACATGCCACTATTATAACTCCATCATCAACACCATTATCGTTATTATTGCAACCATGAAAACGACCACCATTACCATAAACCAACATCACCACCATTGTTACCATCGCTCACCACTAGCTCTTACCAACCTATTGCATGTCACCACCACCTCATGATGGCCATTCTTTAATGTTTCCACCACTACCATCACTCTTATAATCCCACCACTATCATATTCCCAACATATCACTAGTATTATTATATGTATATCACCATCTTTGCCACCACTATCATCATCACCTTCTTCCTCGCCCCTATCATCACTATTACAACTTTATCACTAGAACTGCTACTATTGCACCAACATTACTACTATCTTGCCCTACCAACCACCATTGTGGTGATACCATCAACACCTCCAACATCAACACTAATATCAACACCTCAACACAACCATCACTATCACTAACATGTTGATCATGATAATGGTTTGATATTGGTGCCAATGCTGAAGGTAGTAGTGGTGATGATACAATGATGGTAGCTACGATGATGGTGCAGTGAGGGGGGTTGATGATATCGATGTAAGGATATGGTGGTGTTGGTTCTAGTGATGGTTGAGTGATAGTGGTGGTGATGAGATAACGATGAGATGCAATGGTGGTTAAGATAGTAGTTGTACTAGTAATAATGATAACTTACTTCAAACAAGTTTATGGTGGTACTTTTATTTTATTCTCGATCCAATAATGAAATATAATAATACAAAAATAGAAGTAAATAATCAAATATATATTACTTGACTATTCGTTTTAAGTAATAGTTATTCTAATAATTAATTCATCTATTCCCATCTTTTCCATTACTTGAAGTAAATAAACCCTCAAATATTAAAAAAAATATCTTCAAATAATTGTTTATCTTTGCGCTCTCATCCTACTTGAAAATCAAATTTGTAACTATCCTTTCAAGTACAATCTCAAATCCAACTACTAAAAATTCTCATACCACCGAAAACATACATCTCCTTTTTACACGCATCCGAACATACATCACCCACCATATAATTATCCCATTTGGAACTCCTACATGTATGTAGTATATGACTAAGTACTTTATTAACTCTTACGAAGAAATATATTAATTCCTACATCGTCATATCTTAGTGGACCCAATAACCCGACTTTCAGATGTCAAAGCCAGACAATTGTTGCCTCATCATGTGGTCTATTAGCTGTATTGTTCCGAATTAGATGGTGGTATGTATCGAAGTGAAAGGGAAATTAGTTACATTGCAACACGTGAGTTTCCATATTGGTTACATAACACGTACATATAAAGAAAGCTTTTTATGTGAATATTCACACTCACTACACACAGAAGAATGTGGACCTTCAAAACGTTTATTTTTAGGATTACTTTTCAGGACATATTACTAAGTATGACCGGAAATAAGTTCATACATGAATGAATTCTTGTGGCCTTGCTAGATCGAACAAATTAATTTAAGAAAGCCTTCGATATGATTTCATTTTTAAAAACTATAATTTTTTCCAATTTGTAATTTATAAAATTTTAAGCATTAGGGGTATCCGTTTTGTGAGTTTTATAGTAAGATAGGGTTATACGTTGGCATATATATATATATATATGTAAAAGCAACATTTATTAAGGTAAATTACATTAAGGGTACTTGAGTTTTGATTTTTTTTTTCACTTTGGATACCTATGTTTTTATTTTTAATACTTTAGGGTATTTATGTTTTCAAAAAAAAAAAAAAAGTTTAATAGAGTTAACAACCGTTGATTTGAAATTAAAAAGAGAAAAAAAAAAAAGACATGAAAAAGTTTCCTTCTTTCTCTATAACCAATTTCCGACCTTCAAATCCTAAAACCCTAATTCCATTATTTTTCCCTTTCTCGTTACTTTGATCTCTCACCGTGGAACAGCTAACAACATGGAGAATATCTCTGAATCATGGTGGTTCCATTTCTTTGCCAAAGTTGTAATCTTTCTACAACGGTCAAATTATTCAATTTTCTTTTACTTATTGTCATTTCTATCTACGAGAATTTTAGGTTTCAATTTAGTGGGAAAGGGAAATAGGTTAGTCTCACTCTTTCTATCTTAGGTAAAATTATAAACTTCAATTGATACATAACTTTTGACTAATTTTTCGTTAAAGTTTTCATCTTTTTAATTAATAATTAATAAATTTTTTTTTTTTCATTTATTTGTGTTTATACAAAGAAAGTTAATTTGCATATAAATAAATATAAAAGTTGTTAACATCTTTTTATCAATGATTCATAGTCAAATGCCTTTCAGTGGTAAGTGTGTATGGAATAACAGCCGTGATTGGTGATGGTTATTAATTATAAAGGATAATAAGGAAAAAGATATATACATTTTATGTGAGATCACTTTTATCATTTTCCTGGAGCATTTTGTGCTCTGGTAGTCAATTTTCACCTAACACCTCTCATAGTATTTACTGTTGAAGGCTAATAGTAATTACAATTATTACTGTAAAAATGGTTGCTTATTATAAAGGTTAGATTATAAAAAAACTTTAAAATATTAAATTTGTGAATGTTTACATGATAGAAATATACTCTAATTTGAGAGAATATGAACTGTATAACTCAATGAAAAAATTTCCATTAAAAATGATAAGACAATGAATTTCTTTGTAAAATTGTTTTTATTATACAAAGATAGTCCTCTATCTTTAACCTTTTTTTAGTTATTGACCTTTTACTTCTATGTTCAAGTCCTTCATTTTCTTTTTCTTTTTTTTGGTACTTTTTAATTCAAACTATTATCCTTTGGACTTGTTTGATTATATTCATTAGGTAGCATTAGTGATCAAGATCGATATGAATCTTATTCTTAATGGATCCCTTCATGAATTCTCCTTAAATTTAAGTCCCTACAGAGTTTCTTTTAATATATGAGCATATCCAAGAAAAGTTTAGAATGAATGAATAGATTCAATGATCTATATTATAAATCCACTATATTGAATCTTCCTAAATTATTCTAAGGTTATAAACTTAACTTTCTAAGCACTATTACTAACCTAAGCTTATAGTTGATGGTTTGCTAATAAACTGAGTTCTCAACTATGTGATGTGTTGGCAATAGCATGGTTGTACTACAACATGTGCAACAAAGTTTAGTTATTTGAAGAATATACTAAATGCCCGAATCTCTTTGACTTTGTTTGAAGAACTAAGGTTAAGAGGTAAATATAAAGATCTAAAATGAATGTAAAAGATTTCCATATATCCCTTGTGCTTGCCAACTCTATTGAAGAGTGAAAAGCACATGAAGTATGTAGTTACACATAATATATATTAGTAATCCACAAAATATAAGTATCAACAAGGATGCCATTCATACTAACTTGTTTGATTTAGATTTTAATTCATCTCATATGCCACAATTTGGCTAGATTTGAATCTAACATGGATGAAGAAACTCCAGCTAAACCAATAACAATAGATCCTTTGAACACATATAATCTATCAATTTGCTTGGCTATCGTGATAACAAGAGCTCCTTTTAGAACCTTTAGAACTCCACCCTCATCAGTGATTCTACAACCATTTTCTTTAAGAGTAGATAAGGAGATGAGGTTCTTTTTCATGTTTAGAACATAACACACCCAAATTAACATTCTTATTGTCATGCCTCACAGGGGATGCTAATCATAACAACTCGCCACGATTACCTAACTTCCATTAAGCAACCACAAAGCTTTTGAATCATCGTATCAAATTGACTTGTCAAAATTTAAATAGTAAGATAGAAAGCCTTATCCCGACTGTTATTTCACACTTCTCTATATACAAATGTGATGTCCAACATCTAATATCACATATGAGACATATTTTTCAAAAATAGTTCTCCTTTAGGTCCTATTACACAACAAATCGAAATTTTGCTAATTTGATTTAAAATATTTATAATATAAAATCATTTAGTCATCTAATATAATTCTATAACAAAATTCTACTCTACTCCTCTATTCCTCGCTCCCCATTTTAGTAGTTTCACATTGAGATTTTACTTAAGTAATACATTTACTTAAGAAGTTCTTGTAGTTGTGACCTGCATCATAAAATCTACAAGGGGTGAGCTATTATTGCTTAATGAGATGGGAGTGCAATCTCTAAATACTATACACGTACAAATAAGTTTATCAAACATATGTTATGCATTAACAAACCATATACAATGTAATATCACATGTAGTCTTTTGGTAATCAATGTGAAGTTTAAGGTTTAACACCTTCATTGGCCTTGGGTTAGAGATTCTCATTATCATTAGTGCCCAGATATCTTAGTTTGTTTATTTTCCATCTTATCACTTTATTATTAATTATCTTGAAAATTTAAGTCTCAAGCTCTAGGTATCAAATCAACACACCTAGCACACACTCACAAGAACATGTAAGACTCTCCTACTCAATTCCATCAAAGACAAGGCAACCCCCTTAGTTACATAGCTCATTGTTAGCAGAACAATAATCCCTATATGATTACTTTTTTTGTGTTTTGTAGTAGTAATGACCTTCAATTATAGTGTAATGTATCATGCAACACGTGTTGAATTTTATTTAAGCTATATTAATTAATTAATTAATTCGGGCTGATCAAACTAAATATAATTGCAAAGCAATCAGCAAGATATACAATATCATAAGCATTTAAAGCCACAGAAAATGCACACTTGGAATCACAATATAAAAATAAAAATTAATCAATAAAAATATCTCATACAATAATAATAATAATAATAAATAAAATTATACATACATATATATATATATATATATATATACACACATACACCTAAACTTAATTATAACCTACACACAACACGCTTGCACAACCCTCTCTTCCATGGCTTACACACACACGTTCCACCATATGGTATACACATACACATAAACGCACACCACAACAACATGCATAACACAACCATCACGGCATGCCCCTAAGCACACAACACACACTACATAAAGCATTAACGCATACACACATACAGCTATAATAACATGCACATTACGCATAATGCCATAGCGACACACATCAAAGCACCTAACACACACCATGTAAAGCACTAACACACATACACACATAGCCACTCACACTCCCATCGGACGATCATGCGCACACATACTCTCGTGCACACTCTATTACACCATACGTACACCCCGCACACCATGCACGCATGCAAAATGCACAGAACACCATACACCAACAGCACCCACCACATACATACAAAACTCATTAGCACACACAACACCTTCACCTCAACACCACAAGCACATACACGCACGCACGCATCTGCATACGAAAGGACATACACACTTGTTGTAGCTCACGCAAACACATACTCTCATACATGTAGCAACAGACATTAGCACACACACATATACGTGCATGCAATAGCACACACACACACACATGTAGTAGCATACACTCACGCACAAACACAAACTAAGCAAGCATTCCACGCGCACACACTACACACTTACACACACATAGACTACCACACACCAGCAACACTACACAAGGGCATGCACACATAGTAGCATCATGCAAGGGCACACACACACATGCACAACACGATACATAGCAGGATCACACACATGGGCATGCACATACCATAACATCACATACACACATAGCAAAATCACACACATGGGTATGCACACACCACAACGTCACATGCACACATAATATGACACACATAGAAGATACACCTTTCGACAACACACACAGAGAAGACACACCCTCCGGCGACACACACAACGCCCACCACAATGACACACCAACCAAGCCTACACCAACACATGCCTTTCACACATACTCGAACCATCCAATGAACACATACGCACTATAATGTATTCCTCAAAATGGAGGTAGGCATCAAATCGAACACACACTCCCCACAGTAGCACATGTCAACAATAAGACATGGTAATATATATATATATATATATATATATATATATACAGTATATTACGCACGACATTTCAAACAATGCAATATATAATGGAGTTCCCACTTACTTGAGTCTCATTTTTTATTTTTTTTTATAGAGCAAAGTAGTCTTCTTTCTCTCTCTCTCTCTCTCATTGACTTTTGCAAAGGAAGAAGAAAAATAAAAAGATGGATAAGGATTAGTTCAAGCTAGCAGGGGAACTTTATATGGTTGGGAAAAATTGAGTCTTTTCGAGTTCGCTTGGCACACATTATAATTTAGTTAAGGGTGTTAACTAGAGTATTTTTATACAAAACTTTACAACTAAGCTATATGAATTATTCTAAGTGTAAATATTTATTCTAAAATTTTGTTTAACTATCTTAAACTTATGGTTTTAATTTATTTTATGGTTTATTTTGAAATTTTACATGGTTAACTTTTTAAATTGCAATTTCTCTTAATTTAAAGCTATAAGAGTTAAGAATAAGATTTCTAAAATAATCGATAGGCTAATTCAATATTAAATTTCAACTAAATTACAAGGTTTTACACTTATAATGCCATCATGCATTTTTATTTTGATAGTATCAATATTGGCAACTTTTCAAAGATGATTATCGCCCATTAACATAACTTTCCCTCCCGATTTATAAGAAGAAAACAAATCTCTTTGGGAACACATGTGGAATGAGAAGGTTGAATTTAAAATCCATCCTTGTCTAGCATCATCTTCTATCATAGCATAGACATCACATTGTAACTCATTTTCTAAAATGTTAGCTTCAGCTTGTCATCTTTCTAATTCTTCTCTTTGTTTTTGCTTTACAGCTTGAAGCAATCAACTTAATGTGTCCCTACCTCTTACAATAAGTACAAGTCAAATTACTGTATTTAGATTTTAATTTTGATCTACATTGTCTGCTATTAGAACCTTTTGAAGTAGATCTTCCTTTGACAACTGGACCATCTAAATGGCTTGTAGAAAGCTCCTTATCAAAAAGCTATCTGGAATATAAAGCTATTTTCACCTCTTCCAACTTTAGAGTCTTGTCCTACCATAAGTCAAAGTCTCTCTAAAGTTTTATATGATGGAGGTATTGAACAAAGCAACATAAGAGCTTGATCTCCATCTTCATATTTGATCTCCATATTGGTCAAATCCATAAGAATGGAAGAGAATTCATCAATGTGTGACATAATTGACACACCTTTTGCCATATTGAAGGTGCATAAATGATCCTTAGCGATCAATTTGGTGGTGAGATTCTTTGTAATATACAAAGATTCTAGCTTGTCCCATAAATCCTTGGTTGTCTTTTAATCAAGGGCTTCATGTAAAATTTCATTTAACAATCATGATTGAATAGCAGATAAGGCTTTCTCATCAATTTCTGACTTTTTATCCTTGACTATCTAACTGAGCAATTTGTCATGTACTAGTAGTTTCTCATGCAACCCATTCTACATCAAGATTGCTCTTGACTTGCCACATAGCAAAATTTATGTCGCGCTCATATTTCTCAATATCAATTTTTTTTGTTGCCATTTTCAAAACCTAAACAAGAATATTAATGGGCTCGAATATTATTTTGTTATGGATAATCCAAATCAAACAAACCTTGTTTAGGCTTACAAATAATGGAAAACAATAAAATAGAGAAAAATAATACTACACAATAATTTACATAGTTCAGCAAATTAGCCTATGTCCACAGTCAAAGGAGAGTAAAAAATCCACTAATAGACTGAAAAGTGATACAAAAATGAAGAGAAAATAACATTCAACATCCTTAACCAATTACACACCCAATTTCCTCACCTCTCAAACAAAGTTAACACATTAAAGTAAGAAAAATTAAAATAAAACTTTATTTAAATAGAAATACTTAAGATTAGAAATCTACACTCACAAGTCAATAATTTTGACTTAATAGTGTGTAATTTGTTTACTTATTTTTCAACAAATTGTAACTATTTATTATGGTAATAAGTTTGCCAACAATTTTATCAAAGTAGCTCACAATAAATCTTGGAGAATCGAGATTGAAATTTTTACCACAATAATTTAAGTCACATTACAACAATAGAGACGACAATTCATACCGACTTGTTTGATTTAGATTTCAATCCATCACGAATTCTTGATGGTGGCAAAAGTAAGTGAAAACATCTAACCATGTTTCTTGTACCATAATGTCGTGTTGTATCAGAGACTTTCATCTCTATAACATAAAAGTAACATCGGAGAAATTTGAATTTGGTTAAATCCATACCAGAAGCTATTCCCACCTATTTCATGCCGGGAATTGAATATACCCAAAACTACAATCGATAGCTAGAACAAATCAGTAGGAATTTTGATTCCAACAACACGGGGATATAGAAATTAAAAATTACTTTATAATAGCCATATGGAATTTCATTCAATAATCAAATAAATAGGATAACTGGCTAATCAGAAAAGATAAAATAATAATTACAACTCATATCCACTCCTTTGAGATCTAATCAAAGCATGAAGCCATCCTCAACTTCAAGACAACCAAAAATTTGTAACAAAACATGAATAACGTGTATCTGTAAAATGCAATCGATGATGATTGTACTATAAAATATAATGTGTGAAAGAAGTATTTGAATCTAGTCATTCAGAATTTACAGCAGAGGAGTCCATGCCTCCATCTCCAACCTCTCTGCTTTCGCAACAGCCTCTTGTCCGCGCTATTCATTCTTACAGGGCTGCAATTCCATTCAGATTGCAATCTGCAGAGACATGTTGTTCCCAATGAGTTGAGACGACTTGAGACTAGGATTTTGAACTCAAATTTGGAAAAGTTGTGTTGAAAAGAGAAGAGTAATTACACGGGGAATGCAAAGGATCTGGTACTAGTTGTGCTGCTTTCAGATCTTAGGGAGACGCTCCCGGAGTACGCAATTGGCCCTGAAAATGTTATACGCCCCGACACAGGACCTGCAGCGGAGAAACTTGTCTCCCCACTAAAATTTTGATTATCCTGGCTTGGATCTCCTCGTCCATCGTACATGCCTTCGTTTTTAGGCAAATTGCGAAGCTCAGCATCTTTTCCATTATCGTCGGGAGAACCATTACTGCCAGAGCCAGGTGCAGGCTCAAGAGCATCGTCATTGGCACTGCTACTCTTCTCTGAGCGTCCATTGGAGGATGGCTTGTCGACATGGAGAAGAGTTTCAACCTTTGGCTTTTCGGGTGGGATATGGCCTTCCGGAACAGCTTTTTCAGCTAAAATTTCCCTGTCAACCCCATGATTATCTGATAACTCACCGTTAATACTAGATATAGATTCTTCAGCAGAATGTCTCCGTGAGGCTGACTCTGCATGGCAACAGTCAGTTCCATCCTCAATAGAAACGGAACAAGGCTTGCCAGAAGTTGCCTCCTTGTTTGATTCCTGTTTCATATGAAAACAACATTACATTCTATGATATAATGCCTCCTAAAAAGGTTTATTCAGATTAATCTACATCTCGTTCTACCGTAGACCTCAAATCTTGTTAAAAGTTGGTGGAACAGCCAGAGAAGAAAAAGAATGACAGGAAAATTTTTTCATCTTCAAACCGATGAACTTACCAATGGCCTTCTGACTTAGTGGCACTCCAACTCTCTCAGGCGAGCCGGCATGGAAAGAATACTGATAAATTTAACATTGGACATGATAATTAATATATAACGTTGATTCTGTTTTCGGAAGAAAGTGTTTATTGATTCTATGAATGAATAGTCCACTCTCACTCCATTAATGCACAGCAGGCAGTAATGCTTCAATATTTCAATGATAAGATGGGTCCAATTCCAGACAAAATTTACTTGTCGTCAAAAAATGTCCCCATCCTATCCCTAGCATCCACATGCCGTCCCCATAGAAGAATATCTGACGCGAGTATTTTTCAATACATGACAACATTTGATAGATGGGGACGACAAACACCATTTAGGGATAGAGAAATTTTACAGGTCCAATTACATAGGATGTCCGCCCATAGATGAATATTTCCATTATATAAGAACTAGAAAAAAAAAATCTAAACAGGAGAATACTACTACATACCTCTCTTGTGAATTGCGTGCTCTCACCACCGAGATCATGAGATGGCATTACGCCATGGCCATCATCTGCAGCCTCATTTGTTTTTGCATTTGTTTGCGTAAAATCATCAACACTAGGTTTGGACACTGGAATTTCCATGCTATTGTCTTTAAGATAAGTAGAACCATTTCCAATTTCAATACCATATTCTGCCTTTTCCTCAATGGAATTGGCAACTCTTTCTTTCTCTGCTTCCAAAAGTATCTTCTCACTAGGAACACCCTCATCAACGCAGATGTCTTTCATATCTGCATATAATTTCTCATTATAACAGACCATTAGCTCATGCACATTGATTTCATTAAAATTGTTGTCACTGAAAGGGTTCCTGTCGTCTTGGGGCAAGTCTGACTGCCCACTAGATTGAGAATACGGAGCTAGCGGAGCTTCAAAGTTCATTGATTCTTCCCATGATGAAGTCTTGACAGGCTCTGAACCAAGGCACTCTGATACTAGCCAGAAACCATCGTCAGAACTGGTGTTAGAGTGGAATGGATTTGTATCTTGCTCGTTTCCCTTGATATCACAAGACAGACCGCTCTGGTTTTCTTCCTTGATTTCCTTGCCTGCCTTTTCTTCGATTGTGTCTGCAATTTCATCATGTTCTAGGAAAGGGTTTGTATTATGACTAGTGATAGAAGTCGCATTAGGCAATACCACATCACCATCTGAAAATGGATTTCACATCGAATCAGAAAGATGATCAAAAACCATACTTTCTAGCTACCACATATTGCTTGTCACATTTTTAATCAATTTTGAAAAAGCACATTTGGCATTTTTAAGATCATGAGAAAATTAACCACGATTTATTGGACAGGCGATGTTAGTCCAGTGAGTGCATACACCACCCTTGTCCTGAATGCATTCAAGTTTGTGTCATTTATGATAAAAGCATCACTGGTTTAACATAAACATACGAAACTATCGCCTGTTACCAAAGACAGCATACGAGTGATGGCTTGCAAAACAGAAATTTAGATGATCCAAAACAGACTTCAATTAAAGGGGAAAGATAACGCACCAAGCTTCATTGTTCACATGGATGGATGAGGCCACCGACTCATAAGAGCTACAAAATTTCTAGGCTTCCAAACGACAAAGCAACCTCAAACTCTGCAGCCAGAATTCAAAAATAAAAAATAAGCAACGATAATGTGAAGACACAAATCCGAACCCATGAAAATTTCCAGTATCAAGATGTTTTCCAGAAAGGCATGAATCGCTAGACTGAAAATTGTCAAAGAAATCGTGCAACCTACAACTTATTCGAATAAATAAAATCAACAATCAACTGCACAGCTAAAGGAAAAAAGTGTAAACCATCAACCAATGGCTTTAGCAGACATCTTTGAAATGCCATAAATTCAGGCACACCAGAACATACCGTGACATATGGCCATAAAATATGCATAGAAAGCAGATACGGAGATAATTATAAAAATATAAAACTACAACCCAAAAACCAGAGGATGTGTTTAGAAATAAGCATGAGTTTAGCTAAGGGAAAAGGAGAATATAATGCAATCCATCATTGCTTTCTCCATTTCCAGGAAATACTCATTTACTAATTATTTAACACTAATAATCATTTAAAAACAATATACAAATCACAGAAAAAAGTGAACTATGATGATCAAGGTAGAAATCTCATTACATTAATGTCTATAGACATCTCAACGTGAGTCGGACGGACAGAAGGCCCCAGTCAAAAATCACCCTAAGTGGAAAAATGAAAAGCTTCGACTAATATGTGAAATCAAAAGTGCGTGCTCAATGACAAAAGGACAAAATAAAAGTTGCATCTTTTTCAAAAGCTTCCACTAGCTTTTTCCACAGAAAAATGACGAGCTTAAAAATTTTATATTCAACAAGGGTACTCTTTTTTTATTTTCTTATTTGAAATTCACCCCCATCAACTATTTGTCAGAAGCCAATCATCACATAACAACCCAAAAACAATCAAATAGTGGGAAAATCTAAAATTCAAGCCAGACAGACAAGTACAAAGTTACTCATATTTTATCCAAAAAAAAAAAGAAAAAAGAAAAAAAAAAGTGGGTTTGACTAAAATTATAGTAAAAACAACTAGTAAGATGGATCTTATATGAATCCCAACAAAAATAAAAACCCAGATACGGACAACACATATGGATTGGCATAAAAATCATCAAACAGTAAAAAATAAATAAATAAAATCATCAAACGTAACGAAACTGTTCTTACGCATTTTACATCTTTAGTGCAGTACGCATACAAAGAGTCAAATATCAAATCAAACATGGCATCATATTTCGCGAAACTGAAGACGGGAACGGGAAGAAATGTAGAGAAAGAGAGAGAGAGAGGGGTGGGTGGGTGGAGGTACAACCTTATAATGAAGAAGGGACATTCTGGGGAGAAGAATTAAACTTGGGGAATGAAAAAGATAAGGTGCAGCAATTAATGCAAAAATTAAAACAAGAAACAGAGAGCCAGGAGTCAGGGACCCAAGGCTCCTTCCCTTTGCTTTTTTAGAGAGAGGAAATTTAATGTAGAAAGAGAAGGTTGAAAGGAGTACAAAGAAAATGAAAAAGAAAAAGAAAATGGTAAGAGATGAGAGGGTACAATGTATATCATCATCACCATCATAGATGACCAACTAATGAGATGCAAAAGCAAAGTTGTTATGATAGTGATTGTGAAAAACTAAAAATAAAAAATTCATTTAATATAAAGGGTCAACTGTTCTGTCTTCTCTGTACTGCTTTCCTTTTTCCATTGCTCCTTCTTTTGCTATGCTTATGCAGTCAATAGTGTAAACTGTAAGTGATGTTCCTTCCTCTGAGTCAAAACTCAGATACTGAAAATCATAAATTACCCTTCTTTAACATTGACATGATTCTTGAATCCTAATAATTTAATGCCCCCACCAAGCAAGTATGGTCCTATGATTCAATGGGCAAATTAAGGAACACCACCTATAAACTTTGAAGGCCCTTTTTTTTTTTTCTTTCCTTCTCGGTATTCTTTCATTTATTTATGAGTATCTGATAAATATATATATATTTAACATATCCTTAAAAATTTAAATTTATTTATTTTCACAAAAATATAAACTAATATTTTCTTTTCTAATTCATACAATATATTTTTAACTCCTTTTTCTTAAAAGTGTGTTAACTTTTACTTTTTAATAGTTATTTTTTAATTATCATTTTCACCATAACTATTAAAATAAGATTTAAATAAAATAGTTTATCAAACACTAATTTAATATTCGTTGAGGTGTAGAATTGTACTTGTATTCGTTCCAAATCCTCCTGAATCGTCCGAGAGTAGACCATAAAAAAAAAAAAGTAAGTCTAAGGGATTTATTTCCCTTAAAAATCTGTCTTGGTTACTTTCATTTCACTTTTAAATAAGGGAAAATATATTAAAAATATACTTTTGTTTTCCTCCTAATTTCTTTCCTCTTTTAAAAGTATGTTAAAGACCCCAAGCCTTACAAGGAAGATAAAAGACCAACCCTTCCAAATCTCTATTGATCAAATAGAAAAGTAAATTTAGATGATTTGATTATTAATTGAATTAGTAGGCTTTTTACTTAAGAGAAAATAAAAAAACATGATTTTTGCATTTGTAAATTAATATCCTATATTTTATCTTTTGATAAATATGTGGTAAGGACATGTGTTAATTTTTAATTGGTTTACAATAATTAATTTAATAAAATAAAAATCATTAAACAAATCTAACTAAATAAATAATTAAAATTTTTCCAAAAAAAAAAAAATAAAAATAAAAGAAAACCTTTGAACCTTAGTGACACTTTGTCGGCCCACCCAAAACTCCATCCCAAATATCATTTTCTTAGGAAATTATAGGATATTATCATTTTTCTTTATCACAATTTTATTTTCTTAAATATAATAAAAATCAAAATCCATTATAGTAAAAACAACTATCAATATTTTTGATATTGTTGTCGATAATCTTTTGTTTCATGCAATAAAATACTTTTCTTTTATAATAAAATAGGGATTATTAATAGTATAAAATGACTATATCCTAAAATTCCTTCCTTCTCTTCCTCCTTTAAAATCATAGGGTTTTTCTCTCTCTCTCTTTCTCTCTTTTTTTTTTCTTTTTTTTTTTTTTGTCGTGGACTATATGTTATCCTTTCTTTGTTGTTTGTCACGATTAGGTAAGCTGGTAGCTAGTTATTTTCCCTCTTCATAAATTATCATAAAGTTGGATGTGATCTTGTTGTTAATGTATGTAGGTGTTATAGAATTGTGAACTATTATTGTATTGGTGTCGTTTTCATGTGCACTTTAATCCGTTTTTCTTATTTTGCTATCTTGGCTGAAAATAATGAAAATGATTGTAGTTTTTTTTTTTTTAATAATTTGTGCCGAAATTACAAGAAGAAAAAAGAAAGTGAGATGTAATTTTTTTCATATATTTCAATTTTCAAACAAAAAATTTAAAGCAATTTCTATATTATTTTGTAATTTTTTTTATTTCCTATAAGTGAGATTGATAGACTTAGACTACAAAGTGAAGTTTGGCTTCTTCTTTTTTTTTTTTTTATCTATGAGAAATTGAAAATAAAAGACAATATGAAGTGGGATATATTTCTTCCCGCTTTCATAAATAAATATGGATTTATTAAAATTAAAAAGAGATTATTTTTTTCTATGGCGGTTGAAATTAAAAAAAAAAAGGAAAAGAAAAGGAATTGCTAGGATGTTAAACTACAAACTTTTTTTACCTATTATAAATTTGCTGTAATTTGAGGTGATGTTCCTTTAATTAATAAGCTAATCACTATTACTTTGTAAAGAAAAAAAACACTTACAAGACTTATTAGATCAACTTTTCTTGATTTAAACCCTTACACTTTAAGGAAACTCACTTATTAGCACTAACCTTCAAGGATTGAGCTTTAAAATGAACTTAAACTCAAAGAATCTCAACAAACTACTTACCACCTTCAAGGAAGCCCATGTCCAAGCTTGTAATGCCCTCTCTAAGCTCTCATTTGATTTTCAAAGACTAGTCAGACATTAAACGAATTTAGGTTAGTAGTGTCATTAAGCTAATCACTCGGGCTTAAGCTTAAGGATTAAGGTTTAGTGAGAGGTTCAAGGTTTAACTTTAGAAAATTATAGAAAAGAGAAGTGAGAGGACAAGGATTTTTTTTTTTTTTTTTTTTTGGTGTTGGGGTTGGGTGGGCATGGTGGCATCTAAATAAAATAAGGATTTAGGATACCAAAACTTAAGATGTATAAGTAGTCCTCAACTACTATGTATGATGCCATATCCTCTAATTTTAACACGTAGCACTTTTTTAGCTTACTTAAGGTTTTTAATTTTTCCAATCCTCAAATTAAACTCTAATTAGATTTATTAGCATTCTAATACTCCCAAATAATTATCTAAACCCAAATGTTGTCCTAAAACTTGGAGCTGCATCTCCAATTGAATTTCCATAACAAATCATGACCAAAGATAAATGGCAAGCGGGTGGTGGAAGGCATTGGCAAAGCTCCACTATTTCATTCACCCCAAAAGCTCCACTGTTTCCTAGAATTAAATATAATAATTTCATTTTAGGTGAACCAAACATGGAAATCAAGTTCTGATTCCTTATTCTATTCTAAGTATTCTTACAGGAGAGCCAACTAATTCCAACTTCATTCCGTTTGGCGACTCAACCAGACCCTTAAGACACTCTTTTCGAAACGTCTTTCTCCATTATAACATTTTCAAAATTTTCTTCGACTCTGGTCCACCCAAACAGCCACACACTTCCTTGATAAATAATTAGATTTCAATTATTCTTCCATGCCATAAGGAACAAGTGAAATTCAAATAGAATATTAGCCTTCAAAGTAGATAAATCCATTCAAATCTCTTCATCTCTTCATCCTTGTTGTAATTATAAAAAAAAAATATGATGTTTAATAAAATTAAGTATAATTGTTAGGTAAAGCACTAAAATAATAAGGGCATTTATAATGTATAGTTTTACACATTCCAAGGAAAAATCCGTGTCAACCCTATAAGTTTGATAGTTTTGAGAAGTATTTATGTAATTTACCTATATATTTTGATTAGTTAATGATGCTACAATAGTATGAATATTAACTATAAATAATATATCTATTAAACACTTGGGCCAAAAACCGATACATATAGGTACGTAGAGAGTTATCTAGATTGTGAGACAACTTTCCTTCGCTATCTCTTATTCACTTTGACTTTTTTAACCCAAAAAAAAAAAGAATCAGGATATTACCAGAGGAAGGCCTGCAACAATCATTAGGATCTTCATTGCACTTTATCTCCATTGTAATGGTATTAGCTAACAAAAAAAGATAAAAAGAGTTCTGGAAAAACAGAAAGCAATGTAGACTGAAACGGGTACATGTTTCTTTCTGTACCAAAACCTACATGATTTACGTTGTCGATCGATTCCAGTATCGGTAGCTTATGATGACAGTAAAAAAAGATAAATGTTTCCAACACAAAAAAAAAGAAAAAAAAAATGTTTGCTCCAAATCAGAAGTTTGTGTTTGAATTGCTTCGACTGTATTATTACCACTCTTAAGCGTTTGTTTTATTTTAAGGTAATAAAGAAAAATAAAATAATTATTTTTACAATATTTTTTATTATTTTATTTATTTATAAATTAGTCTAAAATTTTTGGTTTAATTAACTTTTTTATTTCCTTACTATTAAAAATAATTGTTACTTTTTGTACAATAGTATTTTTTTTTATAATTATTATCTATATTTCATAACGGCTACATAGGGATATATTAATATTTTTTATTATATTTCTATTTTAATGTTGCAATTAATAAGATAAATTAAATACTAAAATAAGCATTCCCAGCATTAAAAATCTATGAAAAGTAAACATTCAAATATTAATTTCTAACGTATTATAATAATTTTTTACTTCTAAGGAATATATTTTTTTTATTTTCTATTATGGATTGTTATACTATATGTAGACTAGTCAAATACCGAGGGAAAGTAGGAGGTGGGACATGGGAATTACAAAAGAAAAAAGAAAATGGACGTTTTTGTTTTTGTTCCATTGTTTTCCAATAAAGTGAATTGACAGGAGAATCTCTTTCCTCTAATAGTTTTCTATTCATGTTCCCACAAATCATGTGTTATGTGTAAGATGAATATTTAATGACTACATCATTTTTTTTTTTTTCAAGACATGATACCTTTCAAAGAAGGAAAACTTTATCCTAGAAATTGCAATGGAAAGAAAAATTGGAAGATTTCTATATAAATTATCGCTTTTTAATGAATAAATGTGGCGTTTTGAATATGTGATTTATTAGTTTACTTTATTTTTTTATTTATTTTGATATCTTTTTAGCATGGTGGTTTGAAAATGACTCATGAGCATGATAAGGTACAAAATAATGAAGAAAAAGAAATTATATTTATAAAAAAAAAAATCCTTACAAATATATACAATATTTGTCTCCAATTTCTCTAACTTTTTACAAAGGAGCAGTAGTTTCTAAGGCGAAAATTATTTTGAGCAAAGCAAAATATGTTTCCAATGTCAAAACGAGTATTATGAAGTCAGCCACATGATTCGTGCCATAAGTTCATGTCATAGATGTCAGCGCCACAATCCTTTCGGTTTACCAAATCCAGCTAAAAATTATGTTTCAGGTAAAGAAACTCTTTCCCCACCCCCCCTGACTTATGACTTATGAGTATGTTAATTTTTATTTGAGTAAATTATAAATATATTTTTTTATCTTTTTTTTATATATATTTAATTTTTTTAATTTCTAAAATAAAAAATTTAAATTCTTAAAATATTAAAAATGTACTTTCCAATCTTTAGATATTTCACCGACCAAGTGCAAGAATAAATTTATAATAAAAAAATTATTATTTTATTCTAATTTTATGAAATTAATAGAACATATTGTAAAAAAATTTCATTTTCCATTTAAACTACTAAAATATTTCAACTCTAATTTAACCGAACATGCTATAAAAAAAATTCATTCTCCATTAAAATTACTAAAATATTTCAACTCCAATTTAACCTGACGCTAATTGTTCATTGTGCGAGGATAACAATCTTAAATATTGTCTTTCTTTTTTTTAAATTACACAAATATTGTATCCGAAATGATTATTCCTAATATAGGTTTTGAAGCTAGTATATGATTTGTGACTTTAAGATAAAAAAAAATTAAAATTGAAGACATAGATTTGGTTTAGGGTGTTAAGAAAAATATTGAAAGTACGAATGAAGTTTGCATCTTCAGTTAAATTTTTTTTTAATCCTAAAATTATAAATTACATTTGCATTTTTAAAATTTATTTTAAAAATAATTATTTTAGATATAATATTTATATATATTTTTTAAATTATAATATTTAAAGGTATTACCATTGTTTTATATGTAATTTCTCTCGGAAGAAATGAGGCATGAGAATGTTTTTACCGAAAAATAGTACAATTTTCTCTTGTGTTTCCCTCCAAATAATAAATGTAGACAGCAAAACTGGCGAAACGTCAGTGTCATGGTCATAGAATACTGACTTTGCATAGTGCATGCTGAGCTGGTTTTTACGTGAGAAGGTCTTCTCTTCTCGTTTTGCATGCCTGCTTTTCCTTTTTCTTTTCCTCTTTTTTTCTTCGTTTTTGATTCCTTTCCTTCTTTTGCTCATGTTCTACTTCTTTTTTACTTTTTGTATCTTTCCTTTGATTTCGCCCTCCGTTTCAAGTTGAAATGTTGTAATTGAAATTTGGAATCAACACTTTCAAAAAAAAAAAAAAGAATTAATTGTTTTTAAAAAAGATTATTTGATTTTAAAATTTTCAAGTTACAAGAGGTAAGAATGTATGCAACTAGTTAGTCAAAGTAAAAGATGTTATGTGAAATAAAAGGAGATTCGGAATACTTCTTTGTAATATTTCATTGGGATATATATAATAATAAATAAAAAAATATGAACTTAATTTGCATGCTATGATTCAATTTCTATATATAATTTTTTAATTGTTATGTTATGAAATATTTTAATGCGATACATCAAGTAAATTGTCGATCAATAGATGCAAAATATATAAGTTTTTAAAGTTAATCGTAGTTTTCTTAACATAGTGAGTTGGATATTAAATTTAATTTACCCTTATACCTACCATTAAATATTATACATATTACTCTTAACTCACCTTCTATTCCCGAAAATTATGGCTTCAATCTAATTCAATCCATTCCACCTATATACCCTATAGATAAACACGTGTATACACAAACGAATGTACATGCAATAGACTCTCCTTCCTACTGGGGTCAACATTATCATAAACAAATCAATAGACAAATACATCTATATGCATATACCATACATTCCGGCAATTTCAATCAATATGAACGAGGCAAATGGCTGTGATCCAACCAGGACAAGTTTTTGACTTTGACTTCAATGCCGATTGCCGAATGGAAAAAGACAGAAAAAGGACAATAATTTATAATACTTATGATATACTGCTCGATAATATATCAAAAAACCTCAGCATCTAACGAAGAAATGACCTGTACACGCAATATAGTATTGCATGATGATTTGTAAGGCTATGCCATCATTTGCAATTTAAATACAGCAATTGGCTGTCATACTCGTACATAAACATTGGTCCTGACTGGACTGCACTTTTCGGTGAGCCATGCAAATGTCTTCGAGACCTTATAGTACGTTACATGAAAATTTGACCTTAAATTCTTATGTAAGTAAGTCTAATAGCATACGGAGCCTTTCTCTTGGTTCTCCATTCGGCTGCTTTTGAAATGGTACTGTTTAAACACCTAATAAAGCCAATCGTTTTTGAGGATTTAAGTTTTTAAAGTGAATCTTTTTAAATATGATTTAACTCAGTTTGATTTGAATTGCTTTTTTAGATATTTAATTATTTTGATCACATTTTATTATTTATAATATAAAACTTTTTTTTTTTTAACAATATGATACAAGGTTTCAAGTTCAAAGAATTAACAAGGAGACTATAATGATATATATGCAAATCAAAAACAAAAAAATTGTGAATAATAATTTCTGCAAAACAAGTTCTATTCAAAGTAGTCATGTAAATCCCTTATTAGATCTTCCACATTTTATAGTAAGCAAGTTGATAGGAGAAAATGATTATACACTTATAGAACATCAATGTTTGTTGATTTAGAGATTGAGGAGAGAAAAGAATAAGACTATGAGAGTGTGAAGAATTGAGACAAGGATAAGAAATGAGAGTAAACTTATTACAAGTATAAGACTAAGAAAGTGAGAGTCTAGTCTAAGGTAAAAGCTCGCATGCATGGGAATGAATTAAAGGAAAAATAGAGTGGTTGAGAATTAAGAAACTAAGAGTTATTGTCATAAAATTAGGATTAGATTCCTTTCCTATTTTCCACCACAAGGTTTGCTAGGTTGGCTTGTTTGTTGGCATTTGAAAACCAAAATATCCACTTTTTTTATTTTTTTTAGGTAGCAGTAGTTCGATTTAGTTTGACCTTCAACTAAACCATGAGATGTTTAAACCCTTCTCTAAATTGAATCACAAACTAAATCAAAATATAAAAAGATTGCATTTTACAGTTAAATTTGTTCTTAGTTCAATTTGGTTTGGTTCAATGAATGGCCTATAATTTTTCTAGGGTGCTTCTTGATAAATATGCTTTGAAATTAGTACAAAAAGTATGCAAAATATGCCTAATGGAATCGGTCGGTCCTAAAGAAAGGGTGATAGCAATACTTACATGCTACATGTAGTGATCAATACAAAGAAAATATTAACAAAATTTTAATACATGGTAGTTCTTAATAGCAACGAACTTAATATAGAACTCGATGGTGTCTTGCCCCTTAACATTGGAAAAAAATTAATTATTAAAATTTATTAAAAATGAGAAGATATATTTAATGTATCTATATTTTTAAAAGCAAACTTTTATAATGATTCTATACATAGTTAAGTAGTCGAGCGCATGCATGAGTTCAATTCCTATTAGAGTGTAAATGCATTCACTTTTATGTAGCTTGAATGGTGAAGTTGATATAAAATTATAAAGTTCGATTCCTACTCATCATGTATCAAATGAACTCATTTTCATTCACTTTTTGCTTAATTTTTTTTTTTATAATAACTAATAAAACTAAATTTCATTCATAAGAGAATTATAATTAACTAAATAAATTCTTTTGAAATGTTACTTATTTATTAATAGTTACATTATAAATCAAAATTATATCATCAATATTACAAAATTTTGGTCTTAGCATTTTTTAATATTTTTTTAACAATTGATATTATGAAAATGAGTAGAAATTATTGAACAATTGATTGCCTAATCAATTAATATTGAAAATGATTGTAGAATACTTATACTTACATCATGTTGCTTTTTTTTTTTTTTCTCATTTAATGAAAATGATTGTAGACAATGATTTATCATTTAATGAATGATTGATCGAACCTGAATATTTGATAGTAAAACTATATAATATGTGACAGAATAATTACGAGGGAGCACATGGGAATGCATTCACATTCAACAGTGAAATCCTTATGGAAAAGAAAATCATGCAACAGCCAGCAGATTCTCCACTGGATTTCTTATACACTAAAGAAGCAGTTTTCTTATAATTATTCTTCCTTGTTTCGGTATAAAAATAACAGATATGATACCCAACACTTATGGATGGACGTTACAAGCGGCTTAAAATCACCTTGGTATACAATTTTTCCCACATCTCACTAGCTAAATCTGCCCTAAAGCTCAATGGCTAAACATTGGTTATTCCAACGGGCACACCTTGCCCTCTAGATCTCCAGAGGCCTGATCCAAGAACTGGAGGATAGAAAACTCAGAAAAAATCATTTGGCTTCCCAATTTTGATCTTTTGTTCACTTAAGTATGCTGTAATAGCATTCTTTTGCCAGCTCTTGAAACTCCTGCAGAGAACATACACGATGATAAATTGAAAGTAGCATGGAAGTGGAGGTCGAACGCGTGCATATAATGTCAATGTACAGTGTTAGCCTGCATAGAAAGAGGCTTTCTTTTGCAATTTATTATAGACACCCAACAATATGAGAATATCAACAGGGATATTTATATCAGCGGTGGTGTGTGTTTTGGCCATAGTCCGAAAATTTCATGTTTTTTGGTGGTGCAAATGCATAGGAGTGTCATGCAGTTGGGTGATACAATTAAAGTTGTCCAATGTGTTAATTTGATGTTAACAAATGGATCACTTTATGCAATGTTCATCAACAATTAGCATCACTAAAAACATATCACATTCTTGCACCATTTTATGTAACATTTCTTACCTATTTGAAGCAATAAAATATATATTTCCCTTTTGCACTTGGGGCCATACCTACATCATCCCTAAAGTAGTAATCCCCTATCAAGTGCCTATAAAAATGGGACGGTCATTTTATTTTCCAATTTTCCACAAAATGACTCTGAAATGCAACCAAAGTACATGCTAGCAAAAGACCATCTATTGCCTTCATTGAATTTATATTTGCTTTGTTCTTTTTTTTCAATGAATAATTTGTATTTGCTATTGCTGATAAAGAAATTGACAATATTGTATTTTTACCTATAACTCACCTTAAAATTAAATTCAATTATTCATAATTTGAAACTATTTAATGTCACACCTATATGTATGATCCATGAAACTCAACACAGTTAATTTGTAAAACTTGCAAGAGTACAAAGTTTATTAAATAAAAGATAATGTTTATTTGATTAATCAAACTATAGAATTGAAATATAGGCATTAAGTTGAGTTTTTGATGGAATTGAAAGCATAAGAATAAGTACATTGAGTAAACTGAAGTATACTAAGTCAATTAAGTTTTCAATGAAACCTCAAGGATGGCATTTCGGCATTTATTGGATCAGAAATATTGGTGGCAAATTATATCTTCAAAGAAACTTCTGAGTTGCAAACACGACATTGTAAAATGGCACTCAAGCCTTGATTGCGCCAGGTAGGATAAGTGATTATATGATTTAATGATTACCCGAGGGTTGGCACCCATCAAATGATTTTAGCATCACCAGTAAACATACCTTAGTAAAGCCAACACATACATTTATTAATATTATGATATTGGTCAGGTTAACAACTTACTTTTGATCAAGATGTGCAATGATTTCTCCACCAGGAAAAGCTGTTTGTGTAGCCTCAAATCCAACCTTGATTGCTTCTCTCCAAGTACCACCTATTGCATTAACCTCTGCTTTTGACTGCCCGGGGTCTTCCATAGGCAACGAATATCCCGAAAGCAGATGTCCTACCCATACACCATCCTTGCTGCATCAAAAGGCAACAAACCATTCTTAGTCACATTTTTCACATCACAGAGCACAATGAGTCATGCATCCATCCATGTAAATCAGATAAGCTCCTGTGTTTTTATACTGATGGCGAAGCAGAGATGAGAAACCAGCTTCAAACCTTTGAAACATACAAGGCCGAATTCAAAAGCAAACCAGTTTTTCTTAAGGACAGATAAATAGGTTTTTCTTTAACTCATAGAGCATGTCCTAATTATTTTGAATTCAGAGAATAAGTTTAAAGCCATTTTCTTGAGAGTTATTGATAATTCCTGTTTGTCTCCTCATCAAACTGATCTTTCTCCTTCCTTATTTCCTGTTCGAAACGGGAGAAGGTAATAAGGAGAGGGAAAGTAAAGATCTTTCCTATCTATTGGAGAACAAGCAAGACAGCTTGCAAACACACAAATTATGCTTCTACACAAAATGTCAGAATCTAGATTTATAATGCAGCACAATACCAGTTTTGCATGTGTGTTAATGGATGACAATAAAAGAAGTGATGAATGGGTTTGATCACATAAGATGCAATCTGATCTCCTGACTTTAATGGACGACAGTAAAGAAGAGATTTATTAGCATCTGGTGTTCCAGTTAATTTATCAAAGGAAGCATCACGTTAGGTGCATATGTCAAGGTTAAGTCACTTACGTAGCAATATCCATATGTCGAGGTGCATAATGTCCACCGCCAATACCAAGAAGAACTTTCTTCTTATTGTTTTCCCTTAGGCAAAAAGGCATCCAATATTTGAAGTCAGAGTTATAACTAGAAGTATTACAGTATTCAAAAACAAGGTATGGGCAAAGGGATCCAACAGTATATCACAAAATCCTCCATCATAGGACAAGAAGCAACAACTTGATCAAAAAAAAAAGGAAAAAAAAAAAAAAAGAACAAATGGAAGATTAAAACCTTGATCCACTTTTACAAAAAAAAATTCATTTGTATAACTCAAACCTACTTGAGTGACATTCACAAATTTCATTGATAATTAAAATCATGAGGATAGAATCAAGCCCAGATTATGTGTATGGTACCTGGTCCAGTTTCCAACATCAGGTTCTCCACCAAGCCCAAGACCATTCCAGACTAACTTCAGAATCAAATATACCAACATAAGAAGGAAAGTTAGCACCAGTAAGACATCAGATCATAAGTCTTAAGTTACGATGTCTAAGTTCCAGAAATGGTTTCAATGAAGGAGAAAGAAATACTTCGCTTCAATTTTTCATGAATCACAATTCATCACTTGACATTAAGGACAGGCATAAGGTGTGAGTATCTTCCACATGGTCAGATCAGAAATAACTAGAGCATGATATACCAATTCAAAAATGAAGAAACTTAGCGAAGATCACTAATTGAAGAATATGGACTCAACTAGAGCAACAACTTTTGCAGCATCCAATCTCTTCCAGTATTCTTCTGTACTCCCTATATAAAAAACAAGGCATAATTAGACATATCATCTCTGTTTTAGAAACTTTATATGAGTCTTCAAAATATTATTAACACACATTGAAAAATGAAGTCAACATTTCATTAACACTCTGGCAGCGAAAGAACAGAAAGAGCTAATACAGCAGATTTCTGATGACATAACTTATCATAAAATTCATTATCTTCCAAAGATTCCAATAATGATGTAACTGAAGGATAAAAATCCTGAATTGTATGTTGAAAAGGTAAGGTTTAAAAGGGTTGATTTTTTGATATTGCAATAATCATGGTAACTCAAGCTGATTCAACAGGAAAGCTAATATAAATAGGCCAATTAGCATAAAAATCTGGGCATAACAACTCCTGACAAGAGATGAAATATGAGTCAAACCTCACAAAATATGAAGCATTACTATGGAATAACACACAACTGACATAAAGTGTCTGACTCAAATATGATAGGAAGGGAAACAGTTAAAAAATAAGTTCACTGTCATGATTCTCAAGCGGTTTTATATATGAGCTCATTTTGACCCAAATGGAATCTGATTGGAATACAATTGTCAATCCTACAAAAACATATCTCTCATAAATTAACCAATAGCAGGTTTGCTCAGTCAAATAAAGCTATTGAAACATTGAGATTTATCAATCACCTCAATCTCCTTTTTGTGCTAAAGACTGCAACACCATGAATGGAAATACTTAGGTCTCAGGTTGATTCTTCATGCACATTACTTCAACCACATGCATAAATTAACTTTGTACTGCCATAATCTCTTCCATGGTGGTTCCCCGCTAATGAAAAGGTGTGGTTTAATCCCTCCGGTCACTTTGTGATGGATTATGTTTCCATTTGGCCAGTAATTGTCTATTTCCGGTGAAATATCGACCTTGAGGCACTCCTTATTACAAATTTGAAAATCCATCCCCTGCGCTTTCAAGTAACTCAGAACTAACTCCACTAGATCCGTAAATGAATACTCTTATTACCACCCTACTCTCTGAGGTAAGGATATACTTAACTGCAAGCTATCTTTTTGATAAGTTATGTCAGTGGTTATTAACCTATTACCCTACTTTCATATTTGCCACTGTACTTTAATTTTTGACAAATGGAGCTCTAATCTTATGAAGTTTTAACAATTCAATCATTCTGTTAAGTAGCTATCAGAAATACTGATGGAAAGTGGGTTTAATAATATGAAATATCCACATAAGGAAGTTTAATTAAATTTTCCAAAATTATTTTGAATGGCTACTTAAGAAAGTGGTTAAAATTGGCACACTTTTATAAGTTGAGTGGTTTCATTGTTAAAAGCTAGAGTAGCAATATGAAAGTATCGTAAAATTTCAATGATCATTGATTAAATTTACCCATAAATATAACACCAAAGCACAGACATGCCTCATAAGGTGTAACTCGGCATCATTAGAATGTCATATAATAATGATAGACAGTGGAATTAACTATGAGAAGTTAACAGTAGAAATTGATATACAGCAGCAGTTCAAAAGGTTGAATTAGTCGGTAATCTCCAGATCTATGCCTATTTGCTAGTCCCAAAGCATTTTGTCTCAAAAAAGGCTACAGCCAATGATCTACTGAAGGGCACCCAGCTGCCTTAAGCTTGGAAAAGAAGAGGACAGAAGGCAAGATTGGGCTTCATGATTTAGAAGATTTCCCAAAACCATATGCTTGCACTACTTGAAGAAAACATTAATTCATGGACATGACATGCAAGAACAAATTTGTGAAGAGAGTTTATTCTAGTGTAGCATTTCAAAAAGAGAAATTTCTTCAGCCATAAGTGCCAGGAGTACTTTCAACAACCATCAGCCAATGCAATTACTAATGGCTAACGATACATCTTGACAGAATGGAACTCAGATAAGACAACAAGTGCGTATACATATCACAAGAAAGCAACCGGATTCATCTTTAAGGAGACCCTTCATACGTGACCCCACAAGGTCTACTTCTTCCTGGCCCTTACCCTTAACAATCTACAGAATTGACCATTTTGCTTATAGATTCCAGCGAAACATAATAAAACATCCTAAGTGAAAGCATTGGTAACAGAACAACTTGATCATATAGCAGAGGAGAAGACCTACCAATTTCAATAAACATAGCAAGCTTATTGGTCACAGGTCCATGATGTGTACCCTCCAAAGTTATCTGTCTCAAAATAATTTTGAGAAGCAATAGAAACCATAAGAACCACTTTTGTAACTTTCTTTCAGCATCACATTACATGTTAAAAAATAAATAAATCTGAAACTACCTCAAACTCAGGGATTAAATTATGCGATTCTGCAAGTTTCTTGAGCAATCTTAACCAAGGGCCAATCCTTGGATCAGGTGGAGCTGCCCACCCTGGCTTTCCTCCTTGAGGAGGAATATCTCCTTCCTTCAAATGAGGTACACCTATAGAAAATCCATTAATTCATTGGTACTATCTTTGATGACATCATACAGAATTGAAGTTGGATATCTCCGAACATGACAGCAAAAATACAGCAAGGTCCTTATGGTAATAGTCTAAACAGTCCAAATTCTTTGATCAAAATTCATAATTACTAGACTCCAAATATCCAACCATCAATTTCATGTATAAATGCCAAATACAGAATCTAAAATGCTTTTCATGAAAAGAATTTTAGATAACAGCGAACTCAGGCAGAGCCAGGGGAGGCTGCTCTTCCCCACAGAAAACCCCGCCACGCCACCTGATGGGAAATTCTGGTTTCGCCGCTGACTGTGAGGGAAAAGATTTATACGCATTTGGTGTAAACATCATTAAAGATGTAAATGTCCAGCATATAACATTTAGGATGATTTTTATGATCCTTTTCCTTTAGCAAAATGCAATAACGTTTATCTTTTATCTTTCCTTTTAATCACCAAAAAAGACATTTAGAATACTACATGTAGCATTTGCAATATCAAACAAGATTCTTCATGCAAGCCAAAATAAAATAGTCCATTATTTCAAATATCCAACACATATATATAATTACATTAATTTTATATCGTTCAGAAGCAGTTAAATCAATCTGGTATCTTTCTCAACATCTCGTCCCCCTGCTCTACTACAAAGTAAAACACGAATAGTCTATATATATATAATCTTAATGGGTCCACACACTTGCTAATATCTCGACTAAAGAAACTTTTCACTTTCATAAAGTGTATTGAAGAACATGAAAACTTCTCTCTTAGCCATTAACAAATATGACGGCGCCGTTGACGGGACCATGTATATATATGGCACAAGACAGCTTTGAGAATAAGAGGAAATTAAAAATAAAAAAGACAGTGCCGTGTACCAATTGGATGAACAGTGAGAGCAGGGCGATTGGAGACGGCAGTATGTCTACTGAAGAAGATGAGTTCATCAACAACCTCGCCGGTGACATCATGCCAACGTAAATCAAGGTGGTCTTCTTCAACGATGCCATTGTCGTGTTGGAGAAGCCTCACGTGTTGATTCGAATAACTCTTAATACCCTGATACAACAGATGCAAATTAAAGCTCAAAACTTTGTCAGACGATACAATCCATAAATACGAGAAATCGAAAATGAAAGACCTGGAAAGTGGGACCGGGGTTCCAGCCGGGTATGGAGAGGAGTTCATTGGCTGGGTTAATGGATGCCGGGTCTTGGGTTGTCGCTACCAGTAAGATCACCATTTTACAAGATTGTATGTAAGTGTAAGGTGAAAGAAGATGACAATTTTTTTTTTTTTTGGGTGTGTGCGTTTAATGGGATTGTGGTGTGCTAAGAAAGAGGAATTTGAAGATTTATATAAGGAAAGAAGATTGGGGACTTTATGGGTTTGCGTCGGGTTGTATTCTGATTTCTGTTGGCGATCGATAACTGGTGCGGGACGGACACTTGGTACGACACTTCGGAGGAATGTGGGCTGAACACTCCAATTTTGCCACTGCCGCGTCTGACCAGAGTTTTCTTTTCCCTGCGTCCAATTTCACGAAGATCGCTGTCTTTTTTCTTTTCTTTTTTTTTAACCCAACCCGCACTTCCTTTGGCCCATCCCATGCACAATTTACAGGTTAGGCGGGTCAGTACGCATTCCCAACTCTATTCGAACTGATTATACTAGGAAACCGATTAAGTTAACCCTTTGACCAGTCTTGACAGCAAATAAAAAAATAAAAATGCGATTACATTTTTTTTCCCACTATATAATATACCAATTTATTAAAATAATAATTTAAATCCAATAAAAACAAACGGGTAACTTATATGAATTTTACTTAAAAACTTTTAAAATTATATAAAACCAACTTTTTAAAATGTTAGCATTTAATCCCTTTTTGAAGTCTTCAATCAACTTCAACTCAAGCCAATTATGAGAATAGTAAGAGTTGAATCTAAGACCAAAAGTTTAACAATAATCTAGATAAATCAACTAAAAGAAGTTTATTTAGAGAATCCAATATTGAACAGAGTGGCAAAAGCTCCACAAATGATGATTGGTCCTCATCCAATTCAAAACAACAACCAAGATTGAATGTAAAGGAACAAGATTTTGCAAGTCCTATTGACTCCCAGAACCTAGCCAGCAATGCTCCTATCCTTATGATGAGGGGCGAGGAAGAAGAAATAAGATTAAAGACATTTGATCCTAGACTTGTGCCTTTCTCTTCTCACAGCGACTTACGAAAAGCCGGTCCTTCTTATTTCTCTACTATGGTTTCCTCTATTATTCACCTTATGTTCTATGTTCGAAATTCATTTTTGATACACAAGATCTTTATACGAGGTAAGTGTAGAACATACTTTGAATCTTGGAAG
Source organism: Laguncularia racemosa (assembly GCA_037954665.1). Lineage (NCBI taxonomy): Eukaryota > Viridiplantae > Streptophyta > Magnoliopsida > Myrtales > Combretaceae > Laguncularia > Laguncularia racemosa. Next base: position 9,794,329 of record JBBMOL010000010.1, read on the forward strand.
ATAGATCAGGCATCTAAATAATTTCTTCTTATAGGATTTGGAGGGAGTAGATCATAATGATCCGATATAATTAGATCTTGCAGAACGAGCTTCGCTTGGTATCAAAGCCAAATAATTTCTTCTTTTTAGAAGGAGCAGAGAGTATATTAAAATCGTGAACAATAAAAAAAAAAACTACGAGTGACACAGATACTTTAGATACATTAAACCACCAATTGGCCACCTTCAACCTAAGCCATGATGATCCATTTAGAACTTCTCATGCCAGTAAAATAGATAGTTTATACAAAATAATTTATCTTGAGGATCAGAGAATAGACGATACCTCACCACCCCTTATAAATCTACATTCAGCCTTTACTAAACCACATAAAAAATGTCTAATCATCTATAAAACCTCTCATCAAATCCCAATCTTCCCAAGTCAAAGAGTATATCCAATCCACAAAGTTTGACCAATGCCCTTTAAAGGTTACAGAGGAAGAGCAATTTATCACTCTATAAATTCCTCACGAGTTGCTAGCTTAATGGCTTGAGCAAGGATACACTCACCTTTATTTCGAAGTTGTGAGATTGGTTCTAACCTTTCATGGTTGAAAGGGTATGCCTATAGTTGCTCAAATGGTCCTTTTAGACTTAAGATATTTGAGATACAAGGTGACATGCATAGGGACAATAGAGTCAACACTAAATATAGGAATAGTGTGTGTGACACTGTTTCCTAATTACTGCATTCCCTTAAAGGAAAAAAAGGTTATTGGAAACATTGAAGGTCTAAGTCTAAATATTTAGAGCATTGATGACAAATGGATCCCTATCAGCTACACTTCACTATTAGATGACTTATAGGATTCAAAACCATACATGGGATTTGGCTCTACTAGAGGAAGGAAATGATGCTCTCTTCAACTCTATAGACACCAATCATATACCAACAGTGGTACATGCTCCAAGATAAACTCGAGAGAGGAGAACTCTTTAAGCTCATACTTAAAACATGAGTAACGAGCTATGGAAGGTTGTATTAGAACACTGTCCTATCTAGTCTACTAGTCTAACTTTCATCAAGAAAAAGAATGGCACTGTCACTATTAGCTTTAAGAAGGATGAAGAAAAGGAGAAAAGGACACCATCTACATTCTCCACTATACTCATGATACAACCTACTCAGGTCATTTGTCATCCAATGGACAAGTATCTAGCTAACCCTAAGCCAGATAGAACAATATAGTAGATCATCAAATCTTTCACGAGAGAAGGAAAACTTGTTTACTTTGCTAAAGACCCATTCAATGGACACAAATTCTTCAATCTAGAATGTCCATGTGATGATTGCAATGTAAAGAAAAACTTCTTTGATGATGATGATGAGATATCAAAGAAAAAGAAAAGGAGGAAAGGATCGAACTCCATTTTTTGGAAAATGTACCAAGAAAGAGATCCTACCATAGGACCTTTTTGAAGAAGACTATGGAAAATGGTAGTATATGGTTTCTTATGGTGACCCTCTTAAGAAACCATTGGAAGAATCCAATTCCAATTTTGATAATGACAATCATGACATGATGTGTTAGCAACCTCGACAGCAACCTTCTCAACAATCCCTTTATAATGTCCTTATGGGATTTGAGAGGATTGAGTTGAATATTGAGGAGCCACAAGTTAGACAAGCTAAATGTCACCCACCTCTTGAAACCCTTAAAGAAAGCATGATAAAAAGAAGAAATTCGATGCTAAAGGTACTAAAAAGGATTTAGGTACCTAAGAAGAAAAAAGGGGAGGGTTCCTCATCAAAAGCTTTTTTCATCTAATTCATCCGTGTACACCAATCAATATCAAAGTTTGCTAATGGATGGTTTCCTATGGATTTATCCTCAAACACTTCCTTTAAAGAGGTATGAGACACTAGGGAGCCTTTTAAGATGTCTCAAACATTGAGTCTTCACCAAAAGAAAAGGACAGTAAACTAGAAAGTCTACTTGGGAGAATTTGTATGATTCGGGGGAGCTAGAAGGAAGATGAATTTCCTCTTCTGGAAGAATATGAACATCATGAGTACAGGCATATCCCCAAAATTAAGAATCCAATCAAAAGGAATTCCTATGGTATTAAGAAGAAGAGCAACATAGTAAAAGTTGTTCTCAACTGGCAGATTGATAACGCTTTGGCACAAAATCAAATGTTAAAAAGGATTAGAAGAAATGTTGAAAATATGCATTCAATACTTTCCTCTATAGAAAAAACAATTGATGAAACATTCAAAAGAATATCTATACTACAAAAGCAAATAGAGGAAGTCAAATTTTTTGTGCCTACTTTTGGCATCTCTCTTTTTCGACTTCATTAAACAAAAAGGAGTTAGAAAGTAGAAAGCTGAGGGAACAGATAAACATATTTGAGGCAAAAGAAAGAGGTATGCCTTCTACCTTTGACATGTTTACTCCTAAAATAGGGATAAGCATTGAAAGCTAACCTAGAGCTTTAAGACTATCACCTTTTATGCTAGAACCTCAACAATCTCTAGGAAAAAAGACTATAATAGAATTGAGGGATGAAATCAAAAGGAAAAAAAGGAAAAAGAGTTAGGAAATAGAATTAGAGAAGATTCTTCCTCCAGACACAAGAGGAAAACTAGTTCTTCAACTTCTCAAGACCTATACTAAATAAAAGACCTAAGCAGTGATAATGATGATTACAACCCAGGACAAAAGCTTAAGCACTCAAATATTCTCATGGTGAAAACCCATGAGGTTCCAGATGGTCTTGAAGTCTTCAATAAGCTTCAATCCAAGCCAATTCCCAGAATAGTAATGGTTGAATCTAAGGTTGAAAGCTTAACGGATAATTCAGATGAATAAACTGAAGAAGTTCACATGGAGAATCTAATACTAAATAGAGTGGAGAAAGCTCCAAAAATGATGATTGGTTATCATTCGATTCAGAACAACAACCAGGATCAAATGTAGAGGAACAAGATTTTGTGAGTCTTACTAACTTCCAAAACCCAGTCGCTGACGCTCCTATCCTTATGATGGAGGATGAGGAAGAAGAGATAAGATTAGAGACATTCGATCTTAGATTGGCGACATCTACCAGGAAATCATCTAATAATAATACTATATTTATTGTTGATGATATTCCCTACTTTAAGTGGCTTGATACACTACAAGAGTTTCATTATTGGTTGATCACAATATCTCTAACAAACAACAATCATTTTTAAAATACTATTTAAGTTTGTTTCAAGATTTACGGGAATATTGAAAGATTAGTGGAATTCAGTACATTCCACAAATCAATGTGTTTTCTTAGATCAGATAGACTTCAACCATGTGATCAGAATCTTATATACTTTTCTCAAAGGAAACCTGAAGGATTCAAAAGAGGCAAAACAAAAGGAATTCTTTGAGAGAATACGTTACTCTTATAGAAAGAAAAATCTACATCTGCACTATAAAAAAATGGTGTAACTATTTTATAAACTTGGAGTAGATCCAACTCATAATCCGATATTCATTCTATCCCTGAATCTCTTTCCAAAGGGATAGAAAAATTCTTCAAATTGAGAAAATAGAAGATCATAGAAATTTCTATTGGAGAAATTCAATAAGTTGTGCACTTAGTAATAAATGACATATGTGAAATGACACAGTTTTTCAAGGATTATCTTAGGGGAGGATAGATCCTTAACAAGATGTGCAATAACAAGGACTTACAGATCAAGTGTAAACATTCTAGTAAGGAATGTAATTGTGATATTAGGAAAAGAAGCATCATAGAAGGTTTCTAGTGACAAAGTCCTACAAGCCCAAAAGAAGAAGAAAAACAAAATGGAGACACTTCAGGGAAAAAACCAAAAAGGGGAAGAAATCCCCTCGATGCTTCATTTGCAATAAGATGGGACATTATGCGAAACAATGCTTATCCAAAGGAACACGGAAAATGAGCTAGTTAATATTTTACCATACTGGAATTGAAATTGATGAGGAAGAAGATTTGGAATCTTGTTTTTGGCAGAAGAAGAACCTATGAGAAAAACCTTTTTTGCACTTAAAGTATGTTCACCAACCTCCAACCCAGCCTTCTCAGACTCTAGGGAATAATTATATTCGGTATAGTTGTCAAAAGAAAGAATGTTAGAGATTGAAAGCATTATTCAAACTCCATACGTTCTTCTTTAGATCATCACTAGTAAGTTTGATAGGCCTATCTAAGTGATAGGATTTATTGATATAGAAGTTGTGGAAAGTATTCTCAATCCCAGGGTGTTGCTTGAAAGATTTTGGAAGCTATACAACAAAACTTTTGTTGCGACCTCAAATGAAGAATTCAAGGTATACTTAAAGAGGGTACCAATCAAGATCCAATTCTTTCTAGAATACTCAATTATCACACTAATCCTTGGATCACTACTTTTCAACAAAGATATGTGATTAGATGGGATATCCTTCAATAGATACCAATGCTTAAAATTTATGCTGAAGGAATAGGGTTTAAAAAATATTTCAAACCTTATATAGAAGTTTCTTAACTTTACACCATTCAAGGAGTCACCATCAGAGAGATCACTAAGAAATTAAGAGTAGAAGCTTGTATTGAGAACCACATACAATTTCTTAACAAGTGTAAATGACCTAGCAAAAAAGAGGAATTCTTTGTAAAAATTCTTTTCAAAAGGAATGAAGTCATCAATCCTACGAGGGCAAGCCATTTAAGGATGAACCCTGAACACTTTAAACTAGCTAAGTGAGAATGCCAAGAATTGCTCTAGCAAGGAATGATCAAATCTTTAGATTCACAGTAAGCGTGTGAAGCATTCTATGTGAATAAACAATTAAAGCAAACTAGAGGCACAACAAGGCTTGTAATCAATTATCAACCTCTAAATTATTTCATCTAGGATGACAAATTTCCTATTCTAATTAGGAATATAGTCTTCTAGAGCATTGCTAAGGTTAGGATATTCTCTAAATTTGATTTAAGGGTAAGCATTTGGCAACTTAGAATTCATCTTGATGATAGGCATAAGATAAGAATCTGCATTCTAAATCACCATTATCATTGGAAATTATTACCATTTAGGCTTAAAAATACACCTTCACTCTTTCAGAAGGCCATGATAAGAATCTACAAGTCGATAATTGATCATTTAGTCATCTATATAGATGATATACTTCTGTATAGCCTAGATGAGGAAACACATGTTAAATTACTCTCAAAATTTTATGAGATAATCATATCAAAGGAAGTAATGTTTGTAGAAAGGAAAATGAAGATAGCTTAGACTAAGATAAAATTCTTGGGGATGAAAATTAATGATGGTTGCTACCAGCCCAAGCCATCTATTGCATAGGAATTACCCAAATTTTCTGATTCCAATTTCACCACCAAGTAAATTCAATAATTTTTAGGCATTGTCAATTATCTCAAAGATTTTTCCCCAAAAATCTTAAGGTTCACCAATCCACTCTCCAAGATGTTGAAAAAGGATTACCCAGAATGTGGAAAACACCAAGCTAGAGCTGTTCGGATGTTGAAGGAGAATGTAAACACCCCATTTTTTACCCTAATAATTAATAATGGTCAATTTTTAATTTTTTTTATAATTTTTCTTCTAATTTAGCAAAAATAGGAAAATATTCAAAAAATAAAATAAATAGGGAAAATACATCAATTTTGGAAAGTAATAAGAAAAGGAGTTAAATAATTTTTACAAATTTTTGGAAATTCAAAATAATACAAAAATAATAAAAATTGCATTGCATTGCATATATAAAATTTACGTAAATAAAAAAAACGAGTAAGTGGGCTAGCCCAGCTAGTCCGAGCCATGGCCATGTGTGCAGGGAAGGGGTTAAGTCGCGGGTTCGAAACACGAGGGAAGCAGATTCCTTGTTTTGTAATTTTTTTTCTCGCCTAAGATACGTATCAGCAGTCGATTGGACGATACGACGCACACGCCGGGCACGTGGTCTTCTTCTTCTTCATCTGAGATCATCGCTAGCGAGGAGAAGAAACATAATTTGGCCATTTTGATTCAATTTTTTACACAAATCCACTAAATCTTTATCTAAAACAAGATAAACATTATCCAAATGAAATAAAATCACAATGAAATCTAAGATTTACACGAATCAAAGGCAAATCGGAGGAGTGTTTCAATCGCAAATCCGATTCATCCTAATCGGAGGAAATCCAAGCTTATCCAGCTTGATTTCTGGTGCCTATAAATAGAGCACAATGTGGGGAAGGCAAAGCACGAATCGAAAGAGAGAAAGGAGAGAAAATAAGAGAGATTGGAGCTGCCGGAGTTCACGCGACCCATGACTGCTGGGCACCTCTTCGAACCACCTCTTGGAGAGGCTTTTGGAGAAATCAATCACTACCATCGAGTCCCTCGTCCTCAGAAACGTTGGAAGCACCCCCTGATCGATAGAAGCGGACACCAGAATGCCACCTGTGACAATCTCCGACAACCGCAGGTTCGGCTTGATTTGACCCGACCCGACCCGACCCGCGCACTGTATCCGGATCCAAGTAGGTCGGATTTTCTGTTTTTTTTTTTAAATTATTTTATTTATTTATTTATTGTATTTACTTATTTATTTATTCACAATTAAAAAAATAGTTTAGATTAGTTTATTTATTTTTACATTTAGTTTATGGTAGATAAAATAATAAAAATTATAAAATTATAAAATAAAAAAATAATAATAAAAATAAAAAAAATAAAAAATAATGATATTAGAGGTAGGTTAATCATAGGGAAACAAAAATAATTTTTTTTCACTTAGAAAAAAAATTCTTTTCTTAAAATAAATAAAAAATTGGTTTTTCCTTAAATTAATTTTTTCAAAAATAAAAAAGTCAAGTTTAGGCTTAGATTTTTTTTTTTCCAAAAATGCTAAAGATGATGAAAACGTAAATCCGGGGTATTTTCATAATTAAAATTAACAAACCTACTAAAGTTTTTCATGAAAAGCAAACTACGACTTATTTGATCCTAAATAACAGATACGTAGGTACTTTCATGGGGCAACTTTAAAAAAAATAAAAAAAATCATTTTTTTTATATTAGAATGAGTTATTCAAAAAACATAACAAAAATAAAAATAAAATAAATAACAATAAAAGGCATTAGGATAGGGTTTAGATTTCAGAAGAATAAGGTGGTAACTTTAAGGTTTTAATAGGTTAGCCTCCGAGTTCAGCAACTTTGGTTTTCCTTTTCCTCTTTCACAAAAATGAAAAGAGGAAATTTTGTTGACTAGTTGTCCAAATTAGAATTAATCTGCTCAATTAGTCCTAATTCAATAATCTTTCCCAACTTTAGTTGGGTAGCGACTCCAAAATAAGACAAAATTCTAGTTCAAGTCGAGGATTTATATTAGATGAGCATAGGGTCTAGTATAAATCGGATTAGGAATGAAAAGAAAAAAAATAAAAAATTAAACTTGACAAAGAAGTTATAGAATCTACCACCACTCAAGATTCCTTCAGAAGGAGAATTTATCCTTCAAACTAATGCTAGTGATAAATATTGAGGAGTTATTCTCTTAGAGTAGAATAAGGGAAAAAAATATGTTTGTAGCTATGGAAGTAGAAGATTTAAGGATTTTGAAATCCATTATCACCCTACCTTCAAAGAAATCATTACGATAAAAAAAGCTATCTAGAAATTTAAGTACCGCTTGATGGGTTCTTACTTTAAGATAGAAATGGATTTGAGCTCTTCCCAAAAAAAGCTCAAGTTCAAATGGAAAACAGTACTACATTCACAACTCATAAGATGGCAAGAATTGTTTTCCAAATATTCATATGAGGTCAAATACATTTTGGGATAGAAACATTTAGTTGTAGGTTTTCTTTCTAAACCTTAGCAAAATCATCAATCTTTAATGAGTCCATAGGTTTTAATAGAAAGGACATAAAAATCCACAAATACTAAGAGAACGTGAATCCGTTCATCAAATTGGCCTCTACCTTAGAATTCACCTTTAGGTGATATTCAAGTATCTTTAGGTGATATTTGTGCATCATCAAAATATAACAACCTTCGAGCCAAGGGTAGAGCAATGTAGATGATAGTTATGTATATGCTCTCTTGCAATTCCAAGGGCTTCTCATTTTCTAAGAACCTCACAATAGGAGGACCTTCACCTTTACAGAAGTCAAAGGCTACTTCATCAAATGACAAATCTAGATCCTCCAAGGAAAAATCTTTGTCTTCAATGACATCTTTATCACTAAATTCAGTGGCATACAAACCTAAGAATATCTGGGAAACAACACCTCTAGAAATGGAAGAACTTATAATTAGAGGTAATTTCTTTGAAGACACTAGAGCCAAAATTTAGAAATACCAGTAATTGGTATTTAGTTAGCATAGGGGATTAAATCTCAGACTATTTAGACTTCATCCAGATTACCCATTCATTCATTCACATATATTCCATTTTAAAGAACCATTTCTTGAAGAACTAAAATGATTTTATTGGTATTTGTTACATCATTATACCATAGTCATTCAAATTTTAGCTATTAAAGTATTGAGGTTTCTATCCAACATTGAAATCAAGAAAGGAAGAACAAACTCACATTTAAGAGAATTACTCAAATGGTTTCAGCCCTTATACATTTGGGAAACTGTGATCTAAACATGGGTTGGAAACATGGAGGAAAAATGTCTAGGATCCAACAAAGAGGACCTTAGATTAATTGTTCAATTATGGTAAGAATGGATTAAAATCAAAAGGTTCTCATATTTTCTTATCCTAAATCATGTGGTATTAGGAGAATTTCTCTTTGACATTAAGGAAAATGATTCTTAAACTGAAAACTCTAAAGAAGTCTTTGTATTGCAAACATGATAATTCCAAAAGAAATTTAGCCAAGAGCTCATGATAAGGAAGTCCTGTGGGATTATAACCAAGATTATGAGGAAACAAGCATTAGCATATTACTATTCTCAAAGGCAAGTATAAGACATGGAGATAGATGATCATCCATAAGACCAACACGAGTAAGAGCAATCCTATCCAAATCCTGCTGAGGGATTAGAGCAATCTTATCTAAGTCTTGCTTTTGATCCATATCAAGACAACTAGAACCCTTACAAAAATTTTCTTGAAACATGTGATGAAAGAACACATGGTGGGATACCCACATGGTTGGACCTAGAACACAATAGCAATCATTCGGATTCCCCACCAAAAAAGCAATCTCTCTTCATCTAAACGGATTTAAAGAAATCTTCACTATTGCCCTTGTTCGGGAATATTTACTGTTTACTTTAATATGTATTTGTTCACTTTATTCCATGTAAGGAATCTCCATTATTGCCTTTGTCAAAGAATATTTACTGTTTACTTTAGTCTTTTGTATCTATTCACTTTAGTCCATGTAAGGAATCTCTACTTTAGTCTTTGTTGGAGAATATCTATTGTGTGAGATGTGAGATATGTTATGTACCATTCCTCTTACTATAAATAGAGAAACTTCTATAAGAAAAAGGCATAACAAAGCCTTACCAGAAATAAAGATTTTTTTTTTAAACATCATAACTCTTTAAGCCTCTCTTTCTCTCTTTAAATTCTAAAAAAGAGAAATTGTTTAAATGCTTGATCTATTTTTTAAGATTTAAAGTATACTCTATGCTTGCCTCGTATGAGAATTTTGTGTATTAGAAATGAACATCAAACATAGAGCATAAGATATATAATATAGAAAATCATAGTAGAGAAAAAAAAAAAACTAGCTTTTCGTAAGTCGTCATAAGAGGAGAAAGGCACAATGTTAAGCTAATGAATTGAATAATCTATGGTACTTGGTGTTGGATGTCTTACTCGTATTGATTCATGATGCATGAAACATAAATCTATTTGGTTTATATCAACTTTCATGATCTGAAACTAGATCAGGATGATTTGATATAATTAGAGTCAAATAATTTCTTCTCGAACCTGACTATGAAATGACCCAATTACCCAAACATTTTCCATCCCCGTCAAACAATCAAAGCCTTTTACTTCGCAGTGGATAGTGTAAGGGCGTTGTTATAATTTGCTTGAATCTGTCCCTTCCGAAGCACATGTTATAATCGGCACTGCCTTGATAAAGTTGTTTGACAAGGTATATTCTTTTTTTGTGGTTCTTTTGTTTATGAAGTTCCTTCTTTTTCCCGTAATGAGATGAATAGCCATCTGTTTGCTTAATATATAAAGATAAAATAGAATAAAGTAGCCCACGTTGGTATAAGAATTTGTAATACAATGTTCAGGTGCCTTCCCTTGTCCTCTTGAATGATTCAGGCAGAATTTTGTCTTTGATTTTTTTTTTAAAAGAAAAATTTCCTAATTTTGTTTGTAATCAAACGAATTGGGTTTTGTATAGAGAGTTTTTAGAATTATGTACTTGGGAATAGCACAAAAAATGTTGATTTATTTTAATTTTTTATGTATAGTTTGTTTATGTAATATATAGAATTTTATAATGGAAACATAGAATTTATAATCTTCAATGTTCTTAATTTGTTTTATTTATCTATTGAATACTACTTTTGTAACATTATTCTTTTAGAGTTGTGATAGATTTTATAAGGAAAAATCTAAATATATTATAATTGTAATGATAAATGAATATTTTTTTACGAATTCTTCTAATATTAATTTTAAGATTATATACTACAAATATCTATTACTTAATGAAAAATATCAATTTGTACACATTATTAATCCACACCAATTTGAGCAATTTCCTTTGGATTAGTTGTATGCAAAGCATATATATTTTTTTCTCTTCTTTAATCATTGTTTGTAAGTATTCTATCTTTCAAAATTTAATCATACCATTGCGGGTGATGAGAAACTTCCTAACTTTGCTATAAGCTATTACATGGACCTTGATGTGGAAATTGTGCTGCACCAGGCCGGTTCGCACCATTTTTATGTCGAGATAGCACGCACCATTTTCATTGGGGCCGTCATGCCAATGCCTAAGCTCTTATTGGACTGGCTTATCTCCATTTCTCGAGTCGGGTTTGGTCTATTCCATCGTACCATCGTGCTAACTATTGGGTCGAATGAATATTTATTTATTTGATTTACCCATGAATTTTAACGGGTTTTTATGCATCAATCAATTAAAAATTCCCATTTGGCCAAAAATAAAAATCCCTATCCTCATCAATTGTGTATTATGTATTTAGAAAAAAAAGAAAGAAAGTTGAACACAACTTCTTTATTTTTCTGACTATTACCTATTATACAATGTGGGAAAAAAAAATTGCATATAAATGGAATTTTTAAGACTTAACTTCATCCCGAGTGACCTTGCAAAAATGCCGACTAAAAACTATCACTACCATGAAGCAACAAAACATTGACATTAAAAAAAAAAAAAAACACTATAAAAGACACATGCGATATCAAATTCTCACTTACGCACTAAAAATACAGTAACAAGTTAAATAAACAAAACCTAAACAAAAAAAGAAGAAGAAGCATCAATCTAACTACTAGTTCACTTACTCATGCCTCGTTTAATTCGCTGTAATAGAAATTCTATTATGACCTTATTCTTGGAATAGGCATTACAATGTTTACTTAATCAGGAGTATAGAATAGGCATTCGGAGGTAAATTATATTTACTTAAATCAGTGAATTACAATTCCTATTGAAAAGCTCTAAATTCCAATTCGTTAGAGCCCCCCTTTTCTTTTTCCCATTTGTCCTCAACTATGGTGTCATTGTAGACATTAGATTTGCAATGAAGTAGGGGAAAGTGCTTAAGCGAAGGGGAAACTGGAGAGAGAGGGAAACTATCGATCGTTGCTGTTGTATGAGAAATTCAAGATTTGTCTAATGTACCAAAAAATTTGCGAGGCGTTGTTGTTGTGAGGGAAACCATCGATCGTCTCGCTAGATCTCCATCGATGGTGATTGTTGCAACATCTCGTTGTCCATTTGACGTCTCGCTGAAGCTAGGTGTCTCTTCACCACCCCTTTTGCTTTGGGATTAATTTTTTTGTTTCCAACGTTGTTGCTATTCTATTACAGACCTATTCTATTTAACGAAGTAAGCAGGCCATCATTGTAATAGGTGTGTAATGGAACATGTCGTGCCTCGGAATGAGACTAACAAGATCAGTCCTATAAGTTGCTTTAATCCAAACATGACAACTACCTTGTATGACAGAATCTCAAATACTCTTCCTTGAAGATTAAATTTAGATATATATATAAATTTATCAGATTCTTTGATTTGGATTTGCCAAAATCCAGACTTCATGTCAAACTTGGAGAATACTTTAGCATTGTGTATCCTGCCAAGTAAATCCTTTTTATTAGGTATTGGATACCTATTCTAATTTCATCTCTATTGTTTATGTTTCCTAGATCCTCGAGTTCCTCACATGGAACTGAGCTAGAAGACGATATAGATCTGCTGAATAAATTCATTTTAGGATGGAATTCTTACTTTATCCCAATTTTAGTACATCCCGTAGGGGAAAATACGGCATGAGAGCCCGGAATTTGGCCGCTCAAGGTTTCAACTCGCAAACAATGCGCCACCCATCTTACGCTCTATCTGCAGGTTTTACGCGGCTTACACGTGCATACTGGATACTCCCTCTTCGCCTAGCGCCGAGGTGATCCCGTATTGTTCCAGATAGTACTAAAATTTAAGGCGTCCACGAGGACAATCGGATTTCCTTTTGATCCGGACCCCGGATCCTAAAATAACGCTTCAAGGTCAAATGGTGGGATGGCTTCAAGCTCTGGGATAAGGTCACTGAATCAGCTGTCGACAAATGGCTGATCAAGCAGAAACACATTACCCAAGGAACAATGCAAACCCCATTCCTACATGATAGGGGTTTCCTAATGTCAAACATGGCTAGGACGCAGAATCCAGACGAAATGAGTATTTTAACTCCATGTTCATTTTTCTTAACTGAAGTTAAAATATTCATTCTTTGTTCTTCCTTGAGGTAGTTATCCCACCAACCTTTTAATTGTCCAGTAAATCCGGAAATTAGTTTCAATCGATGCATGGATCGATCGTTCATATTCCAATTCACGAGCATCTCTCAGAATCATTAGGACAGAGGTGTCTAATCCTAGCTTTGTAAGAGGTTTAGCTCCTACTTGGATTAGTCCTATGTGCATGTAATTCCATTCTTTTCCATAATTTAGGATGGAATTACGGGATAAAAGTTCAATTGTTGTCAATCCATCAGAGACTCTTCATTTGCCCGCACTTCATCGTCAGACCAGATATTCAGATGACACTGAATATGGAAGTTCTTCTGATGAGAATTCTGGAAAAGAAGTCAATCCAGAATACTTAATGCAGCTAGTAGAAGTAACTACTAGAAAATGGGTAATACCTATTACCATTAAGATAAATGAAGAATTTATCTTAGAAACTACTGCCTTGTTTGATACTGCGCAGACCTTAATTGCATTAGAGAAGGGTTAATTCCAACAAAATATTTTGAAAAAACAACCCAATCTCTAAGCTCTGCTTCCGGTAACAAACTAAATATTAGTTTCAAATTACCCAATGCAGAAGTTGTTAAAGACAATGTTTCTTATAATACTAGTTTCATTCTGGTCAAAAACCTTAAACAGAATGTTATCTTAGGAACACCCTTTATCAACTTAATCCAACCTTTCCAGGTTACCAATGATGGTATTGAAACAAATTATTACGGACAAAATATCTGTTTTAAATTTGTTTCGAAACCAAAAACTAAAATGATTGATATGCTCAAACATAACTCAGTTTCTGAGTTAAACTGTTTGATTAAAGCCAAGGAGGACCATCTATCCTTCTTAAGTGATGATTTGGAACTTCACAGAATTGAAGACCAAATCAAACTGAATCCTGTAAAAACACGGGTTTCAGAAATAGAAAGTGAGATCAGAAATACAATCTGTTCCACTCTTCCTAATGCTTTCTGGGATAGGAAATCCCACTCCGTCGGATTACCATACGAAGGTGATTTCGATGAGAAAAATATTCCTACGAAGGCTAGACCTTCACAAATGAACAGCAGTGTTCTAAAACACTGTAAACAAGAAATCAATGATCCGTTCGCTAAAAAACTAATCCGCAAATCCAAGTCACCTTGGAGTTGTTCTGCTTTTTATGTTAACAAGAATGCTGAAATAGAAAGAGGTGTACCAAGATTGGTAATTAATTACAAACCTCTTAACAATGTCTTAAAATGGATTAGGTATCCAATACCTAATAAAAAGGATTTACTTGGCAGGATACACAATGCTAAAGTATTCTCCAAGTTTGACATGAAGTCTGGATTTTGGCATCAATCGGACAAGACCATCAATCAGATATCAGACTCAAGACCAATATTCTCTGAGCACCTAAACACTCTACCTTCCTTCTTCTTTACTAACCCCTCTTCTCCTCTACCTCCGGCCTCCAACCTTCGGCCAACTTCTTTCACTTTCCTTCTCTTTCCATTCTCCTCCTCCCTTCTCCAAACACTAACCAGGAGTCGTCTACTATGGTTGATGAACCATAGGCCCTAAGTACGCAGACATACTTAGGTATATTTCTCTTCCTCCTTCGTCACTAACCTTCCCTAATCTTCTTCCATCCTTTCTGAACTTCCACTTCTCTTCTTTACCTCCTTTCTTCTTTAATGTTCAGTCCTTCTGTCTGTAACTAATGTTCCTTATTTTAAGGAGTAATGTTTAATGAAGTAAATATTTATTTATTTACTTACAATTTTATTTAAAGATTGACACCCCACTAGCCTTGGCACTGTCGCTTGACACCCCACTAGCCTTGGCACTGCCGCCTGTGGTGGTTTAAATCTTTGCAATTTATTTATTGCAGTTTATATTTACCTCCTCGGCTGGTTATACCGCCTTTTGAGGTTATTTACTGCTTTAAATTCAATTTTTATATGCTTCCGCCCTGCAGTTTATAATTAATTTTATTTACTGCTTAATGCTCACTCCACTCACTCCACTTCCCAATTATCTGCTTCACTGCACTTTAATTTAATTTTATTCCTATTTTATCTCTTACTTACGCTATTGACTAGTAGTTAGGCTAGGCAGCCCTTAAGCCCTAGACTTAGCTTCTGGTACCACTCATCCGTGAGTGCTCCCTAGTCGATCTTGGTCTCCAAATGGTATCAGAGCCAAGGGGAGAGAATATAGGTAAGTTTGAATAGTTTTATTTTAGGATCCGGGGTCCGGATCAAAAGGAAATCCGATTGTCCTCGTAGACGCCTTAAATTTTAGTACTATCTGGAACAATACGGGATCACCTCGGCGCTAGGCGAAGAGGGAGTATCCAGTACACACGTGTAAGCCGCGTAAAACCTGCAGATAGAGCGTAAGACGGGTGGCGCATTGTTTGCGAGTTGAAACCTTGAGCGGCCAAATTCCGGGCTCTCATGCCGTATTTTCCCCTACGGGATGTACTAAAATTAGGATAAAGTAGGAATTCCATCCTAAAATGAATTTATTCAGCAGATCTATATCGTCTTCTAGCTCAGTTCCATGTGAGGAACTCGAGGATCTAGGAAACATAAACAATAGAGATGAAATTAGAATAAAAGAATTTAATGAAGCTATTGATAATTGGAAGATCTCAAAGAAATCTTATGATGAGATCTATCAAACAATAACAAAATCCCTAACCCTTCAGATTAAAACCCACAATTATAAGATGGTTCCAAGTGCTTTACCAATGGCAGTAATTTACCGGATCTATTTTAAATTAATGAAAACAGCCTTCGGATCAAAAGCGTACAAAATTGACAAAAGAGATCAAACGCTTCTGATTCAAACAGATTTAACTAGATCTAATGTAACCATCCCAAGGTTAATCAAATGGGATCAGGTCGATTTTATCACCCTTTTTTCATGGTCATCCGGAAATTAAAAGTACAGCAATTTGGATAACTAATTCTTATCACGAATATGAGAAGGATCACCTATAAAATGCTGACTAATACAAAACATTAATGTATTAACAACATCTTGAATAGGTTGATTTTGATGATTAAGTAAAGCCCTAGACTTAGACTAATGTAGTAATTAGAAAGTCTTGGAAACTGCCTTGGCACAATTAAAGAACTAGGGAGCACTCACGGATATATATATATATATATAATGAAAATTGACATATAGGTATAAAAGTGTTTTGAAAATATAGGGCATTTCCCTTCTCATATGAGCTTTAGGATCATAAAGAATTGAAATACTCCATAAGTAATAGTACTTAATGTAGGTAACTAAGAGCAGAAACCATAGTTCCATAACTAATTTCTTTTGGTATATTTATGCTTCTATCATGATCGTAGAGCTTATGGTAAAATGTTTAGGCGACACTCATCCCCTTGGAATCCTAGTTCATCCCATACTTTTGCAACACTAATATGTAATTGAATAGGGATACAATTATTGATAGAGATTGAATTCCTTAATCTTGATGGATTATTTTAATCAAAAGTACTTTTAAGGCTTGATGAAGATTTACATGGATTTATGAAGTCTATTATTATTTTATTATATGTTATATTAGATATTATATTTAGACTTTATCAGATTTTTAGTATGTTATATTTTGTTTATTAAGTATGCTATTTTTTATTTCATGCCCTTAAGGTTGTGAAGGTTTAATATATATTCTCTTTCCAATCATTGTTAAGCATAGACAAACAGGTTATCGATTTAATAAAATACTTAAAGTGTTCTTCTCACATTCCATCTTATTAATTAATATTGAATTATAATGACAAGCCTCTTTAATTTAACAAGTTGTGTGTTGTCAAGGCTAATTTTTTATTTTCCATTTCTAATCTGATCTATACTAGACCCTATGCTCATCTAATGTAGACCCTCAACTTGAGTTAGGAATTTCATTTTGTTTCGGAGTCGCCGCCCAACTGTGGTTGGGAAAAATTGAATTAGGATTAATTAAGCAGATCAATCCTAATTTGGACCACTGGTCAGCGTATTTCCTCTTCTCATTTTTTTTTGTAAAAAGAGGAAAGGGAAAACTAAAGTTTTTGAGTTCGGAGATTAACCTATTAAAACCCTAAGGTTACCACCCTAATCTTCTAAAATCTAAACCTTATCCAAACTGTCTTTTATTTATTTATTTTTGTTGTCTTTTTATTGTATTTTTGAATAACCTATTATGAGAAAATGATTTTTGTTCTTTTTAGAGTTGCCCTAAATGGATACCAACGTACCTGCTATTCAGGATCAAACGGGCCGTAGTTTGCTTGTCCTGAAAAAAATTTAATGTGTTAGTGATTTTTAATTATGAAATCACTTTTGATTTATGTTTTTATCATTTTAGTATTTTTCTAAAAAATCTAAGCCTAAACTTGATCATTTGATTTTTCTAAAAAAAAAAAAAAATAATTCTTAGGAAAAAAACAAATTTTGGATTTATTTAAGAAAATGATTTTTCTAAGTGATAAAAATTTCATTTTTTCTATTTTTCAAACCATTTCTAATATTATAAATTTTTATTGAAAAATTTTCTCCTATATTATTTATCTATCCTAAACTAAAATCTAAATTTTACTATTTTTTCTAATATATATTTTTATCATTTTCTTTATATATTTTTATTATTTATTATTATAATTATTTATTCTTATTATTATTCATCCTAAATTAAATAAAAAAAACTAATCTAAATTCTAATATTTTTTTAATTTTTGAATTATAAATAACAAGTAAATAAATAAAGAAATTAGAAAAGAAATAATTAAAATAACTAAATAAACAAATAAGAAATAAATAAATAAAATAAAAATAAAAAATCGAAAAATTCGACTTACCTGGTCAGTGTGCGGGTCGAAGCGAGTCATCGGTTATGACGATTGGGAGTGCTCGTTGACGGCGTTTCGGCGGCCTTTTGAAGCAATTGAGATGTCATTTCCTAGGTTTTCGGGGGTGGGGAACTTAGCCGTGGTGGTGGATTTCTCCAAAAACGCCACCTGATGGTAGCTCGGTGCTTGATTGGTGGTTGTGGCTTAGAAACTCTGGTGAGGCTTAGATTTTCTCTCTTTTTTCTCACTTTTGATCCCTACCTCTGCTTGTTGCCTTCATCCTCTATTTATAGCCGCAAGGAATTGAGCTGGATAAGCTCGGATTTCCTTCGATTGAAGCAAATCGGATTTGCGGTTAAAACCTTCCTCCGATTTGTGCAAATCCATAAATTTGCTGCGATTTGGTTCTAATTGGATGATGTTTATCCTATTTCTGTTGAAGATTTTCTGGATTTGTGCAAAAAAATTGAATCAAAATAGCCGAAATTATATTTTTCCTCGCTGGTGACGATCTCAGATGAAGGTTGAAGATGATCATGCACTCGACGCGAGTGCTCGTTCCAGCTAATTAGCTGCTGACACGTGTCTCAGGCGATGAAAAAAATTTGTAAAACGCGGATTCTGCCTCCCTCGCGTTTCGAACTTGCGACTTAACCCCCTCTCGCGTGCATCGGGCTGTGGCTCGGACCAGCTGGGCTAGCTCACTTACTTGATTTTTTTATTTTCGCAATTTGCATATATGCAATGTGATTTTTTTTTTGTATTTTTTTTGAAATTTCAAAAATTATTTAATCCCTTTTATTACCATTTCTGCAATTAGTTTCCAAAATTGATGTATTTTTTCTATTTATTTTATTTTTTTGAATATATTTCCTATTTTTGCTGAATTAAAAAAATGTAGAAAAAATGAAAAAAAATTGAAAATTGATTATTAGGGAAAAAAATGTGGTGTTTATAGTTGCCCCTCTTTGTAGTAAAGTTTGCAAAACTTAACTATACAGACAAAAAAGACACCATTTTTGGCCTCTTAATTGGATAGATAATGCTTTGGTTTGGCTGGTTATCTGTAATTGGGTCTCTAGTAGGGAAATGCTCCACGAGCTAATAGCCCCACGAGTACTTTGTGGCTGTTGGTATTGCTTAGGAAATGGTCTTAAATAACTTAACAATCTAGAGTAATGTATCATCCAAAAAGTGCTCTATGAGCTGACTAATTGGCGATAGGAAACATCTCAAGGATTGCTTAGGAGTGTGTTATTGTAAGTGGAATAGCTGATGATAGGAAGCGTCTTATCGGACTAGCAACCTTAAAGAGAAGATTGTTTAGGAAATGCTCTTTATGAGCTGGCTACTCGTCAACAGAAGCATCTGGCTAGACTAGCGACTATTTGGGAAAAACAACTTCAAAGAGCGCTCATATGAGCTGACTAATCGGTTATCGACAAATTTGAAAAAGTGCTCCTATGAGTTGACTAATTGATAGATTCGAAAAGTGCTATTCGGAGATAACTAATCAATAGATTTGAAAGTGCTCTTCTGAGCTAACTGATAGACTTGAAAAGTGCTCTTATGAGCTAACTAATCAATAGCTTCAAAAAGTGCTATTGTGAGCTAACTTCAAGAAAGGATGTCTAGGAAAGTGCCCCTTTGCGGGCTAACTAACATATAGCGAGAGGACATGCTTCAAAAGGTGCCCCTATGGGTTGACGTTTTTGAAGGGATGTTTGGGAAAGTGCCCCATTATGAGCTGACTAACTTATGGTGGGAAGTGTTTTCTTAGACTCGCGACCTGGGGGAAGAAATGTTTCAAAAGGTACCCCTACAAGCTGGCCTTGAGAAGAGATATTTAGGAAAGTGCCCCATTATGGGCTGACTAACCTACGGTAGGGAGAAACGTCTCAAAAAGGTACCCTTATGGGTTAACCCTAAGAGAGGATGTTTAGGTAAGTATCCTATTGTAGGCTGACTAACCTATAGTAAGAAGACATGTCTCGAAAGGTGCCCCAATGTGCTGACCTTACGAGAGGATGTTTAAGGAAGTGCCCCAATGTGGGCTGACTAACCTATGCTTTTGAAAATGCTTCTACTGAATGACTTGATAAAGGATGCAGATGATAGTTATTTATTTCAATATGTTTACCAATTTATCGCGGATAGCAACTAAACAACCGAACCTTCGTGCTGGTTTGCTTCTCCTTTGCTTACTTTTGCTTTAAAACAGGGCTGAAGATCTTGATGTGCTTTCTTTCTTGTGTACGTGGCTCTTTTGATGGTAGTGTTATCCTACTAATGCCCCAGGTTTAATGCTCAAAAGTAGGTAGAATTATATCACAAAATTTATTGAGATTCATTGTCATTTCAATGTTCATCATTCATTGATGAAATGATGGGTAATGTGTTTAGGAATGTTTGTCTTAATGAGAATTTGTTGGAATTATCGACCATTTAGAGACATTAACTTTTCTTGTAAAAAAATGAAAACTGGACTCAACGAAATTTGTATTGAATATTGGCTTTCATAAACATTGGCAAAATTTCAATTCCCTTGCCTAAGGATAGTATATCTTAACAGCATCTGTATTAATAGGGTTTCTCAATTCTAAACCATCTATTTGAGTTAATATCAGAACGCCTCTTAACAATACCTTCTTCACCACATATAGACCCTCATAGTTTGGGGTAAATTTCCCTCTGGAATCTTGGGCATTCGGGAGAACTTTCTTTAGCACAAAATCCCCTTCTTTGAAGCATCGAGGCTTCATTTTCTTGTTAAATGCTCGGGCCATCCTTTGTTGGTAACACTGGCCGTGACATAATGTAGTAAGTCTTTTTTCATCAATCAGATTCAACTAATCAAGCCTCTTCTTCACCCAATCTGATTCAGTTAACTGTGTTTCTGACAGAACTCTGAATGATGGTATTTCGACCTCTATTGGTAGCACTGCCTCAGTACCATATACCAGAGAATACGGGGTAACTCCAATAGATGTTCTAATTGAGGTCATGTAAGCCATGAGGGCAAATGTGATACGAACCACGTTAACCCGTGACGAAACCCAATACCAATACGTTTGTAATTTGTTGCCTAAGACGCCCAAACACCTAAAGTGGAAACCGCGACCCATTGTCTATAAGTGAGACAAGAACCTTGGTATAAAATGAAGACGCCACAATCGGGATGAAAGACGGATTGATAAGTCGGGATGAACACCACGGAAATCAATCCGATAAGTTCGAGTTAGTTCTTGAAGAACCAAGAGAGGTGCCTCTCAAAGATGTTTAATGTTCGAACAAGCTGGCCGACAGGGGATACACGACCATGTACACGACCGTGTACTTTTCTGTGCACATTCCGGCCACATACACAACCGTGTACTTCTGGTCGTGTATCTTTCTGGGGATTTGTTTGACTCCATACACGGCCGTGCCTTTTAGCCGTGTGTCTAGCTGTGTATGATTCTGTGCAATCTTGAGAATCTTACACGGCCGTGCCTTGAAAGTATATGCCCTCTTCATCCCGTGTCGGGTGTAACTTGTATAAAAGAAAGGGTCTTGTCATGGTTATTCCAATCTGTTCCAACTTCATGATTGCTCCAATCCTTTCCGGCTTCATGGACAACCTTTATCAACCCGTTAAGTGCTTCCTTGACTCGTTTTGCTCGATTTCTTGTGATCGGTCCAGGCGGTACTTCAAGAGGATCCACATTTCTTCTTCCGGCTTGGCTCTCATCATGGATCTCATCAAAATGGCAACATCTCGTGCCAATGTTTGTAAGTGATTGTCATCTTTTTGATATTCTTGTCAGCTGCTTCTATTGCCCCGTTCATCTGAGGTCGGTAGGGAGTTGAATTTCTATGGTTTATGTGGAATTGTTGACATAAACCTGTTATCGATTTGTTGTTAAGATTGGTACCGTTGTTGGTGATGATTGACTCAGGAACTCCATATTGAGCTATTATGTCCCTCTTCAAGAAACAGACTATTACCCCTTTGGTGACATTGGCATATGATGAAGCTTTTACCTACTTGGTGAAGTAATCAATGGCTACTAATATGAACCCATGGCCATTGGATGCCGCCGAAGTGATTGGGCCAATTATGTCGATCCCCCATATGGAGAAAGGCCATGGTGCAGACAACGAATGCAACTCGTTAGGCGGAGTGTTTATCCGGTTTGCGTACACTTGACACAAATGATAGTGCTTGACATATTTTATGTAATCCGATTCCAGGTTAGCCAATAGTATCCTAACCTCATGATTTTTTAGACCAACATGTAGTCGTTTATATGAGGTCCACATACCCCTTTGTGTACTTCTTTCATCAGTTCACATGCCTTATTTTTATCCATACATCTTAGCAAGGTGGTATCAGATGATCTTTTCTAAAGCACATACCCACTTAATAAGAAATAACTTGCTAACTTTCTGAGTGTCCTTTGGTCATTCTTACTAGCCATTTCAGGGTATTTGCTTTCTTGGAGAAAAGTTTTGATGTCGTGATACCAGGGCTTATCATCTTGTGTTTTTTCAATTACTAAACAGTAGACGGGCCGATTTTCGATGTCTATTTTCAATGGTTGGACTTCGACTCCCCCTGTTATTTGAATTATAGATGCTAGTGTGGCGAGTGCATCTGCAAACTGATTCTGAGTTCTCGGGACGTATGTGAAAGTGATTGCCTCGAATTCTTCTATTAGCTCTATCAAATGTTGATGGTATGGTACCAATTCGGGGTCTTTAGTCTTGTATTCCCCTTTTGTCTGTAATATGATAAGTGATGAATCTCCGTACACTTCTAATTCACGGATTTCCATATGGCAATCCATTTTGAGGCCGACAATGCATGTCTCATATTCCGCGATATTATTAGTATATGAAAATGTGAGTCTCGTTGCTGAAGGGAATTGTGTGCCATCTGAGGATATCAACACTGCCCCGATCCTACAACCGAATACATTAGCAGCTCTGTTAAAGAACATTCTCCATTTAGGGTTCCGGTCTATCCCACGGTCTTCTATTGGTGTACCTTCCATTGTTAATATATTTTCATCGGGGAATTGAGCTTGTGGCTCTTGGGAATCTCCTTCGACAGGGTGTTCTGCCAATTGTTCGACTAAAGATTGCCCTTTCATCGAGTTCTGATTTATACATGTGATATCAAACTCTGATAAGAGCATTTGCCACTTGGAGATTCTCCCTAATAAAACGGGTTTCTCTGCCAAGTACTTCAGAGGATCATGTCTTATCAGCAACTCGATGTGATAGTAAAGGGTGTATTGCCTCAACCGGTGTATGATCCAAATCAGAGCACAACAAGTCTTCTTTACTTATGAATACCTCTGTTCCCCGTCTGTGAATTTCTTGCTTAGATAATATATGGAACACTCTCTTTCCTCTTCATCTTTTTGCCATAACACGCACCCCATGGATTCGGGGAGTATCGTGAGGTATAAGGGCTTCCCTTGCTTTGGGACTATCAAGACTGGAGGCTTTATGAGATAGTCTTTGATCGTCCTGAATGCTTCTTCACATTTGTGGTCCCATTCTACTACGACATTCTTTTTTAATAGACGGAAAGACGACATTTATTTGTGAGCTGTGAGATAAAACGAGCTATGTAATTTAACCTTCCTAGCAAACCTCTTACCTCTTTGACAGTACGTGGAGAAGGTAGCTCTATTATAGACTTTACCTTGTCAGGGTCGATTTTAATGCCTTCCTGGCTTATGACAAACCCTAACAACTTGCCCGTTGTGACCCTGAAAGTGCACTTCTTTGGATTTAACTTGAGCTGGAATTTTCTCAATCTCTTAAACAACTTTTTCAGGATATCTGTATGGCTCTCTTCTTCTTTAGACTTAGCTATCATGTTATCGACGTATACTTCGACTTCTCAATGCATCATATCATGAAGTATTGTGACCATGGCTCTCTAATATGTTGCCCTGGTGTTTTTCAAACCGAAAGGCATAACTTTATAACAGAAAGTCCCCCATGTTGTGATGAAAGTCATTTTAGTTTTATCTTCTTCGGCCATTTTTATCTGGTTATATCCTGAGAAATCATCCATAAATGAGAAAAGATGGTTTCCTGTAGTGTTGTCTACCAGTACATCGATGTGAGGTAGGGGGAAGTTATCCTTTGGCGTATCTTGGTTTAAGTCTCAGAAGTCTACGCATACGCGTACTTTTCCATTCTTTTTTAGAACGGCGACTATATTCGCTACCCATTCTAGGTAGTTAGATATTTCAATGAACCCTACTTCTAGCAGTTTCTTGACTTCCTCTTTAATCTTTAGTAAGATGTCAGGCCTAAATCTTCTCAATTTCTGTTTTTTAGGTTTGACATCTTCCCTTGTAGGAAGCTTGTGAACTACTATTGATTGGTCTAATCTTGGTATATCGCCATATGACCAGGCGAACACATCTGCATACTCAGTTAATAGCTCGGTCATCTCATGTTTTTGCTCGGCACTTAAACTGGTCCCGATCTTGAGGTTTTTAGGTTTCCCAATACTTCCTAAATTTACTATCTCCACCGGCTCGTCGATTGAAATCCCGCTTTGTTCATGTTTTTGCTAATTTTCTTATATTATTTCGTGGTCGAGGACATTGCCTCCAACAACTGACCCAGCAGTGTTGGAAACGATATTAGTGTTTTCATTTTTTACCTGCACGAAATGTCCCTGACGTTTGATCGTAGGGAATCTAGGTGAAGTGAAACGAAAGTATATATATAAGCAAGACAAAATTGTAATTTATTGAATTATGAAAAGAAATCTCAATAGAAATTGTTTAATAATTGTTCCCTATCCTTGAGCTGACTTAGTGCTATCAATAGGATAACATAACCAATTATTGAGAGTTGGATGCTGTTTGGACATGCGAGAGGTCGAGCTCCCATTGTTGATGTTAGCTTCGCTTATCCTTGGCTATTGAATGGTAGTTTCTTGTTTGAATGATTGTTGGAGGGGTGGAAAGTGCATCTGGGTGTTACTTAGCTTCTCTTTCCTCTTGCCTCTGACACCTCTGGCTTGTGCTTCTTCTTGGGCTGTAGGAATGTACCCTAGTCCAAACGTCGCTTGCCGTCCCTCCTTAAACTGATGGCCTTCCTTGTTGGTCACCACATTCACCTCGTTGAATATCTGGAGACTAAAGTCTTCAAAATTGTCCTCCCCAATGTAAGGTATGGCAGTTTCTTTCTAGATGGCATAATCTTGCTCACCCAGTACGGTGATGATCTGTCCATTTGCAATGAATTCGACCTTCTGATGGAGGCTTGAGGGTATGGCTCCAGCGGTATGTATCCATGGCCTTCCCAAAAGTAGATTAAAAGATCTTGGGATGTCGAGGACTTGGAAGGAGATGTAGAACACTTGTGGGCTAATTTCTACCGGCAAGCTTATTTATCCTACTATGTCTCTCTTTAATCCGTCGAAAGCCCTGACTATCGTCGAGCTTGGTTTGATGTTGCTTGGATCGACCCCCAATAAGTCGAGGGTAGCCAATGGGAAAACATTGAAAGACGACCCGTTGTCAATGAGTACTCGGGAGACGATCGTATCATTGCATTTCACCACTATGAATAGCAGTTTTGCATGTTGGTCTCGATCTTCTCCTAGCTCTTCGGGGGAAAAAGATATCTGGTCTATGGTGAAGATAGAATCTGCCACATGACTTAATTTGTCTGTAGCGATGCCTTCTAGTACCCTGATTTGTTTGAGCACTTTGAAGAGTACATCCCTGTGGGGCTCGGAGGTTGTAAGGAGGCTCATAAGTGATATTTGGGCTGGAACCTTATTTAGTTGTTCCATGATCTTATATTCGCTTGCCTTAACCATTTTTGTAAATGCAGTGAGCCCCTCTTCTTCTTCTCTTCCTACCTCTGTGCTGGGCTCCTCAGTTAAGATTTTATATTTCGGGTCATAAACTCTTCTAAAGCAGGTAATTCCTCTTACCATAGGGGGTCGTTCTTGATCAAAGGTCTAATAGTCAAACGGTGTAGCCTTATACCTCTTTGCGGGTATTGGGACATTGAACACATACCTCTTTTTTGGAATTTATATCTCGGTTGACTGTCCTTCATGGCATTTTATTACCATAGGCTTTTGGTTTGACTTTATCATGTTTACGAATTTCTCCCCTTCTTTTGGCGGGTGGTCTTCTTTCTCAAATTCGGGCCCCCATCCACTAGGCGGCCCATACTCAGTTGGGGTGTAAGAATAATTTACTAGGTACTTGAATCTCCCATGCGATTTGCCTAAGGTACTAACTGTTGGGTCTTTAGCTAACCATCTCTTTTTGATATGTGATTTGGGGGTTTTTTCTGGAGTTTGATAGGAATGACTTTTCCGCTAGTCTGTCACCTTTTGCTTTGAGGATTCCTTGGGACTCGGCTCTTCAGATGTGATCATATTGACGGTGGGCTTATGGTTGGGCAGCGGATTAGTGTTGACATTAGGTGCCGGGGTGTTAACAAAGTCCAATTGCACTATCCCAGCGTCAATCAAATCTTGGATTTTGTTTCAGAGCCTCCAGCATCTATCTGTAGAATGCCCCTTTTGGCCCATATGATAGTCACATTTGAGGCTTGAGTTAAAATTCCTGGGCTTATACTGGTCATTCGGGATCTTGAAGCTAATCAAATTATCCGCTCGCGGTCGAGCGAAGACCTAACTAAGTGGGATTAGAATTGGAGTGAACTATCTCGAGACTTTGACAACCTGGGCATGATTTGTAGGGGACTGCTGGATTGGGGTACTCGTAGTCTGGAATGTCACATGAGTTTCAGCCTTATCTGCTTTACCAGAGTTAACTGCGCTAACGGTAGACTCCTTAGCTTTGTTACTTCCCAAAGTGCCTTTGTGATGATGTGACCCTTGGAGGATCTATTGTTTGGAGTCTGCTTGTTATGACGGCATTTTCAATCCGGCACCCTATTGTCACTACCTCTGCAAAGCTAGATGACGTCTTACCCACCAGATGTGAGAAGTAGGTCTTATCGAGAGTGTTGACGAATATGAATGTCAGCTCTTTTTTAGAAATCGGGGTTGCTACCTTAGCAGCTTAAGCTCTCCAGCGTTGAGCATACTCCTTAAAAGACTCAGTGTGTTTCTTTCGAAGACTTTCTAGGTCAATTACTGAGGGGGTAACTTCGATGTTGAACTTGTATTGGTCATAGGATGCCTGAGCAAGCCTTTCTTAGGTATTAGCCTAATTGAAATCCATGTGGGCATACTAGATGAGGGCAGGGCCTGTAAGGCTATCTTGGAAGGTCTGGATTATGAGTTGGTCATATTGAGCATATTTGCTCATCTTCCGTAGGTACAACCTTGTGTGCATCTTGGGGCACCTAGTGCCATAGTACTTTTCAAATTCCGGGGTCTTGAACTTATCGGGGTATACTTCCTCCCCATATGCTGGCAAGCTAGTGATCCTAGCCTGTTCGAAACCATTAGGTCCTTCTATTGTCTTCATTTTGTCGGCTAGTTGTTGAAAAAGTCTCTTTTCCATTTCTTTTTGTCTGTCCTTCATTTCCCTCTTTAGGTCATCAAAGGTCGGACCCTGGTTGGCTTTCGGTTCATACTCAAAGGCTGGGTTGAGATGGGAATTGATTTCTTCATATTCTGGAGGTTGACCCTCCACTGCTTTCCCCTTTTTAGCCCATGAGTGTTCTTCTTGAGTTGGCTGGGTGGCGCGAAGGAGGCCAATGCTCTCAGTCAGGAGGTGGACTTGTGCAGCTAGCTGCTGGACCGTTTGTTTTAAGGATACAATCCTAGGGTCTGAGGCAGTGTCGGCACTTATGTTGTTGTGGTTGTTGCTGTTGTTGCCACTGTTTGCCATTTTGGTTCTTGAGCGAGTGCAGATTGGGCTCCTTGGAGGGTTTGGTTATTTGAGAGCTATCTTTGATACCTGGTGTGCATTTTTTCTTAGTATGATGCATGTATGTAGATGTGATGCATGTGTCACACAGATGCTAAAATAAAGGGGGCCAACAATTGACTAATGATATAATACTGAAACTTTACTTTTATTAATATTGGAAACTTGGAGTTCGATACTTGAAAAAAAAATGAAAAAGTACAATAGTAATCTATTTCCTAGTTCTCTTCTTCTACTGCTGCGTAAGCGCCGGTTTTTTGCTGTGATAGCTTCTAACTCATCCATCTGTATGCAATATTCGTTATAGTTTGCTAAGGCTTTGTTGATTACTGTTTTGCGGATACCTAAAAGTTTGCTAAAGATACCGGCTGACCCGACCTCAAGATCTGGTACATACACTTCGTTGGTTAGTGCTGGAGCTTATAGAAGTTGGGTGTACTCTTCCAAAGTGGGAGTAATCTCATGTGGCATAATGAAGAAAGCCGCGGGCTCTATTTCCCATAGATGGAGCATGGTCCGTACTAAGGGTAAGTTCATCTCCATCTTCATCAGTTAGAGGATGGGCCCTATTTTCTGCTGAATGAAGGCCTGCTCGTCTGGGTTGTATAGACTGAACTAGTGGTCTAGCACCAATTTCGGGTCTAGAGGTTTACATACTCGGATCTCTTTGTGAAGGAGGCGGTCAATTATGGAACTAGCCATCTATTACAACGGAAATTTCTAATTATAACAAGAACTATGTTATAATGATAGCATTATAGGGAAATGTATCTAAACTCCGTGAACAAAATAAAAGTATTTTATCATCAATTAGTTGTCAGCCCATGACGTTGTGTATGCAAATAGGTAGGTTCTAATAGGTCCCCAAGCTCTATGGCCTTCCACATTATCGGAGAAATGGATCTCAGGCCATAACGAAGCATTGGGTGGGGTAGCTTAATCAGTCCCGAACGGTGATCATATCACTTTGCCCGAAACCTACGCAATGGTCTTAGGGTCCTAAGACGGCTCGGGTTTGACCATATCTACTTACATAGTTACATGCATGTAGACTCAACAGCAAAGGTAAATAACTGAATCCTAAATTTAGTTAAATCCCTGAAAGGTTAGGAATAGTATAACAATAAAAGACATTTCTTAAAAAGGAGTGATTTGAGGAGATTAAGGTGGCTAACCTACTAGAGAGAAGTCCCCAGTGGAGTCGCCATCCTGTCGAGTCTAATTTTTGATTTTCCAATCCTAATATGATCTATACTAGACCCTATGCTCATCTAATGTAGACCCTCAACTTGAGTTAGGAATTTCGTTTTGTTTTGGAGTTGCCACCCAACTGTGGCTGGGAAAGATTGAATTAGGACTAATTGAGCAAATCAATCCTAATTTGGACCACTGGTCAGCGTAATTTCCTCTTCTCGTTTTTTTTTTTTTTTTTTTTTGTGAAAAGAGAAAAGGGAAAACCAAAGTTTCTGAGTTCAGAGGCTAATATATTAAAACCTTAAGGTTGCCACCCTAATATCCTAAAATCTAAACCTTATCCAAAATGTCTTTTATTTATTTTTGTTGTTGTCTTTTTATTATATTTTTGAATAACCTATTATGAGAAAATGATTTTTGTTCTTCTTAGGGTTGCCCTAAATGGGTACCTACGTACCTGCTATTTAGGATCAAACAAGCCGCAGTTCGCTTGTCTTGAAAAAACTTTAATGTGTTGATGATTTTTAATTATGAAATTACTTTTGCTTTACATTTTTATCATTTTAGTATTTTTCTGAAAAATCTAAGCCTAAACTTGATCATTTGATTTTTCTAAAAAAAATAATAATAATTCTTAGGAAAAAACCAATTTTGGATTTATTTAAGAAAATTATTTTTCTAAGTGATAAAAATTTCATTTTTTTTCTATTTTTCAACCCATTTCTAATATTATATTTTTTATAATTTTTATTGAAAAATTTTCTCCTATATTATTTATCTATCCTAAACTAAAATCTAAAATTTACTATTTTTTTCTAATATATATTTTTATCATTTTCTTTATATATTTTTATATTTTTATTATTTATTATTATAATTATTTATTCTTATTATTATTCATCCTAAATTAAATCCTAAAAAAAAAATAATCTAAATTCTAATATTTTTTTATTTTTGAATTAGAAATAACAAGTAAATAAATAAAGAAATTCGAAAAAAAATTAAAATAACTAAATAAACAAATAAGAAATAAATAAATAAAATAAAAATAAAAAATCAAAAAATCCGACTTACCTGGATCCAGGTCGGTGCACAGGTTGAAGCGGGTTAGGTCGGATTGGGTCGATCGGTCACGGCAGCTGGGAGTGCTCGCTGACGGCATTCCGACGACCCTTCGAAGTAGTTAAGGCGTTATTTCCTAGGTTTTTGGGGGTAGGGAACTCAACCGTGGTGGTGGATTTATCCAAAAACGCTTCCTGGTGGCAGCTCGGTGCTTGATCGGTGGTCGCGGCTTGGAAACTCCGGCGAGGTTTCAATTTTCTCTCTTTTTCTCACTTTTGATCCCTACCTCTGCCTGCTGCCTTCATCCTCTATTTATAGCCGTAAGGAATCGAGCTGGATAAACTCGGATTTTCTCCGATTGAATCAAATTGGATTTGCGGTTAAAACCTTCATCCGATTTGTGCAAATATATCAATTTGTTACGATTTGATTCTAATTGGATGATGTTTATCCTATTTCTGTTGAAGATTTGTGCAAAAAATCGAATAAAAATGGCAGAAATTCAATTTTTCCTCGCCGGCGATGATCTTGGACGAAGGTTGAAGACGATCATGTGCTCGGCGCGTGCGCCCATTCCAGCCAATTAGCTGCTGACACGTGTCTCAAGCGATAAAAAAATTGCAAAACACAGATTCTGCCTTCCTCGTGTTTCGAACCTGCGACCTGACCCCCTCTAGCATGCACCGAGCCATGGCTCAGACCAGCTGGGCTAGCCCACTTACTTGATTTTTTTATTTTCGCAATTTGCATATATGCAATGCGATTTTTTTTTATTTTTGTATTTTTTTTGAAATTTCAAAAATTTTTAAATATTATTTAATCCCTTTTATTGCCATTTTTTCAATTATTTTCCAAAATTGATGTATTTTTCCTATTTATTTTATTTTTTGAATATTTTTCCTATTTTTGCTAAATTTAAAAAAAATGTAGAAAAAAAATGAAAAATTGATTATTATTGATTATTAGGGTAAAAATGGGGTGTTTACATGTGTAATATCAACAATTGAATTAAAAGTTTTGTTTATTTTTTTTATTGTATCATATGAATTGAAATTAAATATAAACCCAAGTTTGAATTAATTTTTGTGTGTAATTTCCCAAAATTAATTTGTTCATATCTTTTTTTTTTCTTGTTCTTATAAACGCTAAAATACATAGAAATTACCAAATCCAAAAATAGCAAATTTCATAATTCTTAGAGAATTCCATATTGTTTACTTGAGTATGGATTTTTTTCTATATTAGTTATAATGAGGCAACCTAGTGGAGTAAGATGTCAATTTGAGGTTGTAGATGAATTGTACTCATGATAACACAATATGGTTAGTAAACTCAATATGATGAACTTAATATGAGGCCATTTCTTTTGATATTGGTAATGATGGGTTTACGCCATTCTTTACAAGTATAGTTATTGTAGTATCATGTGCAATGTTTTAGGATTGGCCTGTGTGTTGAAGAGTCTATGTTACTCCAAGTCTTGAGAAACCAAAACTATGCTACTTGTTTTATAGGTATATATTGCATTAGAAGTAATTGCTTATGTGATCTATGATGGTGAATGTGTGTGCTTAATGCAGTATAGTTATCTTTGTTGGACTTTTGCACTCTATTTGGGGAAATGCTTTTTGTCAAATACTTAATTTTGGATTTCAAGACTTAGAGAGCATAGGAATCGAGCTTTACATATTCTTCCTCGTAAGAATATGTAATTGACCATACTGTGTAGGTTTATGGCATTAGAAAAAGTTAACCTAGTCATGATCCATTGCATTTGATTTACCGAAGGTCTTGCCTTGGCGATATCTTTGCATTAACTAGATTAATTTAGATGGATAGATTCTTAAATATTTGAATTCGATCGGCTAGTAGATAATGAAATTATCATAGTGTTGTAGTTAGTTTTTAATCCTTAATGACGATCTGGTTCTCATTAGTTTTTCTTACCATAGTGCATAGCTTGATCTATAGGTACTTTTTTTTTTTTTTTTAAGAAAGATTTTTTTTTTAAAAGAGTTCTAGTAGATAAATTCATAGTAAAAATATAGGGTTTCCTCTGGGGGGGGGGGGGGGAGTTGGTCGACAGGGGACTAAGGTGTGGGGTTGGGTTAATGAGGGTGGTTGGAAATTAGGGCTTCAAAACTTAATTTACATGTCTTAATCCTTTTGATGATTCATAGGCTTTGTAAGGTTTATTACTATTTTTTCAACCTCTAAATTTATATTTAATTCCTAATGTCCACAAATGTTGAGATTTCATGAATCTTGTGATCTTTGCTCTTAGGATAGCCTTAGCAAGTTAATTCATAATAAAAATTTAAAGTTTCAACATTTGATCTACATATCTTAACCCTGATCCTTCATAGGCTTTATAAGGTTTATTACTATTTTATCAAATCTCCAAGGTTATATTTAATTCGCAATGTCTAAAAATGGTAGGATTTCACAAACCTTGTGATCCTTCCTCTTAGGATAAAGCCTTTACAGGCTAAACTTCCTAGTGACCTTGAACCAAAATTTTTTAAAAGCGAGGTGTATTTACATAATTCCCTCACTTACTCTTCCTGGTAGTTTGTATAGGAAAATTTCATAAACTCAGATATTAATATGTACATGGTAATGTCAGGATGTGTTGAAAAAGTTAATAGATGTTGTAAAAATATATAGGGATTGAATAGATTTTTAATATATATATATATATATATATATTTGTTTCAATTCTAATAAGAATAATTGTTAACACTTGAGAAATAAATAACTTAATTAAAGGTTATGTGAAAATAAAGAAGGGATAAAGATAACATAAGATGTATGTAAACACCCCATTTTTGTCCTAAGAATCAATAGTAATTAATAATAATCATTTTCTATTTTTTCCTAATTTTTCTCTAATTTAGCAAAAATAATAAAAATATTCAAAAAAATAAAAATAAATAAGAAAATACATCAATTTTGAGAAATAATTTCAGAAATAGCAATAATAAAGATTAAATAATTTTTACAAATTTTTGAAATTAAAAAAAAAATACAAAAAAATGGAAAAATTGCATCGCATATATACAATTTGCGATGTAAATAAAATCGGAAAATTGGGCCAGCTCAGCTGGCTCGTGTGTGCTCCTGGAAACGTGTGGGAAGCCAGAGGTCTCGAGTTCGAATCCCCCCGCGTGCGCTCAGCAAAATTTTTTCTTTCTTTTCCCTGGAGCTGCCACGTGGCAGCATGTGATTGGCCGAGAGGAAACACGTGCCTCGCATGTGGTCGTCTTCTTCCTCGAGCCCAATCGGAGAAAAATCCGGCAGAAGTCTGATAAGGCCGAAATTGCTGGATTTCTTCGAATCTTTTTGGATTTCAATAAATCTAAAACCGAATTATCCAGATAAATCACAAGATTACAACAAATCGGCATCAAATAGGTTGGATAAAATCAAATCTAAAAACCGGAAAAATTCGGATTTATCTAAATCAGAGGATTTGAGCTTATCCAAGAGGGCTTTTAAGCAGCTATAAATAGGAATTGAAGGCAGGAGCAAAAGACATAGATAAAAAGCGAGAGAAAAGAGATAATTGAAGACCACCGGAGGAGTTCGAAGCCGTGACCGCCGATTAGGAGTTGGGCAACCACCAGGAGGCGTTTCTGGAGCAAATCACCGCCACCATTGGATTCCTTGCCCTCGATAACCTAGGATTCGACACCTCAACTGTTGTAGAAGGCCGCCGGAACGCCGCCAACAAGCACTCCCCGCCGCCGTGTCCGACCTGACCGACTCGACCCGCGCACCGTCCTGGATCCAGGTAAGTTAGATTTTCCGGATTTTCTAATTAATTATAATATTTTTATTTATTTGGGTTATTTTATTCCGATTTAATTTATTACTTTATTATTTATTTAGTTTATTTATTTACTTATGTGTTATTTATATTTCAATAAATAGAAAAATGTTAGAAATTAGATTTTTTAGGATTTAATAATAAAAAAAACAAAAAAACAAAAAAATAATCAAAGTAATAAATAATAAAAATGTAGAAAATAATAAAAGCATTAGAAAAATAAAAATAAGACTTTAGATTATAAAATAGGATAGATAAGGATTTAGGAGGAAAATTTTTAGTAAAACAAAAATTCACAAAAATTATGAAAAATTAATAAAAATCATAAAAATAATAAAAAATAATAAAAAATTATAAAAATCATGAAAACTCATAAAAATCATAAAAATGATAAAAATTACAAAATTAATAAAAATTCAAAAATAATAAAAATTAATTAAAATTTAAAAATTAAAAAAAAAGGAAAAATGAATTTTATCACTTACAAAAATCATTTTCTCAAATAAACTCAAAATTGATGTTTTCCCTTAAAACCATTTTCAGAAATCAAATAAAAGCTTAGGCTTAGATTTTTTAGAAAAATCCCAAAATGGTAAAAACATAAATCAAAAGAGATTTCAAAATTAAAATTCACAAACACACTTAAGATTTTCAGGAAAAGCGTAGGCACTCATTTAGGGCAACCTAAATGAATAGCAGGTACGTAGGCACTCATTTAGGGCAACCTTAAAAAGAATGGAAAAATTATTTTCTTAGAATAATTCAAAAACACAACAAAAGGCAACGAAAACAAAATAAAAGACATTTCTAGATAGAGATAAATTTAGGAGATTAGGTAGTAACCGTAAGGTTTTAATAGGTTAGCCTTCGGACTTAGAAACTCTGGTTTTCCCTTTCCTCTTTTCACAAAAACGAGAAGAGGAAATCACGATGACTAGTGGTCCAAATTAAAACTAATCCGCTCTATTAGTCTTAATTCAATCTTTCCCAACAACAGTTGGGTGGCGACTCCAAAATTAAACGAAGTTCCTAACTCAAGTCGATGATCTATATTAGATGAGCATAGGGTCTAGTCTAGATCGGATTAGGAATGGGAAATTCAAAAATTAGACTCGACAGGATGGCAACTCCACTAGGGACTCATTCCAGTAGGCTAGCCACCTGAATCTCCTCAAATTGTTCTTTTTTAAGTAATGTCTTTCAATCATTATTCTGTTACTAACTTTTCAGGGATTAGCTAGGTTTAGTTTTCTTTACTTTGGGGTTTGCATGCATGCATATGTCTGTGTGAATAGATGTAGTCGAACCCGGACCATCCTAGAACCCTAAGACGGGGAGCCATTGTGTAGGTTTCGGGCGAAGTGAGTTGATCACCGTTCGGTATTCCCCTCTTATCTGTAGTATGATGAGCGACGAATCCCCGTATTCTTCTAATTCGCGGATTTCCATTTGGCAGGCCATTTTGAGGCCGAGAGTGCACGCCTCATATTCTATGATATTATTGGTATAGGGAAATGTAAGTCTTGTCGCTGTAGGGAATTGTGTGCCGTCTAGGGATATCAATACTGCCCCAACCCCATAACCGAATATGTTGGCGGCTCCATCGAAAAACAGTTTCCATCTCGGGTTCTGCTCTATCCCAAAGTCTTCTACCGGTATATCTTCCACTATTAATATATTTTCGTTCGGAAATTGGGCTTGTAGTTCTTGGGGATCTGTCTTGACAAGGTGTTCTGCCAATTGGTCGGCTAAGGCTTGCCCTTTCATCGAGTTCTGATTTACGTATGTGATGTCAAACTCGGATAAGAGCATTTGCCATTTAGAAATTCTCCCTATCAAAGCTGGTTTCTCTGCCAAGTATTTCAAGGGATCATGTTTTGTCAGTAGCTCAATATAATAGTAGAGGGTGTATTGCCTTAGTCGATGCATGACCCAAATTAGAGCACAACAAGTCTTCTCCACCTCTGAGTACCTCTGTTCTCCATCTTTGAATTTCTTGCTTACGTAATATATGGAACGCTCTCTTCCCTCTTCATCTTTCTGCCCCAGCACACATCCCATGGATTCAAGGAATATAGTGAGGCATAAGAATAAGGGCTTTCCTTGTTTTGAGACTATCAAGACCAGAGGTTTTATAAGATAGTCTTTGATTGTCCTGAATGCTTCTTCACATTCGTCGTCCCATTCTATTGTAGCATTCTTCTTCAACAGACGGAACAGTGGCTGGCATTTGTCGGTGAGCTGTGAGATAAAACAAGCTATATAATTTAATCTTCCTAGCAAGTTTCTTACTTCTTTAACGGAGCGTGGGGAAGGTAATTCTAATATAGACTTTACCTTGTCAGGGTCGATTTTAATGCCCTCCTGGCTTATGACAAACCCTAACAATTTCCCCGTTGTGACCCCGAAAGTGCATTTCTCTGGGTTTAACTTGAGCTAGAATTTTCTCAATTGTTTAAACAATTTCCTCAGGATATCTATATGGCTTTCTCCTTCTTTAGACTTGGTTATCATGTCGTCGACATATACTTCAACCTCTCGATGTATCATGTCGTGAAGTATTGCGACCATGACTCTCTGATACGTTGCCCCGACGTTTTTCAAACCAAAAGGCATGACTTTGTAACAGAAAGTTCCCCATGTTGTGATGAAAGTCGTTTTGGTTTTATCTTCTTCAGCTATTTTTATTTGATTATATCTTGAGAAACCGTCCATGAATGAGAAAAGATGGTTTCCCGCAGTGTTGTCCACTAGAACATCAATGTGAGGTAGGGGGAAGTTATCCTTTGGCGTAGCTTAGTTTAAGTCCCGAAAGTTTACGTATACGCGTACTTTTCCATTCTTTTTCATAACGGGGACTATATTTGCTACCCATTCTGGGTAATCGGATACTTCAATGAACCCTACTTCTAGCATTTTTTTGACTTCTTCCTTAATTTTTAGTAAGATGTCAGGCCTAAATCTTCTCAGTTTTTCTTTTTTAGGTTTGACATCTTCCCTCGTGGGAAGCCTATGAACCACTATTGATTGGTCTAGTCCTGACATGTCACCATATGACCAGGTGAACACATCTGCATATTCTGTTAATAGCTCGGTTATCTCACATTTTTGCTCGGCACTCAAACTGGTCCCGATTTTGAGGTTTTTAGGTTTTTCCATGTTTCCTAGATTTATTGTCTCCACCAGCTCGTCGATCGAAATTTTGCTTTGTTCATGTTTTTGCCAATTTTCTTGTATTATTTCGTGGTCAAGGATATTGCCTTCAACAACTGACTCAGCAACGTTGGAAACGATATCGGCATTTTTATTTTCTACCTGCACGAAATATCTTTGATGTTCGATGGTAGGAGATAAAAGCATATATATAAGAAGAAAAACAGACTGTAATTGAATTGATAAAGAGTCTCAAAAATTCGTTCAATAATCATTCTCTATTTTTGAGCTAACCTAGAGCTATTGATAGGATAACAAAGCCAATTGTTCAGAGTCGGATGCTGATTGGACGTGCAGGGGGTTGGTTTCCCATTACTGACATCCCTTCGTTTATCCAAGGCTCTTGAATGATATTTGCTTTTCAGAAAGATTGTTGGAGGGGTGGAATGCACATCAGGGTGTTGATAGGCTTCCCCTTCATTCCGCCTTTGACACCTCTTGCTTGTGCTTCTTCTTCAGCTGTAGGAACGTAGTCGGTGTTAGTGTTGTTGCAGTTGCCGCTGTTTGCCATTTTGGTCTTTGAGCGGGCATGAATTGGGCTTCTGGGAGGGTTCGGTTGCTTGGGAGCTATTTTGATACCTGGCGCGCATTTTTCTTCTTCTTTTTTTTTTAGTATAATGTATGCAAATGCTATGCATGTGTCACGCGGATGCTTAAATAAAAAGGGTCGACAATTGATTGACGATGTAATATTGAAACTTTACATTTATTAATATTGAAAATTTTTGGAGTTCGATACTCAAAGAAAACAAATAAAAGATTACAATGATAATCTATTTCCTAGCTCTCTTGGTCTTCTGTTGTGGAGACTCAGGCTTCCCGTTGATGACAGCTTCTAGTTCTTTGACTCTGGCTTTGGTCTTGAGATCTGGCACATAGACTTGATCGGTTAATGCTGGAGCCTGTAGCAGCTGGGTGTACTCCTTCAGGGTAGGGGTGATTTCATGCGGCCTGATAAAGAAAGCTGCGGGCTCAATTTCCCATAAATGGAGCATGGCTCGTACCAAAGGCAAATTCACCTCTATTTTTGTTAGTGAGAGGATGGGCCCTATCTTCTGCTGGATGAAGGCCTACTCCTCTGGATTGTACAAGGTAAACTAGTGGTCCAGTACCAACTTTGGGTCCAAAGGTTTGTATACCCGAATCTCTTTGCGGAGGAGGCGGTCGACTGTGGTGCTAGCCATCTATTACAACGAGAAATTTCCTAATTATAACAAGAACCATGAAAATATTATAGGGAAATAGATCTGAACTCCATTGAATAAAATAACAAATATTACACCATCGTCAATTGTCAACCCATGACTTATATATGCAAAATAGGTTGGTTCTAACTAGTCCCCAAGCTCTATGGCCTCCCGCATTCTCGAAGAAATAGATCTCAAGCCATATCGAAGCATTGGGTGGGGTAGCTTAATTGGTCCTGAACGGTGATCAACTCACTTCGCCCGAAACCTACATAATGGCTCCCCGTCTTAAGGTTCTAAGACGGTCCGGGTTTGACTGCATCTATTCACACAGACATATGCATGCATGCAGACCCTAAAGTAAAGAAAACTAAACCTAGCTAATCCCTGAAAGGTTAGTAACAAAATAATGATTGAAAGACATTACTTAAAAAAGAACAATTTGAGGAGATTCAGGTGGCTAGCCTACTGGAATGAGTCCCTAGTGGAGTCTTCATCATGTCGAGTCTAATTTTGAATTTCCCATTCCTAATCCGATCTAGACTAGACCATATGCTCATCTAATATAAATCCTTGACTCGAGTTAAGAACTTCGTTTAATTTTGGAGTCGCCACCCAACTGTTGTTGGGAAAGATTGAATTAAGACTAATAGAGCGGATTAGTCTTAATTTGGACCACTAGTCATCGTGATTTCCTCTTCTCGTTTTTGTGAAAAGAGAAAAGGGAAAACCAGAGTTTCTAAGTCTGGAGGTTAACCTATTAAAACCTTACGGTTACCACATAATCTCTTAAAATTATCTCTATCTAGAAATTTCTTTTATTTTGTTTCTGTTGCCTTTTATTGTGTTTTTGAATTATTTTAAGAAAATGATTTTTTCTTTCTTTTTAAGGTTGCCCCAAATGGGTGCCTACGTACCTGCTATTCAGGATCAAACAAGCCGTAGTTTGCTTTTCTTGAAAATCTTAAGTGTGTTTGTGAATTTTAATTTTGAAATCTCTTTTGATTTATGTTTTTACATTTTGGGATTTTTCTAAAAAATCTAAGCCTAAGCTTTTATTTGATTTCTGAAAATGGTTTTAAGGGAAAACATCAATTTTGGATTTATTTGAGAAAATGATTTTTCTAAGTGATAAAACTCATCTTTCCTATTTTTTTAAAATTTTAATTAATTTTTATTATTTTTGAATTATTATTATTTTTGTAATTTTTATGATTTTTTATGATTTTTATGAGTTTTCATGATTTTTATAATTTTTTATAATTTTTTATAATTTTTATGATTTTTATTAATTTTTGTAAATTTTTGTTTTACTAAAAATTTTCCTCCTAAATCGTTATCTATCCTATTTTATAATCTAAAGTCTTATTTTTATTTTTCTAATGCTTTTATTATTTTCTACATTTTTTTTATTTATTACTTTGATTATATTTTTGTTTTTTTTTTTATTATTAAATCTTAAAAAATCTAATTTCTAACATTTTTCTATTTATTGAAATATAAATAACACATAAGTAAATAAATAAACTAAATAAATAACAAATAACAAATAAATAACAAATTAATAAATTAAATCAGAATAAAATAACCCAAATAAATAAAAATATTAAAAAAAATCAGAAAATCCGACTTACCTGGATCCGGGTCGATGCACGGGTCGGGTCGGTTGGGTCGAATCGGGTCGGGTCGGATCAGTCGGATACGGTGGCGGGAAGTGCTCGTTGGCGGCGTTCCGACGGCCTTCTGTAGCGATTGAGGTGTCGAATCTTAGGTTATCGAGGGCGATGAATCCAATGGTGGCGGTGATTTGCTCCAGAAATGCCTCCTGGTGGTTGCCCAACTCCTGATCGGCGGTCGCGGCTTCGAACTCCTTCGGTGGTCTTCGATTCTCTCTTTTCTCTCACTTTCTCTCGCTTTTTATCAGTGTCTTTTGCTCTTGCCTTCGATTCCTATTTATAGCTGCTCAGAAGCCCTCTTGGATAAGCTCAAATCCTCCGATTTGGATAAATCCGAATTTTTCCGTTTTTTAGATTTGATTTTATCCAACCTATTTGATGCCGATTTGTTGTAATCTTGTGATTTATCTGGATAATTCGGTTTTAGATTTATTGAAATCCAAAAAGATTAGAAGAAATCCAGCAATTTCGGCCTTATCAGACTTCTGCCGGATTTTTCTCCAGCTGGGCTTGAGGAAGAAGACGACCACGTGCGAGGCACGTGTTTCCTCTCGGCCAATCACATGCTGCCACGTGGCAGCTCCAGGGAAAAGGAAGAAAAATTTTTTCCGAGCGCACGCGGGGGGATTTGAACTCGAGACCTCTGGATTCCCGCACGTTTCCAGGCGCACACACAAGCTAGCTGAGCTGGTCCAATTTTCCGATTTTATTTACATCGCAAATTGTATATATGCGATGCAATTTTTCCATTTTTTTATATTTTTTTGGAATTTCAAAAATTTGTAAAAATTATTTAATCTTTATTATTGCTATTTCTGAAATTATTTCTCAAAATTGATGTATTTTCCTATTTATTTTTATTTTTTTGAATATTTTTATTATTTTTGCTAAATTAGAGAAAAATTAGAAAAAATTGGGAAAAATTGGAAAATGATTATTATTAATTACTATTGATTCTTAGGGCAAAAATAGGGTGTTTACATTGTATATAAGAATTTGAGGGGTGGGAATATAGGTCAAACAAGTCGACTTACCTTAACCCGCATAAGCTTGTAGGTTGAAGCGGGTCGATTGGTGATGGCCTACACCTTATGTAGACCAAAAACGTTGACCTAACCTAGTCTACAGGCTAATGTAGGCTGGCTCGCCAACCCAC
The DNA here is from genome assembly GCA_037954665.1 of Laguncularia racemosa. NCBI lineage: Eukaryota > Viridiplantae > Streptophyta > Magnoliopsida > Myrtales > Combretaceae > Laguncularia > Laguncularia racemosa. Next base: position 9,835,364 of record JBBMOL010000010.1, read on the forward strand.
ACAAAATGTTTTTTTTTTCAATTTTTTATTACAAAATCTTAAGCCTCAAACCCCAAACGACTAACCTAGAACCAAATGCCAAACCCTAAAATGGCTAACCCAGAACCCAAACCCGAAACCTAATTCCAACATGAAATCCCACATCTACACAGCATAGTAGTTCACTAAATGAAAAAAAAGGGGCAACCATATCAGCACGACGGTTAGTGAATGACTCACCACACATGATTAAGGATTGAGGAGTGGTTGATGACTGGCAAAATGAGAGAAGGAGGAGGATGGTGACGAGGAGTTCTGGGTTTATGTTTAGGTGAAGTAGCTAGGTTTGTGCTTTGGTTTCGAACGACGATGGGTGCGTAGGTGTGTGGTGGTTGGTGGTCTCGAACAAGGTAGAGACTAAATAGGTGTGTCTTGTGTTGTATGAGTTCAGGCCAAAGGTGGTGACTAATGATGAGTTGACAAGACGATGAGTGTTGAGTTGACGAGGTAAAGACTAGAGAGGTGTGTCCTTACTGTGTGAGCTGAGGTCAAGGGTGATGACTAATGATGAGTTGATGAGACGATGAGTGTTAAGCCTATGAGAGTGATGAGTGAGAGGGGGTGGGAAACTGGGAATTGAGTTGAGACTGAGAGAGTGATTGATGTGTAGTTTCTAATGTTTGAGTTGACGAATTGCCTCCCAAGGTAGGCAAAAAAGCCTGCAAATTCTATGGGCTAATTTTTTTTGGGCCTAACTTACAAAAAATTATAGGTTCGGCAGGCCAGCCCACTAGGCCTGCCTCACATTCCCACCCTTAAATTTGACTATTCTCGCCTGTTCTACTTTTTTTGGGTTTTAACACCTCATCAGTATACTCTAGTACTTTAAATTTTAGCTATTATAAGGATTTGTTCTGACTCCTTATAGAAGCTAGTTTTGATTCTTCTAATGGTTTACAAATTCTCTTTTCATTCTTTAACACAATAATAAAACAACTTAGATACTCCAACAACCTAGACTAAAGTTAAAATAATGAAGTAAAAATATTTTTTATAGTCTTTAAGGTATCATATCAATATTTTAAGAACCTTTCTGTTTTGAGGATCCTCTTTTATTAAAGATCTCCTCACTTAATCCTTAATATATGAAAAGAGTTTATTAGCATTTTCTTTTATCATTTTGTGGGTTTTGTACTATTTATTCTTAACCAACACTTTTAATATTTTAGAATTCAAAATCTCATTTTTGTTAGGAAAAAATTAATCAATTTGAGAAATCTCCATTTCTTAAAAACCCAAAATAGTAGATTCTTCATATTGGATTTGGTGCTAAGAACTTCGATTGTTTAGAACTCCAATTTCTTTGGTACAAAAATCTCTTGAAAAATGTACAAGTCCTTCGTATAAAAATATTCTTCCATTACTCTTCTATTTTTGCTCTCACTTCTCCTTTATGTGTAGGTTTCCCTAAAAGATTGACACTGTGTTTGGCACAAAAGAAATAAATTGATAGAAGACAATGGAAATGGATTGAATTTAAAAGAAATATTATGTTTGGCTATTACGAATGAAAGTAGAAGATGGTGGAAATCGGTGGAAACATTTCGACTTTTATATCTAATAACTTATTCTCAAAAAATGGAGAGAAAAGGATGGAAAATAATGGAAATGAAGCAAAATTACAAAAACACCCTTAAAAGTAAAGTCAAATAACAAAAGTTAAGGATATTTTTGTCTATTTATAACACATTTCCTTCTTATAAATCTGAATAAGAAATAAAACCTACACTTCCTTCCATTTCCTTTTCTTTGATTTCCTTTCTTTTCTTTTCCACCCATTTTTGGTTATCTCCACTATCTTTAAAATTACCAAAGATAGCGTCAGTCTTTCAATCAAAATTAACTTTCAGCATGATCATATTTTTGTCAAGATAGCAAATAAAAAAAAGTTAAGAGATATTTATATAATCTTTTTTTTTTTTAGAAATAGTTCATGGAAAATCTATAAGTGGGTAATTACTCTTTCAAAAAGATTTTGTTTAGATAATTCAATTCCTTACTTTTTACTTCGCGTGCACTTAATTTCTCTATCATTGAAATTTAGCAATTAATCCTCTAAATCTTTGAAAAATATGTTTTTGAAATCTTTTCCCTCCATTTCATCATTAGACAAAATGATAAAAATACTAAAATTTAAAACATGTGGCCCTTGATGATCCCCATCTTTATCAACGAATTGTTGGGCACTTGTTATATTTCAGTTTAACTTGTCTGGACATTTGTTATGCTGTAAACAAGTTAAGCCGATTTCTCTCTTGTCCTTGCTAGCCACATTTGCAAGCTACTTAGCATGCTCTCATGTATCTTAAAGGATCTTCTAGGCTTGGTTTATTTTATGCAACCAATAATCCTTTGAAGCTTTATAGTTTTTCTTATGTAGGTTAGGCCTCTTCCACTTTTCATCGACGGTTTGTCTCAAGTTTTTGTGTCATGTTGGCAATGCCCTTGTCTTATGAAAATCGAAGAAGTAGTGCACTATTAGTACATCCTCTACCAAAGTTAAGTATCTTAGCATGGCTTCCATTGTCAAGGAATTGCTGTGGACTTCTTATATTCTCAAAGAACTTTGTGTGCCGGTTTCCTCACTCATTCCTTTGTTTTGTGACAACAAATCGGCTAACCTCATTGCTTATAATCCATGTCTGTACAATGGAACCAAGCATATTGATGTTGATGTCCATTTCATTTGAGATCATGTTTCTTAAGGTTTTATTTCTCCTCTTCATATTCTTGTATAGCAAGTGGCTAAAATTCTCACCAATTTCACTATGCTTGCTTCAAGTTGGGCCATCGTTAGGCTGCAACTTGAGTGGGGGTGGGTGTAGGGGGAGGGGTGTTGTGAACAATACAGGAGAATTTTTTAGTTATCCTTTAGTTAGGTATTTTAGTTAGTTAGTTAGTTACTCTTTACTCTTTGTTATATAATAAGGATGTACTATAAACAGTCATTGTGGCTGAGACCATTAATTCGATTCATTCAATATAGTTTCACTCTATTTTCTATTACGAGAAGAGCAACACAAGTTTTCTTTCTTCTTCTCTACGCAATTACTAGTTTGTAATGGAGTAACTTCACAGGTATGTCACCATATCTAATTTCAGATCAAGTGCTTCACATGTATCATATATAGTAAGCACGAACTCCAACTTGTCACCATAGTCCATACTAGCACATGCTTTGCTTACAGTTTATGTAAATTATTGACAATAGTGTAGAACTATTCAATAAAATATCCATAGAAATCTAATATAACAAATCCAAATTAACTTCTAGCATGACCATATCTTTGCCATGATAGTGAACAAGAAAAGTTAAGAGATATTTATATAAATTTTCTATTTTAGAAATAGTTCATGAAAAATCTATTAGTGGATAATTACTCTTTCAAAAATATTTTGTTTAGATAATTCATTTCCTTACTTTTTACATCTCTTGCACTTAATTTTTTCATCATTGAAATTCAGTAGATAATCTTCTAAATCTTTGAAAAATGTGTTTTTAAACTTTTTTCCCTCCATTTAATCATTCGACAAAATAATAAAAATAATAAAATTTTAAATATGTATATAATCATAGGTAAACTAGCAATGTAGGACTCTAAATGCAACTTTTTTTTTTTTTTAAAAAATATAAGTTTGAAGGTATAATATCTCAATTTAAAAATAAGGAGATTAAATACATGTGTAGAAAGAAGTTTATTTGCAATCAACCTGTTAATTTGTGATCTTAATTTCATCACCATGATTATTAACAAAATAATCTTGCTTTTTGTTCAAAAACCATTTAATATATTTTCACAAACATATCCAAATAATATTAATCGTGCTTTAGGGGTTAAAATATACCCCATCTATGAATGATACTTATTTTGAAAAAAAGAAAAGAAAATGATTGCCTTTCTGAGATAATTGAGTATCTTGATTGATTAAGTATTCGTATCAAGTCAATCCATTGAGCCTTGAAACTTGAAAAGACGAATGGAATAAAATTACTTCGTTAAAAGAATCAATCGAGCAACTATCAAAAAAGTGTGCATTGAACTTGCGTAGAATACCACTGTTTAATCTTAAAACATAATTAGTAATGCCATTAGCAGAAAGATCCTTCAATTTAGTACGATCGAGAAGTTTGAAGGTTGATTTGAGCAATTATAAAAGTTTTCGGAGTTTGACTACATAATCAAAATTTATGTTCTTAATTGATTAAAGGGTATTATATATAAATGGTGGGATCTTAGAAATGAAAGATCTATGAGTAATTTCTAAAGTTGACATTCTAAGATGAAGTGGCTATTGATTGATTGATTTATTTTTTTAAATCTAACCCCACAAAATGGGGTATGAGATATGTCCCCATATATGATTTCGGATCAAGTGCTTCACATGTATCATATATAGTAAGCACAGACTCCAACTTGTCACCATGGCCATACTAGCACATGCTTTGCTGACAGTTCATGTAAATTATTGACAATAGTGCAGAACTATTCAATAAAATATCCATAGAAGTCTAATATAACAAATCCAAATTAACTTCTAGCATGACCATATCTTTGCCATGATAGTGAACAAGAAAAGTTAAGAGATATTCATATAAATTTTCTATTTTAGAAATAGTTCATGAAAAATCTATTAGTGGATAATTACTCTTTCAAAAATATTTTGTTTAGATAATTCGTTTCCTTACTTTTTACATCGCTTGCACTTAATTTTTTCATCATTGAAATTCAGTAGATAATCTTCTAAATCTTTGAAAAATGTGTTTTTAAACTTTTTTCCCTCCATTTAATCATTCGACAAAACAATAAAAATAATAAAATTTTAAATATGTATATAATCATAGGTAAACTAGCAATGTAGGACTCTAAATGCAACTTTTTTTTTTTTTAAAAATATAAGTTTGAAGGTATAATATCTCATTTTAAAAATAAGGAGATTAAATACATGTGTAGAAAGAAGTTTATTTGCAATCAACCTGTTAATTTGTGATCTTAATTTGATCACCATGAGTATTAACAAAATAATCTTGCTTTTTGTTCATATTTTCACAAACTTATCCAAATAATATTAATCATGCTTTAGGGGTTAAAATACATTCATTTACTTACCCGTATAATTATAAATGGCCAAGTACATGTCTATGTATTTAGTCGTGTAGAATGATGAAAGTGTATAGAGAGATAGACAACCACGATACATGGCAAACTACGTGATTGTGTACCTTGAGAACCTTTTTGATTTGATTTCTTTTCTTATTATTTGAATTTTGTTAATCCTAAACAGTTAGTACAACTCGAGAAACTCTAACAAAGTAAGAGAGTTGATCTAATAACAATTAGGTATAAAAAATTGAGTACTTATGTGATACTTTAGACTAATACCAAGATCAATTATTCCATAACTTGATAGATTCTAGAGTAATTGCTAGGTATGGATCAGTTGTGTTTGATATCATCATTTCAGGTACATGTAATTTGTGTGTTACTTGTGCTAGTTAAGTTAGTCGCGGAAAAAGAATTAAGAGTATGTAGGTATGTGGAAGTTTTTAAACAAAGTGGCAAATAAATAAATAAATAAATAAAATAATAATTAAATATAAGGCTTTACGTATAAACATATGTTTACCTATCTTTTATTTGCACTAGCGCCTTTACCATGGAAATCTAAAAATTTATGTCTATTTATATACCATAATAAGTGTGTAAGCATATTTAAACCCTAAATAAGAGCATTTTAGTTAAAAAAATGGGGTATATATGACTAACAAAAATATAAAAAATAAATAAGTAATAAGCCTACTAGGTGCATTTACACAATGAAAGGAAATCATAAATATGGTACATTTACGCACCATATTAATCTCGATCGCACGTGCAAACAGGTAACTAGCCCTAACAACTAACATTCTTGATAGTCACAAATTATAGTGAGAATTCATAGCATTTGAGATAACATTACAACTAACATTGTTGATGTAAATAAATGTGCCAGTCAATTGTCCTCGGACTTTATTCTCCTACTCTCCCTTCTCACAAACACCCACAATGGCTGCATCTGAGCACTCAAGCGATTCCGTCCCACCATACCTACGAGAAGATGACCTTACCCTAGAATGCCGAGAACTTCTCCCATCCTTGCCTATAGAAAAGGGTTGGATAACAACTTACGTCCATCTATATCAAGGCTTTTGGTTCTCCACTAGACACATGAATGGTGTTTTAGCATGTCAAAGAAAATTCCAAGCTCAAGACACCGACATTTTCCTCGTCACAACACCAAAATCTGGCACTACTTGGCTCAAAGCCATAATGTTTTCCCTTGTGAGTAGGACCCAAAACCCTTGCAAGTCCCCAAACCACCCTTTACTACACAATAACCCCCATGATCTTGCCCCTTTTTTGGAACTCGGAGTTTTCCGCGAAAAAGAGGTTCCTGATTTGTCTTCACTCTCCACACCAAGGCTCTTTGGGACTCACTTACCCTATGACTCACTTCCTCAATCCATGAAAGAAAACAAGTCATCTAAGCTTGTGTATTTGTGTAGGAACCCCAAAGACACGTTTGTTTCTTTTTGGCATTTCACAAACAAGCTTAAACCAAAGGATAGAGAAGCTAACGTGCTTGAAGAGTCATTTGACAAGTTTTGTAGAGGTGTGAGTGAGTTCGGTCCATATTGGGACCATGTTTTGGGGTATTGGAAAGCAAGTTTGGAGAATCCTGAGATGGTGCTTTTCTTGAAGTTCGAGGAAATGAAGGTGCAACCTAAAGTTCAGATAAAGAGATTGGCTGACTTTGTAGGGTGTCCTTTCTCACATGATGAGGAAGCTAGTCTGGTTATAGATGAGATCTTGGAGCTGTGTAGTTTTGATAATCTGAGTGGTTTAGAGGTGAATCGTAATGGGAAGTTGAAAACCGGTGTAGAGAACAAGTCGTTTTTCCGACGAGGTGAAGTAGGTGATTGGAAGAATCACTTGACTGATGAGATGGTGGAAAAATTTGATTGCATTACTCGAGAGAAGTTCCATGTCTGGGGACTTGAGTTTTAAGATTGTTTGTTTACGATTGTTTATTTCATGACTATGTATAAATGTCAATGTTTTTAGTAACTCGTCGGCACCTATTTGAGCAATGTGCAATCATTCCACAATCTTGTCTAGTACTTTGGAAATTGATGATCCCACTTTACTATTATAAATATCGATGTGAGACCATACTTTAAAGAGTTCTTCAAGGGGAACAACTTTCCGTAGAATATTGCCATTATTAAGGGTTCTGAAAATGAGTTTCTTGTATGATAATAGTTAAGTCTTGTTGATCGATTACATCGTTTAAATGTTTACACATGATTATTATAAGCAAGTAGCAAAAATGAACAAATGAATCATTGATGAATAATATAATGAAAGATAAAATTCATGATTGTTTAAAAATAATAAAATCGACCTCAAATAAAAAGAAAAAAAAAAGGAGTACTTGTTACAGTTGTAAGCCTTTGTTTTGTAGATCATGTGCCTTTTTGGGATTATATATATTTTTTGGTTATATATTTTATCTGTTATGAGTGATGAGTGATATAGTCCACATATGACATATGTATATATATATATACTATTAAAAAATGATAAAGAATGTTTTATGGCACCTTTTGAATATATATATACTATTAAAAAATGATAAAGAATGTTTTATGGCACCTTTTGAGATTCTAAAATAAGATGGCTTTTATCTTTTCATATACTAACTTAATGATGAAGTGTATACTGATAAAGTTTAAAAAGGGAAAAAGGTTTCTTTTTAATCCTTTTAAGAGGCTGCCTTATATGAAAGGATTAAAAAAAAAAAATCCTTTTTAATAGGTCCTTAGAAACATTGTTAAGGGGATATCATTAAGTTGACAAACGAACACCATTTTCAATAAAAAATTTCCAAAAGATATTTTGTTTACTTTATTTATATAGAAGTCAAGCATACTATAACAGCATATAGTTGATTTGCAAAAAATGGATAGTACTTAGGCGCTCATTCTATCAAATCAACTTTCTCAAGACTTGCTATAATATGTAAATAAAATAAAACAAAACAAGGATAAATAAAATAATAATGCTTTAGTAATAGGGGTATTTTGGGCAATTTGTTGTTAAGGTATTTAAATCCATTTATGGCCTACCTATCCTCTCTTTTTCTTTCTACACAATAGATACATTGAAAGTTGTCATTGACACTTATAACGTAATCTAACCTAATTTTACATGGATTGAGACAATTTAGTGATGTGGACATCGTAGCTGACACGATTGATGGGGGTGTATCTCTTACAAAGAACGGGTGTGTCCGGCTGATTGGGCATGTCTTTTATAAGGCACGGTCGTGTAATGTGCATGGATGATCCACAGAAACATACACGGTCTTATACACGGCAAGAAGGCACGGTTGTGTGTTGAGTCTGGAAGCTCTACAGAAGCATACACAGTTTTATACATAGTTGTGTATAAGCCGTATGATGGATGTGCATATATATATTTATTCCTACGTGTACATATATATTTCCCTCTTAACTGTTTCCTCAAGAGCTATATATAGTTTCTTAGGTCATTTTTAGGGTTAGCTTTTAATCATATATCGAATTACATACACTTGGAGAGAGATTTTCTCTGTTTCCTTGATTGTACGCAATTGAGAATTTCAAGGAATAAACTCAGATTGTTCTTTGTTTATTCGCGAGGTCCAATCTTAGAATTGGTCTCGTGTTTTACGCTTCTTATGCTGTGTCAATTGGTATTAGAGCCAGGTTATTTCTTGTAGAGATATCGGCTAACGACGGTGTTGACAGCGGTCGCGTTCTTGACCTAGATCGAGATGCGGAAGTCCTACGTTACGGGCAACCAGTATGAATGGCGATAGAGGAGACCATAGGTTAGAAAATCCAGTGAAAGGAATAGCATCGTGAAGCCCTAACCTATCGATCCAATACCAACAGTAGCAGGTAGGTTTATTGGAGATGACTAGAAGGCGATCTAAGGATCAATTCTATTACTTATGATACAGATGATGAAGATGAGATTTTTAAAGATTTGGCTAGGAGAAGAGGCCATGGTAGCATAAGACGGCACAATAGATGTAATTACAGGTATAAAGATGAAATCTTTTCTTAATTTAAATATGTTATATCTGAGTTCGATGGTATTGGGAGTCTAAATGAGTTTTGGGTTTGGGTTGAGGATGTTGAAAGATTCTTTAACCATATAAGGATTTCTAAGGGAATGAAGATAGAGTTAGTGGAGAGTCGTTTGTGGGGTGATGCATTGTATTGGTGGGAACAACTTTGGGGAGTAAGACGCCTTGAGGGTAAAGATCCAGTGAGGACTTGGTTTATGATGTAATGCTTGCTAGAATGAGAGTTCTTTCCCCGAAATTACGAACAATTCCTTCTTCAGAAGATTCCACAGACACCTAAGCTAGTAAACTTAATTCCAGAAGTGCTTAAGGAGGAGATGGTCGAACAAGAGGAAAACTCAACCCTTAACGATCATAGTACTTTGATTGATGATGGTGGGGGCAGTGGTAAAGCAGTTGAAGCCTATAAAAATTGTGTTGGTGAGGAAGTTATTGTGGAGGAGCCTTTGTTGAATGATGAGTAGATTCTCTTCCAGTAGTACCAACGTTGCCGTTAGGGGCAGAGGATGGTGCATGAATATACTGCAGAGTTCATGAGGTTGGCGGAAAGGAATGATCTGAGGGAGACCGAAGGTCAGCAAGTAGAATGATTTATCGATGGGTTGAAGCCCTAGATTAGGGATAAAATTGGGGTGATGGTATTTAGAACAGTGAACGAGGTAAAGAATTTAGCCCTTAGAGCCGAGATGATGATTCAAGAACAAAATGTGAGGCTTAGTGGGGGCAAGAAGAATTATGGGTATGATAGTGTTGGCAGTGGCAACTGGGTGGCTGGTGAAAGGAGTAGAGGAATAGTTGAAAAACCTGTTGGAGGTATAGAGAAGAAGGAAGATAAGGCGGAAGGGAAGAAGCCTTTTGAAATCTAAGAGACCCTAAGGCAAAGTAATCCATATACTAAGCCAATTTTGGGAAAGTGTTATAAGTGTAATCAATCGGGGCATCGATCCAACGAATGTCTGAATTGACAGACTATAAATATTGTTGAAAGGGAGGAAGAAGAGGAAGTATGCTGTGAATTGGATGGTGAGGATGAGTATTATGATGAGGTTGAAGATGGGGTGGAGCCGAGCTATGTGATTAAAAGGATGATGTTGGCACCGAAGCAGGAAGGTAGTTCACAGTGATACCAGTTGTTCCGCATTAGGTGCACAATTGGTGGGAGAGTGTTTGACCTGATTGTCGATAGTGGGAGTTGTGAGAATATAATCAGAAGAGAGGTGGTGAAGCAACTCTAGCTGCTAATAGAGAAACATTCGAGCCCTTACACCATAGGGTGGATCAAGGCGACAGAGTAGATTGAGGTGAAGGAGAGGTGCCGGGTTCCCTTCTCTATAGGCAAATATCGGGATGAAGTCTATTGTGACATCGTCGATATGGATGCTTGCCATTTGTTATTTGGGCGACCATGGAAGTTTGACGTTGATGCCCAACATGTTGGAAAAGAAAATAAGTATAAGTTAGAGAAATGGGGTGTGAAATATACATTGATGCCTTTGACGGATAAACGAGCCAAAACATAAAAGGCTGATGGAAAATCCTTTCTAACAATCACTCAGTCAGAGAAGGAGATGGTTAAGGACCTGAAAGAATCCCGGATGATGCACACACTTGTCGTAAAGAATGCTGGAGAAGACGTGAATAGTGGGGATGTTCCAGAAGGTGTGAAAGAGGGTGTTAGAAGAGTTTAAAGAGGTCGTACCAGAAGACTTGCCAAAGGGGTTACCTCCATTGCTTGACATCCAACGCCATATTGATTTGGTGCCTAGGGTTAGTCTTCATAATATCTCTCTATTGCTTAAAGATGTAAAGCCCAATGTAGCTGCAAAACACATAGCTGAACAACATCAGGCGATGGCATTTGAAGTGAAAGAGAAGATTGAGAAAGTTAATGAGAAGTACAAGAAAGTTACAAATAAGCATAGGAGGGAAAAGCTCTTTAAAGTGGGAGATTAGGTGATGATGTTCTTAAGGAAAGAACGTTTTCCTGTGGGCACTTATAGTAGATGACAACAAAAAAAGTATGGCCCTTACAAGATTGTTGCAAAGATAAATGATAATCCGTATGTGGTTGGACTTCCTGAAAGCATGAAGATTTCAAAAACCTTCAATGTAGCTGATTTATCTCCATTCTACTCCGATGACGAACCTCTATATCTGGAAGCGAACTCGGGGTCGAGTTCTTCATTGGTGGGAGAGAATGATGTAGACATCGTAGCTGACACGGTTGATGGGGGCATGTCTCTTACAAAGCACGGGCGTGTCCGGTTGATTGGGCATGTCTTTTACAAGGCACAACCGTGTAATGTGCATGGATGATCTACAGAAACATACACGGTCTTATACATGGCATGAAGGCACGGCCGTATGTTGAGTCTAGAAGCTTTATAGAAGTATACACGGTTTTATACACGGCCGAGTATAAGCTGCATGACAGACGTACATATATATATTTATTCCCACGTGTACATATATATTTCCCTTTTAACCGTTTCCTCAAGAACTATATATAGTTTCCTAAGTCATTTTTAGGGTTAGCTTTTAATCATATATTGAATTACAAACACTTGGAGAGGGATTTTCTCTGTTTTCTCGATTGTGCGCAATTGAGAATTTCAAGGAATAAACTCAGATTGTTCTTTGTTTATTTGCGAGGTCCAATCCTAGAATTGGTCTCGTGTTTTACGCTTCCTACGCTGCATCATTTAGCCAAGTAAACTCTCAACTATTATCATAGATTATTCAAATCTATAATTCTAATTGCTTAAGTATCATGTGGATGGATGGTTGATAGTTTGAGAGACAAGTGGTGCAAAAGTAACAAGGCATAATTATGAGATTAGATAATCTTGGGATTATTTGACCTAAATTGAAACAAGTAAGCATTTCTTAATCATGTAAAAGTGTAGACTCGGGGTTTAGATTAAAGTGAATTCGATTTTGTTGTATAGAAATTAGGGTTTGTGTACCTTTTGGACAAAGAAAGAGAAAAAGCTTCAATTTTTTTTTTTTTAAAGGGGGGGGGGGGGATGGTCTTGGTGGTGTAAGGGGGTAGGTTGGGGTGGGGGCCAGGGGGTGGTTTACATGGTTAGGAATTGCTTGTGTTGAGATGAAAAGGAATTTTTGCATTTTGGGGTGCATGACTAGGTACAAGGATTTGTAATTGCTTGTGTTGAAGTATATGGCCTAGTACATGACCATGTACTTAGGCATGTTAAGAAGGCCTTACGTACAATAAAGTATAGTATAATATTTTCTTGAATATTATGTTTCACTTTCTTCCTTCTGTTTTGGTTTTTCATTTATTTTAAGCTAGTTTTACCTAAAAAAGAGCTTTAGGGAAGCGTAATAAATAGCAAATTCTTAGTTGAACAATCTAGTGAACTTAAATTATGTTGTAGGTTAGTACAAAATTTTAGTCTTTTGATACACAACAAGTTTTCATAAGATTAATAGTTGTAGTTAGGGTGAAACTAAAATTGTTCACCTAAGAACGAGTTTACCATGTTTGTTACTTATAGTTGTTAAGTTTAAGTAAACTAAATGAACTTAACATATATTAGATATAGGTGTTGTGTTACATGTGTTTGGCTCGGCTTAGGGGTCTACAATGGCAAATCCTTAAAGGGTATCTCAATAATTGGTATATGATGCTGTCCCTTGTAGAGTCTTATACCTAAATGATTTAGAGTAGATTTTAGGGATATTGGGGCTCATCGTGGTAATTCCTGATACTATTTAGAAAGTTGAGACTAGGAGAGAAAAAAATCCTTTGAAGACCCTTCCATGGAATAAAAGGCTCCTTGTTATGGATATAAAAAGATTAGTTGTTTTAATTTGTTTCTCTTTATTTTTAAAGTTGCAATTGTAGTGCAACATAGTGGAATGGATAAATGTCACTACTTTTCAACATATTTTCCTTCTATGATTTTGTCTTTTTTTTTTTTTCCTTTTTAAATTTTTATTAAAGATTAAATTCAATTCGAATTTAGAATTTTAAACTCAAGGTTGATTCAAGGTAGCATTAAAAAACTTAAATATGACTCAAGTTCGATTAGGTTTACAAGCTAATCATGCCAAATATCATAAAACTTAAGTTTGACTTGATAAATTTCTCGAGTTAAGTGTAAAATGCACAAAGAATTGTTGACATTGTTTATGCTCATTCTTACACTTTCATTATTAAGTTTATATCTTGAATTTCAATGAGCTCGGTTATAAAAGAGTAGTTAGGCTATGAAAATTGAAAGTGACAAATAGGCTAAGTCAAGGTGGTTATGTCGTTAGCAGTTTCTTATTCTGTATTTTATTGCTACTAGTTATTTCCTATTAGATGTATTAGGGTTTAATTTTTTGTAAGTCTCTATATATGTTATTATGCATAACAGATTGAGTAAATGGAAAAGTAGAAAACCTTAAGTACCATGAGATTACAAGACAATCACTGTACTATTATTGTTAAACTATAGAAAAACCCATATCCTTTTGGGGATTTTCATATAAATTCAGTGTGTCTTTCCCTTCACTTATGTTTTGTATTCTATAGCTAAAAATCTAGTTCTTGTGCCTATCAGTATCAAAGAGAGGTTTACAGATTAGGAATCATGGGAGTTTCTGGTCAGCTCATTGAGAAGATGACGACGAAGTATGACATTGAGGAGTTTGACAATTGTACAAATTTCAAAATTTGGCAAGTTAAAATGCAAGGAATCATGGAGCTATAAGGCTTGAAGAAGAGTTTAGATTGATGACCAAAGCCCATGAAAGATGATGAATGGTGAAATTTGATGAGAATGTCTTTACAGTGATCTAACGAATAGCGATTTGCAATAGATGTTGGTAAATAAAACAGATGTATAATAATGAAAGAAATCGTAAGAGATATATATATGCCATAAATTATTGATGATCATTATTTATTGATCTATAAAATGAGACCCGGATCAGTAGTAAAATAATTACATATCCTACAACAAGTAACAGACATAATTTAAGCAGAAATAATGAATTGGTCTAATCAATTGTTGAAGTGCAATCCCATATCACAGGAAGAAGCACAATTTAATGCGGATTGCAACACACACTGGTGTGATGGCTTTATATTCGAATGTTGGGTAGCTTTCAAGGCCAATTTACAAGTCATTTTTCGCTTCGAAAATCCAACCTCGCCCTCTGGTACTTTTGCAGTAAAGGATAGGGTACAAGATCCAAAATCCAAATCCGGGGACGTGATAGATCCAAAATTTTCTTTACTGAGGTAAATATATTTCTTAAGTTTTAGTGCTTAAGTTGTTGTAATGAAATATGAAGTTCATATATACAACTTGTTTAATTTTTGTCATCAATAAAAGTTACAAATTATGTAGAATATTTATATTGAGCTTTACACGTGGAATAGAATGAGAAATTTCATATGAGTGTAAAATATTATATGATTCATTTCATTGAATTTTCAATTCCTTAAAATATATTAAGAATGTCCTACTGTCAATGCTATAAATGTTATTTTATTTATTTATTTATTGATATAGTTGATTAGATAACCATTCATCCAAAAAAAAATCTCTTTTTGATTATGTAATCGACTCTTCAACTATTCATGTCAATATTATGTTATTTATTAATATTTTATAGAAAAAAAGCACAATATTTATAGTATTCCCAAGACAATTACATACATTTATAATTACTAATAAATAAATGATAAATTGTAAAGACACTCTTATCTTTATCCTGTATATGAATGGTCTATTCTTTCAAAATGTGTAAAGTGGCCCCTACTCTTATAAAAGCAAGCATTACCAACATTATACTTTTTTCCACTATGTCACGGCCCGTATAGAAAAAATGATCCCAAAAATACATTTTAAACCTTTTTTTATTCATTTAAGCAAACCAACATGCATGGTACCCAAAACGAACACGGGTGAATCTACAAGACATTTCTAGAAGAGTTTGTAGGTTAAATTTACTAATAGATACCATTTTAGCTTGTGAGGTGTTGTTTAATTTGTTACACTTATATCTATATGAGTTAGTGCCCGTTTGAGGCAATGAGGAATTCACCTTGCATGAATAATATGTATATTCAGCTGCGTTTTGATGTGTGTTTTTGTAGTAAAATATAAGGTGATTCTATTTGTTCCACTTCCATCGATGAAAGAGAGGGAAAATGATGGAGATATTGGGTGATGTAGCTCTATCCAGTCTTATGTGTCGCAACATAACATGTTTTTGGTCTCGTAGATATCATAACAAAGAACATATTACAATTATAACATGGTCAATTACAATTACATTGGCTTGAATGGCAAAGCTCATAAAGCCAGAAACTTTAGTGGTTGAATCACAGTAAAGATACTGAACAAATTATTCATGCTTTCGTTTAAAACTAGAGTAAATTGAAAGTGTATCCTCATATACAAACATTTAAGTATGTGAAATTACTCAAATGTTCTGTACAAGTTTAATGTTACAAACACTTTAGTGAAGTCATTTTTTTTAAAGTTTTTTTTTTTTTATGAATTTAAGTGAAATAAACAAACTTTGAGTGGTGCTATGAGCAAAATTAGAATACTAATAATTGAAATTACCAATATAAGAGCTTCTACAACATATTCTAAGATTTTACGAGGAAAAAAAAAGTTGCTTTTCTCGTAGCTTAAGTGAATTTATGAACTCAAAATTAATTACCAACTTTTATGTGAACGTATAAACTATAAAACAGTTTTATCAACATAGATTCCGGTAATTTGAACTTATCAAGAATTATGAACCACTAAATTCATGACGCAGCGCGGAAAGCGTAAAAACCGATATCAATTCTAGGATTGGACTCAAGAATAAACAAAGAGGAATCTCAGTTTATTCCTCGGTAAATCTCAATTGTGCACAACCGAGAAAGCAGAGAAACTCTTTTCTAAAAAGTGTATCTTGAATAAAGAATAATAGCTAACCCTAAAATGATCTAGCAACTATATATACTCCTCAGGAAAATACGTAAAAAAGGAAATATATATATACACATGGAAATAAATATAAGTATATACGTCCGTCATTTGTCGTATACACGGCCGTGCCTGAAGGCCGTGTATGCTTTTGGGAATACTTCTGGCATAATACACGGTTATGTCCCCTGGCCGTGCATGAAGACCGTGCATGTTTCTGGGAGAGATCCTGACAGAACACACGATCGTGCCTCCTGGCCGTGTAAGAGGCCGTATACGTTTCTAGGAATCATCCTGATATATCATACGGCCGTGCCTCCTGGCCGTGTATGAAGCCATGTGTGTTTCTAGAAACTCCCTAACATAATACACGACCGTGCTTGTAATAGACACGCCCGTTATCAACCCGTGTCCGCTACGATGTCCGCATCATTCTCTCCCGCCAATGAAGAACTTGATCCCGAGTTCTCTTCAAGATATAATGATGTGTCAACGGGGTGGAAAAGAGATAAATCCGCTATATTGAAAGTGCACGAGATGTTCATATCTTGCGCACTACTTTATAAGGCCTATATTTCTTTGGTTGGAGTTTCCCATATCTGCCCGTAGGGAAACGCTCTTTCCGAAGATAAACCATCACCTGATTGCCCACGTCAAACAGTTTCTTCCATCTATGTTTATTCGTAGCCCCTTTATATCGGGTATTGGCTTCTTCTATCTTCCGTCTGACTTCCGCTGTGGTGGTTTGGCATTGTTCAGCCATATGCTTAGCAGCGACGTCACCCACCATTCCCTTGGGTAACTTGATCAGGTCCAGCGTGTGTTGTGGCGTTTTAGTGTACATCACCGAGAACGGTGATCTTCCAATAGTTTGATGGACGGAACTATTGTAAGCGAACTCAACTTGAGCCAACGCTTGATCCCACTGCCCTGGCTCTCACAGCAAATGCTTCTAATGAGGTTTCCGAGGGTCTAGTTGGTTACTTCTGTCTGACCATCGGTTTGGGGGTGAGCTGTACTGTTGTAATTCAGGGATGAGTCAAACATGTACCAAAGAGTCCTCTAAAAATGGCTAAGGAACTTGCTATCTCTGTTAGAGGTGATGGACTTTGGGACCCCATGTAGGGGCACCACTTCCTTAAAGAATAGTTGTGCGATTGCCCGTGCATCAGCGGTCTTCTGCAGGGAATAAAGTGCGCCATGTTGGAAAACCTGTTAACTACAACAAAAACAGAGTCAGCACCTCATTGGGTACGAGGTAAACCAAGTACAAAGTCCATCGATAGGTCCTCCCAAATGTTTGCTGGCACAGGGAGAGGAGTATACAGGCCAGTGTTCTGGGATTGCCCCTTCGGCACTTGGCAAATATAACACCTTTCCACAATTCTATACACATCTCTCCTTAATCGAGGCCAAAAATACCTTTCGGCAACTACAACTAAGGTCTTGTCTCTGCCCATATGTCCTGCCAATCCACCACCGTGCAGGTCTCGAATAAGTTTTTCTCGTAAGGACGACTCAGGAATATACAGCTGATTCCCTTTCATCAGGTATCCGTTGTGAATATGGTAGTCGTCACAAGGCTCCCTGTTGGTGCATTTACTCTATGTTTCTTTAAAATCTCCATCCCCTTCGTACAACTCCTTTAGCCTTTTGAACCCGACAATGTCCACACTCAGAGTGAGTAGGACATAAGCTCTTCTACTCAGGGTGTCCGCTACCTTGTTTTGCACACCTGACTTATGCATCAATCTGAAAGGAAATCTTTGTAAGAACTCAATCCACCTTGCATGCATGTCCTTACTTATTCGAGTTTGGCTACTTAAGTGTTTAAGAGCCCCGCAATCCGAGTATAAGATGAACTCCTTTCCAACCAAATAATGTTCCCATACTTTAAGAGCTCTTATCACGGCATAGAACTCCTTGTCAGATGTAGACCAACTCCTCCTGGCTTCACATAACTTCTTGCTATAGAATGCTATTGGTCTTTTCTCCTGTGACAACACTGCACCAACCCCAACTCCACTAGCGTCGTAGTCTACCTCAAATAACTTGTCAAAATCCGGTAGCGCTAATATAGGGGCGCTACACAATCGTCTCTTCAGGTTTACAAAACTCGCTTCAACTTCTTCGCCCCATCGAAATTTCCCTTTCTTCAAACATTCAGTTAAAGGAGCATCGACTATACTGAAGTGCTTAATAAACCTCCTATAGAAGCTAGCTAAGTCGAGAAAACTTCTCAACTCATTGACGGCTTTTGGGGTAGGCCATTCTTTGATCACTTTCACTTTCTCATCATCCACCATCACCCTCTCACTGCTGACTATGAACCCAAGGAACAATAGTCGCCTTGACAAAAATGTGCATTTCTTTAAATTGGCGTACAATTTATTCTTTTTCAACACAGACACAACACTCCTCAAATGTTCAAGGTGTTCTTCCTCAGATTTATTGAACACCAAGATATCATCAAAATACACTACAATGAAGCGACCATTAAAGGGTTTTAATACCTAGTTCATCACTTGCATGAAAGTGCTTGGTGCGTTACTGAGACCAAACGGCATCACCAACCATTCATATAGCCCCTCTTTTGTCTTGAACGCCGTCTTCCATTCATCTCTAGGGCGGATCCAAATCTGATGGTATCCACTCCTTAGATCTATCTTGGAGAAGATAGTGGCTCCGCTCAACCTGTTCAACATATCCTCCAGGCGTGGAATGGGAAACTTGTATCCTATTGTGATCTTATTGATAGCCCTACTATCAACACACATCCTCCAGCTGCCATCTTTCTTGGGAGTCAATAATGCTGGGATCGCACACAAGCTCAGGCTGTCCCGGATAAATCCCTTGTCCAATAGCTCTTGGACCTTGTCTTGTAGAATTTCAGTTTCCTTGGGGCTCATCCTATAGTGTGGTAAATTTGGGAGACTTGCTCCAGGCACTAAGTCTATCTAATGCTGGATGTCCCTCAAAGGCGGTAGACCCTCAGATAGGTCATCAGGAGCCACCTCCTTATATTCTTCTAGTAAACTCTTTACCGCTTCAGGTATTTCTACACTAGCTGCATTTTCCCCAGCCGCCACATCTTTTACTATTAGAGCATGGACCACCCGTGACTCTTTTAAATCTTTAATCAAGTCTTTCTCCAATTGGGTGACGGTTAAGAAAGAACGACTTTCTGCCCTCTTCTCCTTCGAGCGTCCCTCCTTCTTTAGCGGCAACAATGTATACCTCACACCACCTTTCTCCAACCTGTACACATTCTCCTTTCCCGCGTGTTGTGCGTTCACATGAAACTGCCATAGCCTACCAAATAAGATATGATAGGCATCCATGTCCACAATGTCACAAAAGACCTCATCGCGGTACTTCCCTGTTGAGAATGGTACCCTACATCTTTCCTTCACCTCGATCTTTTCTGCAGCTTTGATCCATCCTATAGTGTATGGATTTGGGTGTTTTTCGATAGGTAGCTGCAACCGCTTTACAACTTCACTTCCTATGATAGTTTCAAAACTTCCACTATCTACTATCAGTTCAAACACTTTTCCACCAATAGTACACCTTGTGCGAAACAACTGGTGTCGTTGTGTGATCTCTTCATGTTTCGGGGTTAGCATCATCCGCCTAATCACATAGGTTGGTTCTGCCACCTCTTCCTCCTCCTCATAGTACTCATCCTCTCCATCAGGTTCACAACATATCTCATCTTCATCCCTCCTATCAAGAACGTTAACACTTCTCCTAGCAGGACATTCATTTGACCTATGACCAGGTTGATTACATCGGAAACACTTACCCAAGATAGGCTTGGCATATGGGTTACTCTGCCTCTGGGTTCCCCTAGGCTCCATTGGTCTCTTTCCCTCAATCTTTTCTTCTTTTTTGGTGCTGTCCTCACTAGGTTCGTATGCCGCACCTTTGTTTTTCTCAAACCCCAACTTACTACTACTGCCTACAGCATCACTAACATACCCTTTTCTTCCACCTCCGTACCTACTACTCTGCTCCTGTAACATCAATTCAGCTCGGAGGGCCAAGTTCTTCGCTTCAACCAGGTTCCTTACCATTATGACTCCTATTTTATCCTTGATCTGGAGCTTCAGGCTTTCTACATATCGTGCTACTTGCTGGCCTTCACTCTCCCTCAAGTCATTCCGTTTGGCCAATCTCATGAACTCGGCGGTATATTCGTGCACTGATCACTGCCCCTAACGGCATCGCTGATATTGTTGGAACAATATCTGCTCATAGTTTGGAGGGAGAAAATCATGTTGCAACAACTGTTTCATGCGATACCACGTTCTCACCGGATGCTTTCCCTCTCTTTGCCTCTTGTTCTACAGTCTCTCCTACCATGCCAAGGCTCCACTCTTCAGTCTACAGGCCACCAATCTCACCCGGCGGTCTTCCAGAATTTCCATGTAGTCGAAAAACCGATCCACTTCGGCAATCCAATCCAGGAAGCCTTCGATATTAAGGTTGCCGTCAAACCACGGGATGTCGACCTTCAGGCGGTAATCTCCCCCGTCCCCTTGATCATACCCGCTACGGTTTCTCCGGTAATCACTGTCCCTATGATTGTTTCCATACTGAATCGACCAATAGCTACTACCGTTACCACCGTGCCCTCGCCGTGGTCTACCTCCATACAGGCCCTAGTATTCATCGCTAGAGTCATCATCTTCTTCCCGTCCCCACCTGATCTCAACAACAGGTCTGACCATCTGTACACTGTAGACATCAGCTGTCCATGGCGGATTTCTACTAATACCCCCAACCCTATTGGGGTCTATTGCTATGGCGTCGAAACGTTTGATCAGTTCATCAAGGCGCCGTTCCATACGCCCGACTTTCTGATGCATAGTGTCAAACTCCGCCTTCAGAACCCATTGATGGGTTCTTTGTGATCTCGCATCTTGAACACCGTCAAGAACACGACTGTCGTCATCGCCTTGATGAGTTGATATCTCCGCAGGAAATTGCCTTACTCTGATACTAACTGATGCAGCGCGGAAAGCGTAAACATCGAGACCAATTTTAGGATTGGACTCAAGAATAAACAAAGAGGAATCTGAGTTTATTCCTTGGTAAATCTCAATTGCGCACAACCGAGAAAGCAGAGAAACTCTTCTCTAAAAAGTGTATCTTGAATAAAGAATAATAGCTAATCCTAAAATGACCTAGCAACTATATATACTCCTCAGGAAAATACGTAAAAAAGGAAATATATATGTACATGTGGAAATAAATATAAGTATACACGTCCATCATCTATCGTATACACGGCCATGCCTGAAGGCCGTGTATGCTTCTAATAATACTTCTGGCATAATACACGGTCGTATCCCCTGGTCGTGCATGAAGACTGTGCATGTTTCTGGGAGAGATCCTGACAGTGTAGCGTTGCAGAATCATTGCAATAGCAGCTTTGGCTTCAATCATGGCAAAGTTCATACCAACACAGGCTCGGGGTCCTAATCCAAATGGCATAAATGCAGCAGAGTTGTTGTTTGTAGCTTTAGCAACCCCTTCTAAGAATCTCTCCGGCTTGAATTGCAGGATATCTTCTCCCCAGATTTGAGGATCTTGGTGAAGCTTCAGTGTCGGCACGAATAATTGCATGTTCCTAGGAAGTAAGAACTTAACAAGTCGTGTTGGCTTGTTAATCTTTCTGGTAATGAAAATTACCGGAGAATACAACCTCATTGATTCATTGATGATCATAGCCATCTGAGTGTGAGAGTAGGATCCACTTTAGAGCAAGTTTAAACGTAGGATCATGATTTTAAGGAATCTCTCAATTTATTTTTTATTGGAATTATTCATAAAATGAAATTCATATTTTCTTATAATTATAACACATACTACAAGACATTTTATCTATTAGAAATATAAAATAACAACAACACACGATATCTTAAAAAATAACCAAGGAATTTCTCGTGACATGAAATTGATGGATGCCTAGAGATACTTGTCAAAGAAGTGCGTGGTTTGTGAATCAGACTCAATTGAGCCTCTTAATCATAATGTCAGATGTTTATCTCAATGGTGATTAAAATGTATTGCAGATTATATGAGATTAGAGTGTTTAAGAGCCTTAACATGTATTTGTCCTATCAGGACACGTGGGACATGTGGTGAGTTGTTGATGCGGACATCGTGGCAGACACAGGTTGACACACGAGTGGATACACGGTCGTGTATCGCGTCAGATCTTCACAGAAGCTTACACGGGTACAGGCACGGCCAGGGACACGGCCGTGTGTTCTATTAGGATCTTCACAGAAGCATACACGGGTTCGGGCATGGCCAGGGACACGGCCGTGTACTGCGCTCGTCACATGCCCAGAAACATACACGGCCGATAGGGAATAGACGTGCGTATTATTATTTATTTCCACGCGTACGTTTATATTTTCCCCTTTTAGATATTTTACGGGGAATTATATATATACCTTTGTCAGAACATTTTAGGGTTACGTTTTATCATATCATTGAAACACATTTCGAGAGACGGTTTTCTCTTAATCTTCAATTGTGCGCAATTGAGTTAATTCTCGAATAGACTCTGATTTGTCTTTGTTTATTCTTGAGTTCCAATCCTAGAATTGGTCTCGGTTTTACGCTTTCCTCGCTGTGTCAGTTGGTATCAGAGCAAGGCAATTTCCTGCGGAGATATTGGCTAACGATGGTGTCAATGGCGGTCACGTTCTCGACCTTGATCAGGATGCGGAAGTCCAAGGAGTCAATCAATGGGCTCCAAGGGCAGTGGTTGAAACCATGGAGCAGAGGCTAGGGCGTGTAGAACAATGCTTGGAGGATCTGGTGGCGCGGTTCGACGCCATGGTGATGGACCACAACGGACACAGGGGCGTTGTTGGGAATCGATCGGGGGTAGCAGTTGCTCGCGGCGGCCCTATTAATGAATTTGTTGCCGGAAATCAATGGAACCGGAGAATTGGTGAAAGCTCTTCTGAGGAAGAGGAAGGATTTATGCAGAGAAGGGAACAACCACCGAGAAGGGGTGGTGTTGGTGGTGGTAGATACCGTGGAGTGGATGACCGAAATGATCAGGCGTATGGTGGCGGGTATCGACGAAACCACCAGGGGTTCGACCATGCTGAAGGCGGAGACTTCTGTCTTAAGGTAGATATTCCTTCTTTTAATGGCAATTTCAATATAGAGGAATTTTTGGATTGGCTGGCGGAGGTTGATAGGTTCTTTGATTATATGGAGGTTCCTGAGGATAGAAGGGTAAGAATGGTTGCTTGTAGACTGAAAGGCGAGGCGTCTGCATGGTGGGATCGGTTGCAGAACCGTAGACAAAGGGAAGGGCGGCAACCTATTAGAACATGGTACCGCATGAGAAATCTGTTGCAGAGAGACTTCTTGCCACCCGACTACGAGCAAATTCTTTTCCAACAGTACCAATGGTGCCGACAAGGACAGAGGACGGTGTATGAGTACACTGCTGAATTCATGAGATTAGCGGAGAGGAATGATCTGAGGGAGACTGGGGGTCAACAGGTGGCACGGTTTGTAGACGGGTTGAAGCCTCAGGTTAGAGATAAGATAGGAGTGACGGTATTCAGAACTGTAAATGAAGCCAAGAACTTAGCCCTCCGGGCTGAAATGATGATACAAGAGCAGAGCGCAAGGTTGGGAGGAGGTAAAAGAAATTACACTTATGATAATCCCGGTAGCAGTAGTAGAGTGATTGGTGAAAGACCTAGAGGAGCTGTTGAAAAACCAGTGGGAAGCATGGAAAGAAAAGAAGACAAGGCTGGAGGAAAGAGACCATTGGAGAGTAAAGAAGTCCCAAGGCAAAACAATCCATATGCCAAGCCAATATTGGGAAAATGCTATAGATGTAATCAGCTAGGACATCGATCCAATGAATGCCCGAATCGACGAATTGTAAACATTGTCGAAAGGGAAGAGGAGGAAGAAGTGTGTTGTGAGCCCGACGGTGACGAAGATTACTATGAAGAGGTTGATGATGTGGTTGAGCCTAACTATGTAATTAGAAGGATGATGTTAGCACCGAAACAAGAGGGTAGTTCACAGCGACACCAGTTGTTTCACACTAGGTGCACGATTGGTGGGAGAGTGTTTGACCTAATTGTCGACAGTGGGAGCTGTGAAAACATCATCGGAAAGGAGGTCGTGAAGAAACTCCAACTACCGATAGAGAAACATCCGAGTCCTTACACAATCGGATGGATTAAAGCGGCAGAGCGAATAGAGGTGAAAGAGAGATGTCGAGTTCCTTTTTCGATAGGCAAATATCGGGATAAGGTATATTGTGACATCGTCGATATGGACGCGTGTCATTTGTTGTTCGGACGGCCCTGGCAATTTGATGCCCAACATGCCGGGAAGGAGAACATATAGGTTGGAGAAGGAGGGAGTGAAGTATACGCTACTGCCATTAACGGATAAGCGACCCAAAACCTAGAAGGTGGAAGGAAAATCTTTTCTGACGATCACTCAGTCGAAAAGGGAAATGACCGGGGACATTAAGGAGTCCCACTTGATGCATGCTCTCGTAGTGAAGAATGCGGGAGAGGACATGAGTAACGCAGAGACTCCAGAGGAAGTGGTGGGGTTACTAGAGGAATTTAAAGAAGTAGTTTCGGAAGACTTACCAGAGGGACTATCTCCATTACGAGACATCCAGCATCACATCGACTTGGTGCCTGGAGCTAATCTTCCTAACCTCCCTCACTACCGGATGAGTCCCAAAGAAACGGAGGTCTTACAGGAGAAGGTCCAAGACTTACTCGATAAAGGATTCATTCGAGATAGCATGAGTCCATGTGCCGTACCAGCACTACTAACACCTAAGAAGGATGGGAGTTGGAGGATGTGCGTGGACAGCCGGGCAATCAATAAGATCACAATTGGGTATAAATTCCCAATACCTCGCATTGAGGACATGTTGGATCGGTTGAGTGGGGCAGTAGTATTCTCCAAGGTAGATCTCAAATGCGGGTATCATCAAATTCGAGTCAGACCTGGGGATGAGTGGAAGACCGCCTTCAAGATGAAAGAGGGGTTGTACGAATGGATGGTTATGCCATTCGGACTTAGCAATGCACCGAGTATATTCATGCGCGTGATGAATCAGGTACTTAAATCATTTATAGGTCGGTTCGTTGTTGTATATTTTGATGATATCATAATATATAGCAAGATTCGGGAGGAACATCTAGTGCACTTGAAGGATGTTTTGACGGTACTGAAAGAGAATAAGCTCTATGCTAATCTCAAGAAATGTGTATTCATGTCACCGAGGCTGTTGTTCTTAGGATTCATAGTGAGTGGAGAAGGGATCATGGTGGATGAGGATAAGGTGCGAGCCATTAGCGATTGGCCTACACCCAAGACCATCATCGAGTTGAGAAGCTTCCTGGGGTTAGCGGGATTCTACAGGCGTTTCATTCGGCATTTTAGCACGGTGGTGGCCCCCTTGACTGAGTGCTTAAAGAAAGGAAAGTTTCACCGGGACGGGGAAGTTGAGTCGGGATTCGCAGTGCTCAAAGAGAGACTATGTAGTGCGCCGGTGCTGGCCTTACCAGACTTCGACAAACTATTCAAAGTTGACTGTGATGCTAGTGGTGTAGGTATTGGTGCGGTACTCTCTCAGGAGAAGAGACCTATAGCTTTCCATAGTGAGAAACTCTGCGAGGCCAGGAGAAAATGGGCCACGTACGACAAAGAATTTTATTCCGTGGTTAGAGCCTTGAGGATGTGGGAGCACTATTTGGTTGGCAAAGAGTTTATCTTATACTCAGATTGTGTCACCTTGAAACACCTAAGCAATCAAACCCGCATTTGCAAAGACATGCACGCCAGATGGATACAGTTTTTGCAGAAGTTCCCGTTTCGCCTGATGCA
The DNA here is from genome assembly GCA_037954665.1 of Laguncularia racemosa. Taxonomy (NCBI): domain Eukaryota; kingdom Viridiplantae; phylum Streptophyta; class Magnoliopsida; order Myrtales; family Combretaceae; genus Laguncularia; species Laguncularia racemosa. The sequence continues at coordinate 9,861,433 of JBBMOL010000010.1, forward strand.
TAAATCTGGGGTTCAGAACAAGGTGGCCGACGCATTAAGCCGAAGAGTAGATTTGCTAGTGACTATGAGAGCTGAGGTGGTTGGATTTGAGCAGTTGAAGGAACTATATGAGACGGATGAAGATTTCGGAGTTACCTAGAGAAAGTGTACCAATAAGGAACCCAATGACAGTTATTACATTCTGCAGGGTTATTTGATGAGGGGAAACCAACTGTGCATCCCTGAATCCTCCTTGAGAGAGAAGGTGATCAGAGATCTCCACGGAGGGGGATTAGCCGGCCATTTAGGGTGGGACAAAACACTAGCATGAGTGGCTGCAAGATACTATTGGCCTCAGTTGAGAAGGGACGTAAGTCGGATAGTGCAACGATGCTACATCTGTCAGACATCAAAGGGACACTTTCAGAATACGGGGCTGTACACTTCGTTACCCGTACCTTAGAATATCTGGGAAGATCTATCCATGGATTTTGTGTTAGGTTTGCCTCGTACCCAACGAGGTGCTGACACTGTTTTTGTAGTTGTGGACAGGTTTTCCAAGATGGCTCACTTCATCCCATGTAGGAAGACGGCGGATGCCCAGAACGTGGCCAAGCTATTCTTTAAGGAGGTGGTCAGATTACATGGAGTTCCCAAGTCCATCACTTCTGATAGGGACACCCGATTCCTTAACCATTTCTGGAGGACACTTTGGTACATGTTCAACTGGTCTCTTAACTTCAGCAGCACAGCCCACCCCCAAACCGATGGGCAAACCGAAGTGACGAACAGGACCCTTGGAAATCTGATAAGAAGCATCTGTGGAGAGAAGCCAAAACAATGGGACCTGGCACTGTCTCAAGTAGAGTTCGCCTACAATAACTCCATCCACAAAACTACCGGCAGGTCACCCTTTTCAGTGGTTTATACCAAGGCGCCTTCTCACGCTTTGGACTTAGTTTCCTTACCCAAAGGTGTGAAGACCAATGTGGCGGCAACGCACCTAGCGGAACAATACCACACAGTGGCTTCGGAAGTAAAGGAACAAATTGAGAAAGTAAATGAGTAGTATAAGAAAGCCGCCGACAAACATAGGAGGAAGAAGTTGTTCGAGGTGGGAGACCCAGTGATGGTGTTCTTAAGGAAGGAATGCTTTCCCGTAGGAACATATAGCAAGTGGCAGCCGAAGAAATATGGGCCTTACAATATTGTCACCAAGATCAATGACAATGCCTATGTGGTTGGACTCCTAGAAAGCATGAAAATCTCCAAGACCTTCAACGTGGCTGATTTGTCCCCATTCTACGCGGATGACGAACTCCTTTATCCAGAAGAGAACTCGGGGTCGAGTTCTTCATTGGTGGGAGAGAATGATGCGGACATCGTGTCGGACACAGGTTGACACACGGGTGGATACACGGTCGTGTATCGCGTCAGATCTTCACAGAAGCTTACACGGGTATAGGCACGGCCAGGGACACGGCCGTGTGTTCTATTAGGATCCTTACAGAAGCATACACGGGTTTGGGCACGGCCAGGGACACGGCCGTATACTGCGCTCGTCACATGCCCAGAAACATACACGGCCTAGAGGCACGGCCGTGTATACGATAGGGAATAAACGTGCATATTATTATTTATTTCCATGTGTACGTTTATATTTTCCCCTTTTAGATATTTTACGGGGAAGTATATATATACCTTTGTCAGAACATTTTAGGGTTACATTTTATCATATCATTGAAACACATTTCAAGAGACGGTTTTCTCTTAATCTTCAATTGTGCGCAATTGAGTTAATTCCCGAATAGACTCTGATTCATCTTTATTTATTCTTGAGTTTCAATCCTAGAATTGGTCTCGGTTTTACGCTTTCCTCGCTGCATTAGTTGTGGTGTGCTGGGTTTCGAGGCATTACAATTATGCAATTGAGTAGGGATACAATTGTTGAGAGGAATCAAATTCCTTGGTCTTTATAGATCATTTTAATCAACAATATTCTTAAGGCTTGATGAAGATTTACAAGCATTTATGATGGTTATTATTATTTTATTATATATTATATTAGATATTATATTTTAGATTTATTGGATTTTCACTATGTTATATTTTTCTTTTATGTTTGTTATACCTTTTATGGGAAATTCTATGGTCTAGTCTGGACCATAAAGTCACTTTTTACTATAAACGACTCTTATTTTATTGTGATAAGCGATGATTTATTATTAAAAAAAAAAACAAAAAATTGTCAATAGCTCCCATGAAGTTGTATGTAGTTTATAGAGGACTATCAATAGTCTTTTTATTATTAATAGGCCTTATTTTACTGTAGTTAAGGTGATTTTGACATAATTGTGACAAGTCACTATATTGTTTAGTCATTTTTGAATGATTGGACCATAGAATTCCCTACCTTTTATGAAATAATAACTTATTAGGTATGCTATTTTTAATTTTATGAAACTCATGTCCTAGAGGTTGTGAGTGTTTAATATATATCCTCCTTTCAATTATTATTAGTTTAATGAAATACCTTGAGTGTTCTCACATTTTTTCTTATTAATTCATATTGAATTGTGGGGACAAACCTCTTTAATTTAACCAGTTATGCATAATACCTCTTTAATTGAATTAAAATTTTTGTTTATTTTTTTATCGTGTGTTATATAAATTGAAAATAAATAGAAACCTAAGTTTGAATTGGTCTTGGTATGTAATATCCAAAGTTAATAAGTTAATTTTCTTTTGTTTTCTTGTTTTTATAAATCCTAAAATCCATAGAAATTATAAAATCCAAAAATCCAAAAATAGCAAATCTCACAATTTTCAAAGAAGTCCACAACATTTGCTTGAATGCGGATTTTTATTTATATCAATTGTGATGAGGCAAACTAGTGGAGTAAGATGTCGATTTTAGCTTGTAGATGGACTATACTCATGATGACACAATATGGTTGGTGAACTTCCTTTGATATTGGTAGTGGAGAGTTCAAGTTGTTCCTTGCAAGTATAGTTGTTGTAGTATCATGTATGTTGTCTTAGGATTGGCTTGTGAGTTGAAGAGTCTAAGTTACTGCAAGTTTTGAATCACCAAAACAAAGCTACTTGTTTTATGGATGTATATTGCATTAGCATTAAGTGCTTATGTGATCTACATTGGTGACATATCTGTGTGCTTAATGTAGTATAGTTATCTTTATTGGGCATTTGCTTACTCTGTTTGGGGAAATACTTTTGTCAAGTGCTTAATTTTAGATTTAAGGATTTAGAGAGCGTATGAATTGAGCCTTACATATTGCTACCCAGGTAAGAATATGTAATTGGCCATACTCTTCAAGTTTACAGCCTGAGAAACAGTCAACTTAATCATGATCCCATGCATTTGACTTATTGAAGGTCTTGCCTTGGTGATATTTTTGCATTAACTAGATTAATTTAGATGGATAGATTCTTGAATAGTCAAATTTGATGAGCTAGTTGATAATAGAATTGTCATTGTTTAGTAGTTAGTTCTTGATCCCTATTTATGATCTAATTCTTGTTAGTTTTTCTCTTACCATAGTGCATAACTCAATCTATAGGTACGTTTTTTTAAAAAGAGTTTGTACACCAATAGTTAATTTAAGGTAATTTGATCATTCATAGGCTTTATAAGGTTTAATTAATATTTTTTTTTTCGACCCCTAAGTTTATATTTAACTTCTAATGTCCACACAAATGGTGGGATTTCATGAACCTTATGACCCCTTCTCTTTGGATAAGCGTAGCAATTTAATTCATAATAAAAATTTAAAGTTTCAAACTTTAATTTACATATCTTTACCTTGATCCTTCATAGGCTTTATAAGGTTTATTACTATTTATTAAATCTCCAAGACTATATTTAATTCAAAGTCTCCAAAAACGGTGGGATTTCATAAACCTTGTGATCCCTTTTATTAGGATGAAGTCTTTATAGGCTAAACTTCCTAATGCCCCTAAACCAGAGTTTTTTTTTTTTTTTTTTTTTAAAGCAAGGTGTATTTTCATAATTCCCTCACTTATGCTTACTTGTTGACTTTTCATAAGAAATTTTATAGTCTCAATGCTAGTATGCATTGAAGAACGATAAAAGATGTTGTAAAAATCTATAGGAATTGAATATATTTAATATATATATATATATATAATCATTTTTATTTTCAATTTTAGCAAGAATAATTGTTAACACTTACAAAATAAACAACTCAAATAAAGGTTATGTGAAAATAAATAAGGGATAAAGATAACACAAGATGTATAATAGGAATTTGATTAATCCTGCCCATTCTTCTTCTTTTTTTTTTTTTTTTGGGTGTTTTCAATAATGCACTCCATTACTTCAAATTTTGATAGTTATAGGGATTTGTTTTGATTCCCTAAAGAAGCCAGTTCTAATACTTCTAATTAGGGTAGGTAATTCAAGGCTCGACTCGTGAAATTTGAACACAATACAATACGAAATAAATAGGTTTATATATATATATATATAAATCAAGATGAGACATAGATGGATTAAGCTTGTTTAGACATGATAAAATTTGTGTTCTGGTTTAAATCTAGATCTTATACCTATTTACAAGCCCATTTATTAAACAAATGTCGTAAATAGGTTACGGGTTTGACCCGTAAACTCGTTTAATATTAATAATATATATATTTCTTATTTTCATTATTTTTTATTCCCAAACGCCTTTAATTTTGTCATTTAGGGTTTCATGATCCTTCTACGCTGCATCAACAACACGTCATATCTCTCTCTCTTCTTCTCAATTATTTTATCTTTCTTCATCTTTTTTTTCCCTTTAGATAAATTATTTTTTCTCATCTTTTGGTTATTTAAAAGGTATTATATCATTTTACCTAGAAAGTCGTACTTGGCAATATTGGGAAAAATGATAAAGGTAAGTCAATCTCTCCTTCTTTATCTCTTCAACAACAAGTGGTTTATGTTATTCATGTGAAAAGTCTTAGCTTTTAAATTTATTAGGGTTTTAACACATTATTAGCATTTCTATAGTTTTGAAATATTTGTTGATTGCTAGGCTCGAGTGATTTATTAATTTGTAATGAGGGTTTTGGGATGCTACTAAATCTGAATTAGAGTTATATTTAGATGAGGAGCAATATATAATGGTTGAATTAGATATATTGAGTTATTGGAAAACCAATTAATTTCGATATCCTTAAATTATGAAAATTGCATGAGATATCTTAAGCATATCAATATCTATAATAGTTTTAGAGTTTTCATTTATAACTAGAGGTCAAAAAACTGTAGAACCTTTTTTATGTATAGAAATTTGACTTTATAGAGACACAAGTAATAAATTAAACTTTTTTTTATGAAATTTTCAATGGTTTATATTTTCATTAATATCATTCTTTTATATGTATAGGTCCTTTAATTGTTTCTTTTAAAGTTTTGATGGAAAATGTTTGGTCAAGAATTTAGATTAATTCAATTATATTATGAAACTTGTGAATTTTTAGATTTGTTATATTTGATGAGACTTCACTAAAACTGTTATTTGGATTGCGATTTCAAATTAATTTTCAAAGTCTTATGTAATTAGTATTTGTAACAGTTAATTTTAGGGAGAATTACACTTTTAGTCCTTAACATTTACCTCTTTTTCTGTTTAAGTTTTCAATTTTTTTTTTCATTCAATTTTAGTCTTTAATGTTTTGAAAACATTACAAAAATAGGACTTTGCATTAAATATGTTAAATTTTTAGTTCATCTTAAGCATACATGAGCTTCTAATTGGACTTGGGCTAGTTAGGTAAGGTGATTATGGTACACACAAATTTTTCTAGCCCATTTTCTTAATTTTAATTATTACTTTTTTATTTTTGATTATATTATATCATTATATATTTAATATTATTGTTTATTATATTATGTAAATAAATCTATTTAATTCTATCATTTTGTTACATTAATTAATGTGGACTGATTTGAAATTAATTGAATGGAAAACTTAATGGATTTGATGTAAGTTTTTTTTTTCTTCTTTTATAAGTATTTGAAAATGTTGATAACTTAAATAGAAAAAAAAATGGTTGATAAATAAAATAGAAAAATAAGTAAATATTCAGAATTAAAATGTAATTTTCTCTTAATTTTATTATCGACCTTTTTACTTTGTATAAGTAAGTATTTTATAAACTTATTTATAATGTTTTAATTGATAAATAGGTTCAATCTAATATGAGATATGCTTATTAAATAAATTGGGTTATTGGTTTAGATTTTTATAAATAATTAATAAATAAGTTATGTCACGGGTTAAGATTTTTCAAATATACACCCATTTAGATATGGATACATACTTCTAATGAGCTACGAATTCTCTTCATTCTATGCCACACAAAAGTTAAACAACATAGGTACTCCATCAATCTAGTCTACGGTTAAAAGTTAGGTACTCCATCAATCTAGTCTACGGTTAAAAGTAATGAAGGAGAACGGATCTTTACAAAGTTTTAAAGGGGTTACATTAGTATCTTAAAGTCTTCTCTACCTTAAAAACCTTTCTTTCTTAATGGTCTCCACACTTAATCATTGAGTGCATGAAGAGAGTTTCTTGGCATTCTCTTTTATTTGTTTTGCGTTAATTACTTTTGACTTACACTTTTAATACTTTATAATTTAAAATCTCATTTTTGTAAAAAATAAAAAAATAATAATTTTAGCAATCCTCATCTCTTAAGAACCCAAGAGAGTAAAACTAGGAACGAGGATGGTCTTACTACTACTCTCTCCGATTGTTTGGAACTCTAATTTCTCTCATACAAAAATCTCTTGAAAAGCATGCAAATCCTTCGTATAAAAACATTCTTCCATTACTCTTCTATTTTTGCTGTCACTTCTCCTTCTTGCGTAGGTTTCCCCTGAAGATTGAGTCTTTCAATTGAAATTAACTTCTAGCATGACCATATCTTTGTCAAGATAGTGAACTGAAAAAGTTAAAGAGATATTCATATAATTATTTTCAAAAATAGTATATGTTGATAATTACCCTTTTAAAAAGATTTTTATTCAAACAAGTTCATTTTCTTACTTTTTTTTTATTTCATATGTATTTAGTTCCTTTATCATTGAAATTTAGTGATTAATACTAAAAAATTTTGAAAAATGTGTTTTTAAACCCTTTTCCCTCCAATTAATCATTAGATAAAATGATAAAAATAATAAAATTTAAAATATGCATATAATCAAAGGTAAACTAGTTATGTAGGACTCCAAATGCAACCTTTTTCTTTTTTAATATAAATTTGAAGGTATAAATACTCAATTTCAAAAATAAAGAGATTAAATCACTTATAGAAACAAATTTATTTGCAATTGACCCTTTAATTTGTGATCTTAATTTCATCACCATGATTATTAATAGAATAATCTTGCTTTTTGTTCAAAAAACATGTAATACATTTTCACAAAGATATCCAAATAATATTAATCATATTTTAGGAGTTAAAATATACCAATTTGTTAACAATACTTATTTTGACTGCATAATCAAATTTTAAGTTCTTAATTGGTTAAAGGGTGTTATATGTGAACGGTGGGATCTTAGAAACAAAAGAGCTACATGATCCAATAAGTTTTAAAGTTGGTATTAGACATCAGAGTTTAGGTAGCTATTTATTTATTTATTTTTTAAATCTAACTCCATAGAATAGGGTATGAGGTATGTCTCCATATTTAAATTCAGATCAGTGCTTCACATATATTATATATAATAAGTTAAAAAAAATTTGTATTTTAATACTGTAAATGTAGTATTTGATTAGTAAAATTGGAATTTGAATTTATTCTATGGGATGATCATGGACTTTTATTTTTGAGATTGTTGTCCTCTCATAATCTGAAGGGTTCATGTATTTATCAAACTTTTATATTGTCGAGATCGTTGATTATTGAAATTTGGTTGTATATAACCCATATGTCATGAATCACGTTGATGTAAGTACGGATCCCAACTTGTCCCGTAGGCCATACTAGCATATGCTTTGCTGATTTAATCACGTAAATTATTGAACTCGTGAATCACTTGTGTATTTTATATGACAAATTGTTTTAGGTTATATATATATGTATATAAATTTCACGGACCGTGCATTCACGGGTTACAATTTCTTGATTTTTATATTTCTTCTGAACTAAACCACTTTAGGTGTTTCATCGGGTCAAATTGAATAGTTTTAAGATGATGCAGTTTAGGTGTTGATTATTGTTTGCAAGAAGTCGCAACAATTAATATTATTATGTAGGCAAAGTTATTCATTCTCTTACTTTTGGTATACTTGCAAATGTTTCCTTCTATTGTTTATTATGTGCATATTATTTCAAGAACTCCCTGCTTTTTTTGTAATCATTATTTTTATTTATTTTTCAGTATTTTACATTGCAAGTAGTCAAAACAATTAAAAATGAATGTTCTAAGAAATTTTCTTTTCTTTTCTTTGTTTAGTCGAATAATAAAAAGGATTTTCTTCTTATTTATATGATAATGTAGTTATTTAATTATACAATTATTTATATTTTCTAGCACTCACATTGTTGGTGCATTGGAGAATATCCTAGCCCTTCTTATATTTTTTATGGGGTTAGGTGGATTGCCATATCGATATTTAGCCATTTTTAATGAGGATTTCATTAGAGTGTTGTTTTAACTTTTAAATAAGCATATTTAATTAAAAGAATGCTTGACCATGTATAGCTAGTTATATACATTTCACCTACATTATAAAATGGTACGTTAATGCAGATACTCTAGATATATATATATATATATATTTATATATATATATATTAATGTTAATCATATGCTTTATTATACAATGAATTCAATGAAAGATAATATGTTTTATTTGACCTCCTAATTAATGGTGACAATATCATGCATTAAAAAAACCATATAGCTAGAATATATATAAATATGACAACTCCTATCTCTAACCTATGCCATTCAGTTATCCTCTGGCTCTATCCTCCTACTCTCCCTTCTCGCAGATACCCACCATGGCTGCATCTGAGCACTCAAGTGATTCACTCCTACCATACTTGCGAGAAGATGACCTTACCCTAGAATGCCGGGAACTTCTCCTATCCTTACCTAAAGAAAAGGGTTGGCTTTTAACTAACCTCTACCAATACTAGGGCTTTTGGTTCAACCCTAGACACATGAAAGGTGTCTTAGCATGTCAAAGACAATTCTAAGCTCAAGTCTCCGACATTTTCCTCGTCACAACACCAAAATCTGGCACTACATGGCTCAAAGCCATAATGTTGGCCCTAGTGAATAGGACTCAATGCCCTTGCAAGTCCCCGAACCACCTTATACTACATAATAACCCCCATGATCTTGTCCTTTATTTGGAACTTAAAGTTTTTCTTGAAAAAGAGGTTCCTGATTTGTCTTCACTCCCCACACCAAGGCTCTTTGGGACTCACTTGCCTTGTGATGTGGACATCGTAGTTGACACGGGTTGATTGGGCGTGTCTTTTTGCAAGGCACGACCGTGTAATGTGTTTGGATGACCCACAGAAATATACACGGTCGTATACACGGCCATGTGTTGTATCAGGATGATTCACAAAAACATACACGGTTAAAAAGCACGGTAGTGTGTTGTGTCAGGATGATCCACAGAAACATACACGGCTTAAATACACGATCGTGTATCAGCCAGATGACAGACGTGTATACATATATTTATTCCCACGTGTACATATATATTTCCTTTTTAATTGTTTTCCGGAGGACTATAAATAGTTTCCTAGGTCATTTTTAGGGTTAGCTTTTAATCTCATATCAAATTACAGACACTTAAAGAAGGATTTTCTCTATTTCTTCAATTGTGCGCAATTGAGAATTTCAAGGAATAAACTCAGATCTTTCTTTGTTTATTTGTGAGGTCTAATCCGAGAATTGGTCTCGTGCTTTATGCTTTCTACGGTGCGTCAGTTGGTATCAGAGCAAGGCAATTTCCTGCGGAGATGTCGGCTAACGACGGTGCTGACGGCGGTCGCGTTCTCGACCTAGATCGGGATGCGGAAGTCCAAGAGTCAATCAATGGGCTCCAAAGGCAGTGGTCGAAACCATGGAATAGAGGCTCGGGCGTGTAGAACAGCGCTTGGAGGATCTGATTACGCGTTTCGACGCCATGGTGGTGGGCCACAACGGTAACAGGGGCATTGGTGGAGATCGACCAAGGGTAGCAGTCGCTCGTGGCGGTCCTATCAATCAACCTGCAGCCGCAAATCAGTGGAATCATCGGCTAGATGGAAGTTCTTATGAGGAAGAGGGTGATTTCCTATAGAGGAGAGGGCAACAACGGAGGAGAGGCGATGTTGGTGGTGGCAGATATCGCGGGATCGACAATAGGATTGATCGGGAGTATGATGGTGGATATCGAAGGAACTATCAGGGATACGATCAGGTAGATGGCGGTGATTTCCGTCTTAAGGTAGATATTCCATCATTTAATGGTAATCTTAATATAGAAGATTTCCTAGATTGGCTTGCAGAAGTCGATGGATTCTTTGACTATATGGAGATACTCGAGGATAGGAGAGTGAGGTTGGTTGCGTGTAGGCTGAAAGGAGGGGCATCTGCATGGTGGGATCGTTTGCAAAACAGGAGGCAGAGAGAGAGAAAGCAACCAATAAGAACATGGTACCACATGAAGAACCTGTTGTAGAGGGATTTTCTACCACCTGACTATGAGTAGATTCTCTTCCAACAGTACCAACGATGTCGTTAGGGACAAAGGACGGTGCATGAATATACCGCCGAGTTTATGAGATTGGCGGAGAGGAATGATCTGAGGGAGACCGAGGGTCAGCAAGTAGCGCGGTTTGTCAATAGGTTGAAGCCTCAGATTAGGGATAAAATTGGAGTGACGGTATTTAGAACTGTGAACAAGGTAAAGAATTTGGCCCTTAGAGCCGAAATGATGATTCAAGAACAAAGTGTGAGGCTTGGTGGAGGCAAGAGGAATTATGGGTATGATGATATTGGTAGTGGCAACCGAGTGGCTGGTGAAAGGATTAGAGGAGTAGTTGAGAAGTCTGCTGGAGGTATAGAGAAGAAGGAAGACAAGGCTGAAGGGAAGAAACCTCTTGAGATCAAAGAGACCCCAAGGCAAAGTAATCCGTATGCTAAACCAATTCTGGGGAAGTGTTATAGGTGTAATCAACCGGGGCACCGATTCAACAAATGCCCGAATCGACGGACTATAAACATTGTTGAAAGGGAAGAAGAAGAGGAAGTGTGCTGTGAGCTGGATGGTGAGGATGAATATTATGATGAGGTTGATGATGGAGTGGAGCCGAGCTATGTAATTAGAAGGATGATGCTGGCACCAAAGCAGGAGGGTAGTTTGCAGCGACACCAGTTGTTCCGCACTAGGTGCACAATTGGTGGGAGAGTGTTCGATCTGATTGTTGATAGTGGGAGTTGTGAGAATATAATCGGAAGAGAGGTTGTGAAGCAACTCCAGTTGCCGGTAGAGAAACATCCGAACCCTTACACCATAGGGTGGATTAAGGCGGTAGAGCGGATTGAGGTGAAGGAGAGGTGCCGGGTTCCTTTCTCTATAGGCAAATATCGGGATGAAGTCTATTGTGACATCGTCGATATGGATGCCAGCCATTTGTTATTCGGGCGACTATGGCAGTTTGATGTGGATGCCCAACATGTCGGAAAAGAGAATAAGTATAGGCTGGAGAAAGGGGACGTGAAATATACATTACTACCATTGACGGATAAACGACCCAAGACACAAAGGGCTGAAGGGAAATCCTTTATGACAATCACTCAGTCAGAGAAGGAGATGGCCGAGGACCTAAAAGAATCCCAAGTCCTGCATGCATTTGTTGTGAAAAATGCTGGAGTAGTGAAGAGGTTCCAGAAGGAGTAAAGGGGGTGTTAGAAGAGTTCCAAGAAGTAGTGCTAGAAGATTTACCAGAAGGGCTGCTTCCGTTGCGTGACATCCAACACCATATTGACTTGGTGCTTGGGGCTAGCCTTCTTAATCTCCCTCATTATAGGATGAGCCCCAAAGAGACGGAGGTCCTATAGGAGAAAGTCCAGGAGTTACTGGATAAAAGATTTATCAGGGATAGCATAAGCCCATGTGCTGTTCCAGTGCTATTGACGCCAAAGAAGGATGGAAGTTGGAGGATGTGCATAGATAGCCGTGCGATCAACAAAATCACAATTGGGTATAAATTCCCAATTCCTCGCATTGAAGACATGCTGGATAGGTTGAGTGGAGCGAAGATATTTTCGAAGGTGGATCTTAGGAGTGGATACCATCAGATCCGAGTCAGACCGGGGGATGAATGGAAAACTGCTTTCAAGACGAAGGAAGGGTTATATAAATGGTTCGTTATGCCATTCGGCCTCAGCAATGCACCAAGTACCTTCATGCGCGTAGTGAATCAAGTACTTAAACCTTTCATTGGTAGATTTGTGGTAGTGTATTTCGATGATATCTTAATATATAGTAAGACTGAGGATGAGCACTTAGTGCATTTGAGAAGTATATTAACTGTGCTAAAAAAGAATAAGCTTTATGCCAATCTCAAGAAGTGCATATTCATGTCAAAGAAGTTGTTGTTCTTAGGTTTTGTAGTGAGCAGTGAGGGAATAATGGTGGATGAGGACAAAGTAATGGCTATTAGAGATTGGCCTACTCCCAAAACGATCACTGAGTTGAGGAGCTTTTTGGGGTTGGTAGGGTTTTATAGGCGCTTCATACGGCATTTCAGTACTGTCGTTGCCCCATTAATTGAGTGCCTGAAGAAGGGAAAGTTTCAATGGGGTGAAGAAGCTGAGTCTGGGTTTGCTATGCTAAAAGAAAGATTGTGTAGTGCTCCGGTGTTGGCGTTACTAGACTTTGACAAACTATTTGAAGTGGACTGTGATGCCAGTGGTGTAGGTATTGGAGCCGTGTTATTTCAGGAGAAGAGACCTGTGGCCTTTCATAGTGAGAAGCTTTATGAAGCTAGGAGGAGTTGGTCCACTTATGATAAAGAGTTCTATTTCGTGGTCAGAGCTCTGAGGATGTGGGAGCACTACTTAGTAGGAAAAGAATTTATCCTGTATTCGGATTGTGTCGCTCTAAAACATCTGAGTAGTCAGACCCGTATCTGTAAAGACATGCATGCTGGATGGATCCAATTTCTGCAAAAGTTTCCATTCTGCTAGATGTACAAATCCAGGGTTCAAAATAAGGTGGCGGACGCATTGAGTAGGAGAGCTGATTTATTGATCACCATGAGGGCTGAGGTGGTAGGTTTTGAGCAGATGAAGGAATTGTATGAGGAGGATGTGGATTTTGGGACTATATGGAAAAGGTGTATCAATCAGGAACCCAATGACAGTTACTATATCCTGGAGGGTTACTTAATGAAAGGAAATCAACTCTGTATTCCTGAATTATCCTTAAGGGAAAAATTGATTAAGGAACTACATGGAGGAGGACTAGTCGGACATTTGGGGTGAGATAAGACTCTGGCGGCAGTGGCTGCAAGATATCATTGGCCTCAGTTGAGAAGAGATGTAGGGAGAATTGTGCAAAGGTGTTACATCTGTCAGACATCTAAAGGACATTCCCAGAATACTAGATTGTACACTCCGCTACCAATACCTGAGAATATCTGGGAGGATCTATCTATGGACTTCATTTTAGGTTTGCCTCGTACCCAACGAGGTGCTAACACTTTTTTTGTGGTTGTAAATAGGTTCTCCAAGATGACTCACTTCATTCCTTGTAAGAAGACAACTGATGCACAGGGTGTTGCCAAGTTATTCTTTAAGGAGGTGGTCAGGTTGCATGGGGTTCCCAAGTCAATTACATCAGATAGAGATACTCAGTTTCTTAACCACTTCTGGAGGACACTATGGTACATGTTCAATTCCTCACTCAATTTCAGTAGTACAGCCTAGTCTCAGACTGATAGGCAGACGGAGGTGACGAACAGGACCCTTGGCAACTTAATCTGAAGCATTTGTGGAGAGAAGCCAAGACAATGGGATTTGACGCTTTTTCAAGCTGAATTTTCTTACAACAGTTCCATCCATAGAACCACTGGGAAATCTCCTTTTTCAGTGGTCTATACAAAAACGCCATCTCACGCATTGGATTTAGCTCTCTTGCCCAATGGTGTAGAGTCCAATGTAGCTGTAAAACACATGGCGGAACAACATCAAGCTGTGGCATCTGAAGTGAAAGAGAAGATTGAAAAATCTAATGAGAAGTATAAGGAAGCTGCAGACAAGCATAGGAGGGAAAAGCTCTTTGAAGTGGGAGATCAGGTGATGGTGTTCTTAAGGAAAGAACGTTTTCCAATGAGCACTTTTAGTAAATGGCAACTAAAGAAGTATGGTCCTTACAAGATTGTTGCAAAGATAAACGATAATGCATATATGGTCAGACTTCCTGAAAGTATGAAGATTTCAAAAACCTTCAATATAGCTGATTTATCTCCATTCTACTCTGATGACGAACCTCTCTATCCGGAAGAGAACTCGGGGTCGAGTTCTTCATTGGTGGGAGAGAATGATGTTGACATCGTAGCTGACACGGGTTGATTAGGTGTGTTTTTTTGCAAGGCACGACCGTGTAATGTGTTTGGATGATGCACAGAAACATATACGCCCGTATACACGGCTAGAAGGCACGACCGTGTGTTATGTCAAGATGATTCACAGAAACATACACGGCCTTATACACGGTTAGAAGGCACGGCCGTGTGTTGTGTCAGGATGATCTACAGAAACATACATGGCCTAAATACATGATCGTGTATTAGCCAGATAATGGACGTGTATACATATATTTATTAACACGTGTACCCATATATTTCCTTTTTAATTGTTTTCCGAAGGACTATAAATAGTTTCCTAGGTCATTTTTTGGGTTAGCTTTTAATCTCATATCAAATTACAGACACTTAGAGAAGGATTTTCTCTGTTTCCTCAATTGTGCGTAATTGAGAATTTCAAGGAATAAACTAATGACTTTCTTTGTTTATTCGTGAGGTCCAATCCGAGAATTGGTCTCGTGCTTTACGCTTTCTACGCTGCGTCACCTTGTGTCTCGCTTCCTTAGTCCATCAAAATAACAAGTCATCCAAGCTTGTGTATTTGTGTAGGAACCCCAAAGACACGTTTTTTTCTCTTTGGCATTTTGCAAACAAGCTTAAACCAAAGGATAGAGAACGTAACGAGCTTGAAGAGTCATTTGACAAGTTTTGTAGAGGCGTGAGCGTGTTTAATCCATTTTGGGACCATGTTTTGGGGTATCGGAGAGCAAGTTTAGAGAATCTTGAGAAGGTGCTTTTCTTGAAGTATGAGGAGATGAAGGAACAAGCCAAAGTTCAGCTAAAGAGACTGGCTGACTTTGTAGGGTGTCCTTTCTCACAAGATGAGGAAGCTAGTGGGGTTGTGGATGAGATCTTGGAGTTGTGTAGTTTTGATAATCTAAGTGGTTTGGAGGTAAATCCTAATGGGAAGTTGACCTCCGGTGAAGAGAACAAATTGTTTTTCCGGCGAGGTGAAGTAGGAGATTGGAAGAATCACTTGACTGATGAGATGGTGAAAAAATTGGATTGCATTGCTCGAGAGAAGTTTTACGGCTGGAGAATTGAGTTTTAAGAGTGCTTATTTTAAGAGATTGTGGTCCTCTCATAATCTCAAGGGGTTTATGTATTTAGCAAACTTTTGCATTGTGGGGTTATTGAAATTTGAAGATCGCTATTTGCTTGTATATAACTCATATGTCGTGAATCACGTTGATGTAAGCATGGACCCCAACTTGCTCCCATAGGCCATACTAGGATATGCTTTGCTGGCTTAATCATGTGAATTATTGAACTCGTGAATCACTTTTTTATTTTATATGACAAATTGTTTTAGATTATATATATAAGTTTCACGGACCGTGCATTCACGGGTTACAATTTTTTTATTTTTATATTTCTTCTGAACTAAACCACTTTAGGTGTTTCATCGGGTTAAGCTGAAAAGTTTTAAGATAATGCAGTTTAGGTGTTGATTATTATTGTTTGCAAGTAGTGACAACATTTAATATTATTCTGTAGTCAAAGTTATTCATTCTCTTACTTTTGGTATACTTGAAAATGTTTCCTTCTATTGTTTATTGTTTGCATGTAATGTCTTAAAATTTAACACGTTATAATATGTTACGTATCCTTATAGGGTAAAAACACGTTAAAGTTTATAGTATACTTGTACTTCCAAATTTATTTAATTTCATTTCTCATTTAAATACATGTAAACTTTAGTAGATTGAATAAATGACTTACATACAAGCCATTTTAACACTTCACTTTGGCGTAATCGTCTCCATAAACAAGTTTGCTACAGCATTTACTAAGTTCATAATAACTAAATCAATTATCATATGATGATCATCTAATTACTTTTTCTTCCTAGCTACTCATTATCATAATAATAGTAGTAATTTCCATTAACATCATCCTAGTAGTAATGATATACGTCCTCGAACTTGTCATACTTAACATACTCGTTATACTCACCTACAACTAAAGAAAAAGAGGATTAAGCTTAAACCTAATACATGAATACCCAAACATAGGCGAACCATTTCAACCTCACTATATTTAAAGTTAAATAACAATACTTCACTTTAGTGTAACTGTCTTCATAAACAAGTCCATTACAACATTTACTAGGTTCATAATAATTAAATCAATTAACACATAAAGTCTCCACTAGATGTCATATAATGATCATCCAATTACTATTCTCTCTAACTACTCATCATCATAATAATATTAGTAGTAATCTCCATTATTTTTATTTATTTTTCAGTATTTTACATTGCAAGTAGTCGAAACAATTAAAAATGAATGTTTCTAAGAAATTTCTTTTCTTAGCCAAAGACAAAAAATAATTTTCTTCTTATTTATATGATTATGTAGTGATTTAATTATACAATTATTTATCTTTTCTAGTACTCTCATTGTTGGTGCATTGTAGAATGTTTTGACTCTTCTTATATTTTCTATGGGGTTAGGAGGATAGTTGGATCTATATTTAACCATTTTTAATAAGGATTTCATTATGCAATGTTGTTTTAACTTTTGAATAAGAATATTTAATTAATAGAATGCACGAACATGTATAGCTAGTTATATATATTTCACCCAAATTATAATACAATCCATTAATGTAGATACTCTAGAGCATTTGTTCATAACTTTAAATATATATATTTTAATATTAATCATATGCTTTATGAGACCATCTCTAACCATGATGGGCTCTATTAAGGTATCACATTAGTAGCTTAAGGAACTCTTCATTTTAACTTTAAGGCTTTTTAAAAAAATTCGTTAATATTTTTCTAAGTTTTTGCAGGCCTTGCTATTATTACTTTTAATTGATACTTTTAATATTTTTTCAAGATAAATTTAGTATAAATAATAATTAATTAAATTTATCATCAAGAAGTTAAATAAAAATGTGAACAAATACATTATTAACATTTGATTTCTTGTTAAAAAATAAAATTAATAAAATTTAAATTTATTAAAAAATATATCTAACTTTTAGTTGCTGATGTTATTTTTTTCAATTGCCAATCGCCATTGTGAATCTAATTTGCTTGCTGTTGATTCAACTTTTTAAAGGTTGTAAGAGTTTTTTCACATAAAGCCAGATTCAGAAACAAAAAAAATAATACAAGCACCGAGTGCTTGGCAGAGGACCTCGACAAATTTAAGGACCCTTCTTCAATGGGTAACTTGTAAGAAACGTAACAGGAGCCCTTGCAGCCTAGACGATCGTGCTAAACAACTTGAACTGTGGAGGTTTTATGCAATAATTTCAACGTTCGATAATATTTTTAATTTGACCTCATAATTAAAGGTGACAATATCGTGCATTAAAAAAACCACAGAGTTGTATCATCTCTAGAATATAAAGAAATACAACTCCGATTCCAAACTGGGCCACTCAATTCTCCTTTGGCTCTATCCTCTCACTCTCCCTTCTTGCAAACACCTACCATGGCTGCAACTAAGGACTCAAGCGATTTAGTCCCACCATACTTGTGAGAAGATGACCTTACCTCGGAATGCTGGGAGCTTTTCCCATCCTTGCCTAAAGAAAAGGGTTGGTTATTCACTTACCCTATCAATACCAGGGCTTTTGGTTCATCCCTAGACACATGAATGGTGTCTTAGCATTTCAAAGACAACACTAAGCTCAAGACACCAACATTTTCCTCATCACAACATCAAAATCTGGCACTACATGGCTCAAAGCTAAAATGTCTGCCCTAGTGAATAGGACCCAATACCCTTGCAAGTCCCTGAACCACCCTATACTACATAGTAACCCCCATGATCCTGTCCCTTTTTTGGAAATCAATGTTTTTCTTGTAAACAAAGATCCTGATTTGTCCTCACTCCTTGCCCCAAGGCTCATTCAGACTCACTTACCCTATGATTCACTTCCTCCATCCATGAAGGATAACATGTCATCTAAGCTTGTGTATTTGTGTAGGAACTCCAAGGACACGTTTGTTTCTCTTTGGCATTTCCTAAATAAGCATAAACCAAAAGACAGGGAATGTAATGGGCTTGAAGAGTCATTTGACAAGTTTTGTAGAGGTGTGACCATGTTTGGTCCATTCTAGGACCATGTTTTAGGATATCGAAGAGCAAGTTTGGAGAATCCTGAGAAGGTGCTTTTCTTGAAGTATGAGGAGATAAAGGAACAACCTAAAGTTTAGCTAAAGAGATTGGCTGACTTTGTAATCTGAGTGGTTTAGAGGTGAATCACAATGGGATGTTGACCTTCAGTGTAGACAACAACGTGTTTTTCGGGTAAGGTGAAGTAGGAGATTGGAAGAATCACTTGATCGATGAGATGGTGAAAAAATTGGATTGCATTACTAGAGAGAAGTTTTACGGCTGGGGAATTGAGTTTTAAGAGTGTTTATTTCAAGACTCTTCTTATGATGTTTGGATTAAAAATGATTAATATGAAAATGTTTAGACGCCATCTAGTAATTAAAGAAGTATCTCAAAATGTATAAAAGTTCTCTTTTTAATCTTTAATAAGTTCCGTGAAAACACCCAACTTGGAATCCAGACCTACTCCAACATCTATGTTGTTTTAGCATTTGTATGATTGTATGATTCGAACAAATCTCCTTCGGGTGTTCTCATTATTGTATTGTCTAGTTGGCCTTAAATTGCTTGGTCGTTTGAACTTCTGGTGTAAAAGGATGTTCAAATGTTCTTTTTATATATTTATTTATTTTTATTTTTTTCTGGCAACTTGGTAGCACCAATTTGAATAAAGCGGAACGAATTTTTCCAGCATCTATTATTTATTCTCTTTAGACGGTGACCTCAAAATCTTGTCTAGTATACACTGGATTTAGGTTCTCATTTACTATAAATACCCAAGACCATTATACTTTAAAGAGCTCTTTAAAAGGGAGCTGTTTTCCTTGGAATATTGCCATTATCAATGCACTCTTAAAATGGGTTTCTTATTTATTAATAGTTAAAATCTTCTTGGTTATCGTTTGTATCGTTTGAATATTTTCATATGATAATAATTAGTAGTAAAAATGAATAAATGGATCAATGATAAATAGTATAATAGAAGTTAAATGGATCAATGATAAATACTAGTTGAAGCCTCTCTTCTTAGACTCTCGCTCTTTTGGATTAATTTTTTTATTTAATGTATTTTATCTATAATCCGTAATGAGTAACATAGTCCAAGCATTTATGTATATATAAATAGGGAATAGTATTAAAAAAATGATAATTGGTGTTTCAAGGAACTTTTTAAGACACTTAATAATAAAAAAAAGGCTTTTATCTTCTTATATACTAAACTTTTGGTGAAGTGCATAGTAATTTTTTATGGCCAACTACTATTACAATTAGGGAGCGAAAGAATCAAACCTGATCTATCTCGCTAAAATATTAATATAAAAATATTACTAAGTTGAAAAAATCTTAACTGGTGAAGTATATATTGATCAAGTTTAAAAAGATAAAAGAATTTATTTTTAATCCTTTTATTGGGTTGGTCATATTAAAAAAATGAAATAAAATAAAATAAGATAAAATCCTATCTCATTACCTGACATACAAACACCCCATTCCATAGTAAATTTTCAAAAGATATGTTAATTACTTTGATGAGATACTTAAGTGCTATGAAATTTATATAGAAGTCAAACCTATTGTACTAAGTATGTATCAATGCATGATATTGGATAATGTTGTCAAAATCGTAATTTAACTCGTATGTTTCTATGATTTTATGAGTTTGTGAGCACATTTCTTATCAACTCGCATACAAAATTGTTTTGAGGTAAAATTGCACTAGAATCGCGATTCCACTCGATGGAATCGGTACAATCGCGTTTCTAAGGGCATTTTAATTGAGTTTGTTCCTGACTGCTTCTTGCATGAAATTGACCTCATATTTTGATAGTAAAGAGCGCCCAACCCAATGCCTAGCCTAACACCCATATTTCAATAGTAAAATTATGAGTTAAAGTTAAGATTTAGAAATGGTTTGCCTTTCCTAAGAGATAGAGAGAAGACATAGAGAGACAAGAAATAGAAAGATGAGGATAAGACAAGATGAGACATCGAAGAGAGAAAAGAAGAAGGGACATAGAAAAGACAGCCAAGGGGAATTAATGTGAAAGAGAAGACAAAGGAGAGAGACAAGGGCATCACTTGAGCATAGCTTGTAGAGAGTTCAAACTGTATTAAAATTGTGGTTTTTTTTTTTTTCCTTTTTGGCTAGATATTAAAATCATGTGGTTGATAATATTCGAATTCTACTATGTTGGAGAGATTTTTGATAGATATTAAGGATTATAAAGTAAGCTTTAAATAAAATAAAATTTACTTTTTTTTTAATAAATATCTTTTATATATTTTTTAAAAATTATAAAAATAGTAAATTTGATAAGTAAATCTTTAATTGAATATATCTTTTAATAATTTTAAACTTTGAATATAAAATTTGACCAACAACTTCAAAATTTTATCTTTAAAATAAAATAATAAAAATGTATCAATTTATAATATTTGGAAGTTATTTTACAATATTGTAAAAACTTACGTTTCTATATTTCATTTCTTCATTTTAATTCTACGGACCTCTTGACGATTTTATGTAAAATCACGATTTTAATAACCTTGATATTGGAGACAATTTTTTTTTTCTCCCTCAAAAGAGAGTTGAGACTCTCTTTTGTACCGTGTAGTTAATTTGCAAAAGTTGGATAGTACTTAGAAATACCTTTTGTCAAATCAAGTTTACCTAGACTTCTTTTTGGAACCCATACTAAAAAATCTTTTGAGGGCCTTTCCTTTCAATATGGAGGGGGAATAATAATTTCTCTTAATTACCTTTAATTTATCTATTTAATATATTACCGTATATAATCAATGGTTAATATTATAAAGAAGAAAATGATAACATAATGGTGTCAAATGATATTTAAAAAAGTTACAGAGTCTATAAAGAGCACATCATTTTGAAAACGGTCCTTTAACAAAGATCGATTGCTTTAAATCTTCCATCTCTTTCTCTCTCTTTCTTCTCTTGTTAAAGTTGCAATTACAATGTTGACATGTTGGGATGGCTAAATATAATTACTTTCAAAATATTTCCTTTCTTTTGCTTTTTTTTTTTCCCTCTCTAATTAAGGGTTAAGCTGGACTGAATTTTGAATTTTCAGCTTCAACTCGACTTAAAGTAATACTTAAAAAGTTCAAACTTGGTTCAATTAAACTTGTTTAGATTTGATTAATCTAATTTTTTAAATTAAAATAATCCAAAATCAATTCAAACTTGATGTACTTGTAACTTTGAATCGGGCTCAATTAGGTTTGCATAGACATAGAAATTGGGTTGAATTGGCTTGAAATCGGTATCGAAACCACTAGTTTATGGTTAAAAAATTATGGAATCAGGACTGGTTCATTTCCCTCCACTTCTAGGCCAGTTCAAGAGGCTTGATAATTTATGAGTCCAGGTTAGACCTATGAATTGGATTTTTTTTTTAAATTTTTTCTTTAATTTATGTTCCTTCATTGTCCACCCTTGTAGTAAATTATGTTCCTAATAAGTCTAAGAATTTTTTTTTCCTATTTCCATTACAAACATAAAAAATGCGAAGCTATATTGATAAGTGAAAATATTAAATATACATTTTCTCATGTCTTTATACAAACTTAAAAATGTTACAAACGTAATGAGAAAATAAATAAGATAGTGCCATTATCCTTATATAATGGTTCAATATACGAAAGATAAGATGTGGTTGTTGTAACAATCTTAAAGAGGGTGTAGTAGTCAAGGTTATCAAAATCGTGATTTTACATAGAATTGCTAAGAGGTCAGTAGAATCAGAACGTAGAAATGTAAGTTTCTACAACCTATGTAAAATAACTTTCAAATATTATAAATTTACTTACAATAGTCATTAAAAAATATAATGAATGATAGAAATAGGAAAATTGAGCATTTATTTTAGCCATAAATTGCAAATTTGCAATAAAAGTCATAATATAGATAATCGAGCATAAGTTGTATAATATAGATATTTTATTTCTAAAATGATAAATTATGTATAAAGCAAGTTTCACCTAGTTATATATATAAAAGCTAAAAGATAATAGATAAAATTTAAAAATCAATTATGACTTTAAGAAATTACGAATAAATAAAAATTGATAACGTATATATATCATTAGAAAGGAGTAATATTAAAAAATGACTAATAACTACTAACTAAAAGTACATAATAAAGAAGATACTATAACAAGAAAAACCTTTAAAATTATATATTACTAGGTAAATTTTTGCACTATTCGTGATTATTAATTCAAAATATATTTACTTAACAATATCTCACATTTACTTAACTATGAGAATGATATATTGAAAAGATAGAAATATAAATACATTTATACCTTTTCTATAAAATTAAAAATCTAAAAAATTCTTATAAAGTTAAAGTTATCTACCATTTATTTTATTTACTATTACAAAAATATTAATTAAAATAAGAAAAGTTGCAGCAATCAAATATGAGAGCTTTAATATGAACATGATCACAAATAGGAACAAGAAGACTAATAATCAACGAACACAAACGCAAAAATTTCAATGCAACGCAACACATTGACAATAGAGGAGTGATGACCGACGATTATGTTGGGGTATGACTTATACTCTCCTACGATAGGAAAGCACGTGGGTCCTGCTCCACGCTGAGCAGTCGGGAGTCTAGGGAAGCCGCCCTGGCGAGGGTTGCGCCCCCTGGACGCTAGAGAACTTTTAACAATTAAGCCCATATTTGTTTATTAAAAGTTTAGGCTTGAGCTATGAATAGTTATTATTACATATTTGTTTATTCAGATCCGGATGGTTAAAATTTTACTTAGTTGTGCAATATCGTGGAATCGGTGAAAACGTAGTAAAATCACGATTTTAATGATTTTATTGTTCAAAATCGCGATTTTACTATGATTTTACCTTAAAAACGTTTTTACATGTGAGTTGACTAGGAATGTGTTCACCAACTCGTAAAATCGTAGAAACATGCGAGTTAACTCGCGATTTTAACAACTATGGTAGTAGTAATATCCTAAAGTCATCATATTACATGTGTGCCCACAATATGAAAACCACATTACAAATCAAAGATTGCAAAACTCAATTAAATCTCTTTTGATTGCAATACATATAATTGATTAATATAAAACTATAGAGACCTATATTCTATAGTTCACTAGAATTGCAGAGAATTGATATCCTCTATCAAATTGTAAAGTGTGATAGTAGCAACCTTAAAAGATCTAGGTTAAAAGAAACTTAATTTTTGAAATAAATAAATGTTCAAGTTTTAGATTCTTTGCTACATTGTCTAACTTTAGACTAAATGATATTCTATCCTACACTTATTCTCTAATATCTAAAGATGGAGCACTCATCGCTTGGATTATAGCCCATTCGTATCTTTGATTTAACTTGTAAAAGAAATTGTTGAGGTATAAGTTACAACTGCTTAGTGAGATCATCCTTCATGCTATATTATAAGCAATAGTAAACAAGTTATCAATCATTAATATGCTGTGCATGATTCAAACATATAAATGTAACAATATATATAATCATTCAAAAACTGTATATAGTACGAATTTAACGTCCTCTGTTGCTTGAGGTTGAAAAATCCTAAACTACACAGTAGCTTTAGGTTCCAATCACTTTGGGCAAAGGCCCTCATAGCTTATAGATTCAATATCTTATTGCAAGCTTAAAGCTTGAGCTTAACTAATTAATAAAATGTTTAATTGTAAGCTAGGTTTAACAAAATTATTTATTATTATATCTACATTTTCTTTCCTTTCGAAAGAAATAGATGTCATAATACATAAATATACCCTAGAGTGTGAATATGAGAAACACCCATAGTCTTGCTCACTTGTAAATAGTGAGTCCCTAGATTCGATCTCAATCAGAGGGTGACATTTCCCAGTTCTAAGTAGTTCCCAAAGGTTAAGGTAAGGATATGCATGGAGATACACCTCCATATGACCTTCTCGTATCATTGCATGATTCCAGCAACCTTCTTCATATATTTTTAATTTTGATGTTTATTAAATATATTGTAGGTGATCAATTAAATATAGTAGACACTTAGCAAGATGCAATGCAAAGTGAAGTAACCAGCAATATTTCATTCAATATATTTAGAGTGTTTTCGCAATATAGAGCAACCAATATCAAGCATAAGCATGACCCATTTCCCTTACATAATTCAAATTCATATCATCATTAAATTAGTGTGCAACTAAAGTAGAAACATAAACAAATTTGGTAATCATAAAGAGTTAGTCACTTGGATACGACTGATCATTAGTCAAAATAATTCTCAAGAGACTCAAGAGTAGATTTGAGATCCCTTAATAATAAAAGGAGTATCATAAGTTACTAGGATATAAGAAAATTGAAGTTAAGCAAAATAACTCCTAAGTTTTGTTCATTTCTCTATCTTTGTATTTTTATTTATTCTTCTTCCTATATATATATATATATAGAGAGAGAGAGAGAGAGAGAGAGGTAGATAGATAGATAGATATTGTGTTTTTAAATCCATTGATTCCTTATTTCCAAGTGTGTGTGTCTATATACATACATACAATCTTATATATATAGAAACTTTTTTTGCTTTTTTGGAAGTAATCGAAATACAAGAAGGTTCTTAGTTTTGTTGCTTTAGAGAGTTTCAAGAAGGGTAAAAATGAGGAAGGTTATGGGGGGAAGCACAAAAGATCTAATTATCTTCTTTTTCGGTAAACACTATGTTGTCTTTTCCTAGGATTTTCGGCTAAGAAGAACAAATTTCTATGTTCATGAATCTTTAACCTTGGGGATATTTCATTGCATCTTTGGACTAACTAAGGACCTATTATTTGTATCTGATTTGCATTTAATCTTTATCTAATATGTGTTAATTTGAAAACTAGTATTTGGATCTATATCTAATTCATTTATATTTCAAAGTAAAGTTTAGTGATTTGGTTTTTCTAATAAAGGTATATGTATGATTGTATCTTTATTTTTTTTATTATTATTCATTTGATTCTAGTCAAACACTTATATTCAAATAAATATGAAACAAATACCAAATAGATAAAAATAAGATGAGTCAAATAGGTCATAAATGACTTAACTTAATAATTGGTTAGTTTTATAGAGACTAACTAAATGGCTTAACTTGGTCATTTATTGGTTTTAATCTTAGTCACATTCGAATAGGGCAAGCCTGTGAAATGGAGTATGGGTAAAAGCCCTTCACGTGATGGAGTGAGGGATTTTGAAATTATATATCCTTCGTTTCCTTAATCCCTAATGTAACTATGCATCATTACTTTTATCACTTTATTTTATTATACATATACTACTACTACTACTATTATTATTATTATTAATATTATCATGTCTCTATACATTCACTTTTCTGGTGTTATATCTAGTATTTTACAAGTGGGTTGGTTATTTTCAGTTGTGTAACTTTTAAGGTTCTCCAATTGAAATAGAGGTTAATCTCCCTAAATTCAAAGTGAAGTGTTGAATCGGTCTCGACGCATGTTGTGTGAATATTTTATTTGTACTTTAGATTTGTTTGAAAATGAACGTAATTTTACAACCTAAATCTATTTTATAGATCTTGAATACATACTAGAAAACAATTTCATGACCTTTACATACATTTTTAATATTTGATAGTTGTCTATGATATATTTATCTGTAAAGCCTATTAATTCCAAGTTTTCGAATTTAATGTTTCTTAACAACAGTTATATCATCTTATAAATATATTATTTACTAACTTATATATATGTTATTCGTTATCTTATATAAAATTTTAATTATTTCCCATTACATTTGCTTAAGTCTGTTATTTCCTTAATCGCACGAAAACTGAACGTTTAATAATTTAACTAATACTAATGTATTCATGAAGACTCCTCTTCATGAGACTAAAGACATGCTTATATAAGTTGTACTTATTTACTATATTGTTAGTAAAATGGAATTGGTACGTATATATGTATGTAATGAATACTTACATATATTTCGTCGTTAAATTTTAAATCTATTAAAAAAATACTACAGTGTTATAGACTTATAAATTAAATATGCGAGAAAGCTGAATATACATTGCTCATGGACTTATAAATTAAATATGCGAAAAAAGCTGAGTATACATTGCTTACCTATATACATATATTGGATTACAACACATACCCCATTTGAAAACATTAAATTAGGTACGGGATTGTAAACTTATGAGAGTGCTTGGCTTATCTTGCTAAACCACTAACGACATTGATTTATGATGTGCTTTCTATATTTGTGCTAGTATGGTTTTATTATTTATTTATTGTCTAAATTCTACCGAGAATCTACCATTCAATTCTCATATTACCTACAATTATGTATACAAGCTTTGTGTCTATGGTTACAAACATTAAATTATTCTTTTATTCATTATTATAGCTATATACGTTTAATATTAGTTTAACGGAAGTCATTTTGTCTCATAATATTGTTATTTTCCTTTATACGTTATAAGAGATTTTTATATCTTAGTTTGTAAATTATAGTTGTTATAGAGTATCGTTTCCAATTTTACTATTTCCTTTCAATTTAGAATATTTGTATTGGATTCATGAAAATAATAGTAGGTATTACAGGTTTGTAGTTTTATGTTGTCAACTATTATCAAATCCATTTCAAATCTTCAATTACAATTGTAAACACTAGCCATTACCATTGCTGTTTTTGCCGTTCATAATTGTTATTGCTATGGTTATTACCGTTCTTATTGATGTTGAAGAAATACGAGTTTAATTTAAAGAATTATATATGTCCATGTTATATTTTTATTGTTATTAAAGATCCAAGATTGTCATGAATATATTTATTTATTTACATGTACCTTTCTCATTCTTGAAGAAGGTTTTAAAATATGAGGTTTGCAAATAATATGACACTTGCCATTTTTTTTTCTTATGTATACTGCAATTAAAGCATCATATTCTTTATATATATATATATATATATATATATTTATAGTACATTCATATGTCTATAGTTAGCTTTCATGAGATATTTAAATAAATCTCATTGCAAACGATATTTTTCCTAGTTTATTAGTTGTATTATTATTCCCTTGTGTAACTAAGAAGTTGTTGAGCAATGATGAGGATTTTATTTTATTTTATTTTTTGTGTAGGAGTCATTAATTAAAACAACTTATTCTATATATCAATTGCATTTGCGTTAGTAGGTCATTACACTTAATTGAATTCATATTTGATGTTGTATTTTCATATACTATAGTAATTTCTTACTTATTACGTAATAATATTAAAAAATATCGTTGATGTTGGAGCGACAAGAAGCCATGTGCGAGAGGATTGGATAGGTCTTTTGTTGCCATTTCGACTAATCTAAGATGTCAAAGTCTTGGATGCCAACATTGTCACTGAACTTAAAATTGATGCTCAAATAGTGAGTAGGTTTAGTTTAGAGCTCACTAGACCTATGTCTCTTCAACATTTGTTCCAACATTTGGTCCACTACAAGGATGTTGGAAAACATATTACTATGTGCAATAGGGGGTAGCCAGGGACTAATTGAAAAATAAATCATTCATTACTTGCATTGCGTATCGAAGTTCAATTCATCCTTGAAGAGCACAAACATCTTGTATATCAGATAAGTTATCAATAATTTGATAATACATGTTCTAATAATGCATAAGAACGTCTATTTTATATCATAGATCTAAAATAGTTGTAACAAGATAAATAGATGCAATTTTATGTAATATTGTAATTGGTTGATTGCCATTTCACTTGCACTTACCTTAAGAAAGGGGTCCCCTTATGCATCAAGTGGAACTAAAAATATATTAATAGCTTCCATAATAAGGAAATGCACACTAGGCTTGCAAACTTGAGAGAAAGTTTTAATAGTTTCACATAAAACCCTAAGAACCTACAACAACTCACTATACACATCCCAATTAGTTGGGTGAATTTCAATATCGGTACATTGTGCAAAGCAAAGTTATATAAAAGTTCCTTATATGGAACGATGCTTTCTAAAAGTTCATATGTTGAATTCTATTAGTGCTTAATATCTTTTTAAAAATTTGTCAACCTTTTATCATTTTCAACACTAAATTTTTTTTATGCTTTATTTACAAAAGGATTATTCAATAAAAAATTTAGTTGCTTGTTTGATTGGTGGCATTTTAAAGCCTAGACATGACATTCCATTTTTGAGACAAAATTCAAAATATGGCATGCACATCTTATATGGAAGAAGGTTTCACCAAGTATGGGTTGGCATAGGCTCATAGGGTTCTCCATTGAGATGGTGTTTGTAATAATATTATCAAATCCAATTAAAAAGATCTTTCTTGTAAAATGATACTCATTTAGAATAAAACTTATAATCCTATAGTTTAGAAGTATTAATTTACTAATTATAATTTATGTAATAAATTAACATTTTAAAAATTTAAATAATTAATTATAAAAATAAAAAAAATTAGATATAAAATGTAATATTAATCCTAGCTATTTGCTTGTATATATTCCGAATGTCAGGACTCTCGTTGATATAAGCACAGACCCCAACTTGCACCCATGGGCCATACCTGGCTTTGCTGACTAATTCTGTGAATTATTGAACTCGTGAGTCACGTGTGTATTTCAAAATAGACAACAATGCGGAGCTGTTCAATCAAATATTCATAAAAGTCCAATATAATAAATCCAAATTGTCCTCCTTTAGTTTATTTTCGATGCATGAAAAACTAGACGTTTTAATTTCACATATAGTTATTTTATATATGTTATGTATACAGTAATACATATCCAATCTATACGTGTAACTTATTTACAAAGAAAACCATTGTTTTTCTTTTAATTAATTGAAGAAGAAAGTCTATATATATGTGTGTATTATAAACAATATATAGATATATAATAAGGTATTTCATAAAGCACCACACACGTAACCTTGCATAAGAATTTTTCTTTTTTTTCTTTTTTCAAAAATATTACACACTTTATCATTCAAATATCACCAATTTACTTTTTACCTTTTACTTAATTGAGCAACGCTCTCTAGTTAGCAATGTTGCTAAAAGCGAATCAGGCTTTCATGCAACTTGAGCTTTTGACTGGAGGACCTAGGGTCTCAGGACATGAGAACCGATGATTTAGGTGAATCCAACTGAATTGTGGTAAATAAATTATGAAAATATTATCTATATTGTTTTTGTCAAAAAAAAAATTATCCATATTTTACCATAGATTAATGTAAACTTGAATTACTTTGAATTAGTCCCATCACCAATCATTTAAATATGTATTATATATTAATATCAACAAATCGTTTTTTCATATGATAATTATGGACTCCCTAATGGTAGAATAAACAAAATGCGATTCAATTTGCATCTTTCTTCTACATGGAACCATTTTCATTGGTCAAACTAAAAACCTTTAAGACGATGCAGTTAGTTCCTAAGGCAATTGGCATCGTTTTTATTTTTATTTTCTTTTTAATAATTTTATTTGATTTATACTATATTTAGATTTAAATTGACCTATTATTTCTCAACCATTCCCCCATATTAAGGAAAGCAAGTATTTTTTCACCTAGCTGGAAAAAGATTAGACTCGAAGAGTTATAAACGTTAAAGATTTTTAGGGTTAGTATATTCAAGATCTGATTAAAAATATAGTAAAATGAATGATTTAAACAAAATTAATGACATAAAAAATTGCAATAGAAACTCTTTTATAGAAATTATAATTCCCTTTTTTACAATGGAATTCAGTTTGAGCTTAAAGTAGATCGACTTGTCTTATGGAACCAAATAGTTTTAAATAGTTAAATTTTCTAATAAAGTGTAAGCAGATTATATTATAAAAATCTGCAATTTACAATTTGATTCTGTGTGGGAATTCAAGATTTCTTATGCAATTAAACTTCTATAGTGGTCTACCAATAGCTTGAACCAATACAACATGAAAATAAATACTAGTGATATTAATATCTCGATTCCTTTAGCAAATTCATGTGACTATTCTAAGCTTTTAAGGTTTTTACCTGCAAAACAGTCTGTGGAGGGGTAAGCACACTACGACTTAGTGAATGAGAGTGCAATACACGCACAAGAAATTTCAAATCAAGTTATCAAATCATATGCTATGCATGAACAACCATTTGAATATAGCATCTTACGCAGTTTTCTGGTAATCGACGTGAAGTCTAGGGTTTACGCTCTCCTTAACCTTGGGTTAAGAATTCTGGCGCCTCCATCAGTGCCTGGATCTCACAACCAATTCAATTATTCTTATCTCTTTGATAATTAAAATATCTTTTAACTTTGATGTTATAAGCTCAAGTGTTCTTATACACTGAGCGCTCTCGTGCTTCATGCACTGAGCAACACCCTCAAGGACCGACTGGATTCGGAACTGTTAAGGCACGACAATTCCCTAGTCACTTAATTCACACTTGGCAGAATAGTAAACCTCTGATTACTTTTGGCGAGCCCTGTAGTAGTGATGACCTTCAATTCCATGCAATGTTTCGTGTAAATGCATGTCTAGTTTTAAATTGAGTCCAATCTTTCAATTAATTGATTTGGGGTGATCAAATAATATATAATCACAAACCAATCCACATTCAAAATGATAAAGTAACTATCAAACATTTAAGACATATCACGAATAACCAATAGGAACCAAGTCCATCCCATAAACAAAATAGCTACACCTAACATTCACATTCATCACAACAAGAAATATCAAACCTTACATGTCCTAGAAATGATAAAAAGATCAAACCGACCATGTGGAATTAGTCAAGTCAAACACAAAATCATAATTAAATAAATTTTAAAATAAGTCATCATATGAGACCAAATCAATAATAGCATAATACAGCTTAATCTCATCGATCGTTAAATCAATCACTTGGGTTCGATTTATGGTTCTTATCCCTTGACACCTCTGTGTCATCTCACTTATTGTCAAATCAATTACTTCGGATTGATTTGCAATTCTCATTCTTTGACACTCCTGTGTCATCGCACCTCTCAAGTGCTCAATTTTACGCATATTCAAGAGTCAAACAAGGTAGTCACATATATATCCCTTCCAAGTCCTCAAGTACCTACGTATATATATATATATATATATATATATATGTATTTTTAATTAAAGAATAAATTTGCTAGGCATCTCCCCTCACATACTTAAGAGGGGCAAGAAAAATATAATTGTTAAGTTTGTAGAATAAAAATTTGCACTTCTGATTTGTATAGTTATTGCATTATCGTATTCATCAAGCGTTAACTAAAATTCATTAAAAGCATTAAAGAAAGAATTTAGAACATTAATTAAAAACAAATATTTCTAATATCTTGGTATGTGGCATTGTAAATCAAGCCTCATCGAGAATACCAATGATGTTAAACATCTTTCAAGGTGTCTCTTTTGGAAACCAATAGCCTTTTGAGGTGAGTTTCTAGCTAATATACCTAAGATCCTAGGTAAACATAAATTAAACCTCCAGATGGCGGCTGAGCCAGTCAATATGGGGTTTATAATTTAATATAACGAAAAGAAATATAAAAATGATAAGAATAAGATCCACCACAGGCGACAGAGTCAAGACTAGTGGGAAATTTGTTCTAAATAAACATATAATAAAACATTAATTATTAATAACATGAGCATATGTACATGACATTAAAGGAACATTACAGAAAATTAAGCATTGGGAGAAAACAAACATTAGAAGTAGTGGAAAGATTCAGAAAGGATAGAAGAAAATTATGTGATGTTAGATCATTACCTTAGTACGTCTGCGTACCAAGGTTTATCTATGATTTACTGATCATAGACGAGATGTTAGAAGGATAAGAGGAGATAAGAGAATTGTGTAAGAAGGTCGGTCGGAAGCATTGACCGGAGAGGAGAGGAGAGAGAAGTTAGATGGAGAAGAAAGAGAAATATTAAGAGTGTTTTAAAAGGTTAGAAGTTTATGTTTAGAGAGGGTGAGAGGTATCTGAAATGTTTGATGCCTCTAAATGAACCTTGCTTCTCATTTTATAGAAAATTTTTCTTTTTTTTTACTGTAGTGAACAGTAAAAGTTGTCGAGGGTTTTGCTGTTTGAACAGTAAAACCTGGATTGCTTCCGGTGGAAATATTCCACCCATTATTGTACCGTAGATAACGGTATAAAAACAATAATATGTACACTAGTTATACATAGATACTAAGAAATAGTATAGTATTGAAATACTATACTTTACATTAAAATAAAAAAGTAGATTCTATGTATTTTGTTACAAAGGTAACAAAATACTTACATTATATTCCTATAGATCTGCTAAGTTGATCCCATAGCAATCATCTTCATTGCTGTATCAACTGAAAGTAGACTCATTTCCAGAGGAATGTTCATTGGTGGTGCCATGTATGTGTGCTAAAGCTTGCTCTAATAATTCTTTCATTTCTTCTAGAGTTGCAACCTTAGCTATTGATGATAGTAGAAAACCCCTATCATCGAGAAAAGGAGTTTTAACTTCATTTGAGACATGGGTCGGAGAGGTCTTTAGCCATTTGAGGATTGCTATTTCTTCGACTTTATCCCACATTTTGAATCCATCCCACCACTTGACTTTGAATCGTCTTACTAAAATGGTGGTTTGGGTCTTATTATCCTTTCTGAACTCATAAAACCAAGTCATTACCCATGATACACTGATGTGCATAAAATATAACATGGTTTTGCTAAATGGTAGTTCATAAGGATGAGGTTCGTAATTTTTTAAGAATTCATTGAATCCCTTACGGGCATTGTCATGGACTATTTCATTTATAGCCCTAATTCTTCCCACCAGTGCGCAAACCAATAAGGAAGGTTTTTTGAAGAACATTTATAAAAAAAGATAAGCCGAGTGTATGATCTTTTTTGGTTTATTTGGAAAAAGATATTCCACCAAGCCTGCTTATAATCATAATAATTATAAGAGGTTAAAAATGGTGTCATTGGATTCAGATGGTTGACTTTAAACCTCTAGCATTGAGTAGGATGGTCAGGCCATTCATTAAGATTTATGATCTTATGAATTCTGGAGGTTAAATAGTTGACTATTCCATTGGTTATAAAGTGCTTGAAAGAAACGGATTTTGTTTCATTCAATACCCTTTCATAAAATTCAATTGTCTTTAAATTATCATAAGGAACAAAATTAAATTTTTCAAAAAATATTTTTCTGACATATTCATAAGGATCATTTTCAAACATTCCCCTTTCTACTAAAAAGACATATTTGAAAATTTCCTTAACGTAAAATCTTGCTTTTAAAACATTTTGAGGGATAATTTCTTTCCCGGAGGAAGAAGCCACTTTTGCTATTTGAACATTCTAGGGTGATTTCCTTTTGGAAGTCACTTCATTTTGGTCCCTTTTAGTGGGAGATTTTGATTTTATTGTATTAGTGATTGCCTTAATCAGTTTAGGCGTAATTACTACATCGGTGTTTAAACTCTCTAGGTTTAAACTCTCATTTGTGGTTCTTACATTGGGTTCATTAGGTTTAGATGAATTAGAAGATGGATCATCTTTGATCATTAATAGAGCATTATGGTTTTTTGGAGTCGTGGCAGCAAGCCATAGGTGGGAGAATGACGCCATGAGCTATTTTGCCAATTGCGAGCTTAAGGAAGATGATATAGATTATAACATGGGGTGTTTTGAAGCTCTATTAGGAGAAGTGTTCTTTTAATTCTCTACTACCTTGGCCCAGTTTTCAGTTGGATTGGGTGCGGTTTGAGCTCAAATTTAGAAAAATATTTTTTATTTTTAATTTTTTCAATTAGATAGGTAATATAAGGTAAAGGGTACTTATCAGGGTAAGTATTGGCATTTAAGTCCTTGTAGTTAAAGACCATCCTTAGCTCACCTTGGGTGATCTTTAAATGTTTTCGGACTAAGAATGCCGCAGTCCTATGCCTACTAATAGAGGGTCTAATAACCCTTAAGTAAAAAAGGCTTTAGCCCCTGTCCACTAGGATAAAATCTCGAGTTATCCTCACACAAAAAAGATAACAAGAGACTTAAGAGATTGGGCCTTAGGAAAATCTAAGCCGACAGACCATTCCAAAACATTGGATGTCTGCTTAGATCCTGATAAACAATGTGACTTGATCCAACAAAAGCGAGCAAGTCTCATTCCTGCTGAAGTCCTTTACGAATAGGGATTCCTTGAAAAAGCCCTTAGTGCAAAGGTTTACCAGGAGTTTGAGAGGATCACGAAAAAATATGATGAATTACCTCCTGTCCAAACAGTAGGAAGTAATGATATCATATCAAGCATAATTGATACTCTAAACCGGTATCAAGAATGTTATGAATACATCAAAAAGGGAACACAGCAAGAGCCGACCCGATAATTGGCCCTTAACTATTTGGAAACACTCAAAACCATTCCTAAGGTAGACAGTACCCATGTAAGAGAAATTTTTGGGGATTTCCTAAAGCTGTCCCCAACAGAAGATTTTGGAGTCAAAACTCTGAATGAAGCATATACTCAAAGGTTAAGTCAAGGGCAGAATGCCAAAGAAGAGGCTATTGATGCGACTTTTAGGGCGTATCAGACTAAGTAAGGGTATGAACCAATGCAGTTCCAACCCTCTGGTTCTACACCACCTGTAGGAATTCCCACATCTGAGGATAATCTGATTCCTCAAGGAACACAATTCACTGGGCCTTACCCTACAGTTGTCCCGTACTTAAAGAAAACCCACAGAGGAGCTGGACCTCCTGGCATCGAGAGAATTAGGAATCTGGGCAAAGTCTAGAGTATGATGTAGTCTTGATATCATCAACCTTGATATCAGCATTACATGCAAGGTGATCACTCCATCACCTTATGACGAAACTAACTTTAAGAAGCAGATAGGTAAGCTTCTTGACTTAAGGGTTATTAGACCCTCTAGTAGTAGGCATAGGATTGCAGCATTCTTAGTCCGGAAACATTCAGAGATCGCTTGAGGTGAGCCAAGGAAGGTCTTTAACTACAATGACTTAAATGCCAATACTTACCCTGATAAGTACCCTTTACCTTATATTACCTATCTAATTGAAAAAATTAAAAATGAAAAATATTTTTCTAAATTTGATGTGGACATCGCAGCTGACACCGGTTGATGGGGGCATGTCTTTTACAAAGAACGGGCGTGTTCGGTTGATTGGGCGTGTCTTTTACAAGGCACGGCCGTGTAATGTATCTGGAAGCTCTATAAAGACATACACGGTACTAAAGCACGACCGTGTGTTGAGTCTGGTAGATCCACAGGAACATACACAGCTTTATACATTGCACGAAGGCACGAGCGTGTGTTGAGTCTGGAGGACCCACAGAAACATACACGGTCTTATACACGACCGTGTATAAGTCACATGATGAACACGCATATATATATATCTTCCTACATGTACATATATATTTCCTTTTTAACTGTTTCCTAGGTCATTTTAGGGTTAACTTTTATCATATATCGTATTACAGACACTTAGAGAAGAATTTTCTCTGTTTCCTCGATTGTGCGCAATTGAGAATTTCAAGGAATAAACTTAGATTGTTCTTTATTTATTCGTGAGGTCCAATTCTAGAATTAGTCTCGTGTTTTACGCATTCTACGTTGCGTCAGTTGGTATCAGAGCAAGGCAATTTCCTGTGGAGATGTCGGCTAACGATGGTGTTGACGGCGGTCGCGTTCTCGACCTAGATCGGGATGCAAAAGTCTAAGGAGTCGATCAATGGGCTCCAAGGGCAGTGGTTGAAGCCATGGATCGGAGGCTCAGGCGAGTAGAGCAGCGCTTGGAGGATCTGATTATGCGTTTCGACGCCATGGTGGTGAGCTACAATGGTAATAGGGACGTTGGTGGAAATCAACCAATGGTAGTAATCACTCGTGGCGGTCCTGTCAATCAACCTGCAGCCGCAAATCGATGGAATCAATGGCTAGATGAGAGTTCGTCTAAGGAAGAGGGTGATTTCCTACAGAGGAGAGGGCAACAACAGAGGAGAGGCGGTGTTGATGGTGGAAGATACCGCAAGATTGACAACAGAATTGAATAGGAGTATGGTGGTGGATATCGAAGAAACTACCAGGGATACGAGCAGGCAGATGGCGGTGATTTCCGTCTCAAGGTAGATATTCCATCGTTTAATGGTAATCTTAATATAGAAGATTTCCTAGATTGGCTTGCAGAAGTCGATAGATTCTTCGACTATATGGAGATACCCGAGGATAGGAGGGTGAGGTTGGTTGCGTGTATGCTGAAAGGAGGGGCATTTGCATGGTGGGATCATTTGTAGAATAGGAGGCAGAGAGAGGGAAAGTAACCAATAAGAACATGGTACCGCATGAAGAACCTGCTGTAGAGGGATTTTCTACCGCCCGACTATGAGTAGATTCTCTTCCAGCAGTACCAACGCTGCCGTCAAGGGCAGAGGACGGTGCATGAATATACCGCTGAGTTCATGAGATTGGCGGAGAGGAATGATCTGAGGGAGACCAAGGGTCAACAAGTAGCGCGATTTGTCGACGAGTTGAAGACCTAGATTAGGGATAAAATTAGGGTGACGGTATTTAGAATTGTGAGCGAGGCAAAGAATTTGGCCCTTAGAGCCGAGGTGATGATCCAGGAGCAAAATACTAGGCTTGGTGGGGGCAAGAGGAATTATGGGTATGATAGTGTTGGCAGTGGCAACCGAGTGGCTGGTGAAAGGAATAGAGGAATAGTTGAGAAGCCTACTGGGGGGATAGAGAAGAAGGAAGATAAGGCTGAAGGAAAGAAACCTCTTGAAATCAAAGAGACCCCAAGGCAAAGTAATCCATATGCTAAGCCAATTCTGGGAAAGTGTTATAGGTATAATCAATCGGGGCACCGATCCAACGAATGTCTGAATCGGTGGACTATAAATATTGTCGAAAGGGAGGAAGAGGAGGAAGTGTGCTGTGAACTGGATGGTGAGGATGAGTATTATGATGAGGTTGATGATGGGGTAGAGCCGAGCTATGTGTTTAGAAGGATGATGTTGGCACCAAAGTAGGAGGGTAGTTCGCAGCGACACCAGTTGTTCCGCACTAGGTGCACGATTGGTGGGAGAGTGTTCGACCTGATTGTTGATAGTGGGAGTTGTGAGAATATAATTGGAAGAGAGGTGGTGAAGCAAATCCAGCTTCCAGTAGAGAAACATTCGAACCCTTACACCATAGGGTGGATTGAGGCGGTAGAGCGGATTGAGGTAAAGGAGAGGTGCCGGGTTCCCTTCTCTATAGGCAAATATCGGGATGAAGCCTATTGTGATATCGTCGATATGGATGCCTGCCACTTGTTATTTAGGCGACCATGGCAGTTTGACGTAGATGCTCAACATGTTGGAAAAGAGAATAAGTATAAGTTGGAGAAAGGGGGTGTGAAATACACATTGCTGCCTTTGACGGATAAACGACCCAAAACATAAAAGGCTAAAGAAAAATCCTTTATGACCATCACTCAATCAGAGAAGGAGATGGTTGAGGACCTGAAAGAATCCTGGATGATGCACGCACTTGTCGTGAAGAATGCTGGAGAAGACGTGAATAGTGGGGAGGTTCCAGAAGGTGTGGAGGGGGTGTTAGAAGAGTTTAAAAAGGTAGTACCAGAAGACTTGCCAGAGGGGTTACCTCCGTTGCGTGACATCCAACACCATATTGATTTGGTGCCCGGGGTTAGTCTTTCTAATCTCCCTCATTTCAGGATGAGCCCCAAGGAGATTGAGGTCCTATAGGAGAAAGTCCAAGAGTTACTGGACAAAGGATTTATCAGGGATAACATGAGCCCGTGTGCTGTTCCGGCACTATTGACGCCAAAGAAGGATGGTAGTTGGAGGATGTGCGTAGACAGCCATGCGATCAACAAAATTACAATTGGGTATAAATTCCCAATTCCTCGCATTGAGGACATGTTGGATAGGTTGAGTGGAGCGTTGATGTTTTCAAAGGTGGATCTTAGGAGTAGATACCATCATATCTGAGTAAGACCTATGGATGAATGAAAAACCGCTTTCAAGACGAATGAAGGATTATATGAATGGTTGGTTATGCCATTCGGCCTCAGTAATGCACCCAGTACCTTCATGCGTGTAATGAATCAGGTACTTAAGCCTTTTATTGGTAGATTTGTGGTGGTGTATTTTGATGATATTTTAATATATAGTAAAACTGAAGATGAGCACTTAGTGCATTTGAGAAGTGTATTAACCATGCTGAAGGAGAATAAGCTTTATGCCAATCTCAAGAAGTGCATATTTATGTCAAAGAAGTTGCTATTCTTGGGTTTTGTAGTGAGTGGTGAGGGAATAACGGTGGATGAGGAAAAAGTAAGGGCTATTAGAGAGTGGCCTACTCCCAAGACGATGACTGAGTTGAGGAGCTTTTTGGGGTTGGCAACGTTTTATAGGCGCTTCATACGGCATTTCAGTACTGTCGCCGCCCCACTAACTGAGTGCCTGAAAAAGGGAAAGTTTCAATGGGGTGAAGAAGCTGAGTTTGGGTTTGCTGTGTTAAAGGAGAGATTTTGTGGTGCGCCGGTGTTGGCGTTACCAGACTTTGCCAAATTATTTGAGGTAGATTGTGATGCCAGTGGGGTAGGTATTGGAGCAGTGTTATCTCAGGAGAAGAGACCTGTGGCCTTTCATAATGAGAAGCTCTGTGAAGCTAGGAGGAGTTAGTCCACTTATGATAAAGAGTTCTATTCCGTAGTTAAAGCTCTGAGGATGTGGGAGCATTACTTAGTAGGGAAAGAATTTATCCTGTATTTAAATTGTGTAGCTCTAAAACATCTGAGTAGTCAGACCCGCATATGTAAAGACATGCATGCCAGATGGATCCAATTTCTACAAAAATTTCCATTCCGCTTGATGCACAAATCTGGAATTCAAAATAAGGTGGCAGACGCATTGAGTAGGAGAGCTGATTTATTGATCACCATGAGGGCTAAGGTGGTAGGTTTTGAGCAGATGAAGGAACTATATGAGGAGGATGTGGATTTAGGGACAATATGGAAAAGGTGTATCGATTAGGAGCCTAGTGACAATTATTATATCCTGGAGGGTTACTTATTGAAAGGAAATCAACTTTGTATTCCTAAATCATCTTTGAAGGAAAAGTTGATTAGGGACCTACGTGGAGGAGGATTAGCAGGACATCTAGGGCGAGATAAGACTTTGGCGGAAATGGCTGCAAGATATCATTGGCCTCAACTAAGAAGAGATGTGGGGAGAATTGTGCAAAGGTGTTACATCTGTCAGACATCTAAAGGACATTCTCAGAACACCGGGTTGTATACTCTGCTACCCATACCTGAGAATATCTGGGAGGATCTATCTATGGATTTTGTTTTAGGTTTGCCTCGTACCTAACGAGGTGCTAACACTGTTTTTGTGGTTGTAGATAGGTTCTCCAAGATTGCTCACTTCATCCCTTGCAAGAAGACAGCTAATGCACAGGGTGTTGCCAAGTTATTCTTCAAGGAGATGGTTAGGTGCATGGGGTTCCCAAGTCTATTACATCAGATAGAGATATCGGGTTTCTTAGTCACTTTTGGAGAATACTATGGTACATGTTCAATTCCTCACTCAATTTTAGTAGTACAGCCCACCCTCAGACTGATGGGCAAACGGAGGTGACAAATAGGACCCTTGGCAATTTAATACGAATCATTTGTAGAGAGAAGCCAAGATAATGGGATTTAGCACTTTCTCAAGCTGAATTTTCTTATAACAGTTCCATCCATAGAACTAATGGGAAATATCCTTTTTCAGTGGTCTATACAAAAGCGCCATCTCACGCATTGGATTTAACTCTCTTGCCCAAAGGTGTAGAGTCTAATGTAGTTGCCAAACACATGGCTGAACAACATCAAGCTATGGCATCTGAAGTGAAAGCGAAGATTGAGAAAGCTAATGAGAAGTACAAGAAAGCTGCAACAAGCATAGGAGGGAAAAGCTCTTTGAAGTGGGAGATCAGGTAATGGTGTTCTTAAGGAAAGAATGTTTTCCCATAGGCACTTATAATAAATGGCAACCAAAGAAGTATGACCCTTACAAGATTGTTGCAAAGATAAATGATAATGCATATGTGGTCGGACTTCCTGAAAACATGAAGATTTCGAAAACCTTCAATGTAGCTGATTTATCTCCATTCTACTCTGATGACGAATCCCTATATCCGGAAGAGAACTCGGGGTTGAGTTCTTCATTGGTGGGAGAGAATGATGTGGACATCGCAGCTGACACCAGTTGATGGGGGTGTGTCTTTTACAAAGCACGGGCGTGTTTGGTTGATGGGGGCATGTCTTTTACAAAGCACGAGCGTGTCTTTTACAAAGCATGGTCGTGTAATGTGTTTGGAAGCTCTATAGAGACATACACGGTACCAAGGCACGACCGTGTGTTGAGTCTAGTAGATCCACAGGAACATACACTGCTTTATACATGGCACGAAGGCACGACCGTGTGTTGAGTTTGGAGGACCTACAGAAACATACACGGTCTTATACATGGCCGTGTATAAGCCACATGACGAACGTGCATATATATATATATATCTTTCCACGTGTATATATATATATCCTTTTTAACTGTTTCCCTAAGGACTATATATAGTTTCCTAGGTCATTTTAGGGTTAACTTTTATTATATATCGTATTACAGACACTTAGAGAAGAATTTTCTTTGTTTCCTCGATTGTGCGTAATTGAGAATTTCAAGGAATAAACTCAGATTGTTCTTTGTTTATTTGTGAGGTCTAATCCTAGAATTGGTCTCGTGCTTTACGCATTCTACACTGTGTCAAAATTTGATTTGAAATCAGGTTTTTGGTAGATCCTGATGGATGAGGAAAGCATCCCCTGTACAACCTTTATCGTTCCTCAAGGTCATTATGAATGGCTAGCCATGCCATTTGGCCTTAAGAATGCACCGTCCGTTTTCCAAAGGAAAATGGATGGTATATTTTCTGCCTATGATTTCATTATTGTATATATTGACAACATTCTAATATGCTTTGAGAATTTGTAGGATCATCAGAAGCATCTAACCCTTTTCCTGGATTTATGTAAAGAACACGGTCTTGTTCTTTCTAGAAGAAAGACTGTGCTAGGTAGAACTAAGATAGAATTCCTAGGAGTAGAGATTGGAGATGGGAGCCTTAAGCCCCAGCCTCATCTAATTAGGAGTATCTTAGAATGTAATGTAGAAATTTTTAATGACCTAAAAAAGATTGATTGGATTCGGCCATTCATCCCTGATCTTGCAAAACTAGCAAGTCCCCTCTATTAGAAGGTCTCTGCTAAATCTAACAGGAGATGGACAAAGCAGGATAGTGACCTTGTAAATAAGATAAAACAGGTCAGAGCTAACCTTCCACAATTAAAACCCCTCATAAAGGGTCGTATCTAATTGTAGAAACAGATGGGAGCTTCAATGGATGGGGAGGAGTCCTGAAATGGAAACCTACTCCATATGCCGACAAGAAGGAAGAAAAGATTGCTGCATATTGCAGTGGAAATTTCAAGACAAGAGTCACTGCACTTGATGCTGAAATTCTTGCATGTATTTTTGTCTTAGAAAAATTTAAAATTTACTTTGTTAGAGTCCTTCGCCCAAGCTCTAGTCACCGGACGATTCATCGAAAAATCAAGATCTAAGTGGGAAAACTTTCCCTTGTTACTGCTCTTTGTTCTCCCTATGATGGAATGAACGGAATAAGAATCAGATCTTTACAGGGATCTGAAGACCTGGGACCTCAACTAGAGAGAGAATCCGATCTCGAATAGTTTTGGAGAAAAATATTGCTTCTTTATTCCTCTGCCCAATTCTCAATACATACCCCTTTTCTTTCCCCATTTAACTATACTATAATAGATCCTTATTCTAATGGACAAGGACTTCCCTATTCTAGAAATACAATAGTAGGAAATAATCTCCTAAATCCTAAATTATAAATAAATACTTAAATGCCTAAGATAGAATCGGTCCAAATAGAATCTCCCTAAATTAGCCCCTCATCAATCTCTGTCTTCTCTTTGCACGGTATTGACGTCATGCACCTGTGGAACTCCTCCCCGCATTGCGGTTGCGCCTTCGTTGTCTCTCCGTGTATAAGTTTTCCCAACGAATGCATCCCTAACATACTTGTTTTCTGCCAAGGAATTTTTGCTTAGGACAGACTATAAGTCTATAGTATCCTTTTATCATAAAAGTTTGTCCACTTCTAAGCAAATTCAAGTAAATAGATGGCTTAAGTTCTGCGATTTTATTACCGGTAATGGATTGAATGCAGTATTTGAACATATAAAAGGTTCTGATAATTCTGCTGCTGATGTCCTTTCCAGGTACATCAAAAGACAAGGAGAAATGGCCTATTCTTCAAAATCTCTTCAAACCAGAGATCTTAGAAGCAGTGCTAAGATGAACAAAAAAGGGAGTGAACAAGGGCAAAACGCACAATGAATCTTTTATATTGTTTGAGCAAATTCTTAAACTTCTATAAATTTCGAATACCAAGAGTCTAGTATTACACCATCTCCAATCTTCCTAAGAACCTTCCGTGTTCTTTTGAGGCAGAAGATTTATTATATATGGGAAGAATAATATAAGATAAGAAACGCAACAGTTAACATTTTTCTGTAGGTAAATTTATTTGTTCTCTCACTTTTGGTATACTTTATAAATGTTTCCTTATATTGCTTATTGCTTACAAGTGGTCAAAACAATTAAAAATTAATATTTCTAAGAACTTTTCCTTTATTTATTTTTTTATTTGCCAAAGACAAAAAAGATTTTTTTTTAATGATTACATAGTGATTTAAGTATACAATTATTTATCCTTCTAGCACTTTCATTTTCGGTGTGTTGCAGACATATTCTGTTTCTTCTTATATTTTCTAAGGGGTTTAGGTAGATTGCTAGATCTAGATTTAGTCATTTTTAATAAGGATTTCATTATGCAGTCGTTTTCAAACATTTGGATATGTTTAATTAAAAGAATCCGTGACCTCAGTTAATTATATATATTATTTCACCCACATTACACTAGAGTCCCATTAATAAATATACTCTAGAGCATTTATTCATGACTTAAAAAAATTATACTATTTAATATTATCCGTACATTTTATGATAAAATAGATTCAACAAAAAAATAATTCTTTTTTTTTTTTCATTTGATCTCCTAAGAAGTGCACAAAGAAACCTTCCCTCACAATTTGTGGCAATAACATGCATAAAAAAACACTATACAATTGTATCATCCCTAGAATATAAATATGATAACTCCTCCCTTAACTTATGCCATTCTTCTTTGTCTCTATCCTCTTCACTCTCCCTTCTCGCACACACACCATGCCTACATCTGAACACTCAAGCAATTCACTCCCACCATACTTGCGAGAAGATTACCTTACCCCAGAATGCCGAGAACTTCTCCCATCCTTGCCTATAGAAAAGGGTTGGTTGTCAACTTACCTCCATCTATACCAGGGCTTTTGGTTCGCCACTAGACACATGAATGGTGTTCTAACGTGTCAAAGACAATTCCAAGCTCAAGACTCGGACATTTTCCTAGTCACAACACCAAAATCTGGCACTACATGGCTCAAAGCCATAATGTTTGCCCTCGTGAGTAGGACCCAAAACCCTTGCAAGTCCCCAAACCACCCTATACTACACAATAACCCCCATGATCTTGTCCCTTTTTTGGAACTCAAAGTTTTCCTTGAAAACGAGGTTCCTAATTTGTCTTCACTTCCCACACCAAGGCTCTTTGGGACTCACTTACCCTATGTCTCACTTCCTGCAT
Source organism: Laguncularia racemosa (assembly GCA_037954665.1). NCBI lineage: Eukaryota > Viridiplantae > Streptophyta > Magnoliopsida > Myrtales > Combretaceae > Laguncularia > Laguncularia racemosa. The sequence goes on from JBBMOL010000010.1 coordinate 9,906,021, forward strand.
CCATGAAAGATAACAAGTCATCCAAGCTTGTGTATTTATGTAGGAACCCCAAAGACACGTTTGTTTCTCTTTGGCATTTCACAAACAAACTTAAACCAAAGGATAGAGAACATAACGAGCTTGAAGAGTCATTTGACAAGTTTTGTAGAGGTGTCAGCTTGTTTGGTCCATATTGGGACCATGTTTTAGGGTATTGGAAAGCAAGTTTGGAGAATCCTGAAAAGGTGCTTTTCTTGAAGTTTGAGGAAATGAAGGAGCAACCTAAAGTTCAACTAAAGAGACTAGCTGACTTTGTTGGGTGTCCTTTCTCACAAGATGAGGAAGCTAGTGGGGTTATAGATGAGACCTTGGAGTTGTGTAGTTTTGATAATCTGAGTGGTTTGGAGGTGAATCGCAGTGGGAAGTTGACCTCCGGTGAAGAGAACAACTCGTTTTTCCGGCGAGGTGAAGTGGGAGATTGGAAGAATCACTTGACTGATGAGATGGTGGAAAAATTGGATGGCATTGCTCAAGAGAAGTGCTTTGGCTGGGGGATTGAGTTTCAAGATTACTTATTTTAAGACTCATCTCATGATGTGTGGATTAGAAAATGATTAATATGAAAAGGTTCGTTAATTGGTGCCATCTAGTATTAGATTACACTCTTCACCGAAAATGACAAATAAAGTTCAGCTTTTGAACCTTTAATAAATTTCGTAAAAACACCGTGGAATAGAGACCAAATTCAATGTTTATGTTTATTTTGGCATTTGTATGGTTCAAATAAATCTCGTTTAGGAGTTCTCATTATTGTATGTCTAGTTTGCCTTAAATTGCTGGTTCGTTTGTAAAAGGATGTGCAAATGTCCACCACCCCACAACTCCCCCCCCCCCCCAAACACCCACTTTTTTTTTTTTTTTTTTTTTTGGAACTTGTCAGTACCTATTTGCGTAATTTGCGGTGAACTTTTCCAGCATCTGTTATTTATTCTCCTATTGTCTTTTCACGGTGACCTCACAATCTTGTCTTGTACTTAGGATTTTAGGTCTTCAATTACTATAATTATCTAAAAGCATCACACTTTAAAGTGTTCTTTAAATTCAACAGTTTTTCTTGGAATATATTACTGTGCTCTTTATATATTAATATTAATAGTTAAGTTTTGTTGTTTATTATTTGTATTGTTTGAATATTTTTGTAAGATCAAAACCTCTATAACTTGTCGACATGGGCACTAGTTTTTGAAGTGGATTGGATCACATTCGAATTCCCATCTTCTGTTGTAATTATTGAAAAGTAAAATAAAGGAACTTGTCAGTACCTATTTGCGTAGTTTGCAGTGAACTTTTCCAGCATCTTTTATTTATTCTCCTATTGTCTTTTCACGATGGCCTCACAATCTTGTCTAGTACTTGGGATTTTAGGTCTTCAATTCTAAGAGCATCACACTTTAATTAGCCTTTTAGAAGATAAGCGGCCCTCCAAGGCCAACGGCTTAGCCATTTAGGTCGGCCTTCAAGGCCAGCGGCTTTGGAGTCTAAGCCGATCATCTAGGCTAGCGGCGTACAATTTAAGGTCGGCAACCTTCATTTCAAAGCTTGCGGCTTATGTAGGTAAACTAGTTGAAATTTTATGACTTTTCGCATTTTGTTTTCCTTTGCTATATATATGTTGTATTATAAGGATTGAGGGACTTTTGAACCTTTGAGAAATTGCATATTGAAGTTTGATCTTCATTTTACTCTTATAAATCTATTGGATTATGGCGAGTGACAGTATTTAATTGTTGTGTATCATATCAACAAATCCGTATTAGGACTACTCTCTTGTTAGTACGTCATATCTGGTAAGGGTTTAAGATTTATCTTTTGTTATCGTTCGTTAATTCTATTGTTGGATTCAATTATTGTGGATTGTTGCTTAGGAATTAGAATCATATGATTATATCATCGTTTGAGGCGTATCAGGTTGTAATGTCTTGAGTTCTGGGACGTTACATTAACGATGTTACTAGAAATGAATTATGCTTTCATGTAACTTGAACTTTTGAACTAGATGGCCAAAGGTCTTGGGACAAGAGAACTAATAATTTAGGTGTATCCAATTAAATCATGGTAAATAAATTTATGAGAACATTATCTATGTTTTTTTTTTGACTAAAATAATATTATCTATATTTTACTATAAATTAATGTAAACTTGAATTGTAAGAGCGTAATATTATAAACTTTTAGGAAAAGTACACTTTTAATCCTCAATATTTATCTATTTTTCTATTTGAATTATCAACCTTTTTTTTTTCCCTTCTATTTAAGCCTTTTATGTTTTTAAAACTTTGTAAAAAAAGGACAACTGTTAAATCTATTATGTTTTAATAGTACTAAAACACTATGTGGATGTAGGAGTGATGTGCAAATGTCAAATAAAATTCTAATAGTGAAAACATAAATGATAGTTTTGCAAAAAAATATTTATTATCACTATCACGTGTTTAAATATAATTAGTAGTTATCCAGCACTTATCCATGTATGTAGCATATTACTCACTAGCAGTAGAGTAGACAAAATGTGGTTCAATCTATATCTTTCTTTTGAATTGAACCATTTTTTATTGGGTCAAATTGAAAAGCTTTAAGATGATACAGTTAGTTCCTAAGAAAATTCAAATCATTTTTATTTTCCTTTATTTTCTTTTTTATGATTTTATTTGATATATACAATTTTATTTGGATTTAAATTAACCTATTATTTCTCAATTATCCCCACTATAAAGTAAAGTAAATATTTTTTTCATTCAACTAGAAAAAGAGATGAGACTCGAAGAATTATAAATGTCAAAGATTTTTAGGGTTAGAATAGTTTAGATTTGATTAAATTATAGTAAAATGAATTATTTAAACAAATTAATGGCATAGAGACTTCACATAGAAACATTTCAATAGAAATTCTAATTCTTTTCGGCTAAAAGTAATTCAACTTAATTTATGGAACTAAATAGTTTTAAACAATTCAGATTTCTAACTAATGTAACCATATTATATTATAAAAAAACTTCAATTTACGATTTGATTCCATGTGGGAATTCAAGAGAATGAAAATTTGTACAAAATCATTAATATTTGATTTTCAAGCCGGATACATACATTATACGTGATCTATTATCAAAATATAATTCTAAAATCAAGTATGTCTTCAATAATCAAAATCTTGACATCAATTGGCATGAACCCCATCTCCAATCCTTAAATGATATCCAAAATCAGCATATTCAATCAAGACCCCTGGAAAACTCATTGCCTAAAATGTTATTTACAGTAAGTTCTAAAATGGGTGAATAGTGACACCCATTAAGAACAATCGCTACCAAACACACATACGCACGCATGAACAAATGTACATACACGATACACATAGCACATTTCGACTTAGACAATTCTAATGCAACACCGGTACAAGCAATACGTTATATAGCCGGTCCTTAACCTGTCTCTTCCGAATTGCTATTCACCACAATATACGACAACTAAAAGTAATAATCATTTCACACTAATTTCTATACTTATATCTAACCATTGATAACTCTGTCCATTGTCCCTATATCTATACACCTCCAATACATGACTTATAAGCCTTGTTAACATAAGTTTTCTAACCCAATACAAGCAGTCACAAATAGGATAATCGATGATTGACTAATCTACTTAAGCAACATCACTGCCTAAACAACAATAAATTATTACTTTATCCCAATCACTTAGCCACAAAGCTAACCCCCGGCAACCATTGCATGACCTGCCTACTAAGTACACCTAGCCCACAAAGCTAACCCCCGGCAACCATTGCATGACCTGCCTACTAAGTACACCTAGCCCACAAAGCTAGCCCCCGGCAACCATTGCATGACCTGCCTACTAAGTACACCTAGCCCACAAAGCTAACCCCCGGCAACCATTGCATGACCTACCTACTAAGTACTACGCACCATATTAATGTCGATCGCAAGCACAGACGGGTAGCTAGCCCCTACAACTAACATTCTTGATAGTCACAAATTATAGCGAGAATTCATAGCATTTGAAATAACATTACAAGTTCGTGATAACTAATTTTTCTCTTTCTGTGTAAGTAAAGGAAAAAACCAAGAAACAAAAGTAAAAAGCTGCACAAAATATTTAATTTAATTTAATTTTTATGAACACACTTTTCGGTGGGCTCAAGCATCAGTCAGAGAAAATAGCAAAGTTATGCGATTCCCAAGATGGCCAATTGCATGGCACCGAGACGAGCACGTCCAGAATATTTTTGAGCTGCACAGACATACTTTACTATGGAATAGAATATGATAAAGGGGGGAAAATGAAGGTAAAAAAAATAAAAAATTGAAAAACCTTGTAGCATATTTTATATAGTTTCAAGCGACTATGTATAAACTGATTAAAATATTTGTTCATATTTTCATTTTCTTAAAAATAAAGGATTAAATTAACAAACAATATCAAATTATAATGCCTTAAAGTTATCGGTAGCAGGTGTTAAAACACTATCAAGGCCTTTCTCGCTAAAAGTAAATGCGCCAATTTCATACTTCATAGAATCAAATTTTGGTCCTCCACTAATTTTTCTGTGAGAAGTACATAGAATTCCATCAAGTATTCACATACTTTATTTATTAATGAAATGTAAAGGAAAAAAGAAAATAAAAATAGTATACACTAGTGATAAAAAGACATATTATATATGTTACATAAGACTTTCAGTTGCTATGTGGTAAAAAAGATAACTAAGGGGTAAAATTGGACATTTTTTAAAGCCTAGTGACTTAGTAGTTAAAATAAGAATTTAGTGACTAGTATGTTATTCGGGTAATTCAAATTTTACTGTTTGATTGAAAATGAAAAAGAAAGTGACAAATTTTAATTTTTTGTTTATTCATTATATTAAAGTATCTAAGAGGGTTTTGGTGTCTTACTCTTACACTTTTTAGAATAGGACAATTGTACAAGATGGATATATAAACAAGAGTAAGGGAGAAAAATTATTTAATTATATTGTTGTATAAATGCATGTACGATTCTTCCTTGATGATAAAAAAGAAAAAAAAATGCATTTTTCTAAGTAATCGCATATATAATTAATTTACTTAATTATTTACTATTTTTTAGCACTTTTAGTGCTAGTGTAACATCTATTGGTTTGATCTTATGTAGATAATGGAACATTAAACTAGAAGAAAAAAAATATTATCCTAACAATGCTAATGCAAAACAGGTAAGTGTGAACAAGGTGATAATGCCCAAGGAACCTCTTACATTGTTTGAGCAAATTCTTAAACTTCTATAAGTTTTGAATACCAAGAGTCTAGTGTTATATAATCTCCAATCTTCCTAAGAGCCTATGCCATTCTTCTCTGGCGCTATCCTCTTCACTCCCCCTTCTGGCAAACACAAACCATGCCTACATATAAACACTCAAGTGATTCACTCCCACCATACTTGCAAGAAGATGACCTTACCTTATGTTAAGTTCTCTAATCTAGTTTTGATGTTAACAAAAGAGGAATAATGTGTAATGTATGTTTGAGCTTGTCAGAAGTTGTTTCAGAAGGTAGTAAGTGAATTTTTCTAAATTGAACAAAGAGACAGAAGCTTATTCAGAACCTTTAAATGTGTTATACAGACTGTTTTTGTTCTGTCAAAAGGTATTTTAGAAGTTGTGTAATGTATCTATAGTTCTCGTGTTAACCTTTCAGAAGCTTTTTCAGAACCTTTACAATAGGAGGACAGTTGACAGGTTTTCTTCAGAAGCTCTTTTAGAACCTTCCATACTTGTCACGAATTTTTTTTTTCCAGATTTCGTTCTAATTTTTGTATCGATGGTTTTTAATAAATTTCAAGGTCTATCTCCACGTGTCAAGTATATTTGGGTAATATACTTGATGTGTTTTACTAAAGTTGGATTTTATATCATGAGGTTTTTAATTTACATAAAGTTTTTACAAGATTTTATTTTATGATAAAGTGAGATCGTATAAGATTTATAGGTTTTATCAAGATTTAAATCTAGATATTTGTGCTACATTTTAGGAGATCCAGCAGTTACAAAGATAAGGATAATAAATATGGTTGTTACATGAAGATATGGTTCCACAACATATGGGATATCAAGATAAGGTTCTATAATGTGAGGAATATCTTCAAGAAACTTGATCCAAAGAATATCTCCAAAGAAGATCTCGATCAAACTAATTTATCCAAGCTTATCCTCATTAAAATATCATGGGAATGCAGATTTTCTCCAACAAGTTCAACTTATTTTTGAAATACAAAATTTCAAAAATAAATTCAAGCTTATCACGTGGAACTCCATGAACGTTACAAGATATTCTCCAACAAAGTAACCGTTATGTCTTATATAAAAAAAGGGATGTTCAGCTGAAATATACATAGAACATTCTTTTTAGAATCAAGCACATGAAAAAGTTAAAAGCTCATACATCTTCAAGCGCAATTTTTTTTTCTTACACGTGTGATCCGATTTGTAGAGGAAATTTGATATTCCTCATTGTTATTGTGATTCCTTTCTTGTATGAGGAATTGAGAATTGTTTCATCACTGTAGTTTGAGTGATTAGCTTATTGAAGAAGTTAAAGAGACTCAGCAGTGAGACTTCGCCTTGAAGAGACTTATTTTGTATATTCTCAATTTTATTGATATAGTGAAATACAACCGGTAAAGACAACCGGGACCCCGTCGTGAAGCTGGAAGAGAGGACTGACGCTCGAGGCGGAACCTCTATAAATCTCTGAACATTTTTTTCTTCTCTACTCACTTTATTTATTGCACATTATTATTTTTCATTTTTGTTGCTCACGTCATTTCGATAGTCAAGAGACTTTGGATAATTTGCAAAAATTGAAATTTTAAGTAATTAATCAATTCATCCCCCCTCTTGATTAATCTAATTGGGACTAACAATTGGTATCAGAGCGGGACTCATTTATTTTAAGTGATCCAAAATGGTTGAAAATAATGTTGCAATTAATCGAGCTCCTTACTTCGATGGTTCAAACTTCTCATATTGGAAGATGCGCATGGAAACTTATATTAAAGCTAATGATTATGATTCATGGCAGGTCATTTCACTTGGGGACAATGTGATCACCTTGAACGGAAATTCGACCTTGTCAGATTTCGAGAAGGAGATTATTGAGAAGAACAACAAAGCAAAAAATCTGTTGCTGACTACTATTGCTCCATTAGAGTTCTATTTGATATCATCGTGTACAAATGCAAAGGAGATTTGGGATATCCTATCTGAAACATATGAAGGGACTGATACCATCAAGGAAACCAAGATAAATGCTTTAATTCAACAGTATGAATTATTTAAGTTTAAATCTCATGAAGATGTCAAAGATGCTTTTAACAGGTTTGCAGCTATTACAAATGAGCTTGCATCACTTGGAAAGAAACTTCTAGATCTTGATCTTGTGAGGAAAATGCTGAGGATATTGCTACCATCTTGGGATGCAAAGAAAACAGCTATAGAAGAAGCTCAAGACCTAAACAAGCTAACTCTCGGTCAATTGAGATAAAAGCTCATGGCATATGAGTCTCACATAAAAACCACGCAAAGAGGAGAAGACAGCACCGAAGGAATTGCTTTTAAAGTCAAGGAAATAAAGCAAAATGAAACTGAAACAGATGATAGCGACGATGAGAAAGAAGAGAACATCAGTCTTCTAGCATGTAGACTCAACAGGCTGCTCAAGAAGCAAAGAGGTAAGAAATTTAGTGTTTTCAAGAAAAGTACTAGATATAAGCATAATGACATAGGAAAAGCCTACAAGGAGAAAGAAAAGAAGAAAGAGAAAAGGGAAATTCAATGTTATGAATGCAAAAAGCCAGGACACATCAAATATGAATGTCCAACACTGATCAAGAAAATGGAAAATTATAAAAAGAAAAGTCGTGCAATGCTAGCAACATGGAGTGATTTAGAGGACACAGAAACAAATTCAGAAGATTCGGAAGAAGAAGAGGATAAGGCAAATTTTTGTCTAATGGCTAGTTCTGAGGTACACTCTGAATTTGATGAAGATATAACTGATACTGACATGCTAGCAGAAATGAGTAAGTTATTAAAGGCACTAAGAAGTGCTGATACAAAATTGGCTAAGTATGAAAATGAAATAAAAGCTCTTAAGAATGAAAAAGAAGCATTAAAACAAACAAATACTTTGCTTGCTGATGAAAATGATATCCTGAAACAAGAAAATGAATCCATGCATGTGAGTATTGAAAAATTAAGAATAGAAAATCATCTACTTGAAGTAGAAACAAGTGACATGAAGGTAAAGATTGATGATCTATCCAATTTGTTGAAAACTACCTTTAAGAAATTTGATGAAAGTGACAAGAAATTGACCATGTTAATTTCTTCACAAAGAGTTTCAAATGAAAAACATGGATTAGGATATGAGCATGGTTCGAGTTCAAAATCAAATCAAAATATAGTTTTTGTTAAGGCTAAACAAGTCTCAAGTGATGAATCCAACAGCAAAAAGTACATTTCAAATACAAATAATGTTAAAAGAAGAAATACCAGAGACTTTTACAGAAGTTATTCTGACAAGAGGTATCCACACAATGGGTACTATAGAAGCAATACCAGAAGGTATAACAGAAGTTATACAAACCAAAATTTCAAGAAATAGGTAAATAACAGGTATAGGAATATTAATTCTTATGCATGTTTCTTCTATAATAAATTTGGTCACATTGAGAAATTTTGCTATTATAAAAGAAATAAGCTCAGTAGTCAACAAGTAAATCAAAGAAATCAAATGAGCTTATCTTTTGAAGGGCCCAAATTCGTTTAGGTTTCTAAAAGGACTTAATTCTTTTTATTTGTACAGGAACATGAAGCTAAAATAAGAGGAACATGGTATTTGGATAGTGGATGTTCTAGACATATGACTGGAGATGCTTCATTGTTCAATAGCATAACTTGGGAAGAAAAAGGATATGTAAAGTTTGGAGATGATAGTAGAGGTAAAATAATTGCCACTGGAACGATTGGTATGCCTACTTTTCTCAATGAAAATGTATATCTTATGCAAGGCTTGAAACATAATCTACTTAGTATTAGTCAGTTATGTGATTAAAGGATATAAAATGATTTTTTTATCAAGACAAGTGCTATGCTTTTAATGAAAATGATGAAAGATTATTTGAAGGAATTAGGAAAAGAAATATTTATCTTATAAAACTAGCTGAAATCGATAATGCTTGTTGTTTAATTTCTTTGAATGATCATGTTTTTGCTTGGCATAAATGACTAGGACACGTTAATTTTAATCATTTAGAAAAATTATCTAAAAAGGATATTATTAAAGGATTGCCTAAAATTAATATTAAACAAGATGTGAAATGTGATACTTGCTTAAATAATAAAATGGTTTCTATCTTTCATAAAAGTAAAAATGTAATCTCAACTAAGAGACCACTTGAATTATTGCATCTTGATCTTTTTGAACCTACTAGAGTCTTAAGCATGGGTGGAAGCAAATATGGACTTGTTATTGTTGATAATTTTTCAAGATATACATGGGTTATATTCTTGCGACACAAAAGAGATATCTTTGATTCTTTTCAAAAATTTGCAAAACAAATACAAAATGAAAAGGGAGTTTCCATAATTAGTCTTCGAACTGATCATGGAACAGAATTCCAAAATACAAGTTTTTTAAATTTTTGTGAAGAACATGGTATATCTCACAATTTCTCAGCTCCATACACTCCTCAACAAAATGGAGTAGTGGAGCGCAATAATAGAACTTTACAAGAGATGATTAGATCTATGTTAAATGAAAGTGGCATTGCTAAGTATTTTTGGGCAGAAGCAGTTTCTACAGCTTGCTATATCATCAATAGAGTTTTCATTCGACCTATGACATCAAAGACTACTTATGAGATGTTTCGAGGTAAGAAACCTAACTTTTCATATTTTCATATCTTTGGATCTAAATGTCTTGTGAAAAAGAATCCTCTCAACCTTGTTAAGTTTGATGAAAGATCTGAAGAAGCTGTTTTCTTAGGATACTCTCTAAATAGTCTTGCTTATAGTGTTTTCAATAAATCATCAAAAACTATTGAAGAATCAATAAATGTTAAATTTATTGAGGATTTAAAGGATGTTGATTCTAATGAAGAAAAGGACTCCAATCCTAAAGCAGAAGCTGGTTTAGAACCTAAGTTAGAAGCACCTGCTGTTAACACTCGAGGATCTGGTCGTCTAGAACCTATTTCAGAGGCAAACACAAAAGGTACTTCAAAAGTTGTAAGATCTGAACAAGAAGCTTCTAGAGCTTGGAGGTATAAGTCTACACATCCTTCTGATCAAATATTAGGTAATGTTCAATCTGGTGTTAAAACAAGAGCTAATTTACAAAATCTTGAAAATCATTTTGTGTTGTTATCTGAAATTGAACCTAGTAATATGGAAGAAGCTTTAAATGATGACAATTGGATTATCTCTATGCAAGAAGAATTAAATCAATTTCAAAGAAACAATGTATGGAACTTAGTTCCTAGACCTAGAGGAAAGTCTATAATTGGAACTAAATGGGTGTTTAAAAATAAATTAGATGAAGATGGTTAAATTATAAGAAATAAAGCAAGATTAGTTGCTAAAGGTTATTCACAAGAAGAAGGAATAGATTTTGATGAAACATATGCACCTGTTGCTAGACTAGAAGCAATACGGTTGATGCTTGCATATGCATCTTATAAGGATTTTAAAGTTTTTCAAATAAATGTAAAAAGTGCATTTTTAAATGGTTTTATAAAGGGAGAAGTTTATGTAGAACAACCACCTAGTTTTGAAGATCCTTTCAAATCTGATTATGTTTTTAAATTAAATAAAGCGCTATATGGTTTGAAACAAGCTCCAAGAGCTTGGTATGAAAGATTGAGTATGTTTTTTATCTCTAAAGGTTTTCATAGAGGAAAAGTTGACACCACTTTATTCTTGAAAACTTTTGACAATGATATCTTAGTTGTGCAAATATATGTGGATGATATTATCTTTGAATCTACTAAAGAATTGTTGTGTCAAGAATTTGCTGAGACCATGTAGGCAGAATTTGAAATGTCAATGATGGGAGAATTGACATTCTTTTTGGGGCTTCAAATAAAACAAACAAAAGAAGGAATCTTTGTTCATCAAGAAAAATACACAAAACAAATATTGAAGAAATTTGGATATGATGGTTGCAAAAAGGTTACAACACCTATAAGTACTTCAACAAGGTTAGACTCTGAATCAAATGGACAGAAGGTAAGTGAGAAACTTTATAGGAGCCTCATAGGTTCTTTATTGTACTTGACTGCATCAAGACCTAATATTTTGTTCAGTGTGTGTTTGTGTGCTAGATTTCAAGCTGCACCAACATAAATTCATTTATCAGCTGTAAAGCGAATTTTCAAATACCTAGTTAATACTTAAAATTTGGGCATCTAGTATCCTAAAAATCAAAATTTTGATTTAATAGGATATTCTGATGTAGATTATGCTAGTTGTAAAATTGATAGAAAAAGCACATCTGGTATATGTCAATTCCTAGGTGATAGATTAATTTCTTGGTCTTCTAAAAAACAAAATTCTGTTGCTCTATCCACAACTGAAGCTGAATATGTTTCTATTGGTAATTGTTGTCCACAAGTTTTATGGATAAAACAACAATTAAATGATTATGGAATAAATTTTAAAATTGTGCCAATTAAATGTGATAACACAAGTGCAATAAATTTAACAAAAAATCTAGTGCATCATTTTAGGTCAAACCACATAGAAATAAGACATCATTTTATTAGAGATCATGTGCATAATGGAGATATAAATGTTGAATATGTGCCAACCGAAAGTCAATTTGCAGACATCTTTACTAAACCTCTTGAAAAGGTAAAATTTGAATTTATTAGAAATGAATTAGGAATTTGTAACCCTTTTTGAATTCCCCCCCAAAATTTTCAATCTTGAAAATCTTTATATATAATATATATATATATATATATATATATATATTCTTTCTCTTTATCCGTTTCTCTCTTTCTTTCTTTCTTTTTTTTTTTTGCAACCTGCTCTCTCTCTCTATTTTTCCTTCTCTCTCATTATGACTCCAATGGCACCTAAATCCTCAGAACGTCTCAAACAGAAATCTTTCAAAACAAAACCCTCCAACAAGCCTTTAGTGATTCATGATGAATCTTCAGATTCTTCGGAAAAACCTTAAGAACCTTCAATGGAGGAGAACCCAAGTTCCCCTGACTCCGAATCTATCATTGGTTCTAAAAACATTTCCAAAAGAAAACGGGTTTCATCGTCTTCAAAAGGAAAAGAAAAGGTTACTCAAGAAACCTCTTCGCCTAAGAAATCAGCCAAAAAACAATCAAAACAAAGGAATGTACCAAGTCTGAAAACCTCAATCCCGAAATCTCTTCGAAGGAAGAAAAACGAGGTGTGTCCTTGTAGTTTTGTGGATTTTAATTTCTTTACAAGTAATGGGTTTTACTAGAATGAACTTTTAGAACCCATAGGATGTATGGAACTTTTCTCTATTTAAGTTCTAGTTTATGGCGAGTGTGTGAAAGAATTTTATGGAAATTTAAATCCTTCGGAAGGGAATGTTCTAGTTTCCAGGGTATGTGATCAAGACATTACAATTTCTAGGGCAGATGTAATTAAATGTCTACACTTGCATGATGTAAATGATGATGTAGAGATTACAAACATGCCTAGGAATGATCTTTTTGTTGCTATTAATGGAGGTTTACAAATGGATTATGGGAAGGAGGCAATGGTTATTGATTTCGAGCTGTTTCCTTGAAGCATACACAAAATTATTGTTGAATGTATATGTCCAAGGAAGGGAAGTTCTACTTCAATTTCTATAGAACATGATCAAATCATCTATCCAATGATTAATAGAAAGAATGTGGACATGGCTTCTAGAGTCATTGATCAAATATGGCGAAATAGAGAAAGTCTAGTATTTGGGAATGCTCTCATGCAGCTGTTTGTATTTAAAGGAATTTTTTTGCCTTCCAGCTCTTCTGAACCTATTAAGTTAAAGAGGATAGGTAAAGAAGTTTTTCATCATATGTCAATATTTGTTAAAGATTGTCTATGGTATGCGAATGATGGTGCACACTTTATGCATCAAAGACATATGAAAAGAATTGTTCCTTTTGGAACTTCTTCAATAACTGATGGAGATAGGGGAAACACGGCCTGAACACACGGCCGTGCTATAAATGATGGAGCTAGGGGACACACGACCGTGCATATAGACCGTGTATAGAATGATGGAGACAGGGGACACACGGCCTGAACACACGGCCGTGCTATAAATGATGGAGCCAGGGGACACACGGCCGTGCATATAGACCGTGTATCCAATTCAGAGCCACAGACGTATACACGGCTTCCTCACACGACTAGGAGACAACCGTACTTCGCGACCGTGCCCTCAGACAGATTTCCACAGAAGTATACACGGCCTCACACACGGCCGTGTATCGTGACCGTGTATAACGATCGAGAATCCTATAGAGGCTAACACGGTTCCGGGCACGGCTTGGGACACGGCTTGCGGAACTTTCACAGAATCATACACGGCTTAGAGGCACGGCCGTGTATGAGACCATGTACTAGGCTTGTCATTTGCCCAGAAGCATACACGGCCTGGAGGCACGGCCGTGTATGCGACAATTTATAGACGTGTATTTTACTATTTATTTCCACGTGTACGCTTAGATTTTCCCCTTTTAGATATTTTACGGGGCCATATAAATACTCTTTTGTCAGATAGATTAGGGTTACGTTTTAATATACATTTGAATACACTTTGAGAGAGAGTTTTCTCCAATTATCGGGTTGTGCGCAACCTAATTTGCATCAAAGCATGTGTCTTTGTTGTGTGAAACCAATCCAATTTCGGATTCGTTTCGTTTTAGCTTCCACGCTGCGTCAGTTTGGTATCAGAGCAAGGTTATTTCCTGCAGAGATGTCGACTAACGACGGTGTTGATGGCGGTCGTATTCTTGACGGTGTTCGAGGTACGGAAGTCCTACGTTACGGGCAACCAATACGAAGGGCGGTAGAGGAAACCATGGGTCAGAAAATCCGGCGAGAGGAACAGCGTCGTGAGGCTCTGATCTATCGATCCAACACCAACAGTAGCAGGCAGATCTATTGGAGACGACCGGAAGGAGATCGAAGGAACAGTTCTGTTACTTATGATACGGATGATGAAGACGAGATTTTTAATAATCTGCCTAGGAGAAGAGGCCATGGTAACATAAGACGATACAATAGATGTAATTATAGGTATAAAGATGAAATCTCTTCTCAATTTAATTATGTTGTATCCGAGTTTGATGGTATTGGGAGTTTGAAGAAGTTTTGGGTTTGGGTTGAGGATATTAAAAGATTCTTTGATCGTATGAGGATTCCTGAGGGAATGAAGATAGAGTTAGTGGAGAGTCGTTTGTGGGGTGATGCATTGTATTGGTGGGAACGACTCCAGGGGTTAAGACGCCTTGAGGGTAAAGATCCGGTGAGGACTTGGTTTATGATGCAATGCTTGTTAGAACAAGAGTTCTTTCCCCTTGATTACGAGCGAATTCTCCCTCAAGAAATTCCACAAACACCTAAGCTTGTAAATTTAATTCCGGAAGTGCTTAAAGAGGGGATGGTCGAACAAGAGAAAAACTCAACCTGTGAAGATCATAGTACGTTGGTTGATGATGGTGGAGGCAGTGGAAGCCTATGAAAATTGTGTTGGTGAGGAAGCTACTGTGGACTTGCCTTTGTTGAATGACGAGCCGGATATAACGGTGACTGAAGAGTCGAAGGCTGGAGATACTCTGAGCATAATCATTGCACCAATGAAGGAGATTAAGGGTGTAGAGTTTAATGTTTTACCCAAAAACTTGTACTTCAAACCAGAGGAAACGCTAGAGATGACTTATGGAGGACAAAATACAGAGAAAGAAGCTCATGACATTCTCAGTTATGCATTTGAGAGTGGCACAAATACTTTGGACACTATTGAGGCTTATCCAATTCCAACGGAGAAAGAAACTCAAGGAAAAACAAGTCGTTATATTGGTAGCTGGTTAAAGTCTCAACCACATGACAAGGCCATAGTGGTAACCAAAGTTTGTAGTTATTCAGAAAGGTCAAGCTATATTCGTGAAAATGCAAAGGTTTTACGGGTTGATGCTGCTAACATCCGAGAGAGTGTCGAGAAAAGCCTTAAGAGACTTGGCACTAACGACATTGATTTGCTGCAAATTCATTGGTCAGATCGCTATGTTCCACTGTTTGGTGAGTACTCATATGATTTTTCAAAGTGGTAGACAAGTGTGCCTTTTGTTGAGCAGTTACAGGCCCTACAAGATGTTATCAATGAAGGAAAGGATCGCTACATTGGTGTTTCAAATGAGGCTACATGTGGAATAACGGAGTTTGTTCAAGCTTCTAAAGCTGAAGGGGTTCCAAAGATTGTTAGCATGCAGAATAGCTATGGTTTGCCTGTTAGAGGCCGATTTGAAATGGATCTAGTTGAAGGACGCCATCTGAAAATTCGTAACATAGGCCTCCTTTGTTATTCTCCATTGGGTGGTAGATCATTGACTGGAAAGTATTTGGATATCAATTCTAAAGCTGCCAATGAGAAGAGGTTGAACCTATTTTCTAGATACATGAAGAGGTACAACCGTTCCATCCATAGAACTATTGGAGGATCACTTTTTCCAGTGGCCTATACCAAGGCACCTTCTCATGCGTTGGACCTAGTTTCCATTCCCAAAGGTGAGGAGACCTACGTAGCAGCAAAACACCTGGAGGAACAGTGCCACACAGTGGCGTCAGAAATCAAAGAACAAATTGAGAAAGTAAATGAGCGATATAAGAAAACCGCCGACAGACATAGGAAGAAGAAGTTATTTGATGTGGAAGACCTAGTGATGGTGTTCTTAAGGAAAGAACGCTCCCCCGGGGATACATATGGCAAGTGGCAACTGAAGAAGTACAGTCCCTATGAAGTTGTACGTAAGATCAATGACAACGCATATGTTGTACAACTCCCGAAAGATATGAATATATCTTGCACTATCAATGTAGCGGACTTGTCACCTTTTCATGCCGATGATACTCCTCTATATCCGGATGAGAACTCGGGGTCGAGTTCTCCATTGGTGGGGGAGAATGATGGAGACAGGGGACACACAGCCTGAACACACGGCCGTGCTATAAATGATGGAGCCAGGGGACACACGGCCGTGCATATAGACCGTGTATAGAATGATGGAGACAGGGGACATACGGCCTGAACACACGGTCGTGCTATAAATGATGGAGCCAGGGGACACACGGCCTGGATACACGGCCGTGCATATAGACCGTGTATCCAATTCAGAGCCACAGACGTATACACGGCTTCCTCACACGGCTAGGAGACAACCGTGCTTCGCGACCGTGCCCTCAGACAGATTTCCACAGAAGTATACACGGCCTCACACACGACCGTGTATCGTGACCGTGTATAACGATCGAGAATCCAATAGAGGCTGACACGGTTCCGGGCACGGCTTGGGACACGACTTGCGGAACTTTCACAGAATCATACACGGCTTAGAGGCACGGTCGTGTATGAGACCGTGTACTAGGCTTGTCATTTGCCCAGAAGCATACACGGCCTGGAGGCACGGCCATGTATGCGACAATTTATAGACGTGTATTTTACTATTTATTTCCACGTGTACGCTTAGATTTTCCCCTTTTAGATATTTTACGGGGCCATATAAATACTCTTTTGTCAGATAGATTAGGGTTACGTTTTAATATACATTTGAATACACTTTGAGAGAGAGTTTTCTCCAATTATCGGGTTGTTCGCAACCTAATTTGCATCAAAGCGTGTGTCTTTGTTGTGTGAAACCAATCCAATTTCGGATTCGTTTCGTTTTAGCTTCCGCGCTGCGTCAATAACTGTTCAAGAAGGAGGTTCAGGATCTAGCTCAGAACCTAGAACAGAGCTTGGAATGGATTATAGAAAGCAACCACATGATGTTGAGGCTGGAAAAAGTGGAACAAAAGAAGCTACATTCAATGTTGATATGGAACAAATGAAGAGTGTTATGCGAGAAGCCTTGAAACATGAGCTATCGAATTTAATTAAGACAGCTTTGACAGATGAAATCTCGGTTCTTCAACGGTTTGATCTTAAGAGATTAGAAGCGATGGAGTTACAAGTTAAACAAACTTCTGATACTCTTTCTGACATTAAGAAAAATTCTAAGAAAATGCTCACTGACCTCTATCACTATAGAATTCTCTATGATGAGTTTAGTGAGAGAGTCAAGCAAGATCTATCCAACAATGTGATTGCTTTTGACAAGTTTGTCTCTCAAGTAAGGAAGATAGGAGATTCAGTCACTAACTCTTTCAAGACTTTGGACTCCAAGACGGATAAAACATCCCAATCTGTCACTAGTCTTCATGGAGAAATCAAGTTGTTCTTATCCACCAAATTTCCAGATTATGTTTGCTCTGGCGCACATATCATCGACTTGGATACTTCATAAGAAAAATCTTCCTCTACCAATCCTTCCACCACTACCTCTACCCCTCGAGTTACAAGATCTAGAAAGTCTTAGTTCTTATCTTAATTTACTGTTTTGAACTCAAGTTGTGAAAGACTTCTTTTATTTTTTATGCATAGATTAAGGGGGAGTTATCCCTTTTGCTGTTAACAAAAAGGAGGAGAATGGTACTATAGAGAACGCAATGCTTTATTAATGGTTCTATTGTGATTATGATGCTTTTCTGTTATGAATTCTGGTTAATTTTTCTAATAGTGTTATGAATATATGTTTGCTTGAACATGAAAATTGTTTCTATTCTGTTTATCTAATGGTGTTTTGTTATCATAAAAAAGGGGGAGAATGTTAAGTTCACTAATTTAGTTTTGATGTTAACAAAAGAGGAATAATGTGTAACGTATGTTTGAGTTTGTCAGAAGTTCTTTCAGAAGATAGTAAGTGAATTTTTCTAAATTGAATAAAGAGACAGAAGCTTGTTTAGAACCTTCAAAGATGTTATATAGACTGTTTTTGTTCTATCAGAAGGTATTTCAGAAGTTGTGTAATGTATCAGTAGCTCTCGTGTTAAGCTTTCAGAAGCTTTTTCAGAACCTTTACAACAGGAGGACAGTTGACAGGTTTTCTTCAGAAGCTCTTTTAGAACCTTCCATGCCTGTCACGGATTTTTTTTTCTAGATTTCGTTCTAATTTTTGTATCGATGGTTTTTAATAAATTTCAAGGCCTAGCTTCACATGTCAAGTATATTTGGGTAATATACTTGATGTGTTTTACTAAAGTTGGATTTTATATCATGGGGTTTTTAATTTATATAAAGTTTTTACAAGATTTTATTTTATGATAAAGTGAGATCGTATAAGATTTATAGGTTTTATCAAGATTTAAATCTAGATATTTGTGCTATATTTTGGGAGATCCAGTAATTACAAAGATAAGGATAAGAAATATGGTTGTTACATGAAGATATGGTTCCACAACATATGGGCTATCAAGATAAGGTTCCATAATGTGAGGGATATTTTCAACAAACTTGATGCAAAGAATATCTCCAAAGAAGATCTCGGTCAAACTAATTTATCCAAGCTTATCCTCATCAAAATATCATGGGAATGCAGATTTTCTCCAACAAGTTCAACTTATTTTTGAAATAAAAAATTTCAAAAATAAATTCAAGCTTGTCACATGGAACTCCATGAACGTTACAAGATATTCTCCAACAAAGTAACCGTTATGTCTTATATACAAAAAGGGATGTTCAGCTGAAATATACATAGAACATTCTTTTTAGAATCAAGCACACGAAAAAGTTAAAAGCTCATACATCTTCAGGCGCAAAATTTTTTTTTCTTACACGTGTGATCTGATTTGTAGAGGAAATTTGATATTCCTCATTGTTATTGTGATTCCTTTCTTGTATGAGGAATTGAGAGTTGTTTCATCACTATAGTTTGAGTGATTAGCTTAGTGGAGAAGCTAAAGAGACTCAGCAGTGAGACTTTGCCTTGAAGAGGCTTATTTTGTATATTCTCAATTTTATTGATATAGTGAAACACAACCGGTAAAGACAACCGGGACCCTAGCGTGCAGCTGGAAGAGAGGACTAACGCTCGAGGCGGAACCTTTATAAATCTCTGAGCATTTTATTCTTCTCTACTCACTTTATTTATTGCACATTATTATTTTTCATTTTTGTTACTCACGTCATTTCGATAGTTAAGAGACTTTGGATAATTTGCAAAAATTGAAATTTTAAATAATTAATCAATTCACCCCCCATTTTGATTAATCTAATTGGAACCAACACCCTAGAATGCTGAGAACTTCTCCCATCCTTACTTATAGAAAAGGGTTGGCTATCAACTTACCTCCATCTATACCAAGGCTTTTGGTTCACCACTAGACACATCAATGGTGTTCTAGCATGTCAAAGACAATTCCAAGCTCAAGACTCTGACATTTTCTTAGTCACAACACCAAAACCCGGCACTACATGGCTCAAAGCCATAATGTTTGCCCTTGTGAGTAGGACCTAATACCCTTGTAAGTCCCCAAACCACCCTATACTACACAATAACCCCCATGATCTTGTCCCTTTTTGGGAACTTAAAGTTTTCCTTGAAAAAGAGGTTCTTGATTTGTCTTCACTTCCCACACCAAGGCTCTTTCGGACTCACTTACCCTATGTCTCACTTCCTACATCCATGAAAGACAACAAGTAATCCAAGCTTGTGTATTTGTGTAGGAAACCCAAAGACACGTTTGTTTCTCTTTGGCATTTCACAAACAAGCTTAAACCAAAGGATAGAGAAAGTAACAAGCTTGAAGAGTCATGTGACAAGTTTTGTAGAGGTGTGAGCTTGTTTGGTCCATATTGGGACCATGTTTTAGGGTATTGGAAAGCAAGTTTAGAGAATCCTAAGAAGGTGCTTTTCGTGAAGTTTGAGGAAATGAAGGAACAACCTAAAGTTCAACTAAAGAGATTGGCCGACTTTGTTGGGTGTCCTTTCTCACAAGATGAGGAAGCTACTAGGGATATAGATGAGATCTTGGAGTTGTGTAGTTTTGATAATCTAAGTGGTTTGGAGGTGAATCGCAATGGCAAGTCAACCTCCGGTGAAGAGAACAACTCGTTTTTTCGGCGAGGTGAAGTGGGAGATTGGAAGAATCACTTGACAGATGAGATGGTGGAAAAATTGGATTGCATTGCTCAAGAAAAGTTCTATGTCTGGGGACTCGAGTTTTAAGATTGTTTATTTCATGACTCGTTCTTACTCGTTATTTATCAATTGTTGAACATCCTTGCTATCATGTTGAATATGCTTGTTTGTTTTATATTATTATTATTATTATTATTATAACCATGGTTGAATATATTTGTCTAGCTTATGAATTAAGGAAAGTTACAAGCAAGGAGATCAACATTTAGGATTAAGTTTAAATAAAAGATTAAATTTTTGAGTAGTTAAAAAAAATTATCAATATTATACTAAATAGTTCCAATATGAGATCCCACTATGATAACGCTATAGATAGTAATGAATCTTTTATTTGAAATGCTTAGCATATTTACTCGATAATAACAAATTTTTATTTGAATCACTTAATATAATGTTTATTTTTTTTTAACTATTTGAAAGTTTAATAATTTATTTTTACTATTTAACATAACGTTAATAGTTGACTTTAAATATTAATCCCCTTACTTGAAATTTTTCGTTATTAATTATCATTGTTGAATATATTTGTTATATTGTTAAATATATTTGTTATGCTTGTCTGTAATGAATGTCTTTAAATAAAAATGAGGTTTTGAGGCGTGTGGATTAAAACGTGATTAATATCAAAGAATATAACCTTTAATAAGTGCTTTAAAGATACTCGACTTAACTGGAGACCTATTTCAATATTCACGTTTGTTTTAACATTTATATGATTGAATGATAAAGTAAATCTTGTTTAAGAGTTCTCATTTGTGTACTATAAATAGCCAATGTCTAGTTGGCCTTAAATTGCATGATCATTGACCATCCGGTGTAAAAAGGATGTATAAATGTTAATGTTTTTAGTAACTTGCCGGCACGCCTATTTGAGTAATGTGAAATGCCCCCACAATTTTGTCTAGTACTTTGTAAATTGAGATCCCCTTTACTGTTATAGATATCGATCTGAAACCACACTTTAAAAGTGTTCTTAAAAGGGAACAACTTTTTCCTTAGAATATTACCATCACTAGGCCTCTTAAAATGAGTTTCTTACATATTAATAGATAAATCTTGTTGTTGATCGTTTGTATCATTCAAATGTTTTTACATGATAATAGTAAGCAAGTAGCAAAAATGAATAATATAATGAAAGATAAAATTTGTGATTGTTTGAAAAAAATAAAAATTTCAACCTCAAAAAAGGGAAAAAAAGGAATACTTGTTACAATTGTAAGCCTCTGTTTTTTAGACCGTACATCTTTTTGGATTATCTTTTTTTATTATATATTTTATTACTTATGAGTAATGAGTAACATAGTCCATATATATATATATAAAAGTAAAGATAAAAGCTATCATGAAATATTCATTATCATATATATATATAAAAAGGGAAAATAGTTTCCTTTTTAATCCTCTTATGGAGTTGCCCCGTATAAAAAGAAATTAAAAAAATAATATATATATATATAAGTAAAGATAAAAGCTATAATGAAATATTCATTATATATATATATATATATATATATATATATATGGTTCAAGTTTAAAAAGGGAAAATAGTTTCTTTTTAATCCTCTTATGGGGCTGCCCTATATAAAAAGGAATTAAAAAAAAAATCTTTTAAATAGGTCTTTAGAAACATTGTTAAAGGATATCATTACTTTATTACAAACACCATTTTCAATAGAAAAATTTCAAAATATATTTTGCTTACCTTTGATAAGATCATTTAACTTATGTCCTATGAAATTCAAATTGAAGTTAAGCATACTACACTATAAGAATTTTGATATTCAGTGATGTTTCTTAAATGTCATCAAAACTAAAGTAAACGTTGTAGAATTTTTTTTTATAATGTTTATTAAACATCACAAAAGGTTTGTTACAAAAATTATTTTGTATCATCAATACTAGAAACATCACTAATGATGCAATAATAGTAACATTTAAACATTGCCAATAAGTATTTTTTTATAATTTTTAAATGTTACTAAATCTTAACAATTTAAAGCCAAAATTGTTTGAAAAATATATATATTTTTAATAACGTTTAAACATCACAAAAAGTATAATATTTGGTAACGTTTAAACATTACTAAAAAATATTTAAATATCACTAATAAGTAGTTTTTTGTAATGTTTAAACATAACTAAACAATAATGTTTAGTAATGTTTAAACATTACAAATGAGTGATATTTAGTAATATTTGAGCGTAACGAAAAGAGAATATTTTGTAACATTTAAACATCACAAAAAATGATCATTATAATATGATAAATCCATTTACAAATATAACAATTAAAACCTATAGTAAAAGTGTATACAATTGCAGAATAATATAGGCCATAAAAGTGGATATTTGTGTATAAGCTTATAGTTGTCCACTTTCATCATCAACTACAAGCTTTACAAAAGTTATAAATGAGGATGTAAACATATCCCAATTAATATTGTCTAAACTTGGCAGAATTTACTAGCAAAATAAACTCTATTGATAGGCTACTCTTCCCTAAATTCATAATCAACTTTGAAAAAGTGGTCAGATAATAAACTCTATTTCATAAACTATCTATTCTATTTCCCAATTTGATTATCATCTATAAAAAAAATCAATAGCAAAATAAACCATCCTTCATAAACTACTTTCTTCCTCACTTTCATGATCCTCTTCAAAAAGGTTACTACCAAAATGAACTCCCTTTCATAAAATATCTTCTTCCCCACTTTCACTATCATCACCATGATTAGGGGGAATTGTAGAAGGAATAAACTCCCCTTCTTTATCTAACCTTTCATCTTCCAAACATCCTATAATTGAATATTAAGATTATTAACTAATTAGTTATGTAAATAAAAGCATAACACAAGATAAAATGAACACTTGATGGGGAATGCAACTTGTTTGCTCAATTAACAAGTGGAAGTACACTTATAATAGCAAGTTATAAGACTAAGTTGTAGCATAAGTGATAATGTCACCACCAAAAACACTCAAGCTCTCCAAAATTCCACCAAAACTTATAAAAAATTTCCTAGGAGAGATCAAGCTCATGCAAGCACTATATAGTAATTCACCAGAAGAAAAAAAGGTGTCAAATTATGTTAAGCTACTTGGTAACTATATTTTAACAAATATAAGATTAGGTTTTCATAGAATAAGGTCAATAAATCTATTAAATTCTAGCTTATGTTCACCTTCTAGGTAATTTCAAGAAGTCATCTAATCAAAACTAATGTGGTTTACAGTAATATGAGAAACAAGATCATAAGCCATGTAGACTAAAGAACTTAACCATTTGGGAAATTCCATCAAGTTACTAGTAGATCATATTAGAAAGAAAGAGATGAAAACAAGAATAAAGGAGGTTATTAATCTCACAATGAAAATTTTTAGTGAAAGAAAATTTCCACAGTTTGCTTTAGAAGTAACAAAACTCTTATACAAGGTGAAAGGAAAGTCTCTACTTCACTCCGATCTTTTAAAATTTCCATAGTATCTAGCATCTTATCAAACCCCTCAATGCTAGCAAGTTCTGACGTATTGCTTCTAATGCTCACCATATCCACCACCATATAAAGGTCTTGAATCATTGTAGTACTTTGATGGTAGTGGAGGGGGGTTGGTTTTTTTGGTTCTACTTTCTTAATCTCCACCTGCAACAAAAATAAATTGATTTACATATTCATTGGTCCTCTTTATATCATCATACCACCAATCGCACCCCCCGCCAAAAACAAAAAACAAAAAAAGAACACTACTGAAAGATGTAGGTAGCACATGGCATCAACCATCTTAAACAATGAAATAAAATAAACTGTTTATGCATATTTGCTAATTGTTGACGCCCTTAGGAAGATAATTAAGACAAAAATGCTAAGATCTACTTAATACTAGAACAAAAACAATGTCTTTTTATCTTAGAACTAATCATGAAATATCTCAAACCAATTCATTAGACTTCCAACACATCTCATTTACTATTTTTAAGGAAAGCTCAAGTGTATACATGAGGAGAAGAGAACACCTTAGGAATTTGGGTTGCAATAAAATTGCTTTATACAAAATTTAGTTAGATGACCTTTGGTGTTTTGGGAATGGTCAAGATAATTCACATCCTGAAGTGTGAATGATCACCTTCTGATACATTTGAAGGAGTTCCACCTACAAAGATCTTTTTAGTCTTGAAATCCTTAGAGCCACAAGAACCCTTTGGGATTGTCCTTTTGATTCAACTTGGAAGTACCAAAATTCACCACTAAAGTAAAAAAACATACTTAGGAAATGAACTCACAATGATAGGGAAAAAGGAAAAAAAAAAAAAAAGGAGGAGGAGGAGGGGATATACATTAGTTTTTCTGATCCTTCATTATGACTGAATTTGTAATTTCACTATACTTGCCAAAATGCTTAACAAATTGAGCTACATCAAGAAGGAAAGTCAATATTTCTAATAAAATTATGTTATTTAATTACTAATAGTACTTAAAAACTAATGTAGTATAAATAACTAACCATTAGTTGTCTCTCTTACTAAACCTCCTATAAAAATCTTTTTGCAATTACATGTACACTAAGATTAATTTTATAGATAAACAAGTAAACTTAACCAAATATATATGATAAAAGGCATATACTACAATAGATGGTTGACCCAAGACAGTTAGTGGATTAAAAAAATTATTTGACAAAGCTAAATTCTAAGCTATATCACAGCTTAGTTAATTATCACAATGCAATGCACAAGAATTACAGGAAATAGTTTTCTTTCAATTTGGATTCTTTACCAAAAAATATAGTAGCCTAAACTAATAGATACAATTACATCATGAATTAAAAGATAGAAAAACATTTACCCATTGAAGGAACACCTTGAGAAATGTCAGCCACTCCAAGAACACGCATGATACACTTCATAACATACTGATTCTCCTCCTATTCTGGAAATCTCAAAGCACTTAATGGGTT
This sequence comes from Laguncularia racemosa, assembly GCA_037954665.1. Lineage (NCBI taxonomy): Eukaryota > Viridiplantae > Streptophyta > Magnoliopsida > Myrtales > Combretaceae > Laguncularia > Laguncularia racemosa. The sequence goes on from JBBMOL010000010.1 coordinate 9,931,344, forward strand.
ATTCATCAACACAAGAAGAACAGGAGAAATATCTTTTGAAGTATACCTTGCCTTCTCCCCTTCATCCTTAACGAGCAAAAGTTTCTCAATGTAACTTGCGGCATAGGAATGAACAACATTGGACCATGATGTAAGGAACCTAACCAAATCAGGGAACAACTATAGGGTAATGCTCTTTGGTATTTGATTCGAAACATTGTAAAGAACTTAAGTGCACTAACCTTTAGCATAGGTAACTTGTTAATATTTTGGTTCTTGAGTTTTGGAATAGTTTTAGATGCAAAAAAGCTTTCGACATCAACCAAATCGATAGAAACTGAACTACCCCTAGCCTTCTTTGTTGCAAGAGAAACAACCAAGTATATTGCACAATCCTTATCTTTCCAATTTGTTGCAAGATTCACTGTAAAGGAAGTCAACAAGCTTTGTATTTTTGAAAAAATAATACCAGTAACCCGCACCTTATAATTAGCCGCAATACCTTTAACAGAATATGAAAAGAACTATGAATAGTGTCTCCTAAGCAGAAATGAGACTTTTCATATAAAAAACAAAAAGAACTATGAATATAAAAGCAATATCTTCATTCTTCCATACTAACCTTAAGTTTTCAAATTCATAAACAAAAAGATTGAATACTGAGAATAGTTTCTCCTAAGCAGAAATGAGACTTTTCAATTTCATAGTTATATACCTTCTTTGTTACTCTCAAATCTTCAGTGATTACCTAAAAAATCATTAGAAAACAATTCAAAGGAGTTAATTGAGTTTAAATTACTGGTGATATAGCATAGAAGGAAAATTATATAAAATTTTCACCATGAAAAAAAGGATAAGAGCTTAGATTATGATGCAAAGCCTTTTCTTCTTGGAATGGTAGCATTTTCAACAACAAAGTTACTATTGCAAAGATAACTAGTTTCAAACAATTTGCGAACCATAAACTTACAAATCATAAATAGGAACAAATTTCATAATTTTAGTAGTTTTTTAATAACACCTAAGAATTATCAACAAGATGTTATAAGTTCATTCATATTCTCCTCGACATGTGCATCTTTAAATAACCTAAATATAAAATGAAATGGCATTAATGTTCTTATTCTCTTATTTCTCTTGATTTCCATTTACATCTGTTGATTTATTCTCTAAAAAGTTACCAAACATTAATCCCTCTAGGCTATTGAAAAGAAAACTACAAAGAAGAAAGTGTACCTATTAAAGTTGAAAACTTCACTCCAAAAATAGCTACAAACCATCAAATACAATTAAGTATTGCCACAATGTCCCCTCCAAAATTTGAAAAGCAACAAGAACAATCTCATTGTGAAGTAGCCCCGTTTTTTTTTTTTTTTCCAATTCCACAGTAGTTAATTGATGTATTCCATTGCATAAAACTATGTAAACACAATCAAAGTAGATAAAGAAAATGACTTGATCACCATTCCATGGCATAGATTCGCCACCACCAGGTTTGATCACGGCTTTCATTAAACCACCAGGTGGCATCATCTTTCTTCTATACATCACCAAAAAAGAAAAAGAATTTAATCACCTATAAAAATCATTGAAAATTGAATAAAGAAAAAAAAAGAAAAAAATAACCAAAATTGATGTTTCAAAAATCGACACCTCTTCTCAAACAAGATTTTCTTACGAAATGAAAATTTAAGCTCATAATTGACCACATTATCTAATTAGAAAAAACCACACCTCCCAATCTCCTCTTCTACTACTACTTTTCCCAGCTAATCACCTCCTTCCTTAGAATTACTTTAACCAAGTACTCACAAACCGAGTTACAAATTTCCATAAGCATGTGAGTGACAAAAATATGCATATTAACATTATCTAGAGTAACCATTTACATTACGTTATCTAGATTAAGATAAGAGCATTGAAAATTGAAATCAAGATGGAGAGTAATTAGCATTAGCCTTGTAAATGTCAAAGACTTCATTAAGCAACCCTACATTAACCATGAGATCTACCCTATTCTTTACAAACTAGTCTAGAACAAGGAGAGAGGCACCTACACATGCAAAACAGCAATTGTTCTTAACATTTTTGACACATTCCTGGTTCTACCTAGCCATAACCACAAAAGGCCATATGCAATCACTAAAGAATTTACTACATACAATCTTTATAGTCCAGAAAGAAATGCCTAATTAGCAAAGCTCAAAGTTCAACATCTTTTATTTGAATTTCAGCTATATACACAAATACTAAAAGGGAAAAAAATTACTTAGGTACATTTCTCTATCTCTTTACTAGAGATAAATTTCTTTACGAGGTTAAAGTCCTTTACCTTAAGATTCATTCACTTAGAATTTTCTTCCAAGTGATCTCTCCATAAGAAAATTTCACCTTTTCCACACCACAAGTCGAGAAATCAACCAACAGAATCATAATAAGATGTAGGAAATGATAAAAGACTAAAAAAAAAAAAACTCACAAAATAAACCTCTCCAATGAGCATGATCCCTATAATAGTAGAAAGCCCATTAATGGCAACTTAAAAGCATAAAATCTTAAGTAGCGTAAAAATCTATAATGCGTGTAGTAAAAATAGGTGCTTTTCTGTTAGTGGCATTGAGACCGAGCACTTGAAGAGCTATAAGCAAGCAAATTTTTTTTGAATAAGTATAGTAAGAGAGAGTTACTAAACACCTTTCTATACCGGCATAGTTATCCTTTTTCTTCTATCTAATCTCAATGTCCTAGTAATACCCTAGAACAAAAATTGAAATAAAATTGTAGCTTGATTAAGAAATTGAAAGAATAAATACGTACACAATAGAAACATAAGAAGAAATCGTATTAAGTCTTAAGAATATGAAGGAAATATGTACACAATAGAGAGAGAGGAAATCTGTAAGTGCAAGCTTTGTTTAGAGAGAGAGAGAAAGAGATAGAGGGGGGAGGGGGAGAATGTACCATTTGCAGCTTCAATGAGTGGGTGCTCTGATGGAGAGAGAGAGAGTAATTTTTGGAGTGGTCAGAGAGGGCTAGACAAGGGAAAATAAAAAAATTTGCAAAGTAGAAGAGGATTTGGTTAAATAGAGAAAAGAGGGCATTGGCTAGAAAAAAGACAGAAAAGAGGGCTTCGACTTTTTCCTTCCCAACTTAGCATTGGCTAGGCACATTGGATGGAAAAAAAAAAAGAAAAAAGAAAACTACGCGGGATATTGAATTTCTAGAAATACTGTATGGCAGGCCTAAACTAATTTGGGAACAATTGGAGATTTTTTTTTCTTAATTTGAAGTTTATTTAATTTTTATAGAGTGAGTAAAAAATATTTAATAAGATTGACTATATTTAATTTTAAAACAAGTTACAAATCAAATTATACGTATACATCTTCTAAATTTATTCATAAACATTACTAATATTATATTTTTTATAACATTTAATAAATGCTACTAAATTATATACAAATTAGTAATGTTTGCAAAATCTGCAAATGTTACTAAAACTAAAAATTCTTGTAGTGTGATAATAGTATATAGTTGATTTGCAAAAATTAAATAGTACTTAGGTGCCACTTTCACCAAATCAACTTTCCTCAAACTTGCTTGGTGGAAATCCATTGAGAAAAAGAAAGAAAGAAAACTTTTGAAACCCTTTCATGCAATAAAAGGCTCCTTGTCTTGGAGATAATCCTTAACAAAAACTGGCTACTTCATTTTTTTTTCTTTTTAAGTTGCAAGTGCAATATAACACATTGGAATGGCTACATGTCACTACTTTTCAGCATTATTCCTTCTAGTATTGTCTTTTTTTTTTTCCTTTTTTTAATTTTTATTAATGCTTGAATTTACTTAAACTTAGAATTTTAAACCCAAGTTCGATTTAAGGTAACACTAAAAAACTCAAACTTGATTTAATCAAACTCATTCAGACTTGGTTTATTAAAGAATATTTTTCTTTTAATTAAAAAAAAAAATCCAAACTCAACTTAAACTCAATATATATTTATATAAGATTCAGTCAAGTTTGACTAGGTTTGTAAGTTAGTTGAAACAAATATCATGAAACTTGAGTTTGACTTTATAAATTGCTCAAGTAGCTTGACCTCAAGCTAGACTTAACTATTATTGAGTCTAAGGTAAGATGCAAAGAATATTTGACATTGTTTATGATAATTCTTACACTTTAATTGTTAAGTTTATATTTTGAATTTATATGAGCTTTGTTATGAAAGAGTATTTAGACTTTGAAAATTGAAAGTGGTAAATAGGCTAAGTTAAGGTGGTTATGTCCTTGGTAGTTTTGTATTGTGTATTTTTATTGTTGCTTGTTATTTCCTATTAAATATATTAAGGTTTAATTTCTGATAACTCTCTGTATATGTTGTTATGTAGAATAGATTAAGTAAATGAGAAAGTTGATGACCTTAAGTACCATGAGATTGTAAGAGAATCATTGTACTATTTTTTCTAAATTGTAGAAAACCCCTAATTCTTTCTAAGGCTTCCACATAGATTCATTATGTTTCCTTCTCTCTTCACTTATCAACTGTGTGTTTTGTAATTTATAGCTAAAAGTCTAGATCTTATGCCATATTAGCATCAAACAGAGGTTAAGAGATTAGGAATCATGAGAGTTTGTGATTAGCACACTAAGTTGATGTTGAAGAAGTATGGCATTGAGGAGTTTTGTAGTTGTACAAATGCTAAATTGTGGCATGTTAAAATGCGAGGGTTTGTGGTGTTGTAAGGCTTGAAGAGGGGTTTAGATTGATAATCGAAGCCCATGGAAGATGATGAGTGGGTGAAATTTGATGATAATTTCCTTATGGTAATCTAACAAATAGTGTTTTGCAAGAGGCATTGGTAAAGAAAACGGATCTACAATAATGGAAGAAATTGTAAGAGACATGTATGATGAGGTCTCTTGCAAATTGGCTAGTGCTGAAGTAAAGATCATATTCACTTCAAATAAGTGATGGTTTATCAAAAAGACAACACATTTTAGAGATCAACGATTTGAAAAATAGTGTTGTTAAGGCTAAGACTAAAGACTAGGCAATGGTCTTGCTATGCTCTCTACCTTTTTCATTCCATGTCTTTAGAGAGATTGTGATGTACGACAAGCATAGCTTGTCCATGGAGAGGTTAAAAGCAATGTGTTGAGTAAGTACTAGTTAGACAATGGGATGAGATCTATGAACAATGTGGTTTTAGATTGCTTGATTATTAGAGATTGGCAGTTTACTGGTAGTGGCAATTTTAGAAAATGTTCTAGAAGTGAGGATATTGTCTATTATCACTACAAATAAAATGACCATGTGAGTGTAAAGCACCTTGAGAGGTAGAAACAAAGTAATGTGCAATATGATAAAGGTAAAAATTTTATTGATATATGTGATTATTGTTGATGTGTAGTTACTAAGTTAGAGGTTCCAATGAACTATTGCTAATGTTTGATGGTCAAATGAAATAAAAGGAATGGGTTTTAAACCCTAGGAGTGCTCGCTACATGTGTTGTAAGAGAGATTGGTTCCAAACCTATAGGCTTGCATAGAATAGTTTTATACATATAGGCAATAGTTAGAGATTGAGGATTGCTGATGTTAGTGGACTATAAGACTGATTGCACAATGACTAGATGTATCTATGTTGGAGTTATCTTATATATATATATATATATATTATTTTTTAGCTTAATGGATTATACTAATTATCATTATACAGTGAGATATGATAGTATATAAGAGTTTCATGAAGGTCATGTGGTAATAAAAAGTGCCAAGTTTGAAAAATTGTTCCTACTACAATAGATGGTATTTTTAGTGATTTAGTTGGACATGTCATTCAGAAGGTGGTAGATCCTAGTGTTTGTGCTTTTGTATATGGAAGGAAACTATGTATTGGTTGAACAATGGAAAATCCCATTTTATTGTACCAAGGTTTTACATGAAATCTTAAGATAAAGAGACTTTGGAGAAAGGCGGAACTTCAAGGGTCTAAGAAGTACTAATGAACAAAGTGTGCTAGTCAGGAAGAGTGAAGGGATGTCGTGGGTGTTGTGAGTGTCAATGAATATAGTTGGACATGGTTGATAAACAATGTCATTTGACATAGGGTGATGTAGGCTCGCCTATTTGCATAATACACTAAATAGCTTGGAGGAGGGTGGTCAAGAAAATTTAATTAGAAGAGTTATATTGCATGTTTTACTCTAGAGATTGAGTAGATATTTTGAGTTATGCAAATTCAAGTCAGGTAGAGATTTGTTAAATTAATGTCTTGAATTTATAAAAGATTTTGATAGAGAGCATCATTTTAGCAAAGAAATTGACATGGGGCTAAGTTAAGAGTCATTATGTCTATTTTGCGTGTTTTGGTATCCATATATTTCCTAGTATTGTGTTCTATATATGCTATTACATATATTAGATAAAGTAATTAATTGAGTAGAAAACAGTAGGGACTTGTTAGTAGATTTGAGTACTTTAGGATAGGAGAGGATCATTAGATAATGTTAAAAGCTTATCCGTGATTGGTTTTCCATATAAATTTTGTGTGTATTTTTTTTTTCTTACTTATTATATTTTTTATAGTTGTATATTATGCAATTTATTGAAAGGAAATAATTCTGATACTATCCTAATAATTATTATTTCGAGTACCAAGCTTACAAGCAGATAATGTCTCCGATCTCCCTAAATCCATTTTATGTTCCTCTTTTCAGGCAGAAGAATATATGGGTAAAAAGGATTAGAGCAAACCCGCATGCCTGCTTTTGAAGATAAGATGAGAAACCTAACATTTAACTTTCATGTCATTATGCAGCAAAAGTAATTCGTTGTCTCACTTTTGGTATACTTGCTTACTCTCCCCATCTCATCCTAACAATTATTAACCATATACGTATTAGTGGTTAAGTTTACGCATCCTTAAATGGTGTCCTTATCCATATTTCTACTATATATATATATACAAACTTCTTGCCGTATATTTATGAAACTATTTTGTTCATTTATTTTGATGTGTCAAACGCCATAAGTTATTGATGATCATTAGCTATTGATCTATAAAATGAGATACGGATCAGTTGCAATGAACAACCAGTAACAGACATAATTTAAGTAGAAATAATGAAGTTGTCCAGTCAATCATTTGAGTACAATACCATATCACGGGAAGGAGCACAATTTAATGCGGATGGCAGAAGCACACACTCATGGCTTTATAATCTAATGTTGGGTAGCTTTCAAGACCAATTGTCAAGTCATTTTTCACTTCGAAAATCCAACCTCGCCCTCTGGTACTTCTGCACTAAAGGACAAGGTACACGATCCAAAATCCAAAAGCGGGGATGTGATAGGTCCAAAATTTTCTTTAATGAGGTAAATATACTGCTTAAGTTGTTGTAATGAAATATGAAGTTACTATATACAACTTGTTTAATTTTTATCATCAATAAAGTTATGAATTATGTAGAATATTTAAATTGAGCACTACAAGTGGAATAGAATGAGAAATCTCATGAGCGTAAAATATATCAATGATGTCCTACTGCCAATGCTATATATGTTATTTTATTTATTTATTTAATTTTTGATATAGTTAATTAGATAACCATTCATCCAAAAATCTTCTTTTTGGTTATGCAATCGATTCCTCAACTATTCATGTTAAAATTATATTATTTACTAATATTTTATGGAATACAAACATAATAATTATAGCAATCATATGATAATCTCATACATATATGATTACTAATAAATAAATAAACAATAAATTGCAAAGGCCCTCTTATCTTTATCATATGAATAGCATATTCTTCGAAAATGAGTAGAGACTCCACGTTCTTATAAAAGCGTGCATTACCAATGTTATGCCCTTTTCTTTTTTCTTTTTTTTCTTTTTTTGGTTAAGTCACGCAGAGGGAACGAAAAGTGGATCCCTAGCTAAGATAAGATTTAAACCTTTCTTCTTCATTTGAGCAGAGCAAACCAACATGCATGGCACCCGAAATGAACACAACTGAATCTACAAGATATTTCTAAAAGAGTTTGTAAGTTAAATTTACTAGTAGATATCTTTTTAGTTTGTGAAGTGTTGCTTAATTTGTTACACTGACACAAATATACAAGTTAGTGCACATTTGTGGCAATGAGAAATTCACTTCGCATGAATAATTTGTATATTCAGCGGCTTTTTGGTGTGTGTTTTAAAAGCCTAATGATTTTAACAGTTAAGACAGAAGTTTAATGATTAGTATAATATTTTTTGAAAGTAAAGTGGTGAGTAATAAATTGTATACATGTAATTTATTTATGATGTGGTACGTGTAAAGGGGAGATGCTTTTGTTTGTGTTCAAGTAATTCACATTTTAATGCCTGATTGAAAATGAAAAAGAAAGTGATGAATTTTAATTTTTCTGTTCATTCATTATATTAAAGTGCCCAAGAGTTGCTCAAGATGGTTATATAAAGAAAAGAGTAGCACAGGAAAAATATTTACTTATATGATTATATAAATATATGTACCGTCCTTCCTTTTATATATTTCTACTTAATATATTTACTATTTTTTAGCACCTATAGTGCTAGTGTAACGTCTGCTAGTTTAATCTTATGCGGTTAATGGAACAATAAATTAGGGAAAAAAAATATTATCCCAATAATGAGAACGATAGAAAGGCGAGTGAACAAGGAGAAAACGGACAAAGAAACTCTTAAACTGTTTGAGCAAATTCTTAAACTTCTATAAATTTTGAATAACAAGAGTCCAATATTATATAATCTCCAATCTTCGAACCTTCATTGAGGCAAAAGATTATTGCATATGAGAAGATTAATATAAGATAAGAAACGCAGCATTTAATATTATTCCGTAGGCAAAGTTATTTGTTCTCTCACTTTTTGTGTACTTGTAAATGTTTCCTTCTATTGCTTATTGTTTGCAAGTGGGCGAAACAACTAAATATTAATATTTCTAAGAATTTTCTTCCTTTTATTTTCCGAAGAATTTTTTTTTTAATGATTACATAGTGATTTAATTATATAACTATTTAGCCTTTCCCGCACTCTCATTGTTGGAACAATGTAGACATATTCTTATTCTTCTTATAATTTCTAAGGGGTGAGGTAGATTGCTAGATGTAGATTTAGCCATTTTTAGTAAGGATTTCATTATGAATGTTTTTTAAACATTTGTGTTACAATACAGCAACATTAGTCATTGTGTATTAGTTATTCTCACACATGTATAGGTTTGTTTAACACACAAGTTACTTAATTACTAGTAGATATAAATACATGTATAGAATAACAAATCCTAACTAACTCATTTTAAATACAAGTCACTTCATTCATGGAGCACTACTACTCTTATTCTACTCACTCTATTCATCTTCTCTAGTAGAGTAAGTCAGATTTTTTATTACATTAGTCTTAATCTTATATATTTTAACATAATATTAGAGCAAGGTAGTGAGAATCATGTGATTGTATGCTTTGATGTCATAAAGGGTTTCTTGTTTTTTTTTTTTTTTTTCCAATCTGTATTGTGGCTAGTGATTTGATGGGTAGTGATCCTTTGTTCTTGTCATCAACAATTAATCATGGTACTATCATTACTAGCGTATTGTTTACTTTGCTTGGAGTCATTTTGTTAAGTTAGCTTTAGGAGCTAAGATGAAATTAGGTTTTATTGAGTGAAATTGTCCTAAACCTGAAAATGATGAAAAGAAGATTCAACAATGGACAAGATGCAACTTTATGATTTGTTGTTGGTTGCTTAATTCCATGATGAAAGATATTTATAGAGCTTTATGTATGCAAAGTTGTCAAAGGAACTTTGGGATGATCTCTGTGAAAGATTTAAACAAATGAATGCACCTTTGATATATCAACAACAACACAAATTATCTATTATAATGTAAGAGAATTTGAATGTGACTGTGTATTTTAATCGATTGAAGAAGTTGTGGGATGCGATGGCTGAAAGAAAAATTATCTATTATTTTGTATTATGATACATGTAGTTGTAAACTAAAAGAAAAATTGCATGAGGTGGAGAATCATATTAAGCTGATGTTGTTCTTAATGGGCTTGCATGAGATGTATGATAACATTTGAAGTTAGCTTTTGTCTATGGACCCATTGCCAATTACCTGTAAAGCTTATTATCTCATTTGTTAAGTTGAAAAATAGAAACAAATGAGTGATATGATTAGAGGACATGAGGAAATACCAGTTGCACCCAATTTTAAAGGTTTAACAAAAAATAATGTTGTCAACAAGAGAAATAAGACAAGAATGAGACCATGACAGAAAATCGTATGTGTTCATTATAAGAAATTAGGTCACTCAGTTGATAAATTTTTTGAGCATGTTGGTTTTCTTGAATAGTATAAGGGTCCAAGAGACAGAAAAGGAACTAGAGTTGTTGTTAAAGTGGAATCTAGTCAAGGTAATGGTTTAGATAATCCACTTGATGAAATTAGTGATAATGCTATGTCTAACGATTCTTCTAATTTTGTAGACAAGATTTATCAGGAAATCATTAAAGCATTGAAAGGGAATAGTGAAGAGTAGGTTGTGAACTTTCTAGGTACTTGCTTAGATTCCTTTGCTTGTCTTGCTTCGAATAATGATAAAATCTCTAAAGAATGGGTAGTAGATACAATTGCCTCTAATCACATATCTCCTTTTTCTCAAATACTACACAACAAGAGATTATTAGAGAATCCTATCAAGGTAAAACCTCTAGATGGTACATTTAGCATGGTTCACATTATTGGAGATGTGAATCACAATGATAGTATCATTCTTACAAATGTGCTTTTTTGTTCCAACCTTTCAGTTTAATCTTTTCTCCGTTAAGAAGTTGAAAAATCAGTATCCTAATGCTATTTTTTACTCTCAAAGTTGTTCTTTTCAGGACTAGTAAGCAAATAAGATACTTGCTTAAGCCAGTTTATACTTTGGACTTTACATTTTGAATTCTAGGTCATGTAATGGTGGTTGGTCTATTCTACTTGATAATGTAACATGTACTATCAATGCTGATAAGCATGGTGACACTTGTTTTGTATCTCTTGACAATAAAAGAATGTCCTTAGAATTACTTCATAATAGATTAGGACATACATCATTCTCAAAACTTGCACATATAGTCAATTGTAAATAGCAACTTGATAGGAACTTTTTAAGTGACACTTGTATGATCTGAAAGTTTCATAGACTTCCTTTCCATTCTAGAAATTCTTGTGTTGATACTCCTTTTTATTTGATGCACATGGATGTATGGGGACCATATAATACATCTTCTATTTTTAGAGAAATTTTTTTCCTTATAATAGTAATGATAACACTAAATGTGCTCAGACTTTTCTCATCAAACACAAATCACACATAATCCTTATATTGACCAAATTCTTTGCTTATATGCAAAATCATTTTTCTTTAACACCAAAATTTGTTCATTCGGACAATGATATTGAGTTTCTTAGACATGACTATCGAGATTTGTTTAATAAATTCGGTATAGTTCATCAAAAGAGTGTCATTTATACTCTTCAACAAAATGGGATTGTAGCAAGGAAACATCAGCATCTTTTAGAAATAGCAAGAGCCATTTGTTTTCATGCTAACTTTCCAAAACATTTTTGGGGATAATGCATTTTGGGAGCTACTTTTCTTCTAAACATGATGCTCATTCAATCATTAAACTAGCAAACTCCCTATAAACTCTCGTTTCATAAAGATCCATCATATAATGATTTACATGTTATAGGATGTTTATGTTATGCTTCACCTATTCATCATCAAAGAGATAAATTAGACTTTAGAAGTAAAAGATGTGTATTCTTAAGATATCCATGTGGACAAAAAGGGTACAAGCTATTTGTTCTAGATTCACATCAAGTTTTTGTTAGTAGAGATGTTCAATTTTTTGAACACATTTTTCCCTTTAACTAATCTAACTCTTCATAATGTTCCAATTCCAATTCTCCATCCTCGTTTCCATGTACACAATCGGTTGTTGATTTGATAGATGATTCTAGTCATGTTTTTGTTTCAAAATAAGATGCGTTAGATTCATATGCATTAAACTAAGATTTGAGAAAATCTAGTAGAATTAGATGACCACCAGCATGGCTTTAGGATTTTATGTCCTCAATCCATACACATTCTTCCATAGCAAATATGTCTTCTCATAACACTTCCACATTATATCATTTTTTGAATCCCGATTCTTTTCATGATTACCCTAGAGATTATGCAAATGCCATTAGCAAATGTACTTGCTCCTCATAAACTTAGAGGTTATCATGAAGTGAAGCAAGATCTTAAGTGGATAGAGGCAATGCACAAGGGGATTCTTGCTTTAGAATCAAGCAACAATTGGGATTATTGATTTGCCACTAGGAAAAGATAATATTAGGAGTAAAGGGGTTTAGAAAATTAAGTATAAGGTTGATGGGTCTATTAAACAATTTAAAGCTCGATTGGTCGCTAAGGGGTATAATTAAGAGGAAGGTGTTGTTTATGCTCATACATTTTCTCTTGTAGCCAAATTAACTACTATTCGAGTCCTTTTAGTAGTTGCATTAGTTCATAAATGGCATGTTCACCAACTTGATGTGAACAATGCTTTCTTACATGCTTACATTGAACTAGAAATTTACATGCAACCACTTGAGGGATATAATGAGGTGTCATCAGGCAAGGTTTTCCGGAACATAGAAACGGAACGTAGAAATATAAGTTTCTACAACCTATGTAAAATAACTTCCAAATATTATAAATTTACTTACAATAGTCATTAAAAAATATAATGAATAATAGAAATAAGGAAATTGAGCATTTATTTTAGCCATAAATTGCAAATTTGCAATAAAAGTCATAATATAGATAATCGAGCATAAGTTGTATAATATAGATATTTTATTTCTAAAATGATAAATCATGTATAAAGCAAGTTTCACCTAGTTATATATATAAAAGCTAAAAGATAATAAATAAAATTTAAAAATCAATTGTGACTTTAAGAAATTACTAATAAATAAAAATTAATAACAAAGATATACCATTAAAAATGAGTAATATTAAAAAATGACAAATAACTACTAACCAAAATTATATAATAAAGAAGATACTATAACAAGAAAAGCCTTCAAAATTATATATTACTAATTAAATTTTTGCACTATTCATGATTATTAATTCAAAATATATTTACTTAACAATATCTCACATTTACTTAACTATGAAAATGATATATTGAAAAGATTGAAATATAAATACATTTATACCTTTCTTATAAAATTAAAAATCTAAAAAATTCTTATAAAGTTAAAGTTATCTACCATTTATTTTATTTACTATTACAAAAATATTAATTAAAATAAGAAAAGTTGCAGCAATCAAACATGAGTGCTTTAATACGAACATGATCACAAATAGGAACAAGAAGACTAACAATCGATGAACACAAATACAAAGAGTTCAATGCAATTCAACACACTAACAAGAGAGGAGTAATGACCGACGAATATGTTAGGGTATGACTCATACTCCCCTACGACAGGAAAGCACATAGGTTTTTAATAATTAAGCCTACATTTGTTTATTAAAAGTTTGGGCTTAAGCTATGAATAGCTATTATTACATATTTGTTCATTCGGATCCGGATGGTTGAAATTTTACTTAGTTGTGCAATATTATGGAATCGTTGGAAACGTAGTAAAATCACGATTTTGACAATTTTACTGTTCAAAATCGCAATTTTACTATGATTTTACCTTAAAAACGTTTTTACATATGAGTTGACTAGGAATGTACTCACCAACTCGTAAAATCGTAGAAACGTGCGAGTTAACTCGCAATTTTGACAACTATGGTGACACGTGTATAGGTTTGTTTTACACACAAGTTACTTAATTACAAGCAGATATAAACACTCGTACAAAATAACAAATCCCAACTAACTCATTTTCAACGCAAGTCACTTCATTTATGGAGTACTACTACTCTCATTTTGTACATTGTGTTCATCTTGTTCAATAGAGTAAGTTAGATTTTTTTATTACAATAGCCTTGATCTTATATACTTTAACAATTTGAGTAGGCATATTTAATTAAAAGAATGCACAACCATGTACAGCTAATTATATATATTTCACCAAGATTACATTAGGGTCCTATTAATTCAAACACTATAGAGTATTTATTCATAACTTAATAAATTATATGCTTTGATAAAATAAATTTAATGAAAGATAAATATATATATATATATATTAACCACCTAATAAGTGCATTAGAAAAATCTTTCCATACGAAATAGTGAAAATAGCATGCTTAAAAGAAAACCACACAATTGTATCATCCCTAGAATATAAATAAATATGGTAACTCCCTTCCTTAACTTATGCCATTGAATTCTGCTCTAGCTCTATCCTCTCACTCTCCCTTCTCACAAGCACACACCATGGCTACATTAGAGCACTCAGGTGATTCAATCCCACCATATTTGCAAGAAGATGACCTTACCTTAGAATGCCGAGAACTTCTCCCATCTTTGCTTACAGAAAAGGGTTGGTTATCAACTTATTACCATCTATACCAGGGCTTTTGGTTTGCCACTAGACACATGAATATTGTTCTAGCATGTCAAAGACAATTCCAAGCTCAAGACTCCAACATTTTCCTAGTCACAACTCCAAAATCTAGCAGTACATGGCTTAAAACCATAACGTTTGCCCTCATGAGTAGGACCCAATACCCTTGCAAGTCCCCAAACCACCCTATACTACACAATAACCAGCATGATCTTGTCCCTTATTTGAAATTGAAAGTTTTCCTTGAAAAAGAGGTTCTTGATTTGTCTTCACTCCCTACACCAAGGCTCTTTGGGACTCACTTACCCTATGTCTCACTTCCTGCATCCATGAAAGATAACAAGTCATCTAAACCTGTGTATTTGTGTAGGAACCCCGAAGACACATTTGTGTTTCTCTTTGGCATTTCACAAACAAGCTTAAACCAAAGGATAGAGAAAGTAACAAGCTTGAAGAGTCATTTGACAAGTTTTGTAAAGGTATGAGCCTATTTAGTCCATATTGGGACCATGTTTTGGGGTATTGGAAAGCAAGTTTGGAGAATCCTAAGAAGTTGCTTTTCTTGAAGTTTGAGGAAATGAAGGAACAACCTAAAGTTCAACTAAAGAAATTGGCCGACTTTGTTGGGTGTCCTTTCTCACAAGATGAGGAAGCTACTGGGGTTATAGATGAGACCTCGCAGTTGTGTAGTTTTGATAATTTGAGTGGTTTGGACGTGAATCGCAACGGGAAGTTGACCTATGGTGAAGAGAACAATTCATTTTTCTAGCGAGGTGAAGTGGGAGATTGGAAGAATCACTTGACTGATGAGATGGTGGAAAAATTGGATTGCATTCAAATGGTAACCATATACTTACTAGTGGTTAAGTTTTCGCAAATTCAAATGGTGTTGTCATCCATATTTCTGTACATATAACTATATTGTTCATTTATTTTGACTAGTCATATGCCATAAATTATTGATGATCAATATTTATTGATCTATTAAATGAGATCCGGATCAGTTGTGAAATAATTACATAGTCAACAACCGGTAGCAGACATATTACATAGTCAACAAGTAGCAGAAATAAATTAAGTAGAAATAATGAAGTGGTTCAATCATTCATCAAAGTTCAATCCCATATCATACGGACTGCAGAAGCACACACTGATGGCTTCATATAATGAAGTGATTTACTATCATTAAAGTCATATGACAACAATCCCTTGTGAAATAAAAAGATAATTTCTACTCAGTTGCTTTGCAACTTGGTTTCGGAAAATGTTAATACTCTAATTATTTCCATGTATTCTATATTATCCATAATCATTCACTAGGTATACCACCCGAGTTTCCTCGTGCAATACATGGACAGAACTGAAAACGTTGTTGGATGCACTCAACTCTCTCTCGTCCTATACGGGACGGATAATCACGTGCACTCCGTGTTTCGGCGTAAGCGTGAGAAGTTAAGTAGGCGAGAGGACGTATCCAGGGGAAATCCCGAAAGCGTAGCGTTGCAGAATCATTGCAAGAGCAGCTTTGGCTTCAATCATGGCAAAGCTCATGCCAACACAGGCTCAGGGTCCTAATGCAAACGTCATAAATGAAGCAGAGTTGTTGTTGGTAGCTTTAGCAACCCCTTCTGACATTCTCACCGGCTTTAATCGCAGGACATCTTCTCCCCAGCTTCAGTGTCGGCACGAATAATTGCATTTTCCTAGGAAGCAAGAACTTACCAAGTCGTGTTGGCTTGTTAGTCTTTCTGGTAATGAAAATTGCCGGAGAATACAACCTCAATGATTCACTGATGATTATAGCCATCTGAGTTTGCGAGTAGGATCCACTTTAGAGCAAGTTTAAACGCGCGAACCGATTTTAAGGAATCTCTCGATTTATTTTTTATTGGAAATATTCATAAAATGAAATTCATATTTTCTTATAATCATAACACATAATACAAGACATTTTATCTATTAGAAATATAAAATAACAATAACACACGATATCATAAAAATTAACCTATGAATTTCCCATGACATGAAAGTGATGGATGCCTAGTGGTGCTTGTTGAAATGTATTGAACGCAAATGCCATTTTCAGCAAACTGCATTTTACATTTATAAAATATTGTATTTGTGGGAACGCAAGACGTAAGGTGCATAATATCATAATATTATTTGTAAAATTAAAAATAACCATCGAATTTCTCTCATTAATATTATTTTTCTTTTTTTCTTTCGGCCAAAGTAAAATTACATTTCTTAACATCCAATATCCGTTCAAATGACCGTTTAAATACACATTTTTACTCGTAAAATCTGCAATTCGTGCTTTAAGTAGCATTTTTAATTTAAACGAACCTAATATATTTTCCTAATAGATATCAATAAAATTTTCGTATATGTCCATGCTTTAGGAGTAATAATCAGTTTATTTAAACCTAAATTTGCTATACCTCATATACCTTCCTTATATCAGATGGAGTACAAACATCCTTAGCTTCTTGAGTCTTCCAATGCCCTCATAATCTGGATCTTGATTGCCAAAAACATCTATAACCTCCTTTCTTGCTTGTTATTGTTAAAGCAAGAGTAGGAGAAAAAAAAAAAAGCAGAATAGAAAAGAAAAATAGTAATAGAACAAAATGATAAGAAAGAAAGCAGCAACATCAAGTTTTTATTTAATTAAAAAAAATCTTTAAATACAAATGAACTTGTAACTAAAATAACAGAAAATAAGAGAGTATAACCCATACTCTGAATGTGCTCCTAACAAAATAACAAACCAAAAAACTAAGATTGTTGCTAACAGAATTTAATCCAACACAAAGTTGTCTATAGAAAAATAGGTCAGTAACAACAAACCAACGGATTTTTTTGCATTACTCCCTAACATACTTGCCCTTAATGCAACAAATCTAAAACACCTAATTTGTCTCTTAAATAAGTGAACTTCTCTAAGGATTTGTGAACAAATTTGCAGCTTGCTCTTGAGAACTGCAATATTTAAAATTGATGCTCTCTTTATCCACCAATTCTCTTATAAAGTGAAGTTGGATATCAATGTGCTCTGTATGTCTATGATGAACAGGATTTTTGGTCATTACACTAGTGGATTGATTTTCACATAAATTTGTTGTGGCCTCCTTCTGATGTTGCTTCATGTCTTTTAAAATTCTTTTTAACCATACAACTTGACATATTGTAGAAGTGATAGCTATGTACTTATCTTCAAAGGATGATAATGCAATGGATGGCTACTTCTTTGAACACTAGGAAATGGCATTTGATCCTAAATCAATCATCTTAAATTCAAAGGCCATGATCTTCTTAAAGTCATCAATCAAGGCAATACTATTTCCAATATAAATTAAATCATCTACATAGAGGCACACAAGTAATACCTCATTAGCTCCTTTGGTTTTAACATGTAGTGTAGCTTCACTTACACTCTTTTGGAATCCATTTTTCATGTTGTGAGCATCTATTCTATTATACCAGGTCTAAAGAGCTTGCTTGAGTCTGTATAATGCTTTAATCAGTTTGTAGATCTTGATCTCTTTGCCTTTAACCTCATAATTTTTGGGTTGTTGCACATAAATGTCTTCTAAAAATCCATTTCAAAAGGCTGATATGACATCAAATCGATAAACGTTCCACTTATAATTAGCAACAACTGATAAAATAGTGCATATAGTATCAAACCTTGCTACTAAAGGGAACACTTCTTCAAAATTGACGCCTTCTTGTTACATGTATCCCTTAGCAACCAACTGAGCTTTAAGCTTTGGAACTAACCCATCAGCTTTGAATTTAAGCTTGTAAACCCATTTCAACCCTATGGCTTCCTTGTTTGCAAGTAAGTCAATCAATACCCATGTCTTATTCCTCTCTAATGACATTATTTCTTCATCTATTACGTCATGCCATGTGCTGCTCTTCATAGCCTCGTCCAATGAACTTGCCTCTTCAACTTGTGCAATTTAACACCTCTTGGTTTGCTTGTAAATGTCCTACAATGATTTCTACTTTCTTAGGGTTGTACCAGAGGAAGAAGAGCTACATGATCTTGAACTTAAGTAGCTAGGAGGGACATTAGGTGTGGAAGGATTTAAATTGCCATGAACAAAATTTTCTTCACTTGCTGGCTCCTCTTCTTCTAGATCAATGGCTAGACATTTTTGCATTTCATTCCCACTCCATATACTCTTTTCATCAAACACAACATCATGACTTCTTAGCAACCTTTTGAGATAGGATTATAAAACCAATAACCTTTAGTTTCCAAGCTATAACCCACAAATATACATTTGGCACTATTATCATCAAGCTTCTCTCTCTTTTGAGATGGAACAAGAACATAGGCAACACACTCAAAAACTTTAAAATGTGTTACCTTCAGCTTTCTCCCATGGAAGGCTTTAAACGATGTTTGATTAATCAACACCATTGTTGGATTGCAATTAAGTATATATGTTGTAGTATGAATTGCTTCTACCTAAAGACACTTTGAATGACATTTAGCTTTAAGCATGCTTTTGGCCATCTCAACAAGACTTCAATTCTTCCTCTCAACCACTTCGTTCTATTAAGGGGTGTAGCTTGTCGTGAATTGCCTTTGAATCCCTGTTCTTTCATAAAGAGAAGGAGTGCAATTGACTGAAATCATCAAGAAACACTACAAAGTATCTATTATTGCTTAGAGAAGAAGTGCACATGGGTCTACAAACATCTCCATGAATTCATTCAACTAGCTTTGAACCTCTCATTCTACTACTTCTTTGAAAAGAGTCTTTATGTTGCTTTCTAATCATAGAACTTTCACATATTGCATCAATATCTTTTATCATAGGTAAACCATCAACCAAATTTTGACTAGATAGTAAACTCAAATTTTTAAAATTGATGTGTCTATACCTATGATGCCATAACTCGTTGTCATCCTTTAATGAGACTACGAGTGCCTTCTTATCATCATCAAAAGCAAGTTGGAACATGTTGTTTCTAGCCATGGGAACCTCGAACATCACATTCCTTTTAGTTTTATAAGAAAAAATAGCTCATGAGGAATCCTCAAAAAGCAACGTGTATCTATCCCTCAGGAACTGCCCAATACCTAATAAATTTGAGTCTAGGTCAGGTATATAGAGAACATCCTGAATGCTACAATTGGTTCCTACTGCATTCAACTTTATGCTTCCTTTTCCTTTTGTGTGACAAAGAGTTCCATCAACTCACCTCACTATTGCGGTAATTGACTTGTCTAAGCTAACAAAGGCATCCGATTTTGAAGTTATATGACTATTGTTGCCACTATCCATATACAACACATCTAAACTACTCGCTTTAGCTCCATGACATGTAAGGAATGAACATTCAGATTCATCTTTATTTTTTTTCTTCAACAAATTTTCTTGTTTTCCATGTTTTTCCTTCAATCGACAATATTTCTTTATATGACTAGGTTTATTACAATAATAGCACTTGAACTTACAGTTTTGACTATCACCTCTATTGTTGGAGGCATTTTAATTCTGACTTTTGTCACTCGATTATCCACCTCCTCTATTTCCTCTATCCCCTGTTCTTCCTTGACAAGAATAACCTCTATGACTATTGTTGTTGTTGTTACCATGCTTGTGCACACCTTCATTCTCTTTGGAAATTTGAAAATTAGCTTGGAATGCCTTCTCAATAGAACTCTCCTAATAGATTTTCTACCTATCTTCATGAGATTATAAAGAGCCCAATAATTCATCAATTATTAAGACACTTAAGTATTTTGATTCTTTTATGGTAGCAATAGCAAACTCGTATTTCCATGGCAAACTTTGCAATATTTTCTCAACAACCTTTCGATTGGACACCTACTCACCAAGTTTCCTCATTTCATTAACTATTTCCATTAAACTATTGAAATAGTACTACATAAACTCTCCATTTTTCATGAAGGAGCTTTTAACTTTCTATGAAGCATTTAGAGCTTGACCACAAGCACCTTTTTTGTGCCTTGGTACCCATTTTTGAGTGCATCCCATGCTTCCTTAGCTTTCATTGTTGTAGAAATTCGAGAAGAGAAGATTGCATCATCTACAGCTTGTTGAATAAAGACAAGGGCTTTAGCATCCCTCTTCCGCATATCCTTCAAATTTTCACCTAATACACCTTCTTCGGTATTACCTTTCTCTACCAACTTCCATAAATCTTGAGAGATGAAGAGAGTTTTCATCTTTGTGCTCCAAATAGCATAGTGACTACCCTGAAGAATTGGAATTGCAGGTTGTGAGATGTTTACTGCATTTGAAATGTTTGCCATCAACGATACTTTTCACAAGTCTCAAAATTAGCTATGATACTAGATGTTAAAGTGGAAGTTAGAGAAAAGAAAAGAAAAAAACAGAGCAAAAAAGGAAAGTAGTAACTAAGCAAAATGATAAGGAGGAAAGCAACAACATCAAGTCTTTATTTAATTGAAGAAGACCTTTAAATACAATTGAACTTGTAACTAAAATAGCAAAAAATAAGGGAGCATAACCCATGTTTTGAATGTGCTCCTAATAAAATAACAAACCTAAAAACTAAGGCTCTTGCTAATAGAATTTAACCCAACACAAAGCTATTTGTAGAAAAATAGAGCAGTAACAACAAACTAACAGATTTTTTGCATTACTCCCTAATAGTTCTTGCCACTCAAGATAGATTGCTAGGAGGAGGATAATCTATCTTAGATGATGTTTGATAAACATTGTTGAATATGAAATAAACGTTACCAAAAATATTTAGCCATGTTTAATAATAGTGGCTAATAAATATTATGAAAAGTCCATTGCAAATTAGATTTTCGACGTTAATAAAATATACATCACTAAAAAGTGGAAACATAGCTAAATGTCTTATAGTATGCAATGTTTAAATGTAATTAAAAATAATTTACATACGATGTTTAAACATAGAAAAGCCACAAATAAATAAATTAATTGATACCAAAAGCGTGGTAAATGATTAACATTTGTAATGTTTAAATATAATAAAAGAGTAATATTTCGATGTTTACATGTAACTAAAAATAATCTATACATGACATTTAAACATAGTAAAACCATAATTATATAAATTAAATGAGATTATGAGTGTGCTAAAAGAGTAACATTTGCAACATTTAAACATTGAGTAAGTTAAACTATTTGAGACGTTTAAACGTTGTTTAAGTTAATATACTAGTGACATTTAAATATTTCTAATTTACAACTATATATATTTCTTTCCTTTAAAAGTGTAAAAGAATTACTATATTAGCAACGTTTTAATGTAACAGATAATTTTTCTATACATAGTTTAAGCGTCACAAATTATATTGTATTAGCAACGGTTAAACATGATAAAAAGTGTATTGGCTATGTTAAAACATTGATGTTTAGCTAAATTTACAACATTTAAACATGGCAATTGTAATGACGTAGAATTTAACCTACTTTCAACACTCTCATATTTGCTAACATATACCTGTTTAATTTTTCACAATTAAATATGCTAAAATACCATAAACATCTTTTAATGTATATTTCTCACATAAATTACATCAAATGAACTCAATAACATGATGCTTTCACATCAACACAATTTCTATTTCAATATCCTTAATGTGAACTAAAAAAACAAATCTAAATAAGATCAAGATATTTAAACTTCATTACATTTAAGATTAAACATTAAATAAACTTATCTAATAGGCTATTTATCACATCAATCTTCCTCATCACAGTTTTCACTATCATCACACCTATCATTAACTTCACTGTTAGATGAATTTGGTGAATGAACAAAATCTTATTGATTTTTTTTGTTCTTGTCACAAAATATATAACCTATAAGTAATACATGCATAAAATTATATCTTCTTCTTCTTTTTCTAAATAAAGAGAGAGAGAGAGAGAGATAGAATACCATGAAATATTTATGATAATTTACCTAAAGTACTTGGAAAATTCCTATCAAGCTGAGCAACTACTTAAGAAAGCTTAGATATCTATAAGACATTTACATGAAGTAACGAAGTTTTCATATCCAACATGTAACTATAAGAAAGAGAACAAACTATAATTTTTAATTTTTCAAAAAAATTTACTTAGTAAAATCTTATCAATACCCTCATTCATTTACTAGACAAAATTATGAAGTGTTCATCACATTGAAAGTTCATCATAACTGCTATAATAGAAGGAGAATGAATGTAGGTGCAAAATAAAGAATGTGGGAACTAAATATAACTCCACTAATATAAACAAATGACTCATAGGCAAATCATTCTGATCATTATTAATTAAGAAAATGTACATCAACCTTTAATCTAAATACCATTGTAAACTTCCACAACATATAATTAAATAACATGTTTATTAGTTTATAAAAAATCTCTAAACTCTCCACTCAAACATCCTTAAATTCTACAAAAAAAAAAAAAAAATCGTTCATATACTCTCACATTACTCATCTCCATAATAATAACGATAATCTCTCTCATTCTCACTCTAGTAATAGTAAACTACATTCCCATACTCATTATATTCAGCGTACTCATTATACTCACCTGCAACTAAAAAAGAAATAGAGTGAGACTAAGTCTAGTACACGTGTACTACATAAACATGCGCATGCCACATCAACCATAATACCATTACACATAAATGTGGTGAATATACACACCACAATTATTGAATTATTTATCTTTAATTTAACCAAAAGAAAAAAACACGAGGGTACTTATGATCCCAATACACTATATAATACTTCTATATATATTCCTAAGTTGGGAACTACCATTGCAAGCCTCATCTAATCCTAAATCTACCTCAGATCATTTCAGTATAGGACCGTACTAGAAACAACATCATATATGAATCATTAGGATGCCTCCTAAGGATTCGCTACTGTAGGGCCCTAAGCTAAGCTAAGCACAAATAACATGTGCATTTAAGTCAGATAACCTTTAAGTTTTTTCTAAACAAATTAAACCATCATACACTATCAGCAAATAAGGTAAACTTGTACTTAGAGGAGCAATCCCATAGCTACCTTTTAAGTAACCATCAAAGGTATAATAACCTATCAAGTATCAAAGACTAAGTTTAATACTACCCTATGACATAATCTAATTTTACTAAATGTTTAATCATATCCTAATTGTGTATTTCCTTTCCTCCATTGTGTTACTATGCATAAATATTGGCTTAGAATCCTAAAAAAAAAAAAAAGACATAAAAGTAAAACATGAGTGTTCTAGAACAATATGGTCATGCATGTGGCCTTGTAGAAGAACACTGGAGGGAACACAACCATGTGAATGGTCATGTACCTTTCTATGCACAAAGCCCTTCCAATATACCTAAATATACGGTCGTATACTTGGTCATGTACTTAAACACGACCAGGTACACACTCGTATATCATGTCGTGTACCCCTTATAATACTAAAAGCCCATCTCCACTCAACATAGTAAAGGTACATGTCTATGTATCTTACAATGTACCCTTTTATTTCAAAAATCCTCTTCTTTCTCTTCTCCAATTAGCTTTCCAATCCTAATTTCTATGAATCCAAATCAAATTATTTTGATTAACTTGTTAATTCCACAACATTATATGAAATATGAACACTTGCTTCGAATTTGTGATTGGGACCCCAAGATTGCTTGATACCATGTCTATGCTTGTTTTGTCTCACCTCTTATTCTAAATTCTAACAATACATCACTAAAATTATTTAGATCTACAAATCTAGAATAAAAAACACAAAACTTAATGATTAAAGCCCTTACTTAGTGAAAGCAAATTGATCTTGAATATTTCCATTAAGTTACCGTATGTGTGTCTAAAAGTGTCTCTATGTTTTTAATTGTACAAATGGAAAAATGAGAGAGAATAGGTTAATTGGGGTTTTAAATACCCTAACCGTAAAAAGACTAAATTACCCCCATACTTTGAACTCATTACCTTTCTTGACCTTATGCTTAAATTATTTATATAATATATATTTTACAATAACCAGCTGCTAAACATAACATCTACTTCATCTCTCAATTATCCCGGCGCCTATGCTTTCGTGAACAAAATTGAATTTGTTTCGATGCCTTCAAGTCTTTATATACGCGGTAGTACACTTCCTCTTATTGGAGGTACTTCTCAACTTAATGTTGGAGACTATAGGATTGTGGAGATTGTATACAGGATTTTGTAGGTGTTCCTCCCATTACTCCCGAACACGATACTGGTATGTTCCGGCCGTCGTTAACTGATGAAGGATATGTAGATCATGATACAGCTGCTTCAACAACAGTTGAGCCTGAACTTGAAATTACCTATTCTCTTCAGGTACCGGCATGCACAGCACCAAAAAAGTTTTATTCAACAAGTAGAGTTTTAGTTGCTCAGAGTAATGTTATTGAAGGAAATATTAGTTGGTCATTAACTGTTGACTCGGTTTAATTACCTAGTCAAGCTTCATTTCTGCGAGATCAGAAGAGATATTGAGCAAGCCGATAGTGTTAGGAGATTATTTAGAATCTATAGCAATGACAATATTGCAGAAGTTCATGCAGATGTCATTGGTTGGAGTAGCACGGTTGGCACGTCAATTTATAAAGATTACATTGTGAATTATCCAGTAAGGAATGGAGCCATAGAGTCATAGACCACCTGCAAATCTCAATATACATGAAAGCTGGCGTAACTTCAACTTATACAAGTGGAATTTTGAATGGAATGGAAGTTTTCAAGCTACCGGACTCGAGCAACAATTTAGCTCGATTCCATCCATTCGGGATTAATACTATCTATCTATGACCTATGTCATAAACATTAAATGTTTGTTCAGATTGGTGCAGGGATCATAGTTGGGTTTGCTATCTTATGCTTAATGTGCTATCTTTACTGCTTTCACTTACACAACAGAAAATTCAAGCTCTGCAGACTCTCAGAAGATAGTTGCCAATGCTTTTCGTTAGCAAGGATTAAAGCTGCAGCAGGAAATTTTTCGTTAGCAATGATATAAATAACACTCCTAAAATAAAACAAAAATTTATTGTCAGACCATATAAAACTTGCCATAAGAAAGATAGAGATATACTTTAAACTTATCATAAATACTATAGAAAACCATACGTTGCTCCAATAGGACAGAGGAGCACCCGAGATCACGCAAAATTTGAAGTCTCTAAACTAAATTTCTAGCAATTTCGATTTTGATTTTCGGTAAAATAACAAAACTCCTAAGATCTTATTCATGTAAAACTATAGATTTGACCCTTGAAACAAAATCAAGTCCTAAACCCTAACTCTACTTGAGCCCAAACTTAAGAACCAATAATGTTAAATGTGTTATGTTAGTTACAATATCTATTATTATAGATCGTTGATTAAACAAACTCTTATGAAAATCCACAATTATGATTGAAGATATGAAATTGAATTAAATCAAAACTTTAGCCTTCAACTCGATCAAATCAGGCTTCTAAACCTAATTAATGAAAACACAACTATGCAAAGAACTTAGAGCATGTAGTTAAAATATCCAAAAACATAGTTTTTGAAAAAGAATTTAAAAATGAATAGTTATTTAGAAAGCCGTAAAATTTGTAGAAATGAACTATAAGACCATAAATCGAGATCCTAAACCGTAACCTAGGCAAAATCTTGAATAAAAAGTGGAAAAATGAAATGCAATTAGACCTAATTAGCCTTAGAAGTCACCCACCCTAACTATCCCTAGCCCACCACTTCCTTCTTAAGTTGATCCAAGTTATTCTTCTTTTCCATCTTGAAACCTACTATAGACCTTTTCCTAGTTTACTTTTTCACCTTAAATCATAATAAATAGATTCTAGAATGTCAGCTTTATCTTAAAATCAAACAAAAGTAATTTAAAATAAACTTTACAAGCTTAACTAAAATATTTACAAAGTTTCAAATTATGGGTATTGTAGGAAGACCACAATAGAATAATTAAGTGCAAAACCATATGCAAGCTAGTGTTAGGCTTAGAATAATAACTTAATAGAATCCACACTTAAACTTACAGTGTATGTCCATGTCGGTTGTGCATGTGCCAAGACTAATTCATTTTAGATTTGTGACTCATAGATTGGTCGCATAATAGGGATATAAGATCAGAATGAAGTGGCTCATAGTTGGCACTAAGGTTGATATCCATTTCAAATAGTTAGGTTATTGGTATGGTGAAATTATGATTAATACAAGGAGGAAAATCCATAATGAACCTATAGACGTATCATACAATTGATGATTCTAGTATGAACTAATTTTGTTTTGGTTTTTGGTATATGGACACTTAGGATCAATGGATCTAGTTTATGACCCTTGTGTCTATATATTAAATAAGGGTGAGCATTTAGAATGAACATCTATTATGGAGAAATATGGTTATATATTAATTTTCAATTGTGTTGTAACTTCTTGCAAATCTAGTTATTTAGAAAAAAAAAACCTATTAAATAATAAATAGGCACAATGCAAAAGTCTTTATAACTCATTTAGTATGAATACCATTCCCCTCTAGAATGAAACGGTTTTCATTTTTTTCAATTTGTAATTATTAAAAAGAAAATCAATAGTCACAACACTGAAGAAGCAAACCAGTCTGATTTAACTTATTTATAAGCTTGAAAAACTCTTGAAAAATAGACGTTCACCTAGGGGAATCAAATATCTATTGGTATCTTATGGTTAGGTTGCATTTTGTACTATATTCATGTAAATATTAAAGATAGATAAAATCAACACGATATATGGGTCATTTACATATTTTATTATCACTAGCTAGACAAGAAGGAAAATATTAAAAATAATAATAATAATAACCTTTCTTTTAAGGTCGTAATTCCTTTTAAATTGTCATGATCTTGGCTTGTCTTGATCTTAGCTTTTTATCTCCTAAGATCATATTATTTGAGCTTATGGTACCATCGCCATTTGGGTTTGGTTTCAACTTTCGAGTCTTATAGTTATATATTTTTAGTTCTATGTCTACATTGTGTGATCGTCTCCCCAAAAGAGTGCTTAATGGACACAATCGCTTAGCACTCTCAACATCCATCAAACTGCCAGTAATTTAGTACACGATTTGCCAATTTAGACATGGTACAATATTATAAACGATTTGTGTCCAAACAATAAAAAAAAAGAAAAGAAAATAAAAAAGAAAAAGCTCTATACGATTAATTGACAAGTTCGGGTTTAGCATCAAAACTCATTTTTTGAACCCGCCTAACTTGTTTAAGAATGGGATTGCTAACATTTATTTTATAAATTCTTAACCTAAGTTAAAACCTAACTCTAATATAAATCTTGTTTAATAGATAATTTGGTACCCTATTGTATATTTTTGTTTTAATTTTATACTTTCAGTAATATTTCTAAGTGGAAATTTAAAGATTTAAATAGTTTTACTTTTAATAGGGAGTTTACTAGCCTATAGAATGGCATAGTTATAGATTGATTGATTCTTATATGTTAGTCTCCTCATTGATAAAATGTACTAATTTTATTTTGAGTTGTCTCATATCTCTAATATCCATATTAAATGTGGGTTTATCTTTTCCACAATGCCAAGCATGTTTCTTTTATTAAGCTTATATTGTAAAATTTTATCTCACAAAATTTTTAGCATTTGGATTATTTAAACATGATGAATCATTATAATTATTATATTTAATACCACATTAATAACCCTATACATAATTTCTCTTAAAGTGTTCATAAATGAAATGACTAATTTGAATATGACATTAATACCTGATGAGGTCATGACTTAATTTAATGCATTGATATAATGTAGTAAATTTAGTTTATTATGTTTAATTAGATCTATTTTACATAAGATTTTTATTTGTTGCGTTGTAGTTTGTTAAATTTAAAAGTTTAAGTAATTTGTTCTTTTATACTTTAATTTTATAAGGACTTTGGTTTCGATTATTTTAATAGGCATTATAACTACCAGAAGACTTATTTTAGATTTTTTTTTCTTATTAAATAAAGGTCCAACTTCGACACGAAACACATTTATTAAACGAATTAAATCACAAATTTAGATTTCCAAATACGATTCATAAACAAATTTTATTATAGGTTGAGATTTTTTAAATGAAATCCATTTAGTTGGAATTTTTCAATAGTCCTATTTATATTTTTTGTGAGACCAATTCAACCATCAATCTCAACATTAATTTACATATTAATGGTGGATATTCTATTAAGAAGTGAAGCAGCTGTTCCTATTCTATAAATGATGCAAGCAATGGTGTGTTTTGTTATGTATTAAGATATTTTTTATATTTTCTATATATATATATATATATATAATCCTCCATATAAGAGTGTTTGTTGAAAAAATATGGAGCTTATTTCAAGCTTTGGTTTGGTAGACAAGCATCCTTAAATCATGGAAGTTTGGTTGATAAACTTTTGCATTATGTATAAATATGCCAAATCATTAATGAAAAGTGATCATCATCCTTCTTTTTGTATTGCTTTTTTTTTCTTATTCATTTAAAAAAAAAAAGTGTCTGCTTCTTGTAACAATTTCAACAATAGTTAATAATAAAAATTTAATATATATAAGTCAATGATGAAAATAAAGATTGAAATCATCTCATTAAAATAGTGAACAAAGGGGTAAAAGATCTTATTTAGTTGAGATTTTTACGACGGATCCATTTATACAGGGATACTGTAATTCAAGCAATCCAACGTCGTCGCTTATGTTACAGATCGTGTTACGTTGTCCACGTGAGCTTTACAAGTGGAAGATTTTGCTTATGTTATATTCAGCCATCAGAGCTACAAGACAAGTTCGCTTGACTTTGACAATTCAAGCAATCCAAGCTTGACTTAGGAGCCTTTGCTTTTGACAATTCAAGCAACCCAACGTCGTTGTTTGATGTCTAGTTCTCAGTATTCTCTGTCAATATGTATCAACGGACAATATTTCAAGGAATTTCTTATACTTTCATCCTTGTTTTTAGTAAAATCTATTTAGTTTTCAATTTTATCATTCATTTACTATTAATAATTAAAAACCAATCCCATGAAAATAATGTAAAAATTGATACTATCAAATCTTTATTATACTACAAATCTAAATCCATAAGTCCATGCATTTATTAAACAAGTTTTATGTTTGGATTGATATGGATTAAAAAAAAATTAAATCAATTCTAACATAATCTACTAAATCAATTACAATAAAGTGAAAGTCTTAATATAATTAAGGTCTATTTAAAAAAAATACTTAAACATTTACACACAACAAAACCATGAGACAAAAATTAATAATTAAGATAAAGTATAATTAAACAATATAAAAGAGTAAATAATCTATTTGCACTACATTGCCTCGGCCTAATTGGATATTGATGCAAATATCCAAAATTCAAACATCCTCTGTTAATTTATCAAGAGAGAACGTAAAAGAATCTCCGAATAAAATATAAACAAGAATGAAAGGTTACCGACAGAAAGGAAATAATAATATTACTATTAACTTATGACATATTAACGAATGATTACCAGGAAATGATAACATTACTATTGACTTATGACATATTCAATGACAAGCTTTGCGTACAACTCTTTTATACAATCTAGATTATTAGTGAATGTCGCTCATCTTTCTCCTAGATTCTTTTAGGAGTTCTCACATAAAGTATTTGTATTTATCTATTCTCTCTATCTCTTTTATTTATTCATTATTTCGGAAAATTCTTTGTTGGGTTTTCTTTATTGGTTGTTCCATTATTAGCAATGAGAAAAAACTGATAATGTGACATGTAGAAATTTTCACTGTATAATTTTTTATAATTCTTCAAAATAATCCACATCTATCACATTGTCACCGATCTGATAACTTAGCTATTTTGAATGGGATGTTTAACTAATGAATATTTTTTCCACGCAATGAATATTTTTTTCAATGACCTGTTTGCCTCCACAAATGAAATGTCTTTTGCTCCTAGCATTGTTTGTTAATGTATATCCTCTTTGGGTTGGATTGACTAATATAACCCTTAAGTAGGGCCTTGACAAAATTCTTCTAGAAAAAAGACTGAAAGATGAATGATTAGATGGACAGAGCAGGTTTCTATTGACGAATGAATCGTTAGAAGAATAAAAAATAGTCCCTAAAATCTTACATTAAATTAAAGAAAGTTTACCAGTAGATAGGAAATAATAATATTACTACAAACTTATGATATTTTTGGGGAAATTTGGACTTTTTGGAATTAGAATTTTTTTTCAATTCGTAACTTTTCAGTAAGATTGCAATTTCATATAGAATTTGACATCCTTTTTCATCACAAATATATCTGCAAATTGCTCGATTATCATCAAAAAAAAGTTCATGATTTTCTTCCGTTTCATAATTTATGTCTTTCTAAAAGAGGAGATTTAGAAGAGGTTAACCCACCAAATTGCTCGATTATCTTTGCTTTTATGATCTGGAAAGTCCAGTTACATCATCGGAATGAAATTTTACATGGTAGGATCGACTGGAATGAATCTCTATGTCAACAAATAAGAAGATTTAGTCATGACTACTAAATTTATAGTAAAGTAAAAGAAACTTAAAATGGACGACTCCACCAATAAATTGGATCAAGTTAAATACGGATGCTTCAGTGAAAGTAAGCACAGGACAAGCAACAATCATAGGAGTTTTAAGAGATTCAATTGGAAGATGGATTTATGGTTTTTCAAAAAAAAAAAAAGAAAGAAAAAGAAAAAAGAAGGAAGAATTCATATGCTAGCTGCAAAGCTATGTGGAACATATTGGGGAATTAAAACATGTATCCAACTAGGCTTTCGAAATGTGGAAATCAATGCAGATTCAACTACTGCTTGTTCCTTATTAAATAACAGTATTAATCCAAGGCTCAAATATGTTCATGTAATTGATAATTGCAGGGAAAAGCTTCCCTCCTCTCGGAGTTGAAGATTGAAGCTACTCCACGAGAGATCGACACTGTTGCTGACTAATTAGTGCGGTTAATGGGAGAAGCAGAAGATGACTGTTTTTTGCAAGTCCTTCGCAGGACAATCGGCTTAAACTTGCGCAAGATAATATGGGATATGACTATTATAGATGGACTAATGTTAGTAGTTCAGGAACAATGTTTTGTAATGTAAATAGCACTTATTAATGCTGTTATGAACCCTTTTATCTACTATAAATGTTAATTACATGATTTTCAACAGAAAAAGAAAAAAGAAATTGTCCCAAAATTCCCTAAAACTTCTATATATTTCCTAAAGGAACTAAGTATCTAGTCTTTTGGTGCTAAGATAACATTAGACTTATATATTCATGTTCCTTTGCCCCAATCGATGCTACAGATTCTCTATTTGCATCTCCAGGTGCGTTGTCAATAGGGCTAACAATTTGACATGTAGCCCATAATCGGGAAGATATAACAAGACTGCATTCAAGTTTGTATAAATAAAATTTGATATAATTAATAAACAAATCAAATCCATTTAAACTCGTTTACAAACCTATCTATATTTAAATTCAATATCTAAATTTGTTTACATAACAATTTAATAACTAACTACAAACCACCTTAAAATTAAGATTTTTAATATTTATAGTTTAATTTTATATTAAACTATTTCCTTAATCTAGTCTTTTTTTTTCTAGTTTCCATTATAAGTATTAAGCAAATTGAATATAATACTGAAAAACATGTTTTTCAAATGGACTTAATAGTTAAGATATATTTATCTTAAAAGTTTTAATTGATAAAACCTATATAAGTTGGTTACAATTTAGGTTATCAAACATGATTAATAAACAGATCATGTTAACACTTAAAGTTTTCAAATACAAATCAATTTAGATACAAATATAAAACATAACTTGTTAAGACAAATTATCAGTATCAATGTCATCAATAATTAATAAAACCTGCAGTAGTAGGACTTTGAACTAAATCCACTCTACCATTAAGAACCATATAGCCTGTGTGTTACTACTGATCTCCCAAGTTTGTTTCTCATTCATGAAAGGGAATTGTGAGATAGCAACTTGTTTCACACGTGAAAACTCGATTGCCATTCCTTGATGAACACATACTTCATATTTCTCATATGTGCTTTAGTAGTAGTTAAGCCAGCATACATGGCCGTTGAAACTATCTTCAACTACAATTCCTTAGATGAAGTTGAAGGAGATGGAGTCCTCATAAAATGCCTCCCTAGCAAAGAAATTAAATCTTACTCTAAATAACCTAGCACCATAGACAACACCAGCACGTGCACTTGCATCTTTCATAGAAAATTTACTTATCCTATTTTTATCTCACCCAGTCCTGTGTTTGTTCGTCTTTACTTCACCAAGCATCTAGATTTCAACCCATTAAAAGCACAAATTTCCATTATTCTCAGAAAGTATACTGTCCTTCAGACCTCTAACCATTCTTATGCAACCAAACCTTTAACTGAAGACTCTATCATCCCGAAGTTCACTGTGAACATGGATGATCTTGTCCTAAATATATCATTTATACCCACCTCGAATTCTTCTATTTCCTATGCTTTTGTTAATAGGATCGAATTTGTCTCCATCCCCTTGGATCTTTATAGTAGCAAAACTTAACTTCCTCTTGACGAAAGGTGGCCTTTGCAATCCTATACCGGTGACCGAATGGCACTACAGACTATGTATAGGGTAAATGTTGGTGGTCCATCTATTTCTCCATAACATGACACCAGCATGTCTTGCTCATGGATAGATGATGATAACATCATTGATTATGCAGGAAGGCAAACAAAAATTAAGTCTACATGACACGTAATTGTTAGTTTATTGCTTTTTAGGATAGCAAATATTTTACTTTTTGTTTGTTTGATTTAGTTCTAATTTCTTGGAAGTAAATAAGTTTGTTTTGATTCATTTTGCTACAATTTAGGATGTTAAACTTATCAAGTTTATTGCTTCTATATTTTTAGAAGCTTGGAAAACATTATGAATGAGAATTTCAGATTTTCCGTTTTTCCTTGCGTGTGCTCTATTTCCTTGCTCTTGAAACAACAGTTGGTACCAGAGATTTCTTCTTGCAAGATCTATGTCGAAGTCTTCTCTAAACGCCATGGAAGCCAAAGCAAGTTTTTCTTCAATTGCTCTACCTGTGTTTAACGGAGAAAATTATCAGATCTGGGCAGTCCGCATGGAAACCTACCTAGAAGCTTTAGATCTTTAGGAAGCTGTAGAAGAAGACTATGATCTATCAACACTTTTAGAAAATCCTACCATTGCTCAGATCAAAATGTATAAGGAGAAGAAAACTAAAAAGTCGAAGGCCAAAGCATGCTTATTCGTTGCAGTATCATCAACACTTTTTATAAGAATTATGTCTTGTAAGACAACCAAGTCCATTTGGGAGTACCTTAAGCAAGAGTATACTGGAGACGAAAGGATCAGAGGAATGAAGATGCTAAATTTGATAAGGGATTTTGAATTGCAAAAGATGAAGGAATATGAAACTATTAAAGAGTACTCGGATAGGCTTCTTGACATTGCAAACAAGATCAAATTATTAGGATCAAAGTTCAACGACTCAAGGATTGTTGAGAAGATCCTTGTCACTGTGCCTGAACGCTATGAAGCAATTATAACAACACTAGAAAATACCAAGGATCTATATTCTTTGGCAGAATTGTTACATTCATTGCAGGCGCAAGAACAAAGAAGGCACATCAGGGAAAATGTTAGCACTGAAGGAGCTTTAATTGCAAAACACCATTGAGTTGATAAAAGAAAATGGAAAAAGAAGAAAACTAAAGACAGAAATCCTCCTTTTGCTTCGAACAACAACAGAGGAAGAAAAGGAAACTACAAGGGTAAGTATCCTTCGTGTCAACACTATGGAAAAGGAGGTCATCCACCATACAAATGCTAGAGGAGACCTGATGCAAAGTGTTCCAAGTGCAATCAAATGGGACATGAAGCAATTATTTGCAAAAGAAAGATTCAACAACAAGTGAGTGAAGCACAAGTTACTGAACAAGAGGATGAAGATTAGTTGTTCGTAGCACCTTGTGTTGCTAATGGTTTTTCTTTCAAAATTTTATTAATTGATAGTGGTTATATAAACCACATGACCAACAATAGAAAACTATTCAAAAATTTGAGGCCAACTGACATTACCAAAGTTAAAATTGGTAATGGTGATTACATCCCTATTAAAGGAATAGGGATAGTGATTATATCAAGTGCTAAAGGTTTAAAGAACATCTCTGATGTTCTTTATGTACCTAAAATTGATCAAAATCTACTGAGCGTTGGTTAGCTGATTGAATGAGGACTCAAAGTTATTTTCAAAGAGAATTATTGTCAAATTCTTGACGCCACTGGTCAGAAGGTTCTGAATGTGAGGATGAAAGGGAAAAGCTTCTCTTTTGATCCAATCAAAGAAGAACCTACAACTTTTACCACAGAAGCAAGCAACACAAAGATATGGCATAAGAGACTTGGTCACTACCATTTAAAGAGGAAGAAATTCTTGAAGGAAAAGGAGCTCATGATTGGACTACCAACATTTGCAAATTACCTACCGACATGTAATACTTGTCAATATGGTAAGCAAAATAGGAAACCATTTCCGAAGCCATCTTAGAGAGCTACACGCAAATTGCAGTTGATCTATACAGATGTTGCAAGGCCACATAGAACTCCATGCTTAACAGGTAGTCAATACTATGTTATCTTCATCGATAATTTTACAAGGATGTGTTAGATTTTTTTTCTTAAAATATAAATCAAAGGTAGCTGGTGTGTTCTGGAAATTCAAAAGAAATGTAGAAAATCAAAGTGATTGCAAAATCTAAGCTATAAGATCAGATAATGGAAAAGAATATACATTAGGAGAATTCAACATGTTTTATGAAGAGGTAGGTATCCAACATCAACTTACAGCTTCTTACACTCTATAGCAAAATGGAGTGAGTGAAAGAAGAAACAGGTATATAATGGAGATGGCTAGATGTATGTTGCATGATAAAGACTTGCTAAAGAACTTATGGGTGGAAGCGACAAGTACAACGGTCTTCTTGCAAAACAAATTGCCCACTAGAGCATTGAAGGACAAAACACCTTTCGAAGCTTGGTATGGTTACAAACTCTCACTAAATTTTCTTAAAGTGTTTGGTTATTTGTGTTTCTCTCATGTTCCAAAGGTTAAGTGTGACAAGCTGGACAAAAGATTAGAACCAGGCATCTTTATAGGCTACAGTTCCTCATCCAAAGCGTACAAGATTTACCAACCTCAAATTGGAAAAATTGTAGTCAGTAGAGATGTGGTTTTTAATGAAAATGAAAGTGGAATTGGGAACAACCAAAAGAAGCACAAGTGACCATGCAACAATTGAGCTTACCCTTTCAATCTAGCGAAGATCAAAATATAGAACAGTGTAAAAAAGAAATGGAAGATGATCCACCAGTTCAAGAAACCAGACCTCTCCAAGATGTCTACCAAAGATGCAGCGTTGCTATTTGTGAACCTACTAGTTTTGAAGATGCCATTAAAGATTAGAAATGGCAAAAGGCAATGGAAGAAAAGCTAACAATGATCAAGAAAAACAAGACTTGGGAGTTAGTCAATAAACCAACCGATAGGAAAATCATTGGAGTAAAGTGGGTTTTTAGGACTAAACTTAATGCTAATGGATCTGTCAATAAGTATAAAGTGAGACTTGTTGTCAAGGGATATGCTCAGATTTTTGGAGTTGATTACTCTGACACGTTTGCTCCCATTGCTAGATTGGTGTAAACACCCCATTTTTACCCTAGGAATCAATAATTTTCAATAATAATCAATTTTCAATTTTTCCAATTTTTCCCTAATTTAGCATAAAATAATAAAAATGTTCAAAAAATAAAAATAAATAGGAAAACACTTCAATTTTGAAAAATGATTTCGGAAATAGCAATAATGGATAATAAACAATTTTTACAAATTTTTGAAATTTCAAAAAATACAAAAAAAAAGAAAAATTGCATTACATATATGCAATTTGCGAAATAAATAAAATCGCGAAAGTGGGCTAGCTCAGCTGGTCCGGACCATGGGCTAAGGCGCGGTGCGGGGTGCGAGGTCGCGGGTTCGAAACGCTGGGGAAGCAGTTTCCGCGTTTTGCGATTTTTCTCATTTGCCCAGGACACGTGGTGACATTTGATTGGCTGGAGGAAGCGCACGCGCCGGGCGCGTGATCGTCTCCTACCTCGAGCCCGAGATCGCCGGCTAGGAAAAAAATCGTATTTCGACCGTTTTGATTCAATTTTTTTGCACAAATCCAACAGATCTTCAACAAAGATAAGATAAACATTATCTAATTAAAATCAAATCGCAACAAATCGTTGGATGGACACGAATCGGAGTTGGTTTTTCAACCGAAAATCCGATCAGCTTCGATCGGAGGAAATCCGAGCTTATCCAGCTCGATTTCAAGCGCCTATAAATAGAGGAGGGGATGAGGAAGCAAGAACACGGATCAGAATTGCGAGAGAGAGAGAAAAGAGTGTAGATCGGAAGAAAACCAAAGTTACGACCGCCGATCGGAGTTGAGCCACCGCAAGGAGACGTTTTGGGAGTAAACCGCCACCACCATCGGATTCAGCACCCTCAAGAAGCTAGGATTCGACACTTCACCCGCCGCAAAGGATCACCGGAACGCCGTGAACGAGCCAACCCCACCGCCGTGTCCGACCGATCCGACCCGACCCGATTCGACCCGACTGACCCGACCCGCGCACCGACCCGGATCCAGGTAAGTCAGATTTTTCGGATTTTTTTTATTTAATTAATTTTGTTTATTTATTTATTCCGAATTAATTAATTTATTTATTATTTGTTATTTAGTTATTTATTTATTTACTTATGTGTTATTTTTAATAAATAGGAAAATGTAGAAATTAGATTTTTTTTTAGAATTTAATAATGTAGAAAAATAGTAATAAATAAAATAATAAAATAATAATAATACTAATAATAATAATAATAATAAATATAGAAAAATAATAAAAAAATTAGGAAAATAAATCATAAAATTTTAGATGTCAAATAGGATAGACAATGAACAAAATTCCCAAAAAAAAAAATCACAAAAATCACAAAGGTCCCCAAAAATCACGAAAATCAACAAAAATTCCCAAAAACCACAAAAATCCCCAAAAATTCTCAGAAATCACAAAAATAACAAAAAAAAAATCATAAGAAGTCATAAAAAATCATAAAAAGATAAATAAATAAGTTTTAGCACTTAGAGAAATCATTTTCATCAAATAAATCAAAATTGATGTTTTCCCTACAAAAATCACTTTCAAAATGAAATCAAGCTTAGGCTTAGAGGTTTTTTTAGGAAATAATCCAAAAAATGGTAAGAACATAAATCGAAAGAAATTTCAAAATTAAAATTCACCAATGCACTAAAGATTTTCAGAAAAGCGAACTACGACTTGT
Organism: Laguncularia racemosa; assembly: GCA_037954665.1. Classification (NCBI taxonomy): domain Eukaryota; kingdom Viridiplantae; phylum Streptophyta; class Magnoliopsida; order Myrtales; family Combretaceae; genus Laguncularia; species Laguncularia racemosa. Next base: position 9,969,445 of record JBBMOL010000010.1, read on the forward strand.
TTGATCCTGAGTAGCAGGTACGTAGGCACCCATTCGGGTCAACCCATAAAATAAATGAAAAATCCTTTTTCTGAAATAAATTCAAAGACATAATAAAAATTAATAGAAATACAATGAAACACATTTCTAAAGATGAACAATTTTAGGAGATTAGGTGGTAACCGTATAGGTTTTAATAGGTTAGCCTCCGGACGGAGAAACTCTGGTTTTCCCTTTTCCTCTTTTCACAAAAACGAAAAGAAGAAATAACGACGACTAGTGGTCTAAATTAAGACTAATCCGCTCCTTTAGTCTTAATTCAATACTTCCTAACAACAGTTGGGTGGCGACTCCAAAAATCAAACGAAATTCCTAACTCAAGTCGAGGATCTAGATTAAATGAGCATAGGGTTTAGTTTAGATCGGATTAGGAATGGGAATTCAAAAATTAGACTCGACAGGATGGCGACTCCACTGGGGACCCATACCAACAGGCTAGCCACCTGAATCTCTCCAAGCTGTTCTCTTTAAGAAAAATGTGTTTCAATCATTACTTTGTTACTAACTTTGCAGGATTTAGTTAGATTTTGAACTTTCTTTACTGTGGGGGTTTTGCATGCATACATATGTTTGTGTGAGTAGATGCGGTCGAACCTGGACCGTCCTAGAAACCTGAGACGGGGAGCCATTGTGTAGGTTTCGGGCGAAGTGAGTTGATTCACCGTTCGGGACTGATTAAGCTACCCCACCCTATGCTTCGATATGGCCTGAGATCCATTTCTTCGAGAATGCGGGAGGCCATAGAGCTTGGGAACCAGTTAGAACCAACCTACCTGCATACATAACATCGTACGAGGGGTTGACAATTGGATGACAATGTAATGGTTTGTTATTTTGTCCTTGGAGTTCAGGACTATTTCCCTGTAACATTTTCATAGTTGTGTTTGTAACTAGGCTGTTTCCTATTGTAATAGATGGCTAGCAGTGCAGTCAACCACCTCCTCCGCAAAGAGATTCGGGTGTACAGACCTTTGGACCCAAAATTGGTACTGGACCACTAGTTTACCTTGTACAACCCAGAGGAGCAGGCCTTCATCCAACAGAAGATCGGCCCCATCCTCTCACTGACTAAGTCAGAGGCGAATTTACCTATGGTCCGGGCCATGCTCCAGTTATGGGAGATCGAGCCCGCAGCTTTCTTCATCGGACCGCATGAGATCACCCCTACCTTAGAGGAGTACACCCAGTTGCTACAAGCTCCAGCACTGACTGATCAGATTTACACGCCAGACCTTGAGGCCGGGCCAGCCGGCACCTTCAGTAGACTGCTAGGCATCCGCAAAACAACGGTCAACAAAGCCCCGGCAGACTGTAATGGGTATTGCATACGAATGGATGACTTAGAAGCCTGGTTTATTGCCCGAGAAGACAATGGGGATAGAAAGGACATCCTGTATGGAGACCCTAAGACTTACAGACAGAGAAGGGTGAACGCTTTCATCTTGACAGCCTTCGCCACCATACTGTTCCCCACCGGGACCTTCTATATTCACTACCGGGTTGCAGAGCTGGTAACCCAATTCCTGGAGGGAAGATCTTACATCCCGGCTCTACTGGCTGAACAGATCCGGAATTTGAATTTCCTTAAGAAGAAGGGCCATGGGATCCTCCGCTCCAGCATCAACCTTCTGCTAATATGGTTCGTAAGCCACCTCAAGTGCTTCGGGCTGAACATGGTCAGGAAAACCCTAGCCCAACAGGTGGATCTGGTGGGTTCTTGTATAGAAAAGGTGAAGTTACCCGACAACATTACCAGCCACAGTTGGGTAGATCTGCTTAGAAGCCTTAGCGCCGAAGATATTCTATGGACAGCCAGGTGGAGTTGCTGCAATAAAATCATCTTAACCTGCAGTAATCTCCAAGCAGTGCCATTAATCGGGATCAACGGATGTATCGGATATCACCCCAACTCCGTAGTCCGCCAATTCGGCACCGTCCAAGACATAGTTTATCGGCCTTCACTCGAAGCAGTCACCTTTGAGTACCAGGATCCGAACCTGTTGGTAGCCGAGAAATTTGCTAAGCTGGCAGAGGTCAAAGCACTTTGGGAGGCCAGAATCGAAAGCCCGAATGTGGACCTCGGCGAGCTAGATGGCGAAGTGGGAAAACACCGAGCCACCAGAGAGTTTGTAATCCATCAGCTGTACCAGACAGGGGAAAGAGCATACCGGGTTCCAGACGTCGCCCAGCCAAGACCAGATAAGATCAATCCAGAGATAGAGATCTACCTGGAGCAGGTCAAGGCCCGGATGGAAGTATATTTCGAAGCTGCAGACTATAAGAAAAACATCTGGAAGGGACGCTTCAAGGAATCTGACCAAAGAAACAAGGCCCTGGAAGCGCAATTAGAGAAGTGCCAAGCCAGGGTCAAGGAACTAGAAGCCATCATCAGTGGGAAGCCTGAGCCTCCACTACAGAAAACCAAAAGAGCTAGGAAATAGAGCATTATTTGTAATCTTTCATTTTTATTGAACTCCAGAATTATTAATAAAAGTAAAGTTTTAATGATACATTGTCAATCATTGTCAACCCTTTTATCTTTTAGCATCCGCGTGACACATGCATATCATTCTTGCATCCATCATACTAAAAAAGAAAAAATGCACGCCAGGTATCAAAATATCTTCCAAGCAACCGAACCCACCCAGAAGCCCAGTCCTTACGCGCTCAAGAGCAAAAATGGCCAACAGCAGTGACAACCGCCACAACACCAACGCTGAAGCTACCTCAGACTCTAGGATCATATCCCTAGAACAAACGGTCCAACAGTTGGCTGCCCAGGTTCACCTCTTGACTGAAAGCATCGGCCTCCTGCGCAACACCCAGCCGGCTCAAGAAGAGTATTCAGGGGCCAGGAAGGGAAAAGCAGTGGAGGGACAGCCTCTGGAATACGAAGAAATCAATTCCCATCTTAACCCAGCCTTCGAGTATGAGCCGAAGGTCAGCCAGGGGCCGACCTCTGATGATCTGAAAAAGTAAATGGAAGAGAGACAAAAGGAAATGGAGAAGCGACTCTTCCAGCAGCTCAATGACAAGATGAAAACTATTGAAGGCCCTGATGGTTTTGAACAGGCCGAAATCACTAACCTGCCAGCATACAGGGAAGAGACATACCCTGACAAGTTCAAGACCCCAGACTTTGAAAAGTATGATGGGACCGGCTGCCCCAAGATGCATACCGGGCTATATGCTCGGAAAATGAGCAAGTATGCTCAATACAACCAACTCATGCTCCAGACCTTCCAGGACAGCCTAACAGGCCCCGCATTGGTCTGGTATGCCCACTTCGATTTCGACATTGTCAACACCTGGGAAAAGCTAGCCCGGGCCTTTTATGATCAATACAAGTTTAACATCGAAGTTGCCCCATCTGTGATCGATCTGGGAAGTCTCCGGAAAAAACTTACTGAGCCGTTCAAGGAATATGCTCAGCGCTGGAGGGCCCAAGCCGCCAGGGTAGCCACTCCGATGTCTGAAAAGGAACTGACATCCATATTTGTCAACACCTTGGACAAAACTTACTTTTCACATTTGGTAGGTCAGACTTCTTCCAGTTTTGCAGAAGTAATGGCGGCAGGTTGCAGGATCGAGAATGCCATCACCACTGGCAAGCTCCAATCAATGGAACCTCCTAGGGTCACACCAAGGCCCTTAGGAGGAAACAGGGTTAAAGAACCCATAGTCAGTACAGTGCATTCTAGTAAGGCAGAAAAACCTGGAACTCGGGTAACTTTCCAAACCACGAATACCCCAGCCCAGCAACCTATGACGGGCCATACACAGGTCGCCAGGCCCCCAAGGCAGTTCACTCCAATCCCCATACCGCTCAGTCAGGTCTTCGCCTGGTTGAGGGCAGACAACTTGATTAGTTTCGAACTCCCCAACGACTGATACAGGCCCAAAAACTTCGACTCCAACCTCAAGTGTGACTATCACATGGGTCAAGAGGGGCACTCCACAAATAGGTGCTGGAGGCTCCGGCACAAAATCCAAGACTTGATTAACGCAGGGATCATACAATTGGATTTTGTGAACACCCCAGCACCCAATGTCAACACCAACCCATTGCCCAATCACAGGCCTACCATCAACATGATCACATCAGAGGAGTCGGCTCCCAAAGAAGCCCCCAAAAAGAATTCAACTGAGCAACAGAAGAAGCAATCCCACCAAGCTCCAGAAGAAACTCCAAAAGCACACATTAAGAGAAGATGGTTAGCTGGAGACCCAACGGTTGGCACTTTGGGGGAATCACATGGGAGATTTCAGTATTTGATAAACTATTCTTATACCCCGACTGAGCAAGGGCCACCTAGTGGATGGGGACCGGAATTTGAGAAGGAGGACAACCCGGTAAAGGAAGAAGGGAAGACTGTCAACATGATCAACTCTCATCAGAAGCCCAGGGTTATACAGTGCTATGAGGGACAATCAACTGAGGTACAAATCCCAAGAAAAAGATATGTATTCAATGTCCCGATACCGGCAGAGAATTACAAGGCTGCACCGTTCGATTATCGGGCCCTCGAACAAGAGCGACCTCCTATAGTGGGAGGTATCACCCGCTCTGGGAGATTATACGATCCAAAGTATAAGAGCTCGACCGAAGAACCCAATACGGAGAAAACAGAGGAAGTGGAAGAGGGTCTTGCTGCATTTACAAAGATGGTAAAGGCCAGCGAGTACAAGATCATGGAACAATTGAATAAAGTTCCGACGCAGATATCTCTCATGGGCCTTCTTACCACATCTGAGCCCCACAGGGAAGCACTCTTTAAAGTGCTAAAACAAATTCAAGTACCGGAGGGTATTGCTACAGACAAGATGGGTCACGTGGCAAACTCTATCTTTACTATGGATCAAATATCTTTCTCTCCAGAGGAGCTAGGAGAAGAGGGAGACCAACATACCAAGCCACTATTCATAGTGGTCCGGTGCAATGACACCATCATCTCGCGAGTGCTTATCGACAACGGGTCATCCCTCAACGTCTGCCCATTGGCAACACTCGACTTATTGGGGGTCGATCCAAGCAATATAAAACCTAGCTCCACAGTGGTCAGAGCCTTCGACGGGTCAAAGAGGGACATTGTGGGGGAAGTGAACCTACCAGTGGAAATCGGTCCACAAGTATTCCACATCTCCTTCCAGGTCCTCGACATCCCAAGGTCTTTTAACCTGCTCCTGGGACGACCCTGGATACATGTTACTGGTGCCATTCCCTCTAGCCTCCACCAAAAGGTCAAATTCATCACAAATGGGCAGATAGTTACAGTGCTGGGTGAGCAGGATTACGCCATATACAAGGAAACTGCCATACTTTACATCGGGGATGAAGGTTCAGAAGACCTGGGGTTGCAGATTTTCAACGAAGTGAATGTGATGACCAGCAAGGAGGGCCATCAGTTTAAAGAGGGGCAGCACGGGACCTTCGGACTGGGGTATGTTCCTACGGCCGCGGAAGAAGCACAAGTGAGGAGTGTTAAAGGCAGAATAAAGGGGAAGCTGATTGACACCCAGATGTGCATCCTACCTCTCCAACAATCTTTCTGAAGGGCAAATACCATTCGAGAGCTTCGAATAAAAGAGGACAACAACAAAGGGGAATCAATCTCCCGCGTGTCCAACCAACATCCAGCTCTGAACAACTGGTTTTGTTGTCCTATCAATAGCGCTAGGTTAGCTCAAGAGTAGAAAAAATCATTGAACAAATTTTATTGAGACTATTTATCGAATTCCATTACAGTTTGTTTCTTTTTGTATATGATTTCATTTTTTATGTCACTCAGATCTCCCACCATCGAACATCAGGGATATTTCGCGCAAGTAGAACGTAAGAACGCTGATATCATTTCCAACGCTGCTGGGTCAGTTGTTGAAGACGTTATCTTAGACCACGAAATAATACAAGAAAATTGGCTAAAACATGAACAAAGCGGAATCTCGATCGACGAGCCTGTGGAGACAGTAAATCTAGGCAACATGGAAAACCCTAAGAACCTCGAAATCGGGACCAGTTTGAGTGCCGAGCAAAAACGTGAGATAACCGAGCTATTAATCGAATATGCAGATGTGTTTGCCTGGTCATATGGCGACATGCCAGGGCTAGACCAGTCGATAGTAGTTCACAGGCTTCCCACAAGGGAAGATGTCAAACCTAAAAAACAAAAACTAAGAAGATTTAGGCCCGACATCTTGCTAAAAATCAAAGAAGAAGTCAAGAAACTACTGGAAGTAGGGTTCTTCGAAGTATCCGACTACCCAGAATGGGTGGCAAATATAGTCCCCGTTATAAAAAAGAATGGAAAAGTGCGCGTATGCGTGGACTTTCGGGACTTAAACCAAGCCACACCAAAGGATAACTTCCCCCTACCTCATATCGATGTTCTAGTGGATAACACCGCGGGAAACCATCTCTTCTCATTCATGGACGGTTTCTCAGGATACAATCAAATAAAAATGGCCAAGGAAGACAAGACCAAAACAACCTTCATCACGACATGGGGAACTTTCTGTTACAAAGCCATGCCCTTCGGTCTGAAAAACGCCGGGGCAACGTATCAGAGAGCCATGGTCGCTATACTTCACGATATGATGCATCGAGAGGTTGAAGTATATGTCGACGACATGATAGCTAAATCCAAAGAAGGAGAAAGCCATATAGATATCCTGAGGAAATTGTTCAAACGACTGAGGAAGTTCCAGCTTAAGTTAAACCCGAAAAAATGTACTTTCGGGGTTACGACGGGGAAATTATTAGGGTTCGTCATCAGCCAGGAGGGCATTAAGATTGACCCTGACAAGGTAAAGTCCATATTAGAGTTACCTTCCCCACGCTCCGTTAAAGAAGTAAGAAGCTTGCTGGGGAGATTAAATTATATAGCTCGGTTTATCTCACAACTCACCGACAAATGCCGGCCGCTATTTTGTCTGTTGAATAAGAACGCCGCAATAGAATGGGACGACGAATGTGAAGAAGCGTTCAGGACAATCAAAGACTATCTTATAAAACCCCCGGTCTTGACAGTCCCGAAACAAGGAACACCCTTATTCTTATACCTCACCATACTCCCCGAATCCATGGGATGTGTGTTGGGGCAAAAAGATGAAGAGGGAAGAGAACGTCCCATATATTATTTGAGCAAGAAGTTCACAGATGGGGAACAAAGGTACTCAGAGGTGGAGAAGACGTGTTGTGCGTTAATTTGGGTCATCCATCGACTAAGGCAATACACCCTCTACTATCATATTGAGCTGTTGACAAGACATGATCCCTTGAAATACTTGGCAGAGAAGCCAGCATTGATGGGTAGAATCTCTAAATGGCAGATGCTTCTATCCGAGTTTGACATCACGTATGTAAATCAAAACTCGATAAAGGGACAAGCCTTAGCCGATCAGTTGGCCGAACACCCTGTCGAGACAGATACCCGAGAAATACAAGTCCAATTTCCAGACGAGAACATATTAACAGTAGAAGATATGCCGGTAGAAAACTCTGGGAGAGAGCAGAATGGTGGGTGGAAACTGTTTTTCGACGAGGCTGCCAACGTATTTAGTTGTGGAGTTGGGGCAGTGTTGATATCCCTAGACGGCACTCAATTCCCTGCAGCGACAAGACTTACATTTTCCTATACCAATAATATCGCGGAATATGAAGCATGTATTCTTGGCCTCAAAATGGCCTGCCAAATGGGAATCCGCGAATTAGAAGTGTACGGAGACTCATCGCTCATCATACTACAAACAAGAGGGGAATACAAAACTAAAGACCCCAAACTGGTATTGTACCATCAGCACTTGACAGAGCTGATTGATGAGTTTAAGGGAATCACCTTCACGTACATCCCGAGAATTCAGAATCAGTTCGCAGATGCCCTAGCCACACTAGCATCCGTGATTCAAATAACAGGAGGAGCCGAAGTACAACCGATGAAAATAGACATCGAAAGTCGGCCCGCTTATTGTTTGACAATTGAAAAGATATAAGATGATAAGCCCTGGTATCACGACATCAAGACCTTCCTCCAAGAAGGTAAATACCCTGAAATGGCTAGCAAGAACGACCAAAGAACGCTCAGAAGGTTGGCAAGTCATTTCTTATTAAGTGGGTCTATACTCTACAAGAGATCATATGATACCACCCTGTTGAGATGTGTGGACAAAAATGAAGCATGCGAACTCATGAAGGAAATACATGAAGGGGTATGTGGACCTCATATGAACGGCTACATGTTGGCCCGAAAAATCATGAGGTTAGGGTATTACTGGTTAACCATGGAGTCAGATTGCATAAAGTATGTTAAGCACTGCCATCTGTGCCAAGTATACGCAAACCGGATCAATGCTCCACCCAACGAGCTACATTTGTTATCGGCACCGTGGCCTTTCTCCATGTGGGGAATCGACATAATCGGCCCAATCACTCCAACGGCATCCAATGGCCACAGATTTATACTGGTAGCGATTGATTACTTCACCAAATGGGTAGAAGCGTCATCATATACCAATGTCACAAAAGGGGTAATAGTCCGCTTCTTAAAAAGGGACATAATAGCCCGATATGGAGTTCCTGAGTCGATCATCACCGACAATGGTACCAATCTCAACAATAAATCGATGACAGGTTTATGTCAACAATTCCACATAAACCACAGAAATTCAACCCCCTACTGACCTCAAATGAGCGGGGCAGTAGAAGCAGCTAACAAAAATATCAAGAAGATCATCGAGAAAATGACAACAACTTACAAAGATTGGCACGAAATGTTACCATTTGCTCTCATGGCTTATAGGACTTCAATAAGAACATCTACGGGAGCTACCCCTTACTCATTGGTATATGGTACAGAAGCAGTGCTACCAGTGGAAGTCGAGATACCATCATTCAGAATCTTGTCAGAAACTCAGTTAACAGAATCGGATTGGGTAGAGAAAAGGCTTGATCAGCTGAATCTGATTGATGAAAGAAGACTTACCGCGCTATGTCATGGTCAGTGTTACCAACAGAGGATAGCCCAAGCATTCAACAAGAAGATGAGACCTCGGTACTTCAAAGAGGGCGATCTAGTACTAAGAAAAGTTCTCCCGAACGCCCAAGACTCTAGAGGAAAGTTCACTCCAAATTATGAAGGCTCGTATGTGGTGAAAAGGGTTCTGTCAGGTGGTGCTCTAATATTAACTCAGATGGATGGTCCAGAATTGAGAGACCCCGTCAACACAGATGCTGTAAAGATGTACTATCCTTAGGCAAGGGAATTGAAATTTTGCCAATGTTTATGAAAGCTAATATTCGATACAAAGTTCGTTAAGTCGAGTTTTTACTTTTCTACAAGCAAAGCTAATATCCCTGAATGGTCAACAATCCCAATCAATTCTCATCACAATAAATACACTTAAACACATTACCTACCACTTTGTCAATGAAAGATAAACACTAAAATGATAATTAATCTTAATGTAATTTGTGATATAATTTTGTCTACTCCTAAGCATTAAAAACTGAGCGCATTATTAGGACAACATTACCGTCGAAAGAGCTTTGTGCATAAAGAAAAGAGGCACATCAAGATTTTCAATTCAGTGTCAAGATAAGAAGAAAAGAAGCAGGAGCAAACCAACACGAAGGTTCAGTTGTTTGGTTGCTATCCGAGATAAACTGGCAAGCATATTAAAATAGGTAACTATCATCACATCATGAAAGGCATCGCATCATCTAGCCTAGTAAGAAGCATGTTCAAAAGTACCAGATGAGTCAACTCATAATGAAGCACGTGTCTAGACATTTCCTTTAATAGGGTTAGTCAGCCCAATATGGACACTTTCCCGAAAAAAACCTGTTCTCAAGGTCAGCTCATAAGGGCACCTTTTGATACAGTTCTATTTTAGGTTAGTCAGCTCTTGGGGCACTTTCCTAAAAATCAATCCTAGGGTTAGTCAGCCCAATATGGGCACTTTCCCTAAAAATCTGTTCTCAGGGTCAGCTCATAAGGGCACCGTTTGAGACAGTTCTATTTTAGGTTAGTCAGCTCTTAGGGCACTTCCCTAAAAAATCAATCCAAGGGTTAGTCAGCCCAATATGGGCACTTTCCCGAAAATACCTGTTCTCAGGGTCAGCTCATAAGGGCACCTTTTGAGACATTACCACAGGTTAGTCAGCCCAAGATGGGCACTTTCCTAAGAATTTTATCAAAGGTTAGTCAGCCCAATATAGGCACTTTCCCGAAAAAACCTGTTCTCAAGGTCAGCTCATAAGGGCACCTTTTAAGACATTACCACAGGTTAGTTAGCCCAAGATGGGCACTTTCCTAAGAATTTTATCAAAGGTTAGTCAGCCCAATATGGGCACTTTCCTAAAAATCCGTTCTCAGGGTCAGCTCATAAGGGCACCTTTTGAGACATTACCACAGGTTAGTTAGCCCAAGATGGGCACTTTCCTAAGAATTTTATCAAAGGTTAGTCAGTCAAATATGGGCACTTTCCTAAAAATCAGTTCTCAGGGTCAGCTCATAAGGGCACCTTTTGAGACACTACCACAGGTTAGTCAGCCCAAGATGGGCACTTTTCTAAGAATTTTATCAAAGGTTAGTCAGCCCAATATGGGCACTTTCCTAAAAATCCGTTCTCAGGGTCAGCTCATAAGGGCACCTTTTGAGACACTACCACAGGTTAGTTAGCCCAAGATGGGCACTTTCCTAAAAGCTATTCTAAGGATAGTCAGCCCAATATGGGCACTTTCCTAGATTCTCCCGATTAGTCAGCTCTTGGGGCACTTTTCGGAAATATCCTTCCCAAACAGTTGCTAGTCTAACAAGACGCTTCTGTCGACAGGTAGCCAGCTCATAAGGGCACTTCCTAAGTAAATTTTCTTTCCAAGGTTGCAAGTCTGATAAGACGCTTCCTATCATCATTTCTCATACATTCCTACTCGAGGCTTGACATGTGTCCTATCGCCAATTAGTTAGCCCATAAAGCACTTTTTGGAGAGGGAACATTACCTTGAATTGTTAGGAGCATCTTCAACCGTAGGATCATCAGCTCTTGGGGCATTTTCCTACTAAAAACCTAATTCAAGAGGTCAAAAATGGCGTCTTTTGTTTGTCTTTGTAGTTAAGTTTTTCAGACTTTACCACAAAGAGAGGCAGCTATAAACACCCCATTTTTGCCCTAGGAGTCAATAATTTTCAATAATAATCAATTTTCAATTTTTCCAATTTTTCCCTAATTTAGCATAAAATAATAAAAATGTTCAAAAAATAAAAATAAATAGGAAAACACTTCAATTTTGAAAAATGATTTCGGAAATAGCAATAATGGATAATAAACAATTTTTACAAATTTTTGAAATTTCAAAAAATACAAAAAAATAGAAAAATTGCATTACATATATGCAATTTGCAAAATAAATAAAATCGCGAAAGTGGGCTAGCTCAGCTAGTCCGGACCATGGGCTAAGGCGCGGTGCGGGGTGCGAGGTCGCGGGTTCGAAACGCGAGGGAAGCAGTTTCCGCGTTTTGCGATTTTTCTCATTTGCCCAGGACACGTGGCGACATTTGATTGGCTGGAGGAAGCGCACGCGCCGAGCGCGTGATCGTCTCCTACCTCGAGCTCGAGATCGTCGGCGAGGAAAAAATTCGTATTTCGGCCGTTTTGATTTGATTTTTTTGCACAAATCCAACAGATCTTCAACAAAGATAAGATAAACATTATCTAATTAAAATCAAATCGCAACAAATCGTTGGATGGACACGAATCGGAGTTGGTTTTTCAACTGAAAATCCGATCAGCTTCGATCGGAGGAAATCCGAGCTTATCCAGCTCGATTTCAAGCGCCTATAAATAGAGGAGGAGATGAGGAAGCAAGAACACGGATCAGAATTGCGAGAGAGAGAGAAAAGAGTGTAGATCGGAAGAAACCCAAAGTTGCGACCACCGATCGGAGTTGAGCCACCGCAAGGAGACGTTCTGGGAGTAAACCGCCACCACCATCGGATTCAGCACCCTCAAAAAGCTAGGATTCGACACTTCACCCGCCGCAAAGGACCACCGGAACGCCGTGAACGAGCCAACCCCACCGCCGTGTCCGACCGATCCGACCCGACCCGACTCGCGCACCGACCTGGATCCAGGTAAGTCGGATTTTTCGGATTTTTTTTATTTAATTAATTTTGTTTATTTATTTATTCTGAATTAATTAATTAATTAATTATTTGTTATTTAGTTATTTATTTATTTACTTATGTGTTATTTTTAATAAATAGGAAAATGTAGAAATTAGATTTTTTTTAGAATTTAATAATGTAGAAAAATAGTAATAAATAAAATAATAAAATAATAAAATAATAATAATACTAATAATAATAATAATAAATATAGAAAAATAATAAAAAAATTAGGAAAATAAATCATAAAATTTTAGATGTCAAATAGGATAGACAATGAACAAAATTCCCAAAAAAAAAATCACAAAAATCACAAAGGTCCCCAAAAATCACGAAAATCAACAAAAATTCCCGAAAACCACAAAAATCCCAAAAAATTCTCAGAAATCACAAAAATAACAAAAAACAAATCATAAGAAGTCATAAAAAATCATAAAAAGATAAATAAATAAGTTTTAGCACTTAGAGAAATCATTTTCATCAAATAAATCAAAATTAATGTTTTCCCTACAAAAATCACTTTCAAAATGAAATCAAGCTTAGGCTTAGAGGTTTTTTTAGGAAAAAATCCCAAAAATGGTAAGAACATAAATCGAAAGAAATTTCAAAATTAAAATTCACCAATGCACTAAAGATTTTAAGAAAAGCGAACTACGGCTTGTTTGATCCTGAGTAGCAGGTACGTAGGCACCCATTCGGGTCAACCCATAAAATAAATGAAAAATCCTTTTTCTGAAATAAATTCAAAGACATAATAAAAATTAATAGAAACACAATGAAACACATTTCTAAAGATGAACAATTTTAGGAGATTAGGTGGTAACCATATAGGTTTTAATAGGTTAGCCTCCGGACGGAGAAACTTTGGTTTTCCCTTTTCCTCTTTTCACAAAAACGAAAAGAAAAAATAACGACGACTAGTGGTCTAAATTAAGACTAATCCGCTCCTTTAGTCTTAATTCAATACTTCCCAACAACAGTTGGGTGGCGACTCCAAAAATCAAACGAAATTCCTAACTCAAGTCGAGGATCTAGATTAAATGAGCATAGGGTTTAGTTTAGATCGGATTAGGAATGGGAATTCAAAAATTAGACTCGACAATTGGATACAATACGATTAGTTTTAGCAATAGCTGCACAACATGGTTGAAAGGTGCTTCAATTGGATGTAAAGTCTGCATTCCTAAATGGTTATTTACAAGAGGAAATCTATGTTGAGCAACCTGAGGGATTTGTGGAACAAGGTAAAGAAGAAAAGGTGTAGTTGCTCAAGAAAGCCCTATACGGTTTGAAGCAAGCACCTAGAGCATGGTATAGCAAGATAGATAAGCATCTATCAAGCTTAAGATTCGTGAAAACCATGTCTGAAGCCACACTTAATGTAAAATGAAAAGGAGCTGATTTAATTATAGTTTCTTTTTATGTTGATGATCTTCTTATTACAGGTGGAAATTCCGAGCTAGTTGAAGAGTTTAAGATAAAAATGTTGGAAAGCTTTGAAATGAATGATCTTGGATTAATGACATATTTTTTGGGAATGGAGATCAAGCAGCTAGAAGATGAAGTTTTCATATGTCAAAAGAAATATGCAAAGGAAATCCCTAAGAAGTTTCACATGGAAGATTGCAAAGAAATGAGTACTCCTGTGAATCAAAAGGAAAGCTTAAGCAAAGAGGATGGCGCAAACAAGGTTGATGAAGGTTACTTCAGACGCTTGGTTGGTTGTTTGATGTATTTAACCACGACAAGGCCTGACATACTCTTTGCTGTAAGTATCCTATCTCGCTTCATGCATTGTGCTAGTGAAATACATCTCAAAGTTGCAATAAGAGTGGTTAGATATATCAAGGGAACAATCAAGCTTGGTGTAAAATTCAAGAAGTGTTAAAGCTTAAGTCTACTAGGATTTTCCGATAGTGATTGGGGTGGATCCATAGATGACATGAAGAGTACATCAGGATATTGCTTCAGTTTAGGATTAGGTGTATTTTGTTGGAGCTCCAAGAAGCAAAACACCATAGCTCAATCCACTGCGGAAGCTAAGTTCGTCACTGCTGTAGCTGCTATAAATCAAGTGTTGTGGTCGAGGAAGTTGTTGTGTGATTTATGTTTGGAGCAACAAAATGATACAAAGATTTATGTCGATAATCAAGCAACAATTGCAATCTCTTATAATCCAGTTTTCCATGGAAAAACAAAACATTTCAAGATCAAATTGTTCTTCTTAAGGGAAGTGCAAAAAGAAGGAGATATAAGTCTCGTGTATTGCAAATCCAAGGAAAAACTTGTAGACATCTTCACAAAATGTCTACCAACAAACAAGTTTGAACTTTTGAGGCAAAAACTTGGAATTTGCAGCTCCTAAAAGCATGGAGGAATGTTAGTTTATTGCTTATTAGGATAGCAAATATTTTAGTTTGGTTTGTTTGATTCAGTTCTAATTTCTTGGAAGTAAATAAGTTTGTTTTGATTTATTTTGCTACAATTTATTTAGGATGTTAAACTTATCAAGTTTATCGCTTCTATATTTTTAGAAGCTTGGAAGACATTATGAATGAGAATTTCAGATTTTCCGTTTTTCCTTGCATGTACTCTATTGCCTTGCTCTTGAAACAACAGTAATGTCTATGTTTTGTGATCGTTCCCAGAAAACTGCAGATGCAAAGCTCGAGCATGTCAACAGACACAAGCACATAGCACTCTCTCAACCATCTACCAAGCCAGCTAATGAATGTAGATATGTTATTTGCACTTCTATATAGACCATGTCAAGAATTTTACCAAGCAAAGGGATACCAAAACCAATGAAGCAAACTCACAGCTGACAGAAGAGGGGCATCTGTTTTCCGCGGACGGTTGCGAGAGAGCGGTTTTGAAATTAAGCATGGCTTTTTGGTTGATGTGTGGTCCGCCGAGGAATGCGCTATAGGTTGACCTATGGCTGCCTTAATACGAAAAAGCCCCAACCACTGGTTTACGATTAGATTAGGGATCAAGGAGTCAATCGCCCCGATAACAAGGAGAGGCCACGCTTGTCAATCTTACACAAGCGCCTTGCACTCTCTCAACATCTATCAAACACACCAACAACATATGTGGATGGGTGCTTTGCTCTAATGGGTTCCAGGTCCATGTTAGAATTACATGCTTATTGAGCATAAGCATAGGCACCTAGCACTCCCTCAACATCTACCGGGTATACTAAGATCTTTACATCTACACTTTAATGAAGTCCACCTAAACTAAGTTGAATTGCATAACCTATTGGTATAACAATATTGATACATTAATATCATTTTTATAATCCGAACCGCTGATTTGATTATACGTGGTTGCATTGAAAATTTTAAGAAAATAAGAAAGTAACTTTAAAGATACAAATCCTTTGAACTAAAAGATAAGTTCGCTTGACTTAGGAGACATATGACAAGTCTATTTTTTTGAAATTAAAAAATCCTCTGTTTATCTATCGAGAGAGAAGGCCAAAGAATTTGCATGAAGAATCATTAATGTAAACAAAAAGAAACAAAGATGAATAGATTAAGGAAAATAGTTTATCTCGTCTTTTTCTAGTAACTATCAAAGGATTGTTGGATCCAAAAAGTATGTAAATAGTTTAAATCATTCTCAATATTAAGTAAAATTAAGTACATGTGCATACCATATACTTGAACAATTCAAATGTTAAAGTTTATGAATGTTTAAGGAAATAAGATCCCATGGTATAAACTTATTAAAAGAAATGAGCATGATATTATGGAAAGCCAAACAGAAATTCTAATATATATATTATACAAATATAAGATATCTCACCATAAATGAAAATTATAGTATAGAAAAATTGATCATCATATAAGACAAGTCCATGGATTTAATAGGCAAAGTGAACAACCATAAATTTTCACTTTAAAATACAACTTTTTTAAAAGTATATAATTGAAAAATAAAAGGATTTAAGATAAAACACTCAATTACTAATTGTACAAGATATCTACTAGAGTTTTGCCAAAAGTTAAACTTAAAATCTAGAGAATATGTTAAAAAAGAGCTAATATTAAATGGGTTGGCATGTTTATGAATGGGAATATGTGCCATGCCAGATCCCAATCACATTTATACATGGGCCCAAATAGGTTCGACCTATTTATTAATTATGTTAACTTTTTAAAAATACAAACCTATTTATAATTATACTGTGTTGTGGCTAGGTTTGCAAATTAAATGCCAAATTACTAACCCTAACTTTAGCAAAAGAGAATAGATGATTATCTCTATTCTAGTAGGGGTAGTCGATCGGATATGGCAGCAGACAACTAACAATGTGTTGTTGATTAGTCCACGATGGTGGTCAAATGAGACTTTGCAGACTTGTTTCTCCAACTTCTTATCTTATGTTATATTCTATTTTAAAATTACCTATTCTGTTGACTTGTTTTTCTGTTCAATTGTGCTTGAAGTTTAGTTTAAATTTGGCTTAGGCTAGTTAGAGTCATAGGAGAGTACTATGAGCTTGTTATTGTGAGTCTAGGATTGATTAGATGAGTTCATTGAGAAAGATAGTGTCGAGTCTAATTTTTGAATTCCCATTCCTAATCCGATCTAAACTAAACCCTATGCTCATTTAATCTAGATCTTTGACTTGAGTTAGGAATTTCGTTTGATTTTTGGACTCGCCACCCAACTGTTGTTGGGAAAAAGTGAATTAAGACTAAAGGAGCGGATTAGTCTTAATTTGGACTACTAGTCGTCGTTATTTCCTCTTCTCGTTTTTGTGAGAAGAGAAAAAGGGAAAACCAGAGTTTCTAAGTCCGGAGGCTAACCTATTAAAACCTATATGGTTACCACCTAATCTTCTAAAATTGTTCATCTTTAGAAATGTGTTTCATTGTGTTTCTGTTAATTTTTGTTATGTCTTTAAATTTATTTCAGAAAAAGGATGTTTCATTTATTTTATGGGTTGACCCGAATGGGTGCCTACGTACCTGCTACTCAGGATCAAACAAGCCGTAGTTCGCTTTTCTGAAAATCTTTAGTGCATGGGTGAATTTTAATTTTGAAATTTCTTTCGATTTATGTTCTTACCATTTTTTGGATTTTTCCTAAAAAAAACTCTAAGCCTAAGCTTGATTTCATTTTGAAAATGATTTTTGTAGGGAAAACATCAATTTTGATTTATTTGACGAAAATGATTTTTCTAAGTGCTAAAACTTATTTATTTATTTTTTATGATTTTTCTTGTTATTTTTGTGATTTTTGTGATTTTTGATTTTTGTTGAAAATTTTATCCTAAGTTTATTATCTATCCTATTTTGAAATCTAAAACTTTACTATTATTTTCCTAATATTTTTATTGTTTTTCTTCATTTTATTATTTTTATTATTTTTTATTTTATTTTATTTTATTTTATTTTATTTATTTTATATTATTAAATCCTAAAAAACCTAATTTCTACATTTTCCTATTTATTGAAAATAGAAGTAAATAAATAACTAATAACTAAATAACAAAAAACAACAAAAAAAATAACAATAATAACCAATAATAAATTTAGAATAAATAAACAAACAAAATAAATAAAATAAAATAAAAAAATCTGGAAAATCCGACTTACCTAGATCCGGGTCGGTGCGCGGGTCGGGTCGGGTTGGGTCGGATCGGTCGGACACGGTGGCGGGGTTGGCTCGTTCACGGCGTTCCGACGGTCTTTTGCGGCGGGTGAAGTGTCGAATCCTAGCTTCTTGAGGGTGTTGAATCCGATGGTGGTGGCAGTTTACTCCCATAATGTCTCCTTGCGGTGGCTCAACTCCGATCGGCAGTCGCAACTTTGGGTTTCCTCCGATCTACACTCTTTTCTCTCTCTCTCGCAATTCTGATCTCTCCTCTTGCTTCCTCATCTCCTCCTCTATTTATAGGCGCTTGAAACTGAGCTGGATAAGCTCGGATTTCCTCCGATTGAAGCTGATCGGATTTTCGGTTGAAAAACCAACTCCGATTTGTGCCCATCCAACGATTTGTTGCGATTTGATTTTAATTAGATAATGTTTATCTTATTTTTGTTGAAGATCTGTTGGATTTGTGCAAAAAAATCGAATCAAAACGGTCGAAATACGAATTTTTTCTTCGCCGGCGATCTCGGGCTCGAGGTAGGAGACGATCACGCGCCCGGCGCGTGCGTTTCTTCCAACCAATCACATGCTGCCACGTGTCCTGGATAAGTCGAAAAATTGCAAAATGCGGAAACTGCTTCCTCCGCGATTCGAACGTCTGACCAAGCCCCCCCGCGCGCGCGCCTAGCCATGGTCCGGACCAGCTGGGCTAGCCCACTTTCGCGATTTTATTTATTTCGCAAATTGAATATATGCAATGCAATTTTTCTATTTTTTTGTATTTTTTTGAAATTTCAAAAATTTGTAAAAATTGTTTATTATTCATTATTGCTATTTCCGAAATCATTTTTCAAAATTGAAGTGTTTTCCTATTTATTTTTATTTTTTGAACATTTTTATTATTTTATGCTAAATTAGGAAAAATTGGGAAAAATTAGGAAAAATTGAAAATTGATTATTATTGAAAATTATTGACTCCTAGGGCAAAAATGAGGTGTTTATAGATAGCTTCACTTAGCTCTATCTAAACTCTAGTATGATCCTTATGAAATAAGTTGTTCTATTTCCATGACAAGTTTTGCACACAACTCTTTTATACTATCTTGATTATTATTGAATATTGTTCTTCTTTCTCCATGGTTCTTTTAAGAGTTCTCCATATAAAATATTTGTATTATTCATCTATTCTCTCTTATCTCTTTTGTTTATTCATTATTTTAGGTAATTCATTATTCAATTTCTTCTTGAGTACCTTAATAGTGGTTAAAAGAAAACATTACAGATGTGATATATAGAATTTTTTATTATGCAATTTCTAATAAATCTTCAAAGCTATTCACACTTATCACATTTTCATTGATTGATCACTATGGCTATTCTGAATGGGATGTTATAACCAATGAGTGTTTTTGTCCACAACAATGAATGTTTCTCCCGGTGACCTATTTGCCTCCATAAATTAAATGTCTTCTATTCTTAGCATTGTCTATCAATGTACACATCCTCCTTAGGTGGGATTAACTAATCCAACCCTTAAGCTGGCCTTTTACGAAATTCCACCAGAAGAAGACTATAAAAGATAAATGACTAGATGGACAAAACCAGCTTTTATTGACGAATAAATTGTTAGAAGAATTAGAAATAGCTCCCAAAATCATACATTAATTAAACAAAGGTTATCATAGATGGGAAATAATAACATTACTATGAACTTATGACATACTTGAGGACATTTACGAACTTTTAGAGCTAAAGATTTGGAATTTTCCAAAAATTTATAATTGTTCAATAAGATTGCATTTTCATTTAGAATTCACATCCTTTTTCCTCACAAACATTGTTAAGATATGACTCATACTTACCTATAATAGGAAAGCATGTGGATCTCACTCACATGTTTAAGAGTAATCATCTACTAGATATTAATTATAGTGGAATTCTTTACTTCAGGTAGCCTAGTTTAAGAGTAAATTAGGATAAAATCTCAAATTTTTATTTTCTCCCTCTTTTAACTTTACTTCATTATTATGCACCGATCCTAATAAATATATCAGCAAATTACTCAATTATCGTCCATAAAAACGTTTATAATTTTCTTCAATTTCGCAAAATTTCCATAAACCTCTATATATTTTATGAAAATTTTATCTAGTCTTTTGGTGCTATGATATTATTGGCTTGACTTATACATGTACGAACTGAAAACCTTATCGCCCAAATAAAGCTCGACCTTTCATTCCTCAGCCAAATCGATGCCCCACATTGTCTGTTTGCAACTCCATGTACACTGTCATTAGCGCTGACAATTTGACGTGCAGTCCATCAAACACGACTAAGACAAAACACATAGAATCACCAACAGTAAGACTTTAAACAAAACCCACTCTACCATTAAGAGCCATATAGGCTGTGTATTACTGATCTCCCAAGTTTGTTTCTCATCCATGAAGAGGAGTTGCGTGATTAGAAACTTGTTTCACCTGTGAAAACTCAATTATCATTCCTAGATGAACACATACTTCATTTTTCTCGTATGTGCATTAGTAGTAGTTAAGCCAGCATACATGGCAGTTGAAACCATCTTCAACTATGAAGTTCAAGGAGATGGAGTCCACATAAAATGCCTCTCTAGCAAAGAAATAAAATCCGACTCCCGTGAGCCCAGCACCACAGATGACCCTGGTAAATGCACTTGCATCTTTCATAGAAAATTTACTCTTCCTATTTCCATCCCTCCCAGTCCTATGTTTGTTCGTCTTTACTTCACCAAGCATCTAAATTTCAACCCATTAAAAGCGCAATTTTCCATTAAGCTTGGAAAGTATACTGTCCTTCAGACCTCTAACCAATCTTATGCAACCAACCTTTTAACTAAAGACTCTATCATCCGGGAGTTCTTATGAACATAGACGATAAAGTCCTAAATATTACATTTATACCCGCCCCGAATTCTTCCGGTTCCTATGCTTTTTTTAATAAGATCGAATTTGTCTCCATCCCCTTGGATTTTTATAACAACAAAACTCAACTTCCTCTTGTCGGAAGGTGGCCTTTGCAATCCTATACTGGTGACCGAATGGCACTACAGACTATATACAGGGTAAATATTGGTGGTCGATCTATTAATCCAGAACATGACACCAGCATGTCTCGCTCATGGATAGACGATGACAACAACATTGATTACGCAGGAGGGCAAACAAAAATTAAGTCTGAAGTTGAGATCAAGTATTCTGGACAAGAACAAGCATATACAGCACCCAAAGAGGTGTATTCTACGGCTAGAGTGCTATCAGTTGAGAAGGACTTCTCATACGGTGGGAGAACTATAAGCTGGTCATTCCTTGTGGAATCAGGCTTCCATTATCTCATCAGGTTTCACTTCTGCGAGATTAGGAAAGACCCTAGTAAGGTTAATGGAAGATATTTCCAGATCTACATTAATAACAGTACGGCTGAAGATCGTGCGAATGTCGCTAGATGGAGCAATGAGACTGGCACGCCTGTCCATAAAGACTATATTGTTGAGAGTTCCTCGCATGATCAGACTACAGAGTTTCTACAGATATCCCTGTGTGTTGACACTGAATTAGCAGCCAATGATGCCCCTGCAATTTTGAATGGATTAGAAATTTTCAAATTACCTGATTCTAGGGGCAATCTTGCAGGGATCTTACCGTTCGGAACACAAAGTTCTAATAGTGCACCTACCGACCCACTTGGCAAGATACGCACGGTAGGGCGTCTCACAGCGGGTGTGTTCGTATTCCTGCTCCTTTCCTTGTACATACCCCTTAACCGTTTTCAAATTTGGTTCCTTTACCTTAAAGTGAAGTTAAGGAGTTCCAGTCAAGAATCAGATGGTTGCCGACAATTCTCACTGACAACCATGAAGTTGGCAACCAATAACTTTTCAGACTCTTTTCTCATAGGGATAGGTGGATTTGGAAAAGTCTACAAAGGCTTTATCGAGGAAAATGACACTCTTGTTGCTATAAAGCGTGCAAATCCTAATTCGCACCAAGGTTTACATGAGTTTCAGACAGAAATATCAATGCTCTCCAATCTGCGTCATAGCCATCTTGTCTCCCTGATTGGTTACTGCATGGAAGGTAAAGAAATGATACTTGTATACAATTTCATGCAGCATGGTACCTTACGCGACCATCTCTACAAGTCCCAAAATCCACCACTTGATTGGATTCAAAGGCTCAAAATCTGCATCGGTGCAGCTAGGGGATTGCATTATCTTCACACAGGATCAAAGCAGACAATTATCCACCGCGATGTGAAAAGCACAAACATATTATTGGACAACGAGTGGGAAGCCAAAGCTTCTGATTTTGGTTTATCAAAATTTGGGCCTGACGTGATCAACCAATCCCGTACACATGTAAGCACCATGGTGAAAGGAAGCATTGGATATCTGGATCCTGAGTATTACCGTCGCATGAAACTAACCGAAAAGTCTGATGTGTATTCCTTTGGAGTGGTTTTGTTTGAGGTGCTATGTGGGAAACCAGCCATATCACCAATGGAAGAACACGGAGGGGAAGCAATCAGTTTAGCTGCATTAGCTCTTAAATGCCATCAGGAAGGTACGTGGGATCAAGTAATTGATTCTTTCCTTATAGAAAAGATTGATCCAGGATGTTTTAGGACATTCACGAATGTGGCAAAGTTGTGTTTAGCTGATAAAGGGTCTGAGAGACCATCGATGGGAGAGGTCCTCAGCAATTTGGAGTTGGCTTTGCGACAACAGCGGCATGTTGATACAAGCCGTTGTTCAGCCAACAAAATAACGGATCAAAATATGTTTGTTGGCACGGGCAATTCTGATCGACATTTGGGGATAGAGTTTTCCGAAATCCTTCATCCTTATGCCCGGTGATCGGAATGTCTTATTCTCTGCCTTCGAAATTCAATAGATATTGAATATATCAAGGATAAAACAGTTTCAAAATACAGTGTTTAGAGGAGAATTTACATGTGCTGTGAAATCTTGAAATTTAAAGTTATTGTGATATAGTTTTACCTAAGATACTATAGGGCATCCTCAGCATTACAATTAGTTATACGAAGGAAGAATCCGTTTATCCTTTTTTTTTTCTTCTTTTCTGATATGTACCTTCATTTAAGCTATCTTCCAATGAAGACTTGCTTCATTCGAAGTGTTTCAGCTGCAGCGTGCACCTGCTGAAACTTTTAGTCCGCACAAGCAAAGATTGACAATTGAATGTATCGAATGGCATTCAACTATTAGTTCCAACACTGACACATAAGAGAAAAATCTTAGCCATTGAAATCCATCTACTACATAGGGATCTATATTCTTCACATAAATACTGTCCCTAACCTTACAGCTGACTAATATAGCATAATACTAGCATGAAAATCTCAAGAACATTCTGATGCGGAGATTATTAGTTCCCAAATCAAAAAAATTTTACAAATTTGCTATGTTTATACCTTGAAGCCATCCAGGCTTGTCAATTCATAAGCAGAATAAATAGTTCTAGGAGAACCTGTAGACCTGAGAAGAGCAACATAAGCAGAATAAATAGTTCTAGGAGAACCCGTAGACCTGAGAAGAGCAAAGCTAAAAGGAAATTCCCTTTTTGGGAGCATTCAACTGACCAATAGCTTTGATCACTTATCATAAAAAGGGTTGTGCTAGCTATTGAAGACTAATTTTGATTTTATTTCCTTATTTGTTTTATTTAATTAGTGATTAGACAAAATCCTACATTGTAGGATTGGATAAGTACAATGGAATAAAGGATAAACATGTTATCCTAAGATCATTTAATTTGTTCTAAGTTTTTGCTACTTAAAAATCATATTGTAATCTTTATTGGATATGATTTGATCCAGAAATAAGAAATCTGAATTTTATGTTTTGGCCATCCGAATTTATCAGTTGTTGTTGTTGTGTGTGTGTGTGGTACTTTACGAATTCTATTCAAGTAATCTTTCTCTCATTGTTGTTGATGTTTTGCTGCAATATTGCTGCCGTGTTAACTTGTTGTTGCCGATTGTTGTTGCTGCTGTGTTAACTTGTTGTTGCCGGTTGTTGTTGCTGCTGTTTGCTCTGTTTCATAGGTTGAACTAGTTGTTATTGCTACTCTGTTTTGTTTTGGTTACATAGAGTAGAACAAAGTGTTGTTGCGTTTTCAACAATTGGTATCAAAGCCACAATGAACAACATAACCTAACTATCAGTTCCTATCCTAGATGGGAAGAAATACAATCGTTGGTGTGTTCAGATGAAGGTCTTATTTGAGTATCATGATTTACTTGAAGTGGTGGAGAATGGAGTGAGTGCATTGGGGGAAAATGCAAGTGATACGTAAAGGGCAGCAAATCGTGATCTAAGGAAGAAAGATAAGAAGGCGTTATACTTCATTCATCAAGGAATGAATGATGAAACATTTGAACAAATTGAAGGAGCCACCACATCTAACGAGGCGTAGAACATCTTGTCTACATCATACAAAGGTGATGAGAGACTTAAGAGGGTACGTCTTCAAACGTTGAGGCGACAATATGAACTGCTACAGATGGAATCCAATGAATCGGTTGATGCATACATCAATAGGATTCATGTGTTGACAAACAACATGAAAACGAATGTTGAAACATTATCCGAATAAAGCAAGGTTGAGAAGATTTTGAGAACCTTACTTTCATGATTTGAACAAGTTGTGACAGCAATAGAAGAGAGCCATGATTTGTCAACAATGATAGTAAAGTTGCTATTTGGCTCACTACATGCACAGGAACAAAGGATGAACGAAACCAAATTGGATAAACCGATTGAATAGGCCTTTCAATCGCAAGTCTCCATAGGGAATTCCTACCAGCGACATGACAACTTCCGTGGTAGAGGAAGAGGATGAAGTGGCAATCAATTTAACAAAATCAGGAGTGAATTGAGCCATGGTGTTGCAAATCAATACGACACCTTCCACCACACCAAGTAAATCAATAGCCGTGGATGCAGTAGAGGACGATTCAACAAGTCTAATGTAGAATGTTTTAGCTGTCACAAACGAGGACACTTTGCAAGTGAGTGTAGATTTAAGGATAGAACTCCAGTTGCAAACTATGCAAAAGAGATATGTAATCAAGAAGTGGTTGATAGTGATAATGCACTCCTAATAGTCTCTTCATCAAGCGAGATGTCTGATAGCCACACTTAGTATTTAGACACGAACTGCACAAATCACATGTGTGGTCGGAAGGAGTTGTTCGCCAAGCTTGATGAAACATTCCAAGCAAAGGTGAAGTTTGGAGATGGTAGATATGTTCCGATAACAATGAAGGGAAGAATCCTTATTACATTGAAGAATGGAGAACATAGGTACATTTCTAATGTATTCTATGTTCTTAATATGAAAAGCAATCTGTTGAGCATGGGCCAATTAGCCGAGAGAGGCTATGAGATGCATATTTCTGGAGATGAATTCACAATTTAAGACAAACAAGGTACATTGATCTTAAGAACTTGTTTATCGAAAAATCATATGTATTCTGTGGATATAAGCAGGAGAGAATTCAAATGTTTGAATGCAATCGAAGATGATGAGTCGTGGGTATGGCATCTTCGATTCGGGCATCTAAACTTCCAAAGTCTGGAAGCACTGGCAAAACAAAATATGGTGAAAGGACTACCACGAATCTAACATCCGGACCAGCTATGTGAAGTGTGTGTTATTGGCAAGAACCACCGATTGCCATTCACAAAACCAGCAGAACAAGCAACATCACTCTTGGAACTGGTTCACACGGATGTATGTGGTCCAATGAATACCACCTCAATTGGAGGAAATAGGTACTTTCTAACCTTTACTCATGATTTCTCGAGGAAAACTTGGATTTACTTGTTGAACAGTAAGGTTGAGGTATTAGATTGCTTTAAGAAGTTTAAGATATTTGTTGAAAAACAAAGTGGACAAATGCTCAAAGCAATACGGAGTGATGGAGGAGGCAAATACATCTCAAACGAATTCAGAATGTATTGTGAACAACATGGAGTATAACACAATACTACATTTCCTTACACTCCCCAACACAATGGAGTAGCTGAAAGGAAGAATCGTATTATCTTAGACATGGTAAGAAGTATGTTGAAAGTAAAGGGAATGCCCAATAATTTCTAAGCTGAAGCGGTTTCATGTGCCGTGTATTTGCTTAACAGATCTCCCACTAAAAGTGTTCCTAACTCAACTCCTATAGAAGCTTGGAGTGGATTTAAGCCAAACATTCAGCATCTAAAGGTCTTTGGTTCCATTGCCTATGATCACGTTCCAGCAGCAACAAGAACTAAGTTGGATGATAAAGCTGAGAAAACCATTCTCATTGGATACAAGCAAGGGGGCTATAAGCTATATAATCCAATAACTAAGAGAGTTAAGATGAGTCGTGATGTGACATTTGTTGAAGATGAAATGTGGAAGTGGAATTCTGATGTTCAAGAGGATTCTCAGAAGCGAGTTATTTGTGCTATTGAAGAAGTTGTACCAGAATTAACATTAGATAGAGATGTGACTCAAGTGACTGAAACAGGGAGACCAAGAAGAGAGCATAGACCACCAGCATATCTACGAGACTTCGAAACAAGCTTTAGTGGTGAAATTGATGATGGAGAGTTAGTACATCTTGCCTTCCTTGCAGATGTAGAACCGGTGGTACTTGAGGATGCAATTAGAAGTCTTAAGTGGATGGCTGCTATGAATGACGAGTTGGTGGCAATTGAGAAGAATAATATATGGAAGCTTACTGATCTTCCGCAAGGACACAAAGCTATTGTTGTGAAATGGGTTTACAAAATCAAAGAAAAGGCAAATGGTAAAGTTGAGAGGTATAAAGCTAAGTTAGTTGCAAAGGGTTTTGAGCAAAGACAAGGCTATGATTATGAGGAGATTTTTGCACCTGTTGCAAGGATGGAAATCGTACGTCTAATGATAGCATTAGTTGCCCAAAGAAAATGGAAAATTCACCAAATGGATGTGAAGTCAGCATTCTTTAATGGATCACTTGATGAGGAGGTATATGTGAAACAGCTATCTGGATTTGTACAAAGTGGAAAAGAAGACAAGGTGTATAAACTCAACAAAGCCTTGTATGGTCTCAAGCAAGCACGAAGAGCATGGAACAAACGAATTGATATGTTCCTTAGTAGAGCTGGGTTTCAAAAGTGTCCTTTTGATCATGGATTATATGTGAAAGTTAACAATTTAGGAGATATACTAATCTTATGCCTTTATGTTGATGATATAGTATTCATAGGAAACAACTGTCAAATGATCAACGAGTTCAAGCAATCCATAAAGAATGAGTTCAAGATGACAGATCTCAGTCCTATGTCCTATTTCCTTGGCATTGAAGTTACTCAAGATGATGATGGAATCTTCATCAGCCAAAAGAAGTATGCAAGTGAGCTGTTGATAAGGTACAAAATAGAAGATTCAAAACCGATTCAAACACCAATTGAAACAAGTTTAAAGCTGGTTAGGAATGGTGATGGACGATGTGTTGATCCGACATACTTCAAGCAAATGGTTGGAAGTCTTAGATATTTAACTTGCATAAGACCTGATATATGTTATGCCGTAAGCTTGATCAGTAGATTCATGGAAAGTCCTCGACAGCAGCACTTACAAACAGCAAAGAGGATCATGAGATATATCAAGGGAACGTAAGACCTTGGTTTATTTTTCACATTAGCTGAAGAATGTGAACTAGTGGGATATTTGGATAGTGATTAGGAAGGAGATTTGGATGAAAGAAAGAGTACAAGTGGCTATTGTTTTTTTTATTTGGACCGACAGCATGTTCATGGACGACAAAGAAACAACCCATTGTTGCTTTATCAACATACGAAGCTAAGTACATAGCAGCAGCATCATGTGTTTGTCAAGTGATTTGGCTCAACAATATAATAAGTCAAACTGGATGTGAGCTGCAAATTCCTTTGAAGATTTATGTAGACAATATATCAGCAATTAATTTAGCTAAGAATCTGGTCTTTCATGGAAGAAGCAAACATATTGATATAAGATATCATTTCCTTAGAGATCAAGTTGCAAAAGGAGTGATCAAGCTACAATATTGTAGAACTGAAGATCAAATTGCAGATATCTTCACCAAACCATTGAAGATGGATTCATTCATCAAGTTGAGAAACTTACTTGGAATGAAGAAATCTACAAATCAGAATTAAGGGAGGATGTTGAAGACTAATTCCGATTTTATTTCCTTATTTGTTTTATTTAATTAGTGATTAGACAAAATCCTACATTGTAGGATTGGATAAGTACAATGGAATAAAGAATAAACATGTTATCCTAAGATCATTTAGTTTGTTCCAAGTTTTTGCTACTTAAAAATCATATTGTAGTCTTTATTGGATATGATTTGATCCAGAAATAAGAGATCCGAATTTTATGTTTTGGCCATCCGAATTTATCGGTTGTCGCTGTGTGCGTATGTGATACTTTGTGAATTCTATTCGAGTAATCTTTCTCTCATTGCTTGACGCAGCGCGGAAAGCGAAACGAAACGAATCCGAATATGGATTGGTTTCACACAACAAAGAAACACTCTTTGATGCAAATCTGGTTGCGCATAACCGGGAAAAGGGAGAAAATTCTCTCACGAAATGTATTTGATAATAAAACAAAACGTCACCCTAATATGTCTGACAAAAGAGTATTTATACTTCCCCGTAAAATACCTAAAAGGGGAAAATCTAAGCATACACGTAGAAATAAATAATAATATACGCGTCTGGAATCTATCGCATACACGGCCGTGCCTCTAGCCGTGTATGTCTCTAGGCATGTAACGAGCGCAGGACACGGCCGTGTCCCAAGCCGTGCTCGGAACCGTGTCAGAGTCTGTGACAGTCCTTCAAGCCGTGTCCCAAGCCGTACCCAGAACCGTGTCAGCCTCTGTGGGATACCCTGATCGAATACACGGCCGTTATACACGACCGTGTATGGGAACCGTGTATGTCTCTGTGGAAATCCTGGTAAAATACACGGCTGTGCTTCTGCCCGTGTGTAGAGGCCGTGTATACTTCTGTGAGTTCCTTCCAAACACTACAAGGTCATGGCACAAGCCGTGTGTCCGCCCATGCCTCGTGTGTCTCCATCATTCTCCCCACTAATGGAGAACTCGACCCCGAGTTCTCATCCGGATATAAAGGAGTATCATCGGGGTGAAAAGGTGATAGATCCGCAACATTAAAAGTACAGGAGATATTCATATCTTCCGGGAGTTGTACAACATATGCGTTGTCATTTATCTTATGTACAACTTCATAGGGTCCGTACTTCTTGGGTTGAAGTTTCCCATATTTCCCTACAGGGAAACGCTCTCTTCAGAGGTAAACCATGACCTGATCGCCTACTGCAAAAAGCTTCTTCCGTCTATGCTTATCTGCATCCCCTTTGTATCGTGCATTGGACTCCTCTATCTTTCATTTAACTTCCTCAGTAGTGGCTTGGTGTTGTTCTACCATATGTTTAGCCGCCACATCACCCACCATATTCTTGGGTAATTTGAGCAAGTCCAGCGCATGTTGTGGTGTCTTGGTGTATACCACCGAGAATGGTGATCTCCCAATAGTTCGGTGGACGGAACTATTGTAAGCGAATTCAGCCTGAGCCAGTGCTTGATCCCATTGTCCCGGCTTCTCGCAGCAGATGCTTCTGATGAGATTTCTAAGGGTCCTGTTAGTTACCTTGGTCTGACCATCGGTTTGGGGATGAGCGGTACTCCTGTAATTCAATAAAGAATCAAACAGATACCAAAGAGTCCTCCAGAAATAACTGAGGAATTTGCTATCCCTGTCGGAAGTAATGGATTTTGGGACTCCATGCAACCGCACCACTTCCTTGAAGAACAACCGCGCAATAGCCCGTGCATCTGCGGTCTTCTTGCAGGGAATGAAATGAGTCATCTTGGAAAACCTGTCAACTACAACAAACACAGAGTCAGCACCTCGTTGGGTACGAGGCAAACCCAGTATAAAATCCATCAATAGGTCCTCTCAGATGTTTGATGGTACGGGAAGAGGAGTATATAGGCCCGTGTTTTGGGATTGCCCCTTAGACACTTGGCAAATGTAGCACCTTTCCACAATCCGATACACATCTCTTCTTATCCGAGGCCAAAAGTATCTTTCAGTTACTGCGGCTAGGGTCTTATCTCTACCCATATGTCCCGCCAGTTCGCCACCATGCAGATCTCGGATAAGCTTTTCTCGTAAGGAAGTTTCAGGAATGCACAGTTGATTCCCTTTCATCAAATACCCCTCATGGATATGATAGTCGTCACACGGTTCCCTGTTGGTACACTTAATCCAAGTGTCCTTAAAGTCGCTATCCTTTTCATACAATTCCCTTAACTTCTCAAACCCAACAATGTCCACACTTAAAGTAAGTAGGACATTCGCTCTTCTACTCAGGGCGTCTGCGACCTTGTTGTGCACACCCGACTTGTGCATCAATCTGAAAGGAAATCTCTGCAAGAACTCAATCTATCTGGCGTGCATGTCCTTACTAATTCGGGTCTGACCACTCAAGTGTTTAAGAGCCCCACAATTCGAATACAAAATGAACTCTTTCCCAACCAAATAGTGCTCCCACACTTTAAGGGCCCTCACCACGGCATAGAACTCCTTATCATATGTAGACCAAGTCCTCCTTGCTTCGCACAATTTTTCACTGTAAAAGGCTATTGGTCTTCTCTCTTGTGATAGTACTGCACCAACTCCAACCCCACTAGCATCGCAATCCACCTCGAACAATTTCTCAAAGTCCGGTAGCGCTAGTACAGGAGCGCTACACAATCTCTGTTTCAAGTTCATGAAGCTCGATTCAGATTCTTCGCCCCATTGGAACTTTCCCTTCTTCAAGCATTCAGTCAGGGGGGCAGCAACAGTACTAAAATGCCTGATGAATCTTCTGTAGAAACTAGCTAGGCCGAGGAAACTCCTCAATTCCGTAACAGTTCTAGGAATAGGCCATTCTCTAATTGCCTTCACCTTCTCATCATCCACCATCACTCCTTCACTACTAACCACAAACCCAAGGAACAACAGTCGCCTTGACATAAATGTGCACTTTTTAAGATTAGCGAACAGCTTGTTCGCCTTTAATGCAAATAACACACACTTTAGATGCTCCAAATGTTCCTCTTCGGATTTACTGAATATTAGAATATTGTCAAAATACACAACAAGGAAATGGCCATTGAAAGGTTTCAATACCCGGTTCATTACCCTCATGAAGGTGCTCGGTGCGTTACTCAACCTAAATGGCATCACTAGCCACTCATACAGCCCCTCCTTAGTCTTAAACGCCGTCTTCCACTCATCTCCGGGACGGATCCGAATTTGGTGATATCCACTCTGCAAGTCTATCTTGGAGAAGATAGTAGCGCCACTCAAATGGTCTAACATATCCTCGATGCGGGGTATAGGGAATTTATACCCTATGGTAATCTTGTTGATAGCTCGACTATCAACACACATCCTATCAACACACATCCTCCAGCTCCCATCTTTCTTGGAAGTTAACAACGCTGGAACCGCACATGGACTTAAGCTATTCCGGATGAACCCTTTGTCCAAAAGCTCTTGGACCTTCTCCTGTAGAATCACGGCTTCCTTGGGACTCATTCTGTAATGCGGGAGGTTTGGGAGACTAGCTCCGGGCACCAGGTCTATCTGGTGTTGAATGTCCCTCAGAGGGGGTAGCCCCTCAGGTAGGTCGTCTGGAACCACTTCCTTAAACTCCTCAAGAAGATCCTTCACTGCCCCTAGCGCTTCTCCATCAAGTTCCTCCCCTCCTTCGGTCACACCTTTCATGATGAGGGCGTGCACCACTCGCGACTCCCTTAAGTCTTCCATCACTTCCTTCTCAGATTGAGTGACAGTTAAGAATGATCAACTCTCAACCTTCTTTCCTTTACCTCGTCCTTCCCTCTTCAACGGCAACAAGGTGTAATTCACACCCTCCTTCTCCAACCTGTAGACATTCTCTTTACCCGCATGTTGCGCGTCTACGTCAAATTGCCATGGTCTCCCAAACAAGATGTGGTAGGCATCCATGTCTACAATGTCGCAAAATGCTTCATCGCGGTACTTCCCTATTGAGAAAGGTACCCTGCATCTCTCCTTGACCTCAATTTTCTCGGCTGCCTTAATCCAGCCAATAGTGTACGGATTCGAGTGCTTCTCGACGGGCAGCTGCAGTTGTTTCACAACCTCCCTTCCTATGATGTTCTCGCAATTGCCGTTGTCTACTATTAGCTCAAACAACTTCCCCATGATAGTACATCGTGTACGAAACAACTGGTGTCTCTGCGTAATCTCTTCTTGCTTCGGGGTGAGCATCATGCGCCGAATTACATATGTTGGTTCTGCTGTTTCTTCTTCTTCCTCATAACATTCTCCCTCTCCATTGGGCTCACAACAGATCTCCTCATCATCTTCCCTATCAAGGATGTTGACACTCTTCCTCGATGGACATTCGTTTGATCGATGACCCGGTTGGTTGCATCGGAAACAATTGCCCAATATAGGTTTGGCATAGGGATTGTTCTGTCTTTGAGCTCCCTTCTGCTCCATCGGCTTCTTCCCCTCACTTTTCTCTTCCCTCCTGGACATGTCCTCAGTTGGTTTATATGGTGTAGTCCTACTTTTCTCAAATACCGGCCGACTACCACCACCCACAGCTTCGCCTACATATCCCTTCCGTCCTCCTCCATATCTACTCCCTTGTTCCTGCAACACAAGTTCAGCTCAGAGAGCCAAGTTCTTTGCTTCTATAAGGGTTCTCACCATCGTAACCCCAATCTTGTCTTTAATTTGGAGCTTCAGTCCTTCTACATACCTTGCAACTTGCTGCCCTTCGCCCTCCCTCAAATCATTTCGCTCCGCCAACCTCATGAACTCTGCCGTATACTCATGCACGGAACGTTGTCCTTGGCGACACCGCTGATATTGTTGGAACAATATCTGCTCATAATCCGGCGGGAGGAAATCATGTTGCAGCAACTGCTTCATGCGATACCATGATCTCACCGGGTGTTTTCCTTCCCTCTGCCTCCTACTTTGTAGTCTCTCCCACCATGCCGAGGCGCCACTCTTCAACCAGCATGCCACCAACCTTACACGACGGTCCTCGGGAATTTCCATGTAATCGAAGAACCGGTCCACTTCCGCAAGCCAATCAAGGAAGCCTTCGATGTTGAGGCTGCCATCGAACCATGGGATGTCGACCTTCAGACGATAGTCTCCCCCATCCCCTTGATCATAGCCTCCACAGTTCCTCCTATAATCACCTTCTCTAGGGTGGTTTCCATGATGAGCCATCCAATGACCACCACCTCTACCACCACGCCCTTACCGTGGCCTACTCCCGTACATGTCATCACTTTCTTTGCTGGACTCTTCACTCTCCACATGCCCCCACCTGTTCTCAACGACAGGTCGGATCACGCGTCCCCCGAATTCCTCCACCGCACGTGGTGGATTTCTACCAGCGCCTCCAACCCTATTGAGGTCTACCACCAGAGCATCGAAACGCTCGATCAGTTCATCAAGACGCCATTCCATACGCCCGACCTTCTGATGCATTGCGTTGAATTCTGCCCTTGGAACCCATTGATGGTTCCCTTGAAACCTCGCCTCTTAAACACCGTCAAGAACACGACCGCTATCATCGCCTTGATGAGTTGACATCTCCACAGGAAATAGCCTTGCTCTGATACCAACTGACGCAGCGCGGAAAGTGAAACGAAACGAATCCGAATATGGATTGGTTTCATACAACAAAAAAACACTCTTTGATGCAAATATGGTTGCACACAACCGGGAAAAGGGAGAAAATTCTCTCACGAAATGTATTTGATAATAAAACAAAACGTCACCCTAATATGTCTGACAAAAGAGTATTTATACTTCCCCGTAAAATACCTAAAAGGGGAAAATCTAAGCGTACACGTGGAAATAAATAATAATATACGTGTCTGGAATCTATCACATACACGGCCATGCCTCTAGCCGTGTATGTCTCTGGGCATGTAACGAGCGCAGGACACGGCCGTGTCCCAAGCCGTGCCCAGAACCGTGTCAGAGTCCGTGACAGTCCTTCAAGCCGTGTCTCAAGCCGTGCCCGGAACCGTGTCAGCCTCTGTGGGATACCCTAATCGAATACACGGCCGTTATACACGGCCGTGTATGGGAACCGTGTATGTCTCTGTGGAAATCCTGGTAAAATACACGGCCGTGCTTCTGCCCGTGTGTAGAGGCCGTG
Organism: Laguncularia racemosa; assembly: GCA_037954665.1. Classification (NCBI taxonomy): domain Eukaryota; kingdom Viridiplantae; phylum Streptophyta; class Magnoliopsida; order Myrtales; family Combretaceae; genus Laguncularia; species Laguncularia racemosa. The sequence goes on from JBBMOL010000010.1 coordinate 10,003,583, forward strand.
TATACTTCTATGAGTTCCTTCCAAACACTACACGGCCGTGGCACAAGCCGTGTGTCCGCCCATGCCTCGTGTGTCTCCATCATTGCTATTGATGTTTTGCTGCTGTGTTAACTTGTTGTTGCTACTGTTTGCTCTATTTCGTAGGTTGAACTAGTTGTTATTGTTGTTCTATTTTGTTTTGGTTTTATAGAGTAGAACAAAGTGTTGTTGCATTTTCAACATTAGCAACTTAGTTTAAAGGAAAGTCATATGGCATCATCATGAGAATATTTCTGGGGATGTCTAGCCAGCTTGAGAGATGACAGTTTGCATCCTTTACTGGAAGCTAAACCCCAGTCTCCTTTACTCCTACTCATGCTACACATTTCTTAGAGAAAAAAACCTGTATATGATTTCTTGCCTTGAGATATTTTTGCGTTATAAGTTAGCTAGCTTATGCTACTTTTACTCTCTCTTGAAGCAATGGAAAGTTCAGCCAATAAAAATTGCAGCACAAAGACTTGTGCTTCACCATCCCCTGTTGGCTAGTAACAAATCAAGTCCATTGTGGATTTGGATCTTCCCTATCAATCTTGCCCTGCCATTTACTGTCTTCCTGAGCCTAGGTTTGCTCTGCTTCATTTGCACATTACTTTATATCCAGGCTTTAGCACAATAATTGCAATATTTACCTTAAGTTTTGTGGGGTTCGCACCTTGAATTTACATGAGATGTAGGTTTGTGAGAACATTTAGGTGAAGCTTCCTATTTCATATTGTCTTGACATCTAAGTCATTTCCTGTTATGTCTATTAGGATTTGGACTTATTATAAGTCTATACGTATAGCGTTATGAGTATTTGGTAAAGCATATAAGATATCAAAAGTACTAGGGACTCAGTTAGAGGAAATGGAATTTGGTGATTTTGAGAGAACCGTCATATTGTTATATCTTGTCTTACATGTGTTTTGTGGTCTACAACCTACAATCAAGACCCAGTATTAACAAGTCTACCATTATCTTCTAACTTTTTTTAGGTATAACCTATTAAGTAAACTGCCACTCATTGAATATAACCATCGATACATCTTCAACCCCTTCTGATGCATAGTTCCTTTTTACAAAATATCCAAGTTATTCAATTAAATTAAACCTCTTGTCTATTACATTCAATTTGGTCTTCTTAGAACACCACCTCAACTTCTTATCGGGTACCATACAGCACTATGATAGAATTTTGAGTGGATGCAGGAGGAACCTTTCAGACTTCTACTTAGCCATCATGTGGGCATGCAAATGGACAGGAGATGATGCCTACTAGATTTAGATTGATCCTTTTAGGCCTACTATACAACCGCAATCCATAATTAGCTCCTCATGAGCCTATATGGGGGGTGTTTTAGGGGGAAAAGTTTAACTGCTAGATTGTTATTCTCGATTTACAACTATTTTATGGGGAAAGTGAAATATTCCCATGGACAATCATTTAAAATTGGCATTAATAACATAATTTTGGCAGATTATGTAGATATTATCGGCTCCAGTGGTAAGTGATGTCCAACGTTTTGATATGTTGTTAAATTTGTAAATTTCGTGGTCCAAGTCCTCATAGGTAATTTATATGTAATATTTCATTGCCATACTCTTATTCAAGCACTAGTTTGGCACTTTTAGTTTTCACAATAATTCAATTATATATATACATGGCAATTTATCAAGCACTTATATCTGAATTATGATGTCTTGAATCAGAGTCTAACTTCTACTGGTGATTACCAATCTTCTAACCTTTTAAAGAGTATATACATAATGATGCAAATGACATGGAGAGAAATTTAAAGAGTACGGAACCATCTCCATTGGCAGTACGAAATCCTACATCTTATAATGGATGGAAAATCACCTACGCTCCATGTTATAGTGGAATTGGGAAAGGACGTATGGGAGAATGAGCAGCAGGGGACATCCGTTGCAGAATCATTACCAGATTGGCTTTTGCTTCAATCGCAAAGTTCAAACCAACGCATGCTCGAGGTTCTAAGCCGAAGGGCATAAATGCAGCAGGATCGTTTTTTGTTAGCTTTAGCAACCCACTTTCTGCGAATCTCTCTGGCTTGAACTGTAGAACATCTTCTCTCCAAATTTGAGGATCCTGGTGAAGCTTATGATATGGTATGCAGTAAACATACTTTCAAGCTCTCGCCATGGAAAGCAGAGTAAGCAAATCTTCTCATCATTGTCCACATATTACCTTCAGGTTGCAAGGCCATCTCCAAACAGCAACTTGAGATAGCCTTCTTGCACTACCTTTCAAAACTTTTGTCTTTTCAATACTTCCTTGATCAGCTCCAATTTCTATAATGACCAACTGAGGTATAGGTCCAGGCCAACTCAAATAATTTTCCCTCGGCACATTAGGCTAAATTTTATAAATAAAGCACCAAAATCAATCTGTGATACAAAATATTATGCAATGTTACATGAAGATATGAAGTCAGGGCCCTTTTAGAACATAAACATGGTATTGCAAATTTACCATAAAATTTGATCTACTTGTATATGCGAAGTTGCAGCCTGGGAAACAAGTCACGAGGGAGATTGATTATTCGTTGGTGTTCCCACAGCTTCATTTTCCTGTATGTGTATATATATGTGTGTCTTGTTAGGATTTTTTAAGGCGGACCCTGAATTCCTTGATCAGCCATAAATTTTTGCACACCAATAGGGTCGCACCATAGTTTGTGAAGGAGCTTGACAAGAGCAAAAAATGTATACAGGAACCACGTGGCTGATACAATGACGATCACATTGAAGACCATACATAGCTCAGATTTCTTAAAATGTTGAAAAGAAAGTAAGCCTTAGAACGGCCTAAAAATAATACACTTCCAAAATGCACGCCTTTTGAGCTTCCTTTTGTGAATGAAGTGTCATGCCTTAAAGAGGGTTTGAAAGTTTCCACTAAAAGCTATCATATTACATATGTATCTATTACATAATAACTGCTTTACAAGTTAAAGGTCATAAAAGTCTAATTAAATATTTAATCAAATACAACTAATTATATTACATATAATCATATAATAAAAATATAGCTATGAATTTCCATATTCCATGATTGACCAAGATCGCCAAGAATTGGAATCTCCTACCAAAATAGTAAAATGGAAAAACGTATATAATTTTTACAAATTTCATTCCTATATTGAGTTCCTAAGAAAACAATTTCATCACTTAATTTGTTAAAATACAATGATTGACAAAATAGAATGTCTCTAGCATTCAACCATTTCACTCTAACTATTCCATATTCATCAGAATAGATCACAATAGTATCTTAAGGATAAGCCTCATCCAGGTCCCACCATAATATAGACTGAAAGTCTCACATAATCAAATTTAAAATAATTACAAATATTCAACCACTAAAACTTACATGACTCTATAAAAGAAGGTCATTCTAACTCTCACCCTTGCATCTTATCCCATCCTAATATTTTGAAATTTTCTTGCAAAATAGTCTAAAGAAGGGTGAGCACACGATAACTCAATAAGATGGGAGTGGAATACTTATGGGAATCAACCCTATGGTTCTAATAGTGGGGAAACCAAATTAGATACATGAGCTCAGATATCCACATGTTGTCATATCTATCTAATAGTACTTTATTTTGCATTGCAGCAAGAACATTTATCGGTTTTACATGATGACAAATAAAATGCACTAAGGATCAAATTGTAGGACATTTTTGGACTTACATCCACCGGTCCACAATGTGTTCTATTGAAGTGAAGAACCGGCCATTTGAAGACTTATTTCTACTTGTAATTTTATGTTTGAGAACCAGTCATTTGAGTGGCTTATTTGTAATTTGTTTTGTTGTTTTTATCCTAATTAGAGCAAGTATAAATAATTACTAAGTAGGGTTTAGAGGAAGCTTTTTGAAACTTGAGAAAAATACACATTTTGCCGTGAGGAGAGTCCTTGCATGCAAAACTTACTCTTATCAATTTCACTTGTGAAATTGTGGCGAGAATAGCTTGAGGAGATTGTGAGTAATATTAATCTTTCTCCAATAACTACCAATTGTTTTCTAATGCATCATATTTAGATACAATTTGGTTGTGATACTTGTTGTCTTTCACATGAATTAGGGTTCTTATTTTTTAGATTTGATTCAAGTCAATTTAAGTGGAATTCGATTCATTTGTATTGTTATCTCTTACTTATTTATACAATTGCATTGTTCCTCATCACAATTTAGCATCTTCGCCATTTAAATCCACGTGAATTAGGGTTCAAGAGATTGTTGTTGATCACACCTTTGTGGGATTGATTTAGTGATCACGCACTTGTATTGGTGTGTTTGCAATTGGAATTGTAGGGCACATCATACTTTTTTATATCGGAGTAAAAGTTTTGAGAAGGATTTGCGTGAATTTCAATTAGGAAATTAGGGATCTTGAATTTTCATTTCTTAATTGAAGTTATTTGAAGTGGAATTGAAGTAATTATATGTGATTGTATTGTGATATACCTTATTGATTGGGGAAGTGGAAGTGGAATTTCGAAATTGATCTTGTTATCTTCATCTTGCCGTGAGTTGCTTTTTGTGAGTAAAAGAAAAGGAAGTCTTTGAATTTGAATTTCAACATTTGAGTAGTGTTGATTGTTGCAATACTCTTTCCTTTGTAAGAATTCGGAATTGGAGTGCATTTCTTTTCAGATTTGCTATCTTGCCGTGGACAATTAGGAAACAATTTGATTTCAAAAACAAACTTTAAGTTTAAAGAGTTATTGTGTATTGTTGATTTTAATACACTTTGACTATTTTTGAATTGTTTCTTACCATTTAAAGAAGCATTCATTAGGTGTTCCAATTGTAGTGTTGTTGCCATGAAGGGGAAAGAGTGTGTAGTGAAGGGGCTACAATATGGTGTATTGTGTGTGTATATTGTAGTGGAGAGGTGCTGCACCGTGGTTGTGTATGTGTGTGTATGCTATGGTGAAGTGTGTGTAGCGTAGAAGAGTGTGTGCATGGTTAAGTTTTGAATTTCAAAAGCAAGCATTAAGTGTGGAAGTTATTATTTATTGATTCTTTAAACACTTTGATTAGTTGGAATCATTAACTTACCATTTGGAGAAGTGTTTGTTATTGCTTTTACTTATATTGTTTCCGTGATTGTAAGTGTGTCCGTAGGTGTGTGAAGCTTAAGTGGAGTGTATTTTGTGTCTTGCAGTAATTGTTGTTGTAGCATGAAAGTGTGGTTGTTGTGAAGGGGTGATTGTAAGTATACTACATTTACCTTGAGTTGTCTTTGTATTTCAACAAATCAAGTTAACAACCATGTCGAATGATAGTGTGAATGGGGAATTGGCAATGAGGCCAATAGCCAAGTTGGTGGCGATCAAGGTCATCAAACTGTAAGTGGAAGAACTTTAGAAGAGTAGTTACGGGACCTCACCACCATTGTTGCTACATAGCAACAATGATAGATCGAATGATGATACTACAACTACCAATGGCAAATCCTTAAGCACTACCACCTAGGGTAGTTCCTCAGAATGTTCATAGAGAGGGAGTAGTTGGAGGTAATATGGGAGGAAGAGTGGAAGGAGATTATCATGCTCTTAAGGAGGAAAGAGATGATAATTTCAGGATTAACCTATACCCAAACAGGGATTTCAAACCACCTCGGGGATTGGAATATGTGAAACTGCAGATGCCTTCATTCGATGGCAGGGGTTCAATAGATGACTAGTTGGATTGGGAAGACAAAGTTAAGGGTCTGTTCGAGTGTTATGAAATTGATGATAACACTAGGGTTCATCTTACAGCTATGGAATTCATAGGTTATGCTACCTTGTGGTGGAAAAATCTGGTGATCAACAAACAAAGGGATGGAGAGGCTGAAATACATATCTAAAGGGACATGAAACGGGTTTTGAGGAAAAGGTTCATACCTGAACATTACAGGCAGGAACTATTTATGCGTCTCTAAACACTAAGGCAAGGAGGCGAAACAGTAGATGACTATGTACAGGAGTTTAAGACACTAATGATCAGATATGGATCAATTGAGCTTCCTAAGCAAACCCTAGCACGATTTGTGTCTACGTTGAAATATGAGATTGCCTATGTTATTGAGTTGCAAAGGTATAATACACTTGATGAGGCTATATAGTTAGCCTTGAAAGTAGAGAGGCAGAGGCGATCCAATCCTTTCTAAGCCACTAGTAACATGTGTGGTACTAATACTAAACTTATTGGAGCAGATGGTCAGATGGATAAATAAAAGGGAGTAGGAGAATGTACTAAAGCTATAGACAAAATTATCTCTAACACTGATAAGGAGAAAAATGTTTTTGGGAAAGGTAAAGAGGTAGTTGGATCTAATTTTAGGTAGACAGTACCAGGGTTAACCAGTAGGAAGATACGGTAGATTAAATGTTTCAAATGCATGGGTTTTGAACATATGGTTGCGCAGTGTCCCAATAAAAGGGTGATGACCTTTATGGAGGGCAACGAAGAAGATGATCAGGAAGAAGTTGTCGAGCCGATAGATTTATCCCTAGCTCTGCAGGAATATTATGATGATTAGAACGCTGAGACACATGAGGACAAAAAGGGTGAAAATTACTTACCTATTAATGTATTAAGTAGGGTTATGACCTTATCTCCAAATGCCAGTGATATATAGAGGG